>CM062804.1:919201147-919801147 GCA_031772625.1 Pinus tabuliformis
GTCGACAGGGCCAGTTTGTAAGCGAATGATCCAATACATTAAAGTACCTATAAGTCCATAGAATTTGGGTCCTTAGTTTCTGGTAGCCCTTTTCTTTGAGAGAGGTATACCTATAAGGTTGGAACCTTAGGAGCTCCTGATCACTAACTTGAAATGACCACTCAGAATGACGCTGGTCAACCTGCTGCTTCATTCTATTATGAGCTTGATGTAGATTATCTTTGAGATGAGAGATCATGGCAGCACGGTTCTGCAGGAAATGATCAACTGCCTGTACTTTGGAACATTCGGGGATATAAGAAGCTGGTGAAGGTGGGAGTTCGCCATACACTGCCTCATATAGTGTCATCTTGGTGGCTTCATGATACTTAGTATTATATCACCATTCAACTAAAGGAAACCACTGTACCCATTGATGTTGCTTGTCTGAAGTGAAGCATTGCAGATAGTTCTCCAAACATTTATTCACTGCTTGTGTTTGAGCATCAGTTTGGGAATGATAAATGGTACTCAGTTGGAGTTGTGTGCCCTGTATCTTAAAAATTTCCTACCAAAATTTTCTTGTGAGAGTGGGGCCTTGATCAGGCACAATGGAAGTCAACATGCCATGCAGTTTGAAGATTTGGTCCATGAAAACTTGAGCCACCAATGTTGGGGTAAATGGGTGTGGTAGTGCGGAAAAATGAGCATATTTGGAGAGTTTGTCAATAACCACCATGATGGCTGATTTGTTTCCTGAGTTTGGGAGACCTGTAATGAAATCCATGGAAACATCTGTCCAGACGGAAGCAGGGAGTGGTAATGGTTGTAAGGTTCCTGGTAGCTTGGTCATTCCCCTTTGTTGCACTGGCATACATCACATTCAACTACAAAAGTAAGAATGTCGTTCTTCATGCCAGTCCAAAAGAAAGAGCAGCGTGCTCGTGCATAAGTATTTTGAAAGCCTAAATGTCCTATGATTGGAGAGGAGTGCAACTCTTCCAAGATGCGGGTTTTGAGGGTGGAGGTCGGGATAACATTACCCGATCCTTGTAGCGAAGAACCTCATCCTTGCAAGAGTAGTCTATTGAGGAATTAGGATCTACTCTTAATCTATTAATGAGCTAGCATAGGGAGGGGTGGGAGAACCATTCATGATGGGACTCTTCAATCCAATCGGGGATGGGTAAAGAAAGGGATAAAAGGGTTCCCTCATCCTCAAATTGGCACGATAAGGCATCAACCACTACATTGTCAACAATGATAGATGTTGGTAGAGGAAATATTTTAGGCTATGAAGCTCAGTGCTTATTTGGAAATGATTCCCCAATAAGTATGGTCGCTACGTGTCTATTTCATGTAAGATGGCCATCATTTCTTTCTCATATGTAGAGTGACCTAGATGCTTGCCACTAGGTTGTTGACTCATGAAAGCCAATGGTATACCTTCCTTCATTAATACTGCACCAATGCCTATACCTGAAGCATCACATTCAATCAAAAAAGGCTTTTTAAAGTTTGGTAGGGATAATACTGGAGTGGAGCACATGGCCTATTTGAGATCCAAAAAGGCCTGTTGAGTTGCATCAATCCAAATAAATGAATTTTTCTTGAGAAGATTAGTGAGGGGCTTGGCAATGCGTCCATAATTGCGAACAAATTTTCAATAGTAGCTTATGAGACTCAAGAATCCCCTCAAACTATTCAAGGTTTTTGGTTGGGGCCAGTATTGCATTGCCTACATCTTTTTCAGATCAACCCTCACTCCTTCATGACCCACCATGTGTCCTAAATATTTCACTTCTTCCATGCCAAAGGAATACTTGGACAATATGACAAATAGTTTATGATCTTGGATTAGTTGCAATACCTAGTCAACATGCTGAAGGTGAGTGTCCCATGTTATGTTGTAGATGAGAATGTCATCAAAAAAGACCATGACGAATTTTCTGAGATACGGTTTCAGAAGGTGGTTCATGAGGCTCTGAAAAGTGGATGGGGCATTACAGAGACCAAATGGCATGACCAGGAATTCATAATGGCCTTCATGAGTTCAGAAGGCTATCTTGGGAATGTCCACTTCCTTCATTCGTATTTGGTGATAGCCTAAGCGAAGGTCTAGCTTGGTAAAAAATTTGGCACCATGTAGTTCATCAAGTAGATCATCAACTATTAGGATAGGAAATTTGTCCTTGATGGTGAGCTTGTTAAGGGCCCTAAAGTCTAGACATATGCACCATTCATCGTCTTTATTTAGAACCATGACCACCAGAGATGAATAAGGGCTGGTACTGGGTCGAATAACACCAACTTCGAGGACTTCCTCAATGGTTTTTTCAATTTCATTCTTTTGGGCAAAAGGATATCGATATGGGTAGCCATTTGGTGGCTGCATACCCAGGGAAAAAGGGATGATATGATCATGTTCACCCCTAGATGGTGGGATCTCCTTTGGTTTGTCGAAGACAAGCTAGTGGTTATCTAATACCTATTGCATATAAGGATGAATGGGAGGAGGAGTGGATTCAATGGCATGAATGGCATTAAATTGTGCTATTATCCCATGATGGCCCTTTTTAAAAGCTTCTCCATTTGATGCAAGTTGATGATAGTAGGAGAACCTGCTTGGATTCCCCATAGTGTAGAAGTGTGGTCGTTCTACTTAGAGTTCATATATAACTATTGGAAGTTCATTGTGATAGGGCCCAGTGTGCAGATCCATTCAGCACCAAGGACAATGTCACAACTGCCCATTTCAATGGAAAACATGTGGGTTTTGAGGTGATAATCCCCCATTTGAAGCTTAATATTTTCACAACAGCCTTCACATTTCATGGTCCCCACATCAATGATAAGGTCTTGGAAATTAGATACCACCATGACAAAATAATTAATTGCTTCTGCTACTCTCTTATGGAAAAAGTTATCCTTGCTGCCACTATCAATCAACACCCCTAGTGGCTGATGTTTAATAAAACCTCAAATTTTGAGAGTCTGGGGAGAGGAAATGTTGGCTAGGGCATGGAGTGAGATAACCGACTCATTTGACGTAGTTGGATTATGAGCGTCTAGGTCTGTTAGGGGTTCACCCTATTCCTCCACAGTCACTTCAGTGGACAGAGCTTCATCGATGGAGCTGTTTTCAATAGTGTCATTTTGAAAGAATTTTGGTTCCTTTAATCTATGTACTGGGGAGTATTTCTCATCACAATAGTAGCAGAGTCCTTGTTTCCTTCTTTCAGCCATTTCTACAGACGACACTTTTTGAACCTTACGTGTTCGGGTGGGGCATGTAGCTGGGGTGGGACGTTCCCGTGTAACGAAATTTGGATGATTGCATTGGGCATTTAAAGTGAATTCTACCTGTAAGGCCTTATTGCATGATTGCAACCAAGTAGCTGGGTGATGCATTCTGACATGGGCTTGGATATATTCCTTTAAGTTACTGATGAAACATTCGAAGTAAAAGGCATCTACTAGTCCTTCTGTCTGGATGGACAATTGTTCAAAGGTTGCAATGTAGTCCTGTATTGTACCTGATTACTTGAGCTTAGTGAGATGAACTAAAAAGTGAGATTCCTGATCAAAGAAGTCCTAAATGGCTTTGGAAAACATGTTCCAAGTTGGCCTTCTTAAATAACATTTCTGATGCCACTGCCACCGCTACCATTTCTCTCGGTCCAAGTAAATAGCTCCCACATGTAGTTTAGTTTCATCTTCCCATATATTGTTAAGGCGAAAATATTGTTCCATTTGTGCCACCCATATCGTCGAGTTAGAGCCATCAAATTTATACATGTCCAACTTATTTGTTTAATGGATCGAATATTGGTGACCTCCATGGAAATGAATGTGATGGCCGAATTCTCCTTCTTCGTGTGCATCATCATTATGTTCTTCCCTTATGGGTTCATAAGACATTTGCAGGGAAATCAATGTTTCTGTGATTTTGTCGATGGATGCCTAAAATTTATCGTATCTTTACTTGAGAGCTTCAACTCTCTCTATTGTCTTCATTGCACCCATAACTTGATACCTAGTACCATACATACACTATCCCTAGTCAAATTTTGAGCTTACTTAAGAGTAGTATGGTTAGAAAGAGGGCAAGCTCAGGAGTCTAGTGATGTGGATCACTTGAAGTTGCATCGAGAAACATTTGGGGCTGCATGAAAATTGGTAGCTTACAAGTGAATGGTACCACTATGATCAACTCGTCGTCCTGAATCTTATGGGCTAGGTCTCTTGTAAGCATCCCAAGGTGGCCTCATAGTTTTCTTTTTTTACTTCGAACTTGGATTTTTACTCCCAGATGATCAATATTGTACTAGCTGAATTCCAGAATGCTTGATACTGCCAAATATCCTGCAAAATTGGACTTGGACTGTAGTAACAGAAACCCCAAGGTCTTGGTACTATAGAATGTGTTGTGACAATATGATTTGGACTATGGCAGCCAAAATCCTCACTAGACAAATAATCTAATTTACATTGTGAAAACACCAATTGCTGAATCTAATCCAGACGATGGTGGCAAAACCCCATCTGCTTGATCTGATTTGGACAACAACGACTAAACCCCAAATGCTAGATCTGATATGGATGAGAAGGTAGGTGGCGATCTTCAGATAGTTGAGGGTATCATGGTCTAAAAGGAGTTTCAAGTGCTACAGATCGTAATATACACAAGGGACTAACAATAGTACTCAACCTAATCTTTCAGGGTGCTAACTAAGGAGTATCGACTGTACGCTTAACCGTACTACCCGACTACCCTATTGTACGTGTGAGTAATCTCCACGAGTGTTGTTCTCAGTGTATTGTAGCAACAAGACAACCAACGAATTATCTAAGGTTAAGTTTCATGTTACTCTATGGGGGAATTTCGACATGCCCAAGGGTACATGGAAGTGCAGTCAGTGTGCGGTTTTGTCTAATGCGCTACTACTCGAAGGGGTACCCACAGGGGTTACAAGGGAGTCCAACAAGTGTGATCACCTCTTGTAGTTCCTGCGTGCATGCCTCCCCAAATCCACATGTTTATGCGCTCAACGATCGATCCTGTGGTTTAAAGATGTCATAACATGTGTCTAGCCTAATTTTTTTTGTTGTAAAAAATGGGGGTACAACTGGCCCTGGAAAGTGCTATAATACCACTTGTTATTCACTTGACCTGGGAGAAAACAAAAATACCAGAAATACAAAATAATATGGCCTGAAACACAGAAATATCATATGAAATGAGACAAGCTGCAAAGATATTTTATTATTCATAAGTAAAATACAATGTTCACTTTCCTCCTCAAGTGGAAACCTCCGATAGAGCGGAGCTCAATTGCAATAAGACTTGATGATTCTTCCCTTGCTATCTACGACTATTTATAGTTTTATGAAATCCAAAACCCTAAATACTAGTGGTCACTTGCATAATACAGGTTAACCACTTTATTTATTAACTATGGCCCGTTTATAACTAATTGTGGTCCCTATTCTACAATGCGGGTCAACTACAATTATTATTAATGCGGATAACCACTTATAGGCTTTATTGACTCAATTAACTAACTATGACTCTGACTAGTCCCGTTGGGCTTATTACATAAATAAAGGGGTTAGGGTTGGATCCTAAAAATCTAGCTAACATCTACTCATCAACAGTTCCACCTCTTAATACAGATGGTGGACATCTATTTTTAATTAAAAGAACTTGTTTCCATTGAGTTGAATTAGAGCTTAACATGGGTTGTGCATAAATATTCAACTAATGTGCAAATTTTTATATGTGAGATTCGTTACTGCTTCAAATTAGGTATGATCTCCCTAGATTAGCAATTTTAAGGAGAATATTTCGTGCATGATTTTTGCAAGTGAAAGATGTATTATTGAAAAAAAATTCTTAAATTCAAGACATAATATATGTAATCTTTATGCAAAGAAAGATCCAAACATCTCTGAGAAAAGGGGAAAGCAAAGAAACCAACAAAATAATCATCTTAAAATGGGTTTTTCATCACATCTATATGATGAGTACCCCATCGAAGGTTTGATCCAAACTTACAGACTTTGTGACAACATATCTACTCTTTACGGTTATGGCTTGGGAATTTTAAATGGAAATGTGTGTATATTCCATAATTATGTACATTGAAACATATTAGCATTTGGATAAAAAATTTCACTAACATTAACCATGAGTGAGATTTGAATTATATCTTGGTGTGATTAAAACGAAGCAATCATGAACTACTCTGCTCAAAATGTACTTACATTTAAAACATATTTAAATATTAAATATAATACAAGTATAATCATTTCAAATAAAATCGTAATACAAACTTTCAAATACATACATTCTCTGAAATTAGAATTTTACTCACATAATGAAACAAGTATCTTGGTTGCATGTTAGTTATCGCAAAGAACTACTTGATAACTGATAACTATGGAAGACTGGACTAGTTTTTTAATTTAGCCTTTTGACCTTCAAACTACCTAACAACATCATGGATAATTGAAGATATATGATCTAGAGGATATCAATCAAATATTAAATTCTTATATCTATGATCGCACCACTAGAGTTGGTGCCACTCAAATATTCCACATGAATGAGCGACCCTATCTATTGCCTTCCATTCCCATTATAGGACACATTTTATGTTTTCTTCACTTTCAAGAGAGAAGAGACATCTATCCACTGAAATGGCTAACTCATTGTTGGGATGGGGTCCCCTAGGGTCAATTTTGGGGCAAAAGCCCAAGTTTTGTTGTATAAAAATGTAAAATCTATGCAAATTATGGTTGCCGAGCGCGTATATAGTTAAAAGAACTAAAGGGTTTTACCCTTCTTTTTGTAAGTTGAGTCGGCTTTTTGAGGATCTACCCATGGTCCGCGGACCATGGGAATGTATAAATAGGTGTGTCTTAGAGAGTCTAAGGCATGATCATGAAGAAGTAATGAAGTTTGTCTATGGGAGAAGTCTAGAGAGTCAGCGCTGAAGAGTAGGAAGAAAGGCTCTGTAGCTGTGTGTGCAGAGGCCTCAAGTAGAATCTACAGTTGAGTGCGTGGACCCTTGCAGCTGAGTGCGCAAGGAAGTCTTGAGTCTGTAAGATTGAACTAATTATAATAAAGAAGATTATTGCAGAAATTCCTGTGTTTCATCTATTACTTCTGTTATGAATAAATGTGCTTATGTTGTGACAATTGATGGGTTTATGAAATAGTATTATATTGATGCACAATTTTACTTGATTTATATTTTTATATGAACACAAGTGATGTTAACTGCTTTTGCGAAGATTATCTTGTTGTATGTTAAAGCTATTGAACACTTAGGTCAATCTAAGTTATTGCGGGATTAAGAATAATATTTAACGTGCATAAGTAGCTAATTAATCTGTTCAAGGTCTGCGAAAGGCAGTGGTAGACCTTCGCAGAGGTCTAGAGGCTGATTAAAGGGAACTATATCGATAAGCCATGTTGGGGCCTTCGTTTAATTTTGAAAGGTTTTGACCAATTTTGGCTGACCGAAGGATGAGAAGGAAACAGGTGGCAGTAATAGTTGGCTGGCGGAACAGGCAGTTGCGGAAGAGTTGTGGCAAGGTGGCAGCGGAAGGCAAAGGCAGTCGAGGGGGCAGGAAGGTGCAAGAGCAGCCGAGGGGAAGAGCAGTCGAGAAGGAATTGGCAGTCCAGGCAACAAAAAAGAGTATAAAAGGAAAGGGCCAGAAAAGGAGAAGGATTCGGTTGGTTGATGAATGAAGGAAAGGCTATGGGAGAAGGTGGGAGGACATCCAGTTGTGGTAGATGGATAACAGAGTGCAGGAGTCTGGTAGGCTTAGGCCTTGGAGCTAAACCGAACCCGTGGATCTGAGTCGGGTATTCCTTGTCGTTATTTGTGGTGAAATCCAAAGTTATATTGTAATGTTTACTGTTAAGTTAATATAAAGAATTACTAGACTGGTTGCGAACTATGATGTGTATGAGCCCCTTCTGTGGGATGAATCTACAAAAATTTTTAATGTCCCACCAAATGCATGTAATCAGTTTTTCTAGTATTATCTCTATTATGTTGTTATCTCTGCTTTATGCACAATGAATATATATCTGTGATCAAATGAAATCGGTTAATGCTTCCTCGACTCGACGCTGAACCTTTCTCCCTTTTGGTCGCGACACACCTCGGGTGAGACTCCTTGCCCTTTTGGGTGAGGTGAAAATGTCGGCATTGTCCTAGACTACAACAGACCATTGTTGGCCCTCTGCGCCTGAACCCAGGGTATTTCCCCTCTGATGACTCTTTCGAGCCAAAAAATGGTTCCATTGCTGGGACCCAAAGCTACGAGAACTGGTTCAGACCATGGTGTCGAGGATATTCAAGAGAGAGATCAGGGATTGGTGGAATCATAAAGTGGATCAGTTTGTGGCAGAGCAGGCAACCCGGAGAAATCAACCGATCGACAAAGTCAATGAGGGGATTTTATATGCCGATGGCAACAATGATCAGTATGAAATTTTCTGGTGCGAGTTCCCAAAATACCTATACAATTGGATAAGAAGGCTGAAGGGACAGAATCAGCCAGTCGGATCGATGACAGGTTGCCGCAGCTTGACTCTGTCAGATATCGCACTGCTTCAACAGTTGGATAATGATCTCACTAGAGCAGTCGATTTTGCTGCCAAGAGTTACCAGTCTTTCTTGAAGGTTGAAGTTGTTTTCAGCTCTGGGCTAAGAGGTAGGTTGATGAGGGAAGTATCGGAGCAGATTAAGATGTTTATGGTAGAAGAAGGACTACTGCCTTCGCCCACCACAGGGATGGCAATGTAAAACCCTAGTATCGAGTGAAGGACTTAGAGGGGGGGAATGTTGCCAGTTGAGGGATAGAGATGCTGCTGAAGGGATGGATGCAGAAGGATCAAAGAAAGCTAGAGATGTCAGAGTGTAGAGAAGGGCGCTGCTAGCAGATAAGTGGCAAGCTATAGTGATTGAGACTCTCGAGAAGAAGAGGATGGGGCCCCACCAAGTAGGAGCGGTGATGGGAAAACCCTGAGTCGAGGAGGAAGGAGAAGAAGGTGTTGGGCAAGGCAAGAGTGGTGAAGGGAGACGTAAGAGCCAGAGAAATGAGGAAGGACCTTCCCTACAGGTTGCGGAAGGAGGATCATAAGAGCAGAGGCCGAATGGGCATGAAGAAGGAAGCGAAGAGGAGATGGGCAATGTGATGAGGAGATTATTTAACGAAGGAGAAGCATCTGTTAAGAGTTAGCAGCAATACCCCCAAGACATAGGTGGCATTTTCCCTAATCTTCCCCTGGTACCTTATCATAATCTGGAGGAATTTGTTATTAGCTTAGCCAAGGCAGTACGGGTATATAGTGCATGGGAGAAATACAGAACTAGTTTCAATATTGGGAGCAACACAGGAACCAGTAACATTAGTAACTTAGGACTACAGGGATCCCAGCAGCTGGGAAGCAAAGGGTTTGTGCTGTTAGCTCATACCCAAATCAGTATGGCGGGATCTTTTACCAGATATCCAGAATTTGCGGGAAGGGGAAACGAGGATGTGGAGCAGCACTGGTATCTCTGCGAAGCTATTTGGAGAGCCTGTTAGACTCCAGACAATGTTAGGGTTGTGGAATTTCAGACCACGCTGAGAGACAGGGCCCTGCGTTGGTTTATAAAATGGGTAGAGCAGAACCAGACCCCCATAATAGATGATATTAAGAGAGGATTTGTGCAGGAATTCAAGGTACCATAGATGGATCAACAAGGGCTATTGGAGCTATGGGAATTAAACAGAAGGAGGGCGAAACGACTTGGGAGCTCATGCAAGGGTTTAAGGATTCCATTGCCAAGTTGAGTTACACTCTGGACCCGAATCACCAGTGAGACTGGTTCATCAAGGCAATCTTACCTTTAACTAGAACGTCGCTGATGCAACAAAAGATAGGAACCCTCCAGGATGCGTTGGAGCAAGCATCACATATAGAAGCCATGGCGGGATACCCTCATGAATACCGGGGAGGGACAAGTCTGAAAGATTCATCAATCTTGGGCCTGCAGAATCAGATCGCGACTTTGATGGTGAAACTGAAAGATCTTCAGCCAATGCATCCAACCAGACCCAACGTATGGTGCACCCACTGCATGGTGGAAGGGCACATTGTGACAGAATGCCTGAGTTTGTGGGGAATTAATCATCTAGGAGGGGTCATGGGGTTGTCAGGGGCCCCACCAACCGCAGGAGTTGCGGCAGTCGGATCGCAAGGAGCTTTCCTAGGAAGGAATAATCAAGGCTTTTGTGAGATTTGTAGGGTATATGGAAACCTGCCGCGGATATGCCCAATTCTGCAAAAGTACTCTAAAATTTCCCCAATAACAACTATTGTGAGTTCTACGCATCAACATCACATTGCACCGATCAGTGCCAAGTGCTAGATGCTTTAGCAGAAATACTGGACAGATCCACATTCAGAATTAATAAGTCAAATCGAGGAGGATGAGGAGGAAACAGGCAAGGAGGAAGAACAGGAGGAAGAGGGCTCGTAACGTGTTACAACTACAACTAGGAAGGGCATGTCGCTAGAGAATGCCAGCTCTCGAGGAGACCTTGGTGCTCATAGTGTAGAATTAATACTCACGCAACGGAGGACTGTCCGGAACTCATTGAAAAATGGGAAGAAAGGACCAGATAGAGGGGGGCCAACCTGGTAAATGCTAAACCACAGACCGATGACAGCCTCCCTGCAACCAATATTAATATAGTCACCCGAGGAGGGAAGAAGACATGGGAGGATCGCTACACAGAGGACCCCCCCTTGATCTTTAAAGTGGCGTCCCCACATAAGGTATATCAGCCCGAACACCAAAAGCAATACTATCAGGAAGTAGCTAAGCTGTTCGAGGGGATGACCAAAGAGAGAGATAGTCAAAGACCGTGGGATCACATGCCCGATTACACCTAGCCGATTGGGGAGTGGTTTAAATTGTTCTTGAAAATTGTTGAGGATGAAGGCATGTTAAAGGAGTTACAAAAAAGTTTGAAGGCTACGGTATCCATGGAAGAAGTGGGACTAGAATGACCACACGCAGATTTTCCAGAGAAAGCTTTGAGAAGAGTGAAACGGAACAAGACAAGGAGCGGCAAGGAGTTTCGAATCAATGCGCAGGTGGTAGGATTCCAGATAAGGGACACAATGTTAGACTTGGGGTTGGATGTAAACATCCTACCTAGGAAAACTTGGGAGGCAATGGGGAAGCCTCAACTGAAATACTCGTCGATTCAACTAAGAATGGAAAATTAGTATTACATACTACCCATTGGGAGGTTGGAGAATGTGGAAGTTGATGTGGTAGGAGTGAAGATGCACACTGAATTAGAGGTAATTGACATCATGGGAGATAAGGATCCGTATTCGGCACTCCTGGGGATTGATTGGACCTATGAGAACTACGTTGTAATAGAACTAAAGAAAGAACTAATGATTTTTGAAGCAGATGGACTAAGAGTGATCCAACCTTTAGACCCCTACTAAGGACCTAGGTTCACAGAACCAGTAGATGACAGGGATGAGCCAGGAGTGTTAGACTAGCTATACATGCTCACAGCAGGAAAGAGAGAGGACTACATAAACCCTACGGTTGGGGGATCAGTTAGTTGGAGAAGTATCTAAAGCTTAGAGACCAGTTCAGAAGCTGCATGGGATGCATGGCAGCAAGGTGGATACGAACTGACAACTAGACAATGTGCGATTATAAACAAAGTAAACTAGGGAGGAATGGAGGTAAATGAATATTCGAAGTACTATGGCCTTGAACGGGCGGACACCTTCTTAGACAGAGTAGACTGGGAAATCACAGAGGATCAAAGGAGTCCCTTTCTCGATATCGCCCTCATGGCAACTCTAGTAAGATGGTGGAAGACACATCGCCGTGCACTGAGAGAATGGATGAGCATCACACAAGCCAGGGAGGAAAGATTTGCTGAGGAGGAAGAACGACCACAGAATAAGAGAATATACAAGGGGGATTCAAATCCTGAGGAGCACATCAAAGATTTCATAACCAATTGGAAGAGCTAGGGAATGCCGAAGGATCGATGGGTACACACATTTATACATACCCTCGGGACTGTCCCCCGAGCTTGGTATGTCCAAGAGGAGCTCCGTCGGAAGACAACAGATTGGGATACCTTGGAGGTACATTTTGTTAGCAACTTTTCATTCAGAGGCAATGAGACACAAATGACATAGGCACTCCAGGCAATAAAAGGGGTTCTGTTCACCCTAGAGCCATTGGTTGAAGGAGGGCTCGACAAAAACTTTCTGCAATGTCTGTATGAAATGGAGTCACCAGGATATGCAACCTGTGACAAGGTGGGCGCAAAGCCAGAGGAGGATGGGTTGGCGGGACTGAGACACCTAACCTTCGAGGAAATGGGAGAGAGGGACATCCGGGAGAGCCCCTCAATGGGAGGTTCCCACCTTCTACCAATGAAGTTGAGAAAGTAAAATGTTGGGTCAGAGGATAAGCCCAAGATGGCATCGATGGGAGACTACTAGGATGAGCAAACCACCAAAGAAATTTTTGACCATTTACAAGAATACCAAGACCTGTTCCCAGCTTTAGTGGTAGAGCTGAAGGGGATAAAAGGAAACATTGGGGAAATGAAAATCGTTTTGAGACCGGATGCCCGACCGGTAAAGCACAGACCATACAGATTAAACCCAAGGGTGAAGGAGAAAGTTAAGAAGGAGATTGAAAAAATGTTAGAAGTAAGAATCATATTTCCGGTAGATGAAGCTAAGTGGATAAGCCCAATAGTCATATAGAACAAGAAGGATGCAACTGAAATCATAGTATGTGTTGATTACAAAAGCCTTAACAACGCATGCGTGCATGACCCGTTCCCTATGCCTTTCAGTGATGAAGTCCTAGACAATGTTGTGGGGAACGAAGCATATTCGTTCACAGATGGATTTTCAGGTTACCACCAAGTGCGAATAGCGGAAGAGGATAAAAGAAAAACAACATTCACTACTGAGTGGGGGTCATATGCATACAATGTGATGCCATTCAGACTAAAGAATGCACCAATGGTCTTCTCAAGGATTGTCATAGCTGCATTCCGAGATTATATTCACAAGTTTCTAGAAGTCTACATGGATGACTGGACAGTATACAGTCTATTGAAAAAACACACTAGCTTATTAAGAATAATGTTTGAAAGGTGCATGCAATTGTAGATTTCTTTAAACCTCAAGAAATGTATCTTTGCAATCCCATTTGGAACTCTACTAGGCCATATCGTCTGCAAGGATGGAGTATGTGTAGACCCCGCAAAGGTTGCAGCAATTGTCCACATGGAACCACCGTGCAACATAAAACAACTAAGAGAAACTCTGGGTCATACGGGGTACTACAGGCGGTTCATCAGGAACTACGCATCCATCACAACCCCAATGGAAAAATTGCTGAAAAGAACAGAAGAGTTCACTTGGACAGCGGATTGTCAGACAACCCTGAATAAATTAAAGGAAAGACTAGTAAGCACCCCTATACTGGTGTACCCTGATTGGAACAAAATGTTCCATGTGCACATCGATGCCTCAGGGATAGCGCTGGGAGCGGTCTTAGTGCAACCAGGGGAGAAAAACATGGACCATCGAGTGTACTATGCTAGCAGAAAGCTGTCTACTACGGAAAGAAACTATACAACAACCGAGAGAGAAGCCCTGGCAATGCTTTACTCTCTACAAAAGTTCAAGCACTATTTACTGGGCGCACCATTCAAATTCTTTACAGACCATTCCGCGCTTAAATACTTGGTAAACAAGCCAGTACTAGAAGGGAGGATATGCCGATGGCTATTGTTGTTCCAGGAATTTACGTTTGAGGTGGTTGTAAAGCCCGACAGACTGAATGTGGGACCAGACCACCTGTCGTGACTAGACACAGGGGAGAATGAAGGAGCAGTGGATGATCGATTTCCTGATGCCGACTTATTCAGAATAGAGGCAATCCCAGATCACCTGGAAGAGATCACCACATTATTAACAATTGGTCATTGCCCAGAAGGATACATGGCAACACAAAGATGACACTTGGTAGTAAGGGCAACAGATTACCAGCTGATCACAGGACACCTCTACAAGATGGGCTTAGATCAAATACTGAGGCACTGCGTCCTCCAGCATGAGAGGAATGAGGTCTTATGGGAGTGCCACATAGGGGTCACAGGAGGCCATGTGGGAGGTAAAGCCACCGCAAGAAAAATACTACACGCAGGACTATGGTGGCCAACTATCCATAAAGACTAAAGAATTTTCTAAGTCACGCGACATTTGTCAAAGGGTTGGAAAGCCTTCACAATGGGATGAGCTGCTTCTACATCTAGTCTACACAGTGAAAATATTTAGTAAATGGGCGGTAGACTTCATTGGACCCATTTCACCATTGGCGAGGCATTTGTGAGCAAGATACATAATAACAACTACAGAATAACTCACAAGGTGGGCAGAGGCAGCACCCGTCAAGGACTGTACAATAGAAACAACGGCAAGGTTCATTTTTGAGAACATCATTTCAAGGTTCGGATGCCCGAGGAGCCTCATAAGCGACCAAGGGACGCATTTTCTTAGCAAGATCATTGAGACTCTACTGAAGACTTTCATGATTCAACATAACAAGAGTAGTCCGTATCACCCACAAGCTAATGATGCAGTAGAAGCATTTAACAAGATACTAGAGAAAGGGCTAATAAAAGTCGTATCAACCAACTGGGACGAGTGAGATGAAAGAATACCCGCAACTCTATGGGCATATAGGACAACAGTAAAGAGACTCCATAAGAAAAATCCATTTCAACTTGTATATGGAAGGGAAGCGGTGGTACCAACAGAATTTATATTACCTAGCATGTTCATATCAGAGGCCACGAGAATGACAAACAATATTGCCTTACAAGATAGACTAATCCAGTTGATGGAACTTGACGAAATATGATTTTTAGCAGAGTTTCATCAATCAGTGGAGCAGAGAAGGCAAAAAGCTTGGCATGATAGGCATATCAAGAGGAAGTCTTTTGAAGTTGGGGAACAAGTACTCCTATATGATAACAGGTTCCAGAAGTTCCCAGGGAAGCTGCAGATGCACTGGTTGGGTCCATTTATAGTCACGAAAATCAAAGAGTCAGGAGCAGTAAGGCTCACGTAACTGGATGGAGTCCTATTGCATGGATGGGTGAATGGCGCATGCATGAAGCCCTTCCACTAAAAAAAAAACGAAGAAGAAGAAAGAGGAATAATAAGGTTGAGACAGAAACTTCGCATGCGAAAACCCATTTGTGGTCCGGGGGAGAAGAAAAGGGAGATTCAGTATTCACACATGTAATCCTAGTTAGCAAGGTACACATGGGCATGCGCTTTTCCAGAATTTATGATCACACTAGTACCTATCATTTCCGCCGTACTGGTAGTCATTTCCAACTTAAGTAATTAATAATGCAACTGTCAAGGTAGGAGCCGCAAAATATTTTCCCATTAAGCATAAATTTAGTTAATAAGTAACCCCATCACAACAAAATAAATATGCCATGCAGCCCACTCTATACTTTCCCAGTCCACGCCATAGCTGTCACGTCCAAGTCAGCCGGCGATGGCAAGGTATAACTAGAACACATGGGAAAGTTGCCGGAGTAATTAGTTACTGAGGCCTAGTCAGTTAGGGGACGTCGTGTCAGAGCCAACTACTTAATTCGTAGGAGAATGAAGGGAATTCCAGAATTCCAATTACAGATAATAGAGGAATTACAGGTTCACTCTGAAGAACAAGTTCAGAGACAAAGAAGCAGGAAACCTCAAGTGCAGGTTGTTTATCGTAGGAGAAAGGAGATGGTGAAAGGAATGGTATCAGTCCCATAGGACACCTTGGATGCACGAATTGAAGTGGTTGATAATCTGTATGGCAAGTATGACAAGGTGAATTTGATCGACAACAAATTTACAGATTGTTTCCAGTTCCCGGCCATGAAAAAAGAGCTCTATGTAGAGGAATTATAGAAGGAGGATGGCACCAAAACCTTCAGGGTCGGGGAAGAGTTTAAGGGGATACAGAGATCGAAATTACTCCATTTGAAGGGGATAAAAGGAAACATTGTGGAAATGAAAATAGTTTTGAGAACGGATGTCCGGCCGATAAAGCATAGACCATACAGATTAAACCCAAGGGTGAAGGAGAAAGTTAAGAAGGAGATTGACAAAATGTTAGAAGCAAGAATCATATTTCCAATAGATGAAGCTAAGTGGATAAGCCCAATAGTCACATAGAACAAGAAGGATGCAACTGAAATCATAGTATGTGTTTATTACAAAAGCCTTAACAACGCATGCGTGCATGACCCGTTCCCTATGCCTTTCAGTGATGAAGTTCTAGACAATGTTGTGGGGAACGAAGCATATTCGTTCACAAATGGACTTTCAAGTTACCACCAAGTGCGAATAGTGGAAGAGGATAAAAGAAAAACAACATTCACTACTGAGTGGGGGTCATATGCATACAATGTGATGCCATTAAGACTAAAGAATGCACCAATGGTCTTCTCAAGGATTGTAATAACTGCATTCCGAGATTATATTCACAAGTTTCTAGAAGTCTACATTGATGACTGGACAGAATACAGTTTATTGAAAAACACACCAGCTTATTAAATATAATGTTTGAAAGGTGCATGCAATTGCAGATTTCTTTAAACCCCAAGAAATGTATCTTCGTCGTCCCATTTGGAACTCTACTAGGCCATATTGTCTGCAAGGATGGAGTATGTGTAGACCCCGCAAAGGTTGCAGCAATTGTCCACATGGAACCACCGCGCAACGTAAAACAACTAAGAGCAACTCTGGGTCATACGGGGTACTACAGGCAGTTCATCAGGAACTACGCATCCATCACAACCCCAATGGAAAAATTGCTGAAAAGAACGGAAGAGTTCACTTGGATAGCGGATTGTCAGACAACCTTGAATACATTAAAGGGAAGAATAGTAAGCGCCCCTGCACTGGTGTACCCTGATTGGAACAAAATGTTCCATGTGCACATTGATTCCTCAGGGATAGCGCTGGGAGCGGTCTTAGTGCAACCATGGGAGAAAAAAATGGACCATCAAGTGTACTATGCTAGCAGAAAGTTGTCTACTATGGAAAGAAGCTATACAATAACTAAGAGAGAAGCCCTCACAGTGCTTTACTCTCTACAAAAGTTCAAGCACTATTTACTGGGCGCACCATTCAAATTCTTTACAGATCATTCCGAGCTTATATACTTGGTAAACAAGCCAGTACTAGAAGGGAGGATATGCCAATGGCTGTTGCTGTTCTAGGAATTTAAGTTTGAGGTGGTTATAAAGCCCGATAGACTGAATGTGGGACCAGACCACCTGTTGTGACTAGACATAGGGGAGAATGAAGGAGCAGTGGATGATTGATTTCCCAATGCCGACTTATTCAGAATAGAGGCAATCCCAGATCACCTGGAAGAGATCACCGCATTATTAACAATTGTTCATTGCCCAGAAGGATACATGGCAACACAAAGATGACACTTGGTAGTAAGGGCAACAGATTACCAGCTAATCACAGGACACCTCTACAAGATGGGCTTAGATCAAATACTAAGGCGCTCTGTCCTCCAGCATGAGAGGAATGAGGTCTTATGGGAGTGCCACACAGGGGTCACAGGAGGCCATGTGTGAGGTAAAGCCACCGCAAGAAAAATACTACACGCAGGACTATGGTGGCCAACTATCCATAAAGACTAAAGAATTTTCTAAGTCACGCGACATCTATCAAAGGGTTGGAAAGCCTTCACAATGGGATGAGCTTCCTCTACATCCGGTCTACACAGTGCAAATATTTAGTAAATGGGCGATAGACTTCATTGGACCCATTTCACCATTGGTGAGGCATTCGCGAGCAAGATACATAATAACAACAACAGAATACCTCACAAGGTGGGCAGAGGCAGCACCCGTCAAGGACTGTACAATAGAAACAGCAGCAAGGTTCATTTTTGAGAACATCATTTCAAGGTTCGGATGCCCGAGGAGCCTCACAAGCGACCAAGGGATGCATTTTCTTAACAAGATCATTGAGACTCTACTGAAGACTTTCATGATTCAACATAACAAGAGTAGTCCGTATCACCCACAAGCTAATGATGCAGTAGAAGCAATTAACAAGATACTAGAGAAAGGGATAATAAAAGTCGTATCAACCAACTGGGACAACTGAGATGAAAGAATACTCGCAACTCTATGGGCATATAGGACAACAGTAAAGAGACTCCACAATAAAAATCCATTTCAACTTGTATATGGAAGGGAAGCAGTGGTACCAACAAAATTTATATTACCTAGCATGTTCATATCAGAGGCCACGAGAATGACAAACAATATACGAGACAGACTAATCCAGCTGATGGAACTTGACGAAACCTGATTTTTAGCAGAGTTTCATCAATCAGTGGAGCAGAGAAGGCAAAAAGCTTGGCATGATAGGCATATCAAGAGGAAGTCTTTTGAAGTTGGGGAACAAGTACTCCTACATGATAGTAGGTTCCAGAAGTTCCCAGGGAAGCTGCAGATGCACTGGTTGGGTCCGTTTATAATCATAGAAATCAAAGAATCAGGAGCAGTAAGGCTCACGTAACTGGATGGAGTCCTATTGCATGGATGGGTGAATGGCGCATGCATGAAGTCCTTCCACTAAAAAAAAAAAGCAAAGAAGAAGAAAGAGGAATAATAAGGCTGAGGCAGAAACTTCGCATGCGACAACCCATTTGTGGTCGGGGGGAGCAGAAAAGGGAGATTCAGTATTCACACATGTAATCCCAGTTAGCAAGGTACACATGGGCATGCGCTTTTCCAGAATTTATGATCACACGATTCCCCGTCCTTTCCGCCGTACTGGTAGTCATTTCCAAATTAAGTAATTAATAATGCAACTGTCAATGTAGGAGCCGCAAAATATTTTTCCCATTAAGCATAAATTTAGTTAATAAGTAACCAAATCACAACAAAATAAACATGCAGCCCACTCTATACTTTCCCAGTCCACGCCATAGCTGTCACATCCAAGTCGGCCGGTGACGGCAAGGTATAGCTAGAACACATGGGAAAGTTGCCGGAGTAATTAGTTACTGAGGCCTAGTCAGTTAGGGGATGTCGTGTCAGAGCCAACTACTTAATTCGTAGGAGAATGAAGGGAATTCCAGAATTCCAATTACAGATAACAGAGGAATTACAGGTTCACTCTGAAGAACAAGTTCAAAGACAAAGAAGTAGGAAACCTCAAGTGTAGGTCGTTTATCGTAGGAGAAAGGAGATGGTGAAAGGAATGGTATCAGTCCCATAAGACACCTTGGATGCATGAATTGAAGTGGTTGATAATCTGTATGGCAAGTATGACAAGGTGAATTTGATCGACAACGAATTTACAGATTGTTTCTAGTTCTCGGCCATGAAAAAAGAGCTCTATGTAGAGGAATTATAGAAGGAGGATGGCACCAAAACCTTCAGGGCCGGGGAAGAGTTTAAGGGGATACAGAGATCGAAATTACTCCATTTTAGGAGTCTACCTATGTTCGGCACTCAATTTTCCGCAATGCAGTGTACCAAGATGTTGGCGAGCAGGATGCATGGAGGATCACTATGGTTGGATAAGGAGTATCCCATCCATGTGGAGGATATCAGTCACCTAACAGGGCTGGCCGAGGGAGGGAACACAGTTAGCACAACATTCCAGACAGGGGCTAAGCGAGGCAAGAAGCAGGCTGAAGATAATATCTATGCCAGATATGGGACTGAGCGGGGTGGGAGAGGAGCGAAACTAGATATGATTAACAAGGCTGACATCAGATTTTCCTGCTACATCATTGCAGGAAAAACAATGCAACATTTTACAAAGAACGAATGCACTTTGGACACAATCTCAGTTGTGGAACATTGTTGCCGAGGAGAGGTGCTCAACTGGTCAGCCTTCGTTCTCAATGAGCTATTTGAAGCTTGTGAAGATGTGTACCGGCGGGGTACCGGGTTCGTGTTCGGATACCTTTTGATGTTGCTAGCGATGTGGAAATGGAGGCCACTGAAGGAGAGGGAAATGACATCCATTATCGAAGGCCAACCACTTGCACTCTATTACGATCCATGGAAGGCATCAGGGGACCCCAACACGAAGGAGATCAATGAAATAGATTTCAAAGACTGGTATGAGAAGATGTTGGCCACCATAAGGTCAAAAGAAAGGATACCTAAGGCTCTGTTGGATGAATTCTCAGAAGAACTCTGGTTCGGCGCCTCCCACGCACACACTTACCTGAGACCGCAGTGTGTCCACCCAGAAACATTTAAGATGAGACCGCAGAGGTTTGTACTAACAGCGGAAGCGCTACACAGAGAGGTGGGATCATGGCCAGGAGTAGCATGTGACATAATAGATGGGAAGCACAAGTACCTTTTTGAAGCCTTGAGGCCGCAAGCGTAAGGGGGAGATGGGGCGGAGAGCAGTAGGAAGCGACCAACTAAAGACAAAATCCAATTGATGGTGCTCTAGATGGAGGAGAAGATGTTCGAACTCAGACGAACAATTGTTAGCTTCGAATCAGGTGAGAGAAATTACCCTGCCCAATTTCAAGGCTCTACCATGTTCTTCCCTATCATAACAACGCCATTGGCCATGAAACTCCCCATGGAGTAGTCCAAGCTCCTCCAAGCCAACGGTCCCCAAAACAAAGAAAAAGCGAGTTGTCTGCAGTCCGGTTATCAAAAAGCCGAAAATTATTCCACTAGCTCTGATCGTCAACCTTACTAAAGGGGTTGAGCAATCAGTCCCCGCAGCCACCATAGTTGAAGAGATTCCCACCACCACCTCCATTGCTTTACATCAGTCGCGGGAGTCGTCCCTGCACACAGATTCCAACTTCGTGACCCTGTCTGAGACACTCCCGACTGGCCGACGAAGGACAACTGTGGAAGCAGAAGTTCAGTCAGATGGGTGGGAAGAAGGCACCACTCCTACCAATAGAACACAACCAACATAACTTCCATCACCGATGCTTGGGTTGGACCCACCAGAAGGGGGAAATATACATGCCATCTGGAGGAGGAAAGGGTTGAACCATACTTGCCACCTTTCCCTATAAGGCTCACAGTGCTCCCAAACCCTAGCATCATTCCACCCAATCCATGATTCACCCCGCCATAACAGCAAGACCATTCGCCTGCCTCCCACTCCGAAAAATCCATTTCCAGTGGCCTACCCCTACAACAATAGCTCCCAGAACCTAGTACAATGTAGGTCAATACGCTCCAACACTGGTCGTCGGCACAATTGTTTTCATTTATTTAGCAAGCAGCACACAGGGCCGAAAGGATCCATGAGGATCTGGCCAAGGAACATGAACAACAAGCAAGACAGTTATAGGAGGTGACATAAGAGCACGATCAACTATGACAAGCAAACATGGAATTGCAAGCCCAAGTCAATCAAGTCACACAATGATTCAGGTCACTATGGCCTACAATCATAGATGCAAATGCAGAAGCACTGGTGGACATGGCTACCTGCACCCTGGTCAGCTGAAGCGACCACATCCAGGCGACATGCTCGAACTTGGCAGCTACTAATGCTGAGATGAAGAGGAAACTGGAGATGGTGAGGTCAGCACTACCAGACCTAGTGGAAATCTACGCGAGGATGATTGAGGAAAAAGTCATGGAAATGGAAGCAAAGAAACAAGCCTTAGCCAATGCCCTCACCAATGGATATTCTCTAATGAACAAGGTCCATGAATGGTCAGGCACTCTGGTGCTGAAGAACCACTTGGTCTACCCCCTTAGGGAACAAATACAAACTCTATTTTCTAGCACAAAAGATTGTACAGACCCCGGCCAACTGCAACAAATTAACGAAAAAATTGACACCATTCAGGCCCAAGTTGATTATATTGAAGAGGAGTCAACAAAGACAAAGAAGGTAA
The DNA here is from genome assembly GCA_031772625.1 of Pinus tabuliformis. Lineage (NCBI taxonomy): Eukaryota > Viridiplantae > Streptophyta > Pinopsida > Pinales > Pinaceae > Pinus > Pinus tabuliformis. The sequence goes on from CM062804.1 coordinate 919,223,158, forward strand.
TCAGAGATCTCCAGCCACCAGTCTAGATGCAGGTGTTGCTTCTGAAAGAAGTGTGTGACTCCAGTGGATAACAATGGAGAGAACTGCAAAGCTAGCGGCCAACTGAACTAACATCGAACTTAGCCGAAGCATTCACTCAAGGTGCTGACGCAATCCTCGCCCGATGGGATAAAACCATCCAAAGATACAAAGAATTCAAGCAGCAGACCACAACCACTCTTTTGGAGTTGGGGCCTTCGTTTGGAACGGGGGAACCTCAAGGGAAAGAAAGTGTAATAGAGATAGATGCCACTCCGTTAGCAATGGCTGAGGCAAAAGAAGCAATGACCGAGGCAGGAGGCACATCGTCATAGTAGATAGTAGAACCGGTGCAGTTAATAGTGCAGTCCCCACCCATAGAGCACATGGAAGTACCAATAGGAATGACCAAGGTCGAAATGAATTGACTCAGGGATGAGTCAAACAATTGTGGTTGGGGCCTGTTGGGGTCTTTGTTTAATTTTGAAAAGTTTTTGACCAATTTTGGCTGACCGAAGGATGAGAAGGAAATGGGTGGCAGCAACGGTTGGCTGGCGGAACAGGCCATTGCGGTAAGGTGGTAGCAGAAGGCAAAGGTACTCGAGGGGGTGGGAAGGTGCAAGAGCAGTCGAGGGGAAGAGTAGGTGAGCAGGAACTGGCAGTCTAGGTAGTAGAAAAGAGTATAAAAGGAAAGGGCCAGAAAAGGAGAAGGATTTGGTTGGTTGACGAATGACGACAAGGATGTGGGAGCAGGTGGGAGGACATCTAGTTGCGCTAGATGGATAATAAAGTGCAAGAGTCTGGTAGGCTTGGGCCTTGGAGCTGAACCAAACCCGCGGATCTGAGACAGGTATTCCTTGTAGCTGTTTGCGGCAAATGTCGAAGTTATATTGTAATGTTTACTGTTAAGTTAATATAAAGAACGGTTAGTTTGGTTGTGAAATATGATGTGTATGAGCCCCTTCTATGGGATGAATCTCTAAAATTTTTGAATGTCCCATCAAATGCATGTAATCAGTAGTTCTAGTATTATCTCTATTATGTTGTTATCTTTGCTTTATGCATAATGAATATATATCTATGATCGAATGAAATCAGTTAATGCTTCCTCGACTCCATGTTGAACCTTTCTCCCTTTCGGTCGCGGCATGCCTCGGGTGAGACTCCTTGCCCTTTTGGGTGAGGCGAAAATGCCAACACAACGGACCATTGTTGACCCTTTGCGCCTGAAAGCATGGTCTTTTCGCCCTGATGATTCTTTCGAGCCAACAAGCCATAAAGGCTCATCGATATGTGCAAAGGAATATTTAGGGCATAAAATGACATCACGCTGATCTTTGGGTGTGGAAACTTGGTTCTAGCATCCCCCCATACTGCTTCAAATGAGACTTCAGTTCGTGCTCCGCGGGTTGATACCAGAAGGGCCAGTAGTGTAGGGTTTTTTTTGGCGCAACTAACTCTGAACTTAGGTCTAGACCCACTAAGCCAACAAATGGTTCCATTCTCGGGACTGGGATCTACATAAAGAGATGTCTGATGTCGCACCACTCAAATTTGACAAAGAAAGAAATTGAGAAGTGGTTGGATAGAAAGATCCATAAATTTGCAGTGCAAGAAAATAGAAATCCGCGCCTAACAAAAGAACAGTGGTTGGACAGGTATCTATACACAGAAATACAAGAAATCTTCTTCTGCACATTCCTGATCAAACTATGTCAGTGGATCGCTAAATTGGCAGATGGCCAAGGAAGGTGGACGCTTGGCGGTCCAATAGTGTGGACCCCAGAGTTAGTGCGAAGGTTGGAAGATTCTGAAGATAAGATCGCGCGCGCTGTCGATCACTAGCTTGATCAAGTCATAGGAGTATTTGTGATAGAATTCATGGTCGATACCTCAGTCAGTTACAGTGAAGCAGAACAACATTTTTGCAAAGTACCACGAGGTAAGTATTTGAAATCTTTGAATACTTGGATTATAATTCTCTTGTGTGAAAAGCGGGTTATGAAATTGCCTTGATGTTTGGGTCTACAAGAAGTGGACGAATCTTTAGAAATATGAAAGAGTGGGTCCTAAATATAGTGCATTGATAGAGCTTCCTTCGAGTGATAACGAGGGAGTGGTACAAGCCTTAATGCGAAGCACTGTACAGTTGATAAAGTAGGGTTTTCCATGAATACCTCATCCGCCCACACCACCTCCACCTTCACCCGCACCACCACCACCTTCGCCACTGTTCAACAGTTCGAAGACCATGAAGTTGCCCGTTTTCAAGGGCTTGGGAAGTGAGGACCCGGATCCATTTTGGTTAGTTGAAAAGGTTGTGTGGATGATACAGAATATTACATATGATCATATAAAGAAGGCACAGTTTGTTACTGCTCTACAAGATTGTGCATTGACATAAATTAAGTACTACACCGATAACCCTTTGGCATCGTTAGCGGATACTCAGACTGCTCTGAATAAGGAATTCGGTAGGCCCAATTCTGAATCACAACCAGTCATTAGATTCAAGGAAATTATGATGAGGCATGGCGAGACATCCTGGGAGCTGGATCAGAGATTGAAGTGCCAGATCCATGAAGCTAACATGAATCTCACGGATAGTCAGCACCGCGAATGGTTTGTAGCTTCACTCCTGCCCCACCTAAGGGTTGCTTTATTGCAGCAAAATATAGGGACTCAGGCGGAAGCACTGGAGATCGCGATGAGATTACATGAGACACCTATCCAGGACATTGCTTTGGGAGTGCAACAGATTCATGTGGAGTTGCAAAACCTCTGCTTGGAATTGCAGAGCTTGAAGAAGGAAAAAGTTGCTCGACCGGAGGTGTGCGAAGAAGTTTGGTGCCTAAAATGTAAGAGCCAGGGGCATGATAAAGATCACTACCTTGTTTTTGTGAATTATATTACAGGGGGAGGGCTAATGCCCCTGAGACAAGAGGCTGCCGCGGGACCTAGTGCAAGGCCCACGCTGTGGTGCACTATCTGTTAGGTAGATGGAAAACATATAACATACAATTTTCGTTTGCTAAAAAAATTTGTACTAATGCCGCAACAATTATTCTGCAATTTTTGTAAATCGGCGGGCCACGATGATCGTAACTCCTGTAGTTATGAATATATCATGGAAAGAACACCCGCATATCGAATGCAAACAGAAACGCGGCCTCCAGATCAAGGCGTTGGGGGCGCGAGCGGAGGATATCAGGGGTGCAGACGAGGCCGAGGAGGAGGAGGACCTAGTAGAGGTCGAGGAAAAGTTATTTGCTACAATTACGAAGTGCCAGGAAACTACGCCTAAGAGTGTACGAGCTAGACATGCCCATCATTCCAGTACTGCACTCAGTTTGACCACACGATAGAAGAATGCCCTATACTGATAGCTAAGATGTAGGAGAAGAAGGCGCAACCTCAACAACCTACCCAGAATCTACAGATGATGAGGGCCGAGCCCCGCGAAGAGGATCCCAATGTGAATATTGTGCTGCAAAGCGGAATGATGACTGGTGATGATAAAGGAAAGCAACCTGAAGAAAGTGAGTGGGTTTGTAAGGCTCTAGAAAAGGAGGTTGGGTTTAAACTGGAGCGCGCGAAGGAAACGTTGATGGAAGAAAAGAGGAGCTTTGTTGAGGCTTCTACCTCAGGAAGTCAGGACAAGCTATCTGAAGAAGTTGACCCCTCCATGCTTACCACTTTCTTGGAGACTTGTATGAAGCTGCTACGCGACAACAAGGTTGTGAAAGGGCTTCAAGAACTGATAAATAAGTGTGCTGGTAAGGAAGGTGCTCCTGAAGGACACCATGCAGTCAAAAAGATAGGCAAACACAAGACAAGAACAGGGCGCGAGATGAGGCTTACCACGCAAATAGGAGAGTATGAGATGGATCAAGTTATTTTGGATTTAGGGTCGGATGCGAATGTTTTTCCTAAATAGACATGGGAAAGAATGGGGAGACCTGCACTGCAGTGGTCTCCGATTCAATTGAGAATGGAAAATCAACAAAAGATTATCCCTATGGGGAGATTGCATGGAGTGACTATAGATATAGAAGGTGCAAGTGCGTTGGCTGATTTTGAAGTGATAGAGATTGTTGATGACAAAAATCCATACCTCGCACTCTTGGGAATTGATTGGGCTATCGACATGAATGGGGTAATCAATTTGAAGAAGCAGATGATGCCATTTGAAAGGAAATCGCTTCGCATCGTAATATCATTGGACCCTGCAAAGGGACCACGCTATACTGAACCATCCCGCGACTATGAAGAAAGCGATGATGATTTGGATCACTGTTTTGTGTATCATCCGAGGTAAGAATTTTACCTTATTATGATGGTTTGACTGATGTGGATAAATTTTTGGATGCATTTGAAAGGGAAGTACTTGAGAAGCATCACTTTCAAGTGCTAGATTTGGCACTACGCGCTATGCGTGCACGGTGGTGGGATACACATAAAGACATTTTTTATGAATGGTGCTAGTACAGAAGAATGATGAGATTGTGGTTTGGTTGAACAAAAGTGCAAATAACTGAAAAATATGATGGAAGAAATGATCTGCGCGATCATTTAGCAAAATGGACTAAGGTTTATGGGACGAAACCACAACCAAAGTTGGTGCATATTTTTTGTCACACTTTGGACATCATTCCTATGAATTGGTACTTGGAAACAAAGCTCCGCCATGGTACAGTGGAGTGGGAAATCTTGAGAGAAGGATTTTTCATGACCTTCAGCTTTGAGGATGGGTTTGAAAGCATCGACAAAGCGCTACAGGAGGTTAAGGCAACAATCTTCAGAATACAACAGGATCCCTTAGAGTTGATTCAACCAGATTGGAGCACCCAGCTACACCATGTGTAAGAGTGCTATAACGTGACCACTAAAAAAGATGATGAGGATCCAAGGAATATTAACATCCTAGAGGCCAAAGGCCACCGCAAAGTTGAGGGACCACAGATAGATAATCTAGACATTGCCGCACCATTAAAGACTAGACAGGTGAACATTGGCATAGAGGCGGAGCCGAAATTTGCAAAGATTGGAGATTACTGGGACGATGCCACAGTAGACAAGGTCGCTGAGTTGCTCCACGAATATCAGGATTTGTTCCCTACCAAATTTTTAGACTTGAAAGGTATCATAGGAGATTTTGGAGTGATGAAAATTACTTTGAAACTGGACGCGAAGCATGTTAAGCAAAGGCCATATCGCCTTAATCCCAAATACAAGGAAAAGGTCTGCTTGGAGTTGGACAAGATGCTTGCAGCGGGTATTATTGAACCGATGGAGGAATCTAATTAGGTGAGTCCAATGGTCATTCAAGAAAAGAAGCAGAAGGATGAAATAAGGATTTGCGTAGATCTCAAGAAGCTTAACGATGCTTGCATTCATGATCCTTTTCCCACTCCATTTACAAATGAAGTACTAGATAATGTTGGAGGGCAGGAGGCCTATTCATTCACTGATGGGTTCTCTGGATACCATCAGATTAAGATCACGCTAGAAGACAAGAGTAAGACCACCTTCACGACAGAGTGGAGATGTTTCCAGTATACAGTGATGCCTTTTGGACTTAAGAATGCGTTGGCAATCTTCTTGCGCGTAGTCAATCTTCTTGGAGGTATATTTGATGATTGGACATTGTTTGGGCTTGTAAAGCATCATGTAGCCAGTTTGCGCTTGATGTTGGATACATGCCGAAGGTATTAGATCGCGTTAAACCTGAAGAAATGCTTGTTATGCGTCCCTTTCGGAATCTTGCTGGGTCATGTGGTATGCAGGAAAGAACTTATGGTGGACCCTGTTAAGATCGTGGTAATAATTAATTTGGAGGTGCCAAGAAGTGTTAAACAGCTGCGCGCAACACTAGGCCACACTGGGTACTATCGGAAGTTCATCAAAAGTTATGCTCAGATTACCGCGCCTATGGAAAAGCTACTGAAGAAGGACGCTACATTTTGTTGGGATGAAGAATGTCAGTGCAGCCTGGATGTATTAAAGGAGAAAATGGTCACTGCGCCAATCCTAGTCTTCCCAGATTGGAAGAAGGAATTTCATGTGCATGTGGATGCCTCGAGTATTGCGCTAGGAGCAGTGCTGACACAGGCCAATGAAGGAGAGTTGGATCACCCTATAGTGTTTGCAAGTAGGAAGTTGTCAAAGGCTAAAAAGAATTATTCGACGACAAAGCGCGAAGGCTTGGCTATGGTGTACGTGCTCCAGAAGTTCAGACATTACCTGCTAGGTGGACATTTCAAGATGTACATAGACCATTCTGCATTAAAATATCTAGTTAATAAGCCTGTGTTGGGGGGGGGGGAAGATATGAAGATGGCTGCTATTGTTCCAAGAATATGATTTTGAGGTAATTGCAAAGCTCAGATGATTGAATGCAGGGCCAGACCATCTGTCGCACATTGAGATAGGAGGGGAGCCTACTAATTTGGAGGAAGGGCTGCCTGATGCACAACTCTTCATGGTGTGCGTAGCGAATAATCACTTCACGGATATTATCCATTTCTTGACCACAGGAACGGCTCCAGAAGGATATACTAGTCAGCAAAAGAAAGAATTGGTGGTGCGCATGGCAAATTTCTCTATGATCACAGGGCATTTGTAAAATATGGGATCGGATGAGATACCTCGACGTTATGTGCTTTATTTTTAACGGAACAATATCCTCACTGAGGCTTATGGAGGAGATGCGGGAGGGCATTATGCAGGAAAAGAAACAATGCAGAAGATTTTGTGTGCTGGGTTGTGGTGGCCGACGCTGCATAAGGATTCTAAAGCCTATTGTAGGGCATGCGATGCATGTCAGAGAATGGGCAGGCCATCGTGGAGGGATGAGCTGCCTTTGAATCCATATGTGTCATTACAACCATTTGAGAAATGGGCAATTGATTTTGTAGGACCGATTCAGCCTCTAGGAAAGAAGACAGGTGCGCGGTATATCATCAACGTGACTGAATATTTGACTAGATGGGCAGAGGCACAACCTGTGAAGGACTGTATAGGGGCAACAGCAGCAAAATTTCTATTCAAATATGTGTTGACTAGGTTTGGTTGCCCAAAGGTACTAATGAGTGATCACGGTACGCATTTTCTCAATGAAACGATCAACGCGCTGATAGAAGAGTTCCAAGTTTACCATCAGAAGAGTACGCCATATCATCCTTAGGCCAATGGAACGGTTGAGGCTATTAATAAGATATTGGAGAATGCACTGATGAAGGTTTGCAACATGCAACAAAATGATTGGGACGTGTGCATACCAACAATGTTATGGGCTTACAGAACTACTTGTAAAAAGCTTACTGGTTAGACACCTTTTAGGTTGGTCTATGGTGTGGAAGTTGTCATGCCTATGGAGTATATCATGCCTAGTCTACACATTGTAACTTTCATAGGAATGTAGACTACGGAGCCTTAGAAGACAGGCTCGTGCAACTAATGGAGCTCGAGGAAGACAAATTTTTGGCCAGATTTCATCAGCAGGTTCAGAAGGAACGCGAAAAATCTTGGCACAATCGGCACATCAAACTGTGCACCTTCAAGGCAAATGATTTGGTTTTATTATATGAAAATAAGTTTGATAAGTTTCCAGGAAAATTTCAAATGCACTGGATTGGGCCATATGTTATCAAATAGATTACAGATGGTGGAGTAGTTCAACTTGCGAAGTTGAATGAAGACCCATTTTCGGAAAGGGTAAATGGAACCTGATTGAAGCCATACACTGGGGATCCAACCTAAAGACTACATGACGATAGCACAATGTTAGTGCTCTAGGCAGCTGCAAGGAGGCACGAGATTATAAACTACACTGCTCGGTTTGTAGAGCTACACGACAGGGGGGCTGCGCAAAAATGAATGATGTCACAGTACCAAAAGAAGTGCGAAGGGAGCTGCACTATAGGGGGAGAGACCATGAAGCACAGCCAGAAAGTAACTGTTACAGTCACTGTTCATGATTTGACTGCCAAGAGACGGTTAAGAGTAGTGAGGGGGCGACATTTAAGGCATTTAAGGCTGAAATATTTGGAAATTTACTGCCAATTCAGCATTTATGGGCGGATTTTGGGGGGAACGATCAAATTTGAATTCGAATTCGCCTATAAATTATGTATGGCCATCCATCGAAAAATACTTTGTATCCTGAGTATTTCTATGTTGAGCTATTGATTGTTTATGAATCCCTAGTTTTTCGCTGATTTAGTCGCTAGTTCTGTATTTGATAGGTTACTCGAGGATACCCAATGATTTATTTTCAGCACGATGTCTTTTCCAAGTGAGAATGCAAGTACTGGAGGAGTTGTTGTCTCTGAGGGAGCTGCTCCAGAGGTGATGAGCATGGAGGCTCCGGCTCCTGTGCCTATGGCACTGAGGTCACCTAGGTCGAAACCCACACCAGTGAGAGAAGTCCCCAAACCTAAGAAAGACAAGAAGAAGAAGCCCATGCCAGTGCGCGAGTCACCGAGGAAGCATGCTACTACACAGACATAGTAGAAAGACAAACTGAGAGCTAAGGATAAGGGAAAAGTGGTGGATCTAGAGGCCGAAGAAGGTGCGGAGGACATAAACACCGAGTGGGTGGATCCTATATCCAAGCTGCCGGATTATATCCCTTTGTGCAAGGGAAAAGTGAAGGTCCCTAAGGACCCAGATGTAGGACAATTCCTCCTTAATACACCCCTGTTACCAGAAAACCTCGCTTTTGAAGGTCCACGCTTGGCACAGATTCCCCATCTCAAGCTAGAAGACTGGGACATGGCAGACCATGAAGGGTTTCCCCACTTGGCAACAGAGAACTATATGAAGAGGGTATTTTACAAAGAATTAGGTGTCACTACGTTGGAGCCTGTGGAGTGGATTCGTGGAGTGAATCAGTCAGGGTTGTTGAACCTATTGTGGGTACCCCACTACCACCGCTCCAACATCAACCTGATAGTTATCAAACAACTGCTGACCCTGGTGCATGACGATTGTTTGTGGTTGAACGCGCCGATCCCTATCACCGATATGATGATCCATTGGATCACACTGTTGCCGCACTCAGGGTTGAATCCGGCCAAGGAGTTTGGCACAAATATGAGCGAGTGTAGCCTTACAGAGAAAATGAAGGACAAATTCAAGCTCGTGAAGAAGCTGCACATGTACTCTATTACCTCTATCACCGACCCTGTGGTGAAGATTTCCACGCAGATCTTCGCGGGAAAATTCATGAGGAAATTCCGCGCGGACGAGGTTCTAACGCCAGTGATTTCGTTGGCTGCACAATGCGTGGAGGGCGTACAGTTCAACTGGGCATGCTACCTTTGTAGCATGTTCCTTGCAAATTGTCGAGAGGCGCAGGATGAGAGTAAAACATTCCACTATTCGTGGTTGTTGCTCTCCATTATGCTCATCGCTTGGGATCTGCTGGAGGATAGTTAATTTCCTCCGTTGGAGAAGGATTTTTCGGAGGCTGCACAGTTTGCATCCCTCTGGGCAACAAAGGACGTCGCCCGTGTTACAGAGACCAAAGTCTTCTGGGTGTTGATGGAGGCAAGCATGCACATGGCCATCAACTAGAAGCCACAGTTGTCACCAACCGTGTTTGAGCAGCTTTCAGAGTATGTGAAGTTCAAAGCTAACTTCCACTGTGTATACATCTAGGTGCGGAAGGATCCGCAACAAAAATGGTTTGAACTCCCTTACCTCGCTACAAAAGACGCTATTCAAGAGGTCATCAAGTGTTGGCTGACAGATTGGCATACTCCATCCGATCTGGCTGCGGGTACCGGCAAGACTGTGGAAATAAGAAGAAAGAAGTAGCAAAACAGAAGGTCCAATAGTTAGCTGAGAAGCGGAGAAAAGAGGCCGAGGAGAAGGCCTGGGAGGAAGTGGAGAGTGCCACAAAACAACAGACAGAACAAGAAGAGTGCGGCTCCGAGCGCAGTGATAAGTCTCCTTCACCCCAAATAGAGGAGGAGCAGTTAGAGCAGGGTGGCGGTGGCTAGGAGAAGCAGATCACCCCCTTCCGATCAAATGGTATAGGGAACAAGGAAAGGAAGGGTCATGAAAGAAATCAAAAGCGACCAAGCTGTCGCTGGACCCAATCACTCTAACAGATAGCGACCTTGATGAGATTGGCGACAAGGTGCACAATACCACCACAGAATTACTACAGTAGTTCGAGCAGCAGAAACAACAGGCGCTGAGTACCATTCAGAAGGATCTATGCAAGCTACAGATTCAAACAGGTAGAATTCAGGTAGGTGCAGGGCAAATCAGCGTTGCATCAAGTTTGGCACCGGGGACCACTCAGGCAGCAGAGATGGTTCGATCACTGGATCTCCAGGTAGTCATGTTGCCAGATGGAGCCTTGAGTGCAGAGGCAGCTGATGACAAGGTCATCGTAAGTTCCTTGAAGAATATCGGCCTCAACCTGGCCGCACTCCCCAATGAATACCTTCACACGCTGTAGGCAGGTGTGACAGCAGAGTTCAGAGCTCGGGAGCAGCGCGCGCTCAACCTCATTAGTGAGTATCGGGTGAACAACGAACAAATGTTCGTTGAGAAGACAGAGGCGCTGAAAGCCAAGGACACAATCCAGGCGCAGAGCGCCCAACTAGCAGCCATAGTGGCAGAAGCATGCAGAACGGTGCCCAAATTGCATATTCTAGAGGAAGCACCATTGGAGGCAAAGATCAAAAAGTTGGTTGCGAGAGTGCATGACGCCAAGTTAGAAGTGGCCAGGGTTCAGTTTGAGCTAAAACTGAAGATAAATGAACTAGAGTTGAGGTCACAAACTTAAACCTTGCCAGAGGTAAGGGAACAACATGAAGCTGCTGTGAAAGATGGAGTCACAACTGTGGATGCCACGGTGGTGGACTGCACCGCGCTGTTTGAGCAGGCTATGGAGGTAGTCATGACCCTGTAGGAAGATCCCACCCTGTAGGTCTTGGATACAGAAGTTCACGAGCTCCAGCAACAATATGATGAAGTAAGGGTGACGACGTGCATCGTTGCTACAAAACAATAGCTTGCTAAGCTATAGGAGGTGAAGCAGTTTCTTACACAGGTGGAAGTAGCACAAAGGAAAGAGGTCGTTCTCAAGGCTATGTTGGGGCCTTGGTTGGATTTGGCATACATCGTCTGTGCTAATATTCAGGAGAAATTAGTGAACTTTCAGAGCACACAATAGAAAATCCAGCACAACAGTGCAGGACGAGCCATAGAGCAATTGGTGGAACAAATCAAGCAGGCAGCCACGTAGAGTGCGGTTGAGGTAGCAGTTGCACAAGTGGAGCTATGGGATCTTCACAGTAATATCTTCGTGCCAGCTTAGTGACTCGAGGGCGAGTCATGATCTTTGTGTTGGGGGCCTGTTGGGATGGGGTCCCCTAGGGTCAATTTTGGGGAAAAAGCCCAAGTCTTGTTGTATAAAAATGTAAAGTCTCCGAAAATTGTGGTCGCGGAGCGCTTAGATAGTTAAAAGAATTATAAAGGGTTTTACCCTTCTTTATGTAAGTTGAGTCGGCTTTATGAGGATCTACCCATGGTTCGCGGACCATGGGAATGTATAAATAGGTGTATCTTAGAGAGTATAAGGCATGACCATGAAGAAGTAATGAAGTTTGTCTATGGGAGAAGTCTAGAGAGTTAGCGCAGAAGAGTAGGAAGAAAGGCTTTGTAGCTGTGTGCGCAGAGGCCTAGAGTAGAGTCCGCAACTTAGTGTGCGGACCCCTGCAGCTGAGTGCGCAGGGAGGTCTTGAGTCTGTAAGCTTGAACTAATTATTAATAAAGAAGATTATTTTAGAAATTCCCGTGTTTCGCCTATTACTTCTATTATGAATAAATGCGCTTATGCTGTGAAAATTGATGGGTTTATGAAATAGTATTGTATTGATGCACGATTTTACTTGATTTATATTGTTATATGAATGCAAGTGATGTTAACTACTTTTGTGAAGATTATCTTGTTGTATGTTAAAGTTATCGAACACTTAGACAGATCTAAGTAATTGCGAGATTAAGAGTAATCTTTAACGCACGTAAGTAGCTGATTATTATGTTCAAGGTCCGCTAAAGGCAGTCGTAGACCTTCGCGGAGATCTAGAGGCTGATTAAAGGGAACTATATCGATAAGCCACAAAGGCTTATCGATCTGCACGGAGGCAGATTTAGGGCATAAAATGACATCACACTGATCTTTGGGTGCAGAAACTTGGTTCCAACATCCCCCCATACTACTTTAGGTGAGACTTCAGTCCGCGCTCTGCGGGTTGGTGCCGGAAGGGCCAGTAGTGTAGGGATTTGTTTGGCACAACTAACTCTAAACCTAGGTCTAGACCCACTAAGCCAACACTCATCCCATAATAGGTTACAAGTGGTGATTCTCATACCCTCTAAGGTTGCTAATGATTGTGTGTGTTCAATCTATATGTGTCGACTGACCATATTAATACATACAAACAATGCAGGTGACCACTTAGGTTTTTAAATAATAATGTTATGCAAAAGTGATTCATTCCATTATGAGATATCAACACATCTCTCGCTTAGCAATACCATCGATTAACATTCACAATTATGGAATAAGTAAGTTCTATTTAACAAAATTTACAGAGCTTACTACACCCCATCAACTTTTGGCTCGGCTCCTCAAGAGATTTTTTTCAAATTTCTTGACCACATTATAGAAGGCAATGTAGTTATATTATTAGTTGAGGTATGGGAATTCAAAGGTAAACACTACAAAAATGTGTGACCAACCCAAGCCATGGTGCACTACGCTGAACAAGATGGACAAATTGGATTGAGAAAATGTAATGAACAATAAAATAAATTATTATCAGACTTGATATGACTGTAGAACTAGATGATGATAAGGAGGTGATGAGCTTAGGTATTGCAACAATAATGTTGCACTCCCAAGACTACCATCTTTACTTATCATCTCTGGGTTCGTACAAATTTGGAGGTGATAGTGCTATATGCACAAATAGAAGTGAAGGTCCTGCCTGTTGTCACTATTTATCTGGCAAGAGACCCCAGGGGTTCCAAGCCAAACTTCTATAGAGTCAGAAGAAGCTTAATTCTTTGATGGAAGGAGAGCAAACCTTATTCTAAGAGAGAGCTACTTCTACTGCATTAATGAATAAACAACATGAAATGCTAAACTTACACCATAACCTAACTAATCAATTAAACAGCTATGCTAAGTAGAATTGCTAAATTACCATTAACCTAATGCTAATTATCTAAGTTGCAGAAGTAAAAACATTAAAATGGACTAAGGTGTAGCAAATAAACTTAGGCTAAATTGGGTTTCAAGCGGAGAAAGCAATCAGAGGTCGAAATTAGTGAACGAAGGACGTGAGGGAGCAACAGTGTAGGAGAACCGTTGGATCAGTCAGGTGAAAGGTAAATGAACGGTGGAGATTTGATCGCAGGAGGTTACATAGGTAGATGGTTGAACAGGGTTAACTAATAGGATGAACGATTAAGATCTTATCGTGAAGGTTTAAGTGAATGGATGGACGAACAAGGGAGAAAATCAGAGGAACGACGAAGATCGTGTCGCGAGGGATTAGGTGAGTGGATGGATGAACAAGGGAACAAAGGAGATGAGTGGTTAAGATTTAATCATGCTGGTGAGGTCAAGAGATGGACGGGCGAGGCTAATAGGAGTGATGAACGACTAAGATCTTATCGTGTGGGTGAAGGCAAGATATGGACGACGTAGATCATATCGTGGGGAAAGTAACGTGCGGAAATGAGGGAGTGGGTTTCTAAGGTGGTAAGTAGTTTATCGCCCGCCCTTCAAGCTATAATCAGTATTTATAATTTTACATGATTAGCCTTACTGCGTGACACGTAGCTTGAGAAAACCACTTTTCTCACGTGCTCTCGGGTGGATAGCATTCTTGCACTAATCCGCGCGATATTGCGCGATAGCCATTGGATCAAGCGGGGCTGATCAATGGTGGAGATCGGCCAAGCTGGTTGGTGATCAGGTGAAGTGATAGTCGTCGAATCAGGCAAGGTAGATCGACGATGGGGACTTAAAGTTCATAAAGTAAATGGTGGACTCCACGCGAGGCAGCAGTTGGAGAAAATAGTGAATCGAACGGTGATTGTGAAGGTTTGTTGGTGATCTGACGACGGGGAAGCGATGTAGGGGGAACATGCTGGAGGCAATTTCAAAGGAAAATGACAGAGAAAACCAGTGCGGGTAAGCCGATAACTACATTCAAACAATGAACTCCATAGCCCATGTGAGAACCAAAGACTGTGTTTTTGGGGTTGCTGGAGGGTCTCTGCCTCAAGTCATGGTCCCGAGGGAGGAGACGAGGTCGAGACACCTGCGCACAACCTGATAGTAATCTTTTCCTCTAACTAACCTGTGAATTAAAAATGCAAATGAAAGTAAACTACAACAAATGCAGCTACTGTAACAGATGAACAGAAATAGGAAACTATTCAAATAAATGAACAGAACCAGAAAGCTGCTTAATCAAATGAATCAGAACCAGAAAACTTCTTGAGAAAATGCACAGAAAACCATGAAACTACTTAAGAAAATAAATAGAACAGAACTCTATGCTAGCATAACAGTACAATAAAGAGGAGTTGTGGCTGCTTGGGTCGGGCCCTAACCCAAGAGCTTTAGCCCTTGAAGTTAACTCAGAGCTGGCTTAAACATAACTCATCTTTATTATAGAAACCATGGATTACAGAGAAAATTGTCACAAGTCTTTGCAACTCAGAAATAAAACAGAGTTTTACAAATGAAGTCTGAATCCTAATGAGGTCCTAAGCCTCTCTATTTATACATCTGAAGTCTCTAACAACTTCCTTCCCATTAGGGAGGCTTGGCTCCCAACTTAAGATAAACTGTTTTATGTCCTTTTCACATGCTTGGTTGTCTTTTAGTCTTCAAAGTGATGGCTATGTGCACTCCAAGCTGATGGTGGAATATTCGAATGGAGGGGTAGTAAATGAGGAGGATTTACCTCCTATAGTTACTCTCCCTTGTCCCATTTGAGTCTTTTCCAAGGTCTTTGCTTTTATCCTTTATACCTGCATTTTTCCTTGCTTTTACCTCTTTATTTCTGCATTACATGCACATTATACCAGAAAGCCAAATATCCAACTCTAACTCATTTCATGAACAAAATATAATCAAAAGTATGCAATAAGTTGTGAAAATAGTTGGTTTGACTAAGCTAGGAGGTGAATTAAGGCCAATTAAGGCCCATATAATTACTCAATAATGAGGCTCATCATCACCCCCTACTGAAAGTGTTTCTCATCCTCTTAGCAACTTAGTCAATGTCCCTGTCCTTCATGGCTCCGGTAGCCTCTATGACATCCCATTCTTCTGTTGTGGTCTCTTCTTCTTGTTTATAGAAGCCTGCTTTCTTTTCTACTTCTTCCCACTGCCTATTTTCCTCTTCTTCTTTTCTCCTTTCTAGCATCCCTAAGAGTAGTGGTGGACTGAGTTTTAGGCCTACCCAACTAGCCTCCAATCTTGACATTGATTGCATATACATAAGTGTCCTTTTGAGTTCCTTTCTCAACCTTTGAGGGGAGTGATATTCTCTGGTCTTCAAGCTGTGTGGTTGTGTTTTCCATCTCCTTTAGCAAGCATGTATTTTATCTTCTTAGCAGCCTAAACATATCCTCAAAATGTGAAATTGCTTGCTCTTGGGCAAAAAGATATCTAAGTGCCAACTGGGTATCATTTGCAATTAGATTATGGGTGTTGATTAGGGCCATGGGATTTGATTGTTCAGCTCTGATAAAAAGAGGTTTATTTTGCTTTCTGGCCAATATTTTTTCATCTCTACAGCCCTTAACTTCTCATGGTTAATCGATGATTCCAAAGCCATTAATTGTAGATCTCCTAGATCTGCATTAGGATCCCAAATATTCGTGTCTGTGAGGGCCATGTTGTGCAAGTAAAACTCAACCATTTTGGCCCTATCTTTTAGTGCATTTTGATCACAAAGGTCAATAAACTGTCTACAGTTCTGAAATGGCATGGTGCTCCTTTGTGCTAGTGTTTTAATCTGAAATTGCAATCATTGTTCTCTGAGGAAAAAAATACATAGGATTTAGCTGGCATCCTACACTGGATGGCCTCCAAGGAGAGGTTGTCCATATATGCTAGTTGGTCTTTGTTTTCCTGCAACTGTCCTCTCTATTTTTCTTATCTTCTTCCTTTTCCTGTTCTTTCGCATCTCCATTAGTTTCTTCCTTTGTTTCCTGCTTTTGTTTCAACATCATCGTCCTTGTCTTCTTTCAGCATGTTCCTCTGTATTAGTTTCTTATTCATCTTCTTGTTTTAGCTCCTCCTCACTAGCATAAGGACTAACATCATAGGTGAGGGTTTTGATTTCATCCTCTGTTGGTAAGTTTTCTGAAGACTGACCATGTTATGGGGATCCTGAGGCCTTGGAGGGCATCCTTAATGAGGATCCTGATCAACCCATGGTGAACTAACTGTTGGGAATTTCCTTCCTTTACTTTGTTGCTGGAGTCTATGAGTGATTGCATCAAGAAATAGGGTATGCTGAGTCTTTGGTGAACTGGTGTTTCTACCCCAAATCTTAATTCTTCAAGCATTCTCAAATGGTTGCCATAAAAATATTGTATCTATGGACCCTTTCATTCTCTTTGTCCTTATTAAAGAATTTCCTTTTTGCTATAAACCAACTACCTCTTAACCTTTACAACTTTTGATCAAATGATGCATATGAGTGAGTGAGTGGGATACTTACCTGTGGTCTTGATGCCATGCTACAATTGTCAAAGATCAGAGGTGTTGTTGATGGTCATTCTTCTTCCTCCTCTGCTGTCTGCTGATGGTTTATTAGCTTTTGCAGGTGTCTGTGACTGAAGATCTGATGTTGTTGTTGCTGCTGTGGAGCTCTTGGATCTGATGCTGTTGTTACTGTGGAGCTCCTAGATTTGATGTTGCTGCTATTGTGGAGCTCCTGGATTTGATGTTGCTGCTGTTGTGGAGCTCCTGGATTACCACTTGGCAATGTTTGGTGTCTCCCTTAGAATTTATTGATCATCTTATTGGATGGTGCTATGAGGATTATGTAATGAATGGAAAGAGGGAGTAGGAGTGTATGTGGATGTAGGGATGATGGTAATGGTTGAGGTGATTCTGTTAGAAAACACAATCTTCACCTGGATTGAAGCAATGAAGTGAAAAACAATGGAATTGATGGATGGATGCATGGTAAGGAGTGGAGGATATGAATATATGTGAGGTAGGGTTCCCTTTGGATCTTCTCTTTGCTCCTTGATTGTCTTTCTCACCCACCTGCAAAGAACAATTATGTCTTTTTTTTTCTTTTATTATTATTATTATTATTTTTGAAAAATACCTAGGTTGTCTCAGAGAGGTTTTCACCCAGGTATCTTTTTATTCTCTCTTTTTTTTTCTACCCTACCCTACTTGAAAAAAAAATAACTTTCAAGTACAAGAGTACTTCCGATGGAGCTAGGTGCACATCAAGATAACAGATAAGCTGATGTGGAGGCTTGAAATTTATGCCTTGACATGTACTTGGATTTCAGAGACCAAATGATTTGACTTTGAAAGGATCAAGAATATTTGAGGAAGAGAGTGATGTTGCAACTTAGTGACTGTCTGGAACCATATTTCAATGTAGTTGTGATATCCCTGGTCCGCTTGCTGATTTGGATCATCTTGGATGTATTCTTCTTTCATGACCTTCAAATCTTCCTCTTTTTGCTAAGTGTTCTCTTGAACATATGGAGGATTTGATGGTAACCATGAGAGAGCTTTCTCAATCTATGATTTTGATGTATTCTCTTCATCAAATGCAGCCCATGGTTCCTTGATCTTCTCCTTTGAATCTTCTTCTTCTATATGTTGTCCTTCAATGATATCAGGAGAATCTCTTTTTTGCAATACTCTTCTTGAGCTATGGTGAATACTATTGACCTCAAGAGGATATGTTTGGAAGTGTTGTATCTCAACATTGTAAGTGGGCTGAGCTACTTCAATGTGTGGGTTTGGAAATGGTGGTACAGGTAGTTGAGTGGGAGTGTATATTTGAGATGGATGTGGATGGGGTTGTGGTTGTGGTGGAGGTGAATGGTAAGGATAACATGGAGTTTGGTATGGAGGATATTGAGGAAAATACTGAGGATATTGAGGATATTGTGGATGGCTCCCATAAGTTCCTTGCCAACCTTGTTGCCAAGATTGGTTTTGGGGTTGTGATGGCCAATGTTTCCAAGAAAAAGGTGTGTTCCAACTACTTGGAGGGGGATGTGCATAAGCTTGAAATTTTGAATTAGGATCTTGCATCATATCAGGTTGAATAAGCTGCCATGGTCCTCTTGGAGCTACATAACATTGCTGCATTGGTAATGGACTTGGTCCATTGTCCTCCTGGTGAACTTTCTTCAACCTTGGTAATGATGGACAATGTCTAACATCCTGTGATTTTGCAACACAAATATCAACATTTTCTTTTCCTTCATCTTGCATTCTTAACATTTCTACTTGTTTTGTTAGATTGCTAAGAATTTCTGCTTTAAAATCATCAAACAAATTTACAAGTTTAGCTTGACTTACTGATCTTGATGTTGATTTACCTACTCTTGCTTTTCCTCTTGATATGTGTTTGCATGTTTCACATATTTCCTCAAATGATAATTGGTATACATCACCTTTACTCATGATATTAAGGAGATCAATCCATTCATCCCTAATTGTTCTAAGTAAGAGGGTTTTTAGTGTGTCAGATCCTAAACGATGTAGTTTTGCCCTCTTAACATTGTCCATGAACCTCTCTATTAGATCCTCTAGACTCTCATCTTCTCTTTGATTCATTCTAAATATTTCTTCTTTAAGATCATGATCTTTATATTTGTCTAGAAATATCTTTTGCATATCATTCCATGATCTTATTGAATTAGTCCCTAAACTCATGAACCATCTAAGAGCTCTATCCTTTAAAGTTGTTGGAAACAATCTCAGTTTTTGAGTTTTTGATAGGTAACCATAAGATCTACAAATAATTTTAAATTCAAAGAGAAAGGTTTCCGGATCCTCTGTCCTTAGACCATGAAATTTTGGAAGAAAATATGGAGGGATGTTCTTTATGTGCACACTATCATCAAGATCTCGAATGGGAAATCCAAGAGGATCTTCCTCATTGTCCTCATATCCATCCATTTCTTCTAAATTCTTTGCCATTTTCTTCTTCTACCTGCAAGAGTGAATGGTGATGTGGATCTTACTGCACCACATGATCAAATGGGGGGTTGAGTTGGTATTTGGAGAATTTTTTCTTTTTGTTCTTATGATTGAAATCCTACTTGCAGAATGGAAAGGAAAGCAGATAATGACAACTGAAAGAAATGAAGAAACTAGATTACTTTTGCATAAATAAACTAATGGAAGAAAGTTGGAAACTATAAAATAGAAGAAAAGAGTGGTAATCACTTCTACTTTGACACCTCCCCGGCAACGACGCCAAAAAGTGATGAGCCTAGGTATTGTAACAATAATGTTGCAACTCCCAGGGCTACCAGGTTTACTTATCAACCTGGGGTTCATACAAACTTGGAGGTGACAATGCCATATGCACAAGTAGAAGTGAAGATCCTAGTTGTTGCCACTGTTTATCTGGCAAGAGGACCCAAGGGTTCCAAGCTAAACTTCTTTAGAGTCAGAAGAAGCTTAATTCTTTGATGGAATGAGAGCAAACCTTATTCTAAGACAGAGCTACTTCTACTGCAGTAATGAAGAAAACATCATGAAATGATAAACTTACACCATAACCTAACTAATCAATTAAACAATTATGCTAAGAATAATTGCTAAATTACCATTAACCTAATGCTAATTATCTAAGTTGCAGAAGTAAAAACATTAAACTGGACTAAGGTGTAGCAAAGAAACTTAGGCTAAATTGGGTTTCAAGTGGAGAAAGCAATCGAAGGTCGAAATTAGTGAATGGAGGACGTGAGGGAGCAATAGTGCAGAAGAACCATTGGATCAGTCGGGTGAAAGGTAAATGAACGGCGGGGATTTGATCACAGGAGGTTACGTAGGTAGATGGGCGAACAAGGTTAACTAACGGGATGAACGGTTAAGATCTTATCACAAATGTTTAAGTGAATGGATGGACGAACAAGGGAGCAAAGCAGATGAACGACAAAGATCATGTCACGAGGGATTAGGTGAGTGGATGGACGAACAAGGGAACAAAGGAGATGATTGGTTGAGATTTAATCGTACTGGTGAGGTCAAGAGATGGACAGGCGAGGCTAACCGGAGTGATGAATGGCTAAGATCTTATCGTGCAGGTGAAGGCAAGATATGGATGGCGGAGATCATATCACGGGGAAAGCAACGTATGGAAATGAGGGAGCGAGTTTCTAAGGCGATAAGTAATTTCTCGCGCGCCCTTCAGGCTGTAAGAAATATTTAGAATTTTCACGCGATTAGCCTTACTGCGTGACACGTAGCACAAGAAAACCACTTTTCTCGCACGCTCTCGGGCGGATAAAGTTTGTGCACTAATCCACGTGATATTGTGTGATAGCCATTGGATCAGGGGGGGCTGATCAACAGTGGAGATCGACTAAGCTAGTTGGCGATCGGGTGAAGTGACATCGGTCGGATTAGGAAAGGCAGATCGATGGTGGGGACTTAAAGTTCATAAAGTAAATGGTGGACTCCACGCGAGGTAGTGGTTGGAGAAAATAGTGAATCGGACAGTGATTGTGAAGGTTTGTTGGTGATCGGATGGTGAGGAAGCGATGTAGGGGGAACGTGCTAGAGGCAGTTTCAAAGGAAAATGACAGAGAAAACCAGTGTGGGTAAACAGATAATTGCATTCAAACAACGAACTCCATAGCCCATGTGAGAACCAAACACTGTGTTTTTGGGGTTGCTGGAGGGTCTCTACCTCAAGTCATGGTCCCCGAGGGAGGAGATGAGGCCGAGACACCTGCGCACAACCTGATAGTAATCTTTTCCTCTAACTAACCTGTGAATTAAAAACACAAATGAAAGTAAACTACAACAAATGCAGCTACTGTAACAGATGAACAGAAACAGGAAACTATTCAAATAAATGAACAGAACCAAAAAGCTGCTTAATCAAATGAATCAGAACTAGAAAACGTCTTGAGCAAATGCACAGAAAAACATGAAACTACTTAAGAAAATAAACATAATAGAACTCTATGCTAGCATAACAGTACAGTAAAGAGGAGCTGTGGCTACTTGGGTCAGGCCCTAACCCAAGAGCTTCAGCCCTCGAAGTTAACTTAGAGCTAGCTTAAACAGAACTCATCTTTATTATAGAAACCATGGATTACAGAGAAAATTGTCACAAGTCTTTGCAGCTCAGAAATAAAACAGAGTTTTACAAATGAAGTCTGAATCCTAATGAGGTCCTAAGCCTCTCTATTTATACATTTGAAGTCTCTAATGACTTCCTTCCCATTAGGGAGGCTTGGCTCCCAACTTAAGATAAACTGTTTTTTGTCCTTTTCACATGCTTGGCTGTCTTTTAGTCTTCAAAGTGATGGCTATGTGCACTCCGAGTTGATGGTGGAATATTCGAATGGAGGGGTAGTAAATGAGGAGGATTTACCTCCTATAGTTACTCTCCCTTGTCCCATTCGAGTCTTTTCCAAGGTCTTTTCCATAGTTCTTTGCTTTTATCCTTTATACCTGCATTTTTCCTTGCTTTTACCCCTTTATTCCTGCATTACATGCACATTAGACCACAAAGCCAAATATCCAACTCTAACTCATTTCATAAACAAAATATAATCAAAAGTATGCAATAAGTTGTGAGAATAGTTGGTTTGACTAAGCTAGGAGGTGAATTAAGGCCAATTAAGGCCCATATAATTACTCAATAATGAGGCTCATCAGGAGGAACCAAAACAACACATATAAGGAGAAGGATAAAGTGATGATGGTAAGGAGTAACCAAAACAACACATAAAAGGAGAAGGATATAGTGGAGTTGTTAATTATAAACACCCTGCATATCCAATAAATTTTAGGGTTCTAAAAAAGAGAGAGAGAGGAGAGAGAGAGAGAGAGAGAGAGAGAGGGAGAGAGAGAGAGAGAGAGAGAGATAGAGAGAGAGAGAAGGAGGGAGGATGAATTGTTAAATATGTAAATCAATTACCATACTAATTAATTGATTGATAGGATTTCTAATGAATCTATATATTCACCTATTGGATAGTCTCCTTGTGAGTATCACTTGGTATGTGAGGGTTGCAATTAATGATAAGGAAAAATTATAGATCATACGACGGATATTGTTCACTAAATATATTTTGTTTACCAGTTGATGTGATTTTGATTTCCACAAAACCTTTGCATCGTAAACTACCATTCTTCTTTAGTGAATATCTTGTCTATTT
Source organism: Pinus tabuliformis (assembly GCA_031772625.1). NCBI lineage: Eukaryota > Viridiplantae > Streptophyta > Pinopsida > Pinales > Pinaceae > Pinus > Pinus tabuliformis. Next base: position 919,245,622 of record CM062804.1, read on the forward strand.
CCTTGTCTTACTTATGACCATTAGCATAATGTTGGTTAGAAATGATGCTTTAGCGGTATCTTTATTTAGTCAATATTACTTACCATTATGCTAGACTCGTAAGCCAAAGGATAACATGATATCTTGGCTTGGAAGACATTGTGGCTATAGTATTATTGTTGGGTTGATGATAGTCACATGGGGACCTTTCTCTTGGTAGTGCAATATTATACTAAGAGCAATATCGAAGCTGTCTAATATGGATTGAGAAGGGTAAACTATTGTTCAATACTTCTTTTATTTGACCATATATAGAGAATGAGAATAATATATATTTTTAGTCCATAAATAATGATATACATTAATTTTCATGGAAAAAACATGAATATATGGTTTGAATTATGGTATTAAGTGGATAATATGTTTCTATTATACAATGGTTGTCTCAGAGTGTAAAATATACCATTAATTATTTATCTACATGGTAATGTTTAACTTGAGGAATGGATTGTCGTTAATTGCTTATTCCTTATTAAGTTTTGTGGAACAAAATCCAGAGGTTACTAATAATTAATAGATATGTTTTTAATGGGAATCAAACAAAAATTATGTCATGAATTCATGAATGTGAGGACGTCTTTAAAATAATAATAATAATAATAATAATAATAAAATGAAATAAAATGTTACCTGAAAATATCATCTTCAAGGAAAATGTAATTAAATAAATTAAGGTTACTACAAAAGTTACCTTGATTATTAATTGTTGATATTAAAGAAGGATTCAGCTAGAAGATCGAGTATAAGACACCTTCTTATTTAGCTATATGCTAAAGATGTTGGATAACATTTAATTTTGTCTAACTTGCTTGCCACGATGAATATTTGGTTAATGAAATAAAGATAAGAAGGTATTGATCGCTCGAAGAGTGAAAACAATCCCTGAATGATTCACACATACCTATTTGTTATAGATTACAACAAACTTTTCTCTTGGTAACATTTTAATCAACAAGCATGCTACATAAGGAATGAATTGGTGAGTAAAGTATATTAAATCATTGTAATAAATAATTTCGTTATTATTCTTATGGTTAGAGAAAATAATTATAATCTCAAATTCATTTTTAAGAAAGATTGCAACTGATGTGTGACAACGGTTTCCTTACCTATTTTAAGACTTTGGGACGAAATATATTGTTAAAAGGGGGTTTATGTAGTTTCCACTTTATTTGAGTGACCCCGATATGAAATTAGCCTTGATACATTATCTTTGAGGACCTCAGGTTGAGGATTTGGATATTTGACTCTTGCTATGAGTCGATGTGATAATAATTGTTTTTCGACTTTGATGTTATGATGATAATAATTGTGATGATGACAAAAACGAGGTGTGAGCGGTGAAGGAGCAATGGCGGGCGAACGACGCAGCTAGGGTTTCTGCGTTACGACGTCTGTTACAGCACTGGAGCACTACAAACTTAAACTTGCAGCACTGTATCGGAAGGGCCAACGGTTGTCGGATTGGATGGGGGCAGAGGGGTCCAGTGGGACCCCTTCGTTTAAACAAGTTCTACTGCAGAAACAACAGCAGAGTATGACAGAAGGTGTCAGAATAGAGGGGCTGAACAGCTCGATCCAGAACAGCAGGAAAAAAGAGGAAAAGAAACCAATGACATCGGATAGGACAGAAAATACAACAGGAGACAGAGATACAGAGAGGCAGAATCGTGCAGGCACTCACGACAAAACCAATGCTAATTCCCAACCCTCAGAAAATGAGGATGAGGGAAGGAGAAACGACAAAGAGCCAAAACATAAACACAAAATCCCGCCGGAGAAGGAAGGGGAGTCCAGCGCGAACCCCAACAGAAACCCGGTGAACAGCAGTGCTTGTAAGCCAAAGAAAAAAGACAGCCTACGAGTGACCATCACTGACCCCGATATCCAGGCCTATAGGGAGCACATGGCTGAACATGCCATCATCTGCAAATTTATGGGAATATGGCCCTCCGAGAGGACCCTATGTCAATGGATAAGACAGCAGTGGAAGCCAAAAGGAGATGTGCAGTTACATCTGGGGGCCAAAGGGTTTTTTACAGTGGTCTTTACCAGCCTAGAAGATAAAGATAGGGTGTTCGAAGGTGGCCCTTATTTCTTAGCCGCAGCTGGCTTATATATGAGACCATGGAAGCCGAACTTTGTACCAGAAGGGGAATCCTTCACTCAAGTCCCGGTATGGATCAGACTCTTCTCTCTCCCCATTGATTACTGGGGTTTAACTGCCCTAAAGCAAATAGGGGATAAGTTGGGAACATTTGTCAAAGCTTCAGAAGCAACCATTCAGAAAAGATACACTACCTATGCCAGAATTTGTGTGGAGATGGATGTGTCTGGAGCACTTCATGAAGGTCTGTGGCTGGAGTACAGAGATGAGGAATACTTCCAAGCTTTAGACTATGAACAAATACCTTTTAGATGCAGGAAATGCCATGTGCATGGACATCTGGTAAGGGATTGTCCTTTGAACAGAAAGGAGGCAGAAGAAGACAAGACTCAAAGCAACAAAGACAGGAATAACTTCACAAAACCAAAGAACAGACAGCGAGCCAATAGACGAAGGAACACCAAAGGAAATATAGGAAAAAACTACTTCAGTAACCCCTTTGAGATCCTAGATCTAGATACCGACTCGGAGGCGAAAAAGAACACACTTGACGGGGAGGCAGAGCAAAAGGAACCGGAAAAATTTACAGGGGAAGGCACTGAGGAGGAAGCTTTCAATGGTGAAATCCATATGCAAGACAGAACAGCGGAAACAGACGAAGAAACAGAGATGCTAACTAGTGAGGCAGGGAGTGAGGATCTGGAATTCGAAGACACCTTAGCGAAGGAAGGTATGGACCTCACGCAGCTCGTAGAAAGATGGAGAGCCAAAGGGATTGAAGCAGTACCGGAGGAAGAAATAAGGAAGGTCAGGGACCTCTTCATAGCGCGGCAGAAGGCAGTTTTTGAGAAACAGAAGAACAAGTTAGGCATAATCAAAGGAAACATCCCACATTACAAAGCAATACTTGGTAGAACCTCTGGTTCTAGGCACAAACGCCGTAGAGGTCGCAAGACTTCCCAGGAACACTTGCAGGAGTTAGGAGAGATGCTGATCAACGCAGGTCAGATAAGGCAGCTAAGTGAGTATCCATCCTTCCCTAAAATCGTTTAAATATGAAGATAGTATCTTGGAACACAAGAGGTATTAACAGCGTAGCCAAACAGAGGCTGCTGAAAAGGCAAATGGAGAAGAACCATCCGGATTTGTTATTTCTACAAGAAACCAAGTGCAACAAAACCCTCATAGAAAAGCTACGAGTCAAGTTAGGAAGACATTTTGAAGCTCTGGAGATCGAAAGCAAAGGGCGGGAAGGAGGTATAGCAACCTTCTGGGATACGAGAAGATATCAGATCCTCACGGCTGAAGCAAGCAAAAACTACCTAGCTTTGGAAATGCAACCCACAGGTATTTCCACTTCTTTCCTCTGTATAAATGTCTACAGTCCTCAACGGTTAGATGACAAGATAAACTTCCTAGCTTCTTTAAACAATTTTATAGAAAGGAACACTGGTGCCAACTTCATTCTGGGGGGTGATTTCAACATGATCACCTCCCTCCTGGAGAAAAAAGGAGGACTAAGGAAACTCAACAGGGATGGGGAGTTTTTCATAAGTTTTATTGATAATGCAAGATTGGTTGATGTTCACCCCAAGAATGGTCAGTTCACCTGGAACAATCGAAGGGGGGGGGAAAGGCTAATTTCTTCCAGATTGGATCGCTTCCTAATCTCGGAGAGCTTTATTCTAGATGGCAAAGCAGTTGAATCGAACATCCTCCCTAGCGGAGGATCGGACCACTGGCCGATATCTTTAGCTGTTGAACTTCAGGGTACACCGAGAAACAAACCCTTTAGGTTCGAGAAGTTTTGGATTGAGCACCCTAATTTCCTCACCATGGTGGAAAAATGGTGGTCAGAGCCTTTAGAGGAAGAAGGTTCCAAAATGTTCAACCTGCAAAAGAAATTAAAACACATCAAATTGAAATTAAAAGAATGGAACAGAACAGTTTTTGGTAATATTTTTCAGGAGAAAGCGATCATCGAACAAAAGCTGGAGCAAATTCACAAGGACGGGGCTGCAGGCACTAGAACTGAGGAAACCTGTGAAATTGAAAAAGAGCTGACCCAACAGTGGCACAATAGATGTAAGCAAGAAGAATCTCTATGGAAGCAGAAATCAAGAATTCAGTGGTTGAAGGAAGGGGAGCAAAATACCAAATTTTTCCACAGATCAGCCATGGACTACAGAAGTGCCAACAAAATCCTCGAACTGAAAAACGCTGAGGGGGAACTCCTCAAGAATCACAGCGAGATATCAGCCTCCCTGGTAGATCATTTCAGCCTCATAGCGCAGGAACCAAGGATCGACAGAGAAGCAGCAATCAAAGAAATAACTACGGTCATACCCAAGCTAATCACAGATGAACAAAACTGGGCCCTAAGAAGAACGATTACAATGGAAGAGGTCGAGGAAGCGGTCAGAAGCATGCCTAACGACAAAGCCCCCGGGCCGGATGGGTTTACCATCAATTTCTATAAAGCCTGCTGGAACATAGTAAAACAAGACATATGGGAGATTGTGGAAGACTCAAGACGTTCCAAAACGATTCTCAAATCTCTAAACTCAACCTTCATCGCTTTGGTTCCTAAAGTGGAGGAAGCCAACACTCCAGACAAGTTTAGACCCATTGCCCTCTGTAATGTCATCTATAAGATCATATCAAAAGTCATAGCTAACAGGCTGAAGGCTATCCTCCCTGGCATCATCTCCCAAGAACAGTCTGGCTATGTGGAAGGAAGACAGATTCTAGACAACATCATGCTGGCCCAGGAGATGATCCATTCGCTCCATTCGCAAAAAGCAGCCGGAATGCTCATGCAATTAGATCTATCCAAAGCTTATGACAAGGTTAGTTGGTCTTACCTGGAAGCTGTTTTAAAAGCTTTTGGTTTTAGTCAACAGTGGATCAAATGGGTTGTTGCCCTTATCAGATCTCCTAGATACTCTATCCTAGTTAATGGTGCCCCCTCTGATCCCTTCAGCCCTTCCCGAGGCATCCGACAGGGGGACCCGTTATCCCCTTTCCTGTTTGTTATTCTTATGGAGGGCCTAGGTAGATTAATTGCAAAGAAGAAAGAAGAGGGACTGTTAAAAGGACTGCAACCTATCAGATCTAGCCGTGCCACTACGCATCAACAGTTCGTAGATGATACCATGTTACATGGTACCCCTACAGTAAAAGAAGCGTTGGTTTTCAGAGACATTCTTAATCTTTTCAGCAAGGCTTCAGGGATGGAGATAAATTTTTCCAAATCAACCATTTTCTTCTTCAACACGCATCGGGCCATCCAATCTCATCTTTCTAGGCTGTTGGGATTTAAAATAGGTTCTCTTCCTTCTAGGTATCTGGGTGCCCCCCTGACTCTCAAACCTTGGAGAAAGAACCATTGGGAGAAAGTCCTAGACAATATGGAAAGAAAATGCAAACATTGGACTAACAGGGCTCTGAATTTTGCAGGCAGGTTAATTCTTACCAAAGCGGTCTTGCAGGCTATCCCTCAGTATATGCTCTCAATTTTACCGGCTCCAAAAGGAATCCTAGATCGCATGAGAAGCATCCAGCGCTCATTCCTATGGAGTGGAAATAGTGAGAAAAAAAAGTGGTCGCTGGTGGCTTGGCAGAAATTATGCAGGCCTAAGAACAGGGGAGGTCTGAACTTGGTTGATCCCTCAGTGGTCAACAGGATTTGTGGGGCTAAAATCTGGTGGAGGTGGATTTCAGACACTAACCTGCCATGGGCTACGATGTGGAAGGAAAAGTACAGGCCGAACAGCTCCAATCTAGATTTAATAAGGATGCAGGACATGCCCACCGGCTCTCCTATATGGAATCATGCCCAAGCCAACAGAGACATTGTTCAGGATTACAGCTTCTGGGAGATAAGGAACGGAACCCAGGCACTTTTCTGGGAGGATGCTTGGCAACAATCTCCGAAATTGGATACCCCTCAATTCCAAACTGTGAAACATCACTCCCAAACCCAGGGCAATTTCAGAGTTAACCAATATTGGAACCCTACCAGTGAAGACCCGGAATGGAGAGAATGGACCACCTTCAACTCGAGCCACAGCGAAGACATCCAGGATACCTATCAAGCTTTAAATCAAACTATCCTCAAAAGGAAGATCCGAATAGCTGCTGAAAATGATAAGCTCAGATGGGGACCAAAAGGCAATGGGGAATTTTCCCTAAAAGAAGCCAGAGACATCATTGAGCGGGAAGAGCAGCCTGACATTATACCCTGGACTGCTAAAGTTTGGGACAACCTACTATGGCCGAAAATTAGAACTTTTCTTTGGCTTCTAATGCAGAGGAAAACCCTAACTTGGGAAAACTTGTTGAGAAAAGGATTTACGGGACCCTCTAGATGCCCTATGTGCCTGAAGGAAGAGGAAACTATGAATCATCTTTTCAACTCCTGTGAATGGGCATCCCAGCTTTGGCAATGGATGGAAGATATTTTGGAATCGTCTGATAGGAACAGGGACTCTATTCAGGAGACCATCAGCAATTGGCGAAGGAACTTCTCCAGAATTCAGAGAGTGGATAGTATATGGAAATGCTTCCCGGGCTTTATAGCCTGGACAACTTGGAAAGAGAGGAATCGAAGGATCTTCATGGAGGAAGTCAGAAGCATTGAATGTGCGAAAGAATCTATCTTCATCAACATCAAACAGCTAATACAGGTAAAAGGCAAAGCTGAAACGAATGAAAAACCAACTGCTCAGGACTTGCGCATTTTAAAAAGGTTTCAATTGGAAGCCTCCAGCAATCAACCTTTGGGGGTAAACAGAGCTCAACCTTCTACACAAATTCAACGCTGGCTTCGCCCACCAGAAGGCAGCCTAAAATTAAATTTCGACGGAGCTTCAAGGGGCAACCCAGGCATTGCTGGTATCGGAGGAGCCATTCGGAACCATGAAGGAGATATCATCCACATCTACTGCAGGGCGCTAGGAGTATGCACGAACAATGAAGCAGAGTTCGCCGCGCTCGAGCAAGGACTGAAGATTCTAAGAAACATGAGACGAGGAAATATCATTGTGGAGGGTGATTCTGCTTTGGCCATCTCGGCGGCTAGACGCCTGCAAGCAGGAACAAAAGCCAACAAGGCCACCAAGCATTGGAGGCTAGCTAAGGCAACTGAAAGCATAGAGGAGATGATAGTAGATTTGAGAGGCATAGTCTTCCAATCGGTGAGAAGAAAGGCTAATGGGTTGGCGGACTTCCTGGCAAACCACGGGGCTGACAATCCGAATACAATCACAAACAGTTGTTGGCCAGAGGTTACCTGCCCTATCCTCAAGGTAAAATGTGCACGGCTAGCAGCAAACGATTCAAATCAATCCTAGCCGATAATGGCTTAGACATTCGGCACCGGAGGACTGATAAATTCGGTGAAGGGTACACCTGCAACCGAGTTAACGGCATGACAGAACTCACAGGGAGATGGCTTAACCGGCGGCGGCAGGCCAGCCAAACTAGCGATCATTACAGATCGCGCCACAGAATTCAAGGCATCAGGAGAATAAATACCAGGACACTTGGACGGAAGCCGTATCAAAAGACATCAGTGACATTTATGTTCATGGTGTATCAGTCAGGGAGGATCAAGGCTCAGAGCATGGAGAATCGGAAGGAGGGCAAACAGGGTCTGTCCGACTCCATTCGCATCCATAACAACCGCTCAGACGTACAGCACACTTGGCAAATTGATAAATGGCTCATGCGCAACCACACTCATTCTAAGTCGACCGGCATCAGCCTCGCGTGTGTGGACCTCAACCGAATTGATTGCAACAGTACTCCTACCTATAGCAGGTTCCAGACCGAATTCAGGAGGATCAACATCCGAAAAAGCTATAAAGCAGCGGGCTTTTACTTTGTTTTCACCACTGTGTCTTTTTATAGTGTAGAATTAGTTTCAGTGACCGAGAGGAAATTTGGCTGGAAGAAGCATAGAGAGTTCAGGATGGAAGCTAGTGGATGCCGCTGTGATGCAGCAAATCAGGACCTGCTTGATGCGAAGCAGGGATATGAAACCCGTGCTGCCGCTAGGAACAAGCGTAAGGTAGCGGAGCTGGAAGCTAAGGTCAAGCAAGCGGAGGAAGGGCGCACGGAGGAGGAGATTGCAGCGGAGGTTAATTGGCTGAGGGACCCGGGAACACCTTCGAAAAGGGCCACTCAATTCGTCAGGACGAAGGCCGAAAGTTGGCGCACCAAAATGCTCATAGCCAAAGCCCTGGAAACTGTGGAGAATGAGAAGCAGCACATGGCAACTGAAGTGAACCTCACGGAGGAACAGATGGGGAAGATCATCAACTATAACAACTCTCTGGAAGGGCGGATCAACATAGTTCATGAAGCCGTTCAAATTGTCAACAGGAAGCTCACCCTCCTCATCCAGATTCTGAGAGACACGGTCAATACTGCTCCCGGAGCCTCGCAGCCTGCCAAAACAGAGGCACAGGATAATGAATCCATAGAAGCAATGCAAGCCAGGATGGATACTCATATGCGGCAGATGGGGCTGGATACCATAAGCCAGATGGGAAAATTCATCTAGCTTTGCTCCCGGTGTGGCTCTCTTCGGCTTTATATATGTCTCTGTATCAGTTTGTCTATGTAATTGTCATGTTATGTACTGTCTTAGTTGTGTCGGATGATAGGAACAAGCTCAGGTCGAGCCACCCTGCGAGGTGTGCTGTTTACAGTCTTGTTTTGGTGAATTCTCTGAGCAGATGTTTAGATATGGTTCACTGTGATTCCCTGCTTTCGATCCGCCATAGCGGATTTTTTGTACTATATTTTGTTATATAATATAATCTCCTGACTTACAAAAAAAAAAAAAAGATAATAATTGTGATGGATGTATTTCATGACTATGTCTAATCATGTGATGGATTCATTATGTGTATGTTTACATTATTTCTTGCTCACAATTACGAAGTTATTGATGATTAAGTCATGGTGATGATTTAGCAATACAAAATTATATTGGTGACTAATATTATGAGTCAAGTATTACTAATAATTATTGAGTGTAGTAGGACATTTCCCAAATGCACTTGCACGTGATGAATCAGAAACCTCTGGTTTGGTTTGAATTACATAAATTTAGAATTTAGAATTTTGCGGTGAATTCTAATGACATGTTAGTGGTTGTAAAAACATGTTAGTTTCTTGGTTGAAAGGCTCACACATGGGTGATGGGGCTATACAAATAAATGGAATTTCATGGGAGGAGTGGGACAACGTCCTTGATTTCACCCGCTAGCACTCCTACCGTGACTTGATCTAAAAGGTGTTGGGATATATTTGCCTTGAAGATCACGATGCCATGGGGTCAGGCCCTAGATTGGGTCGCTCACGGGGATTTTACTTGGGAGACATAGGAGAGGATAGCAGTCGCCATTGTCACACCTAGTTTTTTCCCTTTGTAGTCACTAGATTCTTGAAGAGAAAGTGACTTTGTACCCTTGGATCTTCAAGGAAAGTTCTTGAAGGGCACAACTGACTTGGCACCCTTTGACACCAAGAAGAAACTGATTGGCGTGACACCTTTGGAACTTCGAAGGGAAGTTCTTGAAGAGCACGTTTATCTTGGCACCCTTGGCATCAAGAATAAATTACTGAAATATAATCAAGATATGATAATCATACTAATTCACATAATGCAGTGAGTGAGGTTTTGAAACCAAGTTATCTAAAATATGAATAAACCTTGGGGTAAAGGGAGAATAGGAAGAAATAAAAAGATTGAACCAATTGAAAACTCTACCCTTCTCACATTTGGAAATTCTTAGATAGATAATGTGCATATAAAGTAACTCCAAGTACATAAGTAAAGGTGGGGAAGGGACATAGAGTTAATTGAAAACATTAATCCTAGTATAGTTTAACTTCATTAAGAAAAGAGGGTGGTGAATAAAAATAAATAATAATAATTTAAATTAGATAAATTTAATTTCATGAGAGAACCTCCATGTGGCAAGAGGCAACACAAGGATCTCCATCTAAGAGTCAATTTGAGATAAACTAGGGTGTAGTTGGGGAACCAAATCTAAGACCTACTAGTTGAATATAGTAATGAACACGAAATAAGGAGTATAAAAGGGGGATCATGAGAAAACTAGGAGAAGAAGTAGGGAGTCATGTTGGGGTGCGGGAAAATACTATTTTTGAATAAAAATTTAAGTATATAAATTAGAAGATCCTTGGGGAGAACCTGACACATGGGTGGGTGAATAATCAAACTTTTAGAGTAATAAAAATAATTATTTATGCATGAAGTTCCAAGTGTCACCTATGAAGCCTCCTATAAAAGAAGGGGCAAGCTATGGGAGAGGGATCACTTTTTGCCCTATTGTTGGATGGATTACATAATGCTATTGTGAGTGACTATGAAGCCTATAGTGAGTTTGGTGAGGTGGAGGTCATTAGAGAGGGAACTCTTGAGCCAAGAGTGCTCTCCTCCACCAGCTAGTTGTCTTCCTCTACTTACAACCCATTGCAGGTTCAGGGTCCCAGGGGAAGAAGAGTACCTAAGGAGTAGGATTGGAGGTCAACCAATGAGTCAAAAACATTCAGTTAGGACACATTATCCTACACATGTGAATGCAGATAACAGCAAGGGAGTGCAAGCAACAACAAAGCTAAGATCAAATCTCTACTCCTTCGGTGAATGTTATCTCATATTTTCATAAAATTCTATTACATGAACATGGTTGTATATATAATTACCAAGTTGTAAAAGTAAATGATATAAGGGTTGAATGTAAACTTTGGACTATTGATATATATGCCTTAATATCTAGGTGTTTTCAGTGTTGTTGGTTTCTATTACTATGTGATCTTCATAATGAATGTTTCTAGTGAATTATTAGTTAATATGAAAATATTTATTTTCTCATGATTGAAAATTTGAGACTTAGTTGCATTGATTATGTGTTAATTAAATAATAGCATGGTATCCTGTATCTAGTAACCCGTTGCTATTATTTTAACTCTGAGTGAAATTAAAAAAAATAAAAATAAAAAATTGGTGTCATAGGGATGATCCATACATACACCTCATCATTAATAAGCCAACAAGCTACTAGAATAATTTAACATGATTATGGAGCATCAATTGACTAAGGTTTGTGTGGTTAACAAACAAGATTTGGATAAATAAGTTGATTTGGTTATGTCATCAGCTTATCCTACTACAAAGAACTTCATGACAAAGCTTGGTTTGAAACCCAACAGAAGATGTTTGTAGAGTTGAATCATCACCTCTTCTCTGCACCAGTGCTCACATTACCAGCCCCGCAACAACCATTTAAGATAGAGACAGATGCCTCTGACTACGCTATTGGTGTAGTTCTTACTCAACAGGGGCATCTAGTGGCTTACCAAAGTGAGGCACTTTTAGGCACAGTCCGAAAGTATCCCACTTATGACAAAGAAATGTATTCCATTGTGTAGGCTTGTTTTCAATGGAAGCATTACATTATGGGGAAGGAAATGATCATCCACACTTACCACTGACCCCTGTAGTTCATACAGACATAAGGGAAGCTGCAGAACGATTGCCATCAGAAATGGTACACATAACTGCAACAATTCCATTTGAACATTAAGTACAAGAAAGGTAGCACCAATAATGTTCTAGACTACCTCAACTGACCCCCAGTCATGGCGTTGATCACTATGTTCGATTCTTGTGGGCACGTGACTTCGGGGTGGTCGCATCTTTGCGAGAGCGATCCATAATTCGACAACAAATACAAGACACTCCTTGAAGGTAAGAAAGTTCCAAATTTTCACCTCCAGGATGCACTGTTATGCCACCTCGGACACATCTATGTTCCTTCAAGCGAACGTGCCAATATTATTTGGAAGGCGCACTACAGTCTAGTCGCTGGACATCTCAGAGTAGAGAAAATAGTGGCAATACTGCAGAAGTATTTTTATTGGTTGAACCTTCGTTGGGATGTTGGGAGGTACATTAAATCTTGTCCTGCCAATGCCATTGCGAAACCAACCATCAAGAAGCAAGGTCTATATCCTCCTCTGCATACTCCTAGTCGACGTTGGGAATCCATCTCCATGGATTACATGTTGGGCCTTCCTTCTACTAAGCCCGAAAACGACTGTGTTTTTTTGGTCATCAACAAATTCTCTAAGATGGCCATTATAGCGACCTGAAAGAAGAGTATCACAGCAGAGGCCACTGCTAAGCTCTTCTTTGAGCAAGTGTGGGGACACTTTGGGATCCCACAGTCCATTGTCTCTGAACATGACAACATATTCCTACGTGCATTTTGGTCAAGTTGCTAGTCTATGCTGGATACCAAACTCAGTAAGTCCACGAATTTCCATCCCCAAACTGATGGTCAAACAGAGGTCGTCAACATGATGATCACACACATTCTGCGCATGTACAACTCGAAGCATCCACACAGATGGGATGAAAGCCTCCCCTATTTCCAACATAGATACAATAGATCTCTCCACAACTCAAAAGGCCACAACCCCTTTCAGGTAGGGTTGGGATTTTGGCCATTATGTCCCATTGATGTGGCCATACCATTTGTAGCTACTCAGGTAGATTTAACTCATGTCTAGTCCGAAGCCGACAGGGCTAACAACTTCATTGAGCACATTCAACACATCTGCCAGCAGGTCCATGATATATTGGACAAAGCCAATGCTAAGTACAAGTAGTGCCATGATCAACATCAGGTGCCGCACAAGTTCCAGGTGGGCAACAAAGTTTGGCTACATTTGCAGAAGGAGCGCCTTGCAAGCTTCGCCTGCTCTGATATGGACCATACAACATCACCAAGGCTATAGGGGAGAATTCCTTCGAGATCAACATTCCACCATTACTTGGTCTGCACCCAATGTTCAATGTAGACCGCCTTCAACCATACTTTCCACCATTGCTGGACACATCTGGCATTGCAGAACAACTCACATCAATAGAGCTAAACCCAGTCTGCATGGAACATGCCATAACTGATTAGATCATGGACACACAGATTTAAGAACACTCACAAGAAGAAGATCCAACTGTATTAGGTTTTCAATGCTGGCCAACTCCTGCACCAAGGAAAGTGGCTCACCAGGGACCAAGTTCAGTAGAAGTTTCCCCATCTCATGGAGGCTCTTAACGCAATGGAGACCACTGCTTCCTTAGGGGGGAGGACTGATCCAGGTAGATATTGGTGGCCACACTCCTATTCCAATTGCACCCCCAACACTGTCTCTTTCATTTTTTTAGTTTCCTTAATTGTAGCACAGTTTATTATTTTTGGCAGTTTTCCGGGTTCTGAACTTCCATAGTCATTTTGAGGCCCTCAATGAAGTTTTTAGGGAAAATTGAGAGACCAAAATATGCTGAAATTGGTCTACTTATTTTTTTTTTATGTGCTCTTCGAGATCTTCGAAACGAGGTATCATTATAGCCAAACAGAGATCGTATGCCAAAGTTACGACCCTGGGAAATTGATGTACCAATTTACCCAAACAGGGCCCACGGTTTTGGCGCTTCATCTCCTAGGGTTAGGTTTTTGGATGTTTAGGGTTTTCCATTGTTTCCAATAATAAATAAGCCTTGGAGCCTCATTGTAACATAGTTATGAGGCATGTAGCTGCCACATCTCTTCTCAGAGATAAGCTACCATCGCCCGAACTAGTCTATTTCTTCTTTGTTTGTAAGCATATTTCAGTGTTCTGATATTAATGAAATAAAGTGTTATTTCTGCTGCATTTATGTATTCATGGTTATGTTTATAATTTTTTGTGTTCTTGTTTAAGTTCAGATCAGTGGTATCAGAGCGATCTGTTCTTTCTTTGTTTTTCTTTACATGTCCCCAATGAGGTTAGGGTATAAGGAGTTAGGGCTTGATCGGGTTGAACCTTTGTAAGACCAACCTCACAAACCTTGACAACCTCCCATGGTGGAAGAAAAGAAAGACGAGGGGGTAGGAGATCCTTTCAAAATATTGCTCGAGGAAGCCCTCGAATGATAGAGGAATGCGATCATGGATAACTACCCACATGCGACACATCTTCATTCATCAACACTCTAGAGGCGCCACTCCTTTTAAGGTACAAGTTAACTTCAATATTCCCATATTTGAGGGCCAAATAGATGCGGACATCATAGATAAATGGTTGAATTTGTTGGAAGGATATTTTTTAGTTCATGAATTTTCTAATCGGTAAAATATTACTTTTGCACTTCTCAAAGCTGCCCCACACGTCAAGGAATTGTAGGAAACCAACTGTGAAAAAGGAAAAGAGGGAATCCTCAATGTTTTTAGCCAAACCCACTTGGGATTATTTTTTAGATGCCATCAAGGAACAATATTACCCTATCGGGAGCTATGAAGATAAATACATAAAGTGGACCACGCTACGACAGGGAAGGGACCAAGATGTGTAGGAATTCACAAATATTTTCGATACCCTTCGCACTAAGTTGGGTATCAAGGATTCTTAGCGACATTTGGTATTGAAGTACCACAGTTGTCTACACAAGTACATCCAGGATGAGATGGAGTCCCTGGACATCTCCTCGCTTGACACAACGTATCGATATGCTGTCAAGATTAGGCAGACGTTTAAAAATAAGAAGCAAGACTTTGGATATGTGAATCCGAAGCAAGGAAAAGGATCCCCCAAACCATAGATAAAAGGCCAAAGCCAAGGCGGGGTGGCCCAGGACAACCTACTGAAGCCGCAAGCAAAGAAAAACAAGATGAAGACAAAGAATGACACGGGAAAATGGTGTGAGTTCCATAAGATCTCCACTCTCAACACAAGTGAGTGCCAGGCCAAGCAGTCATTGGTGGCCAAGCTAAAGGCTTCTCAATCAGACGCATGTTCCGACTCTGAGTTAGAACCTGACCAGAGAAATGACAAAGGGAAGAAGATCATTGACGTGGAGCCCAGTTCCACCGTGGTCACCACCAAAATCTAGAAGAATGAGCCTGAAGATCTAGAGAAGGGGGAACACCTCTTCCAATCAAAGATGTGGGTGAAAGGTTCTCTGCTACAGTTCATTTTCAATAGCGGGATCCAAAATAACCTCATTTCAGTGGAGATCGTGAAGCGGTTGGGCCTACTGACAACAACACATCCACAACCGTACACCATCGGGTGGCTTCACCAAGAACGAGATCTCTGCGTCAACCAGCAGTGTCACCTTCCCTACAACATCAAGCCCTTCACGAATGAGGTATTATGTGATGTTGCTCCTATTAAAGTTTGTGATGTATTATTAGGACAACCATACTTCTGGAAGCGACATGTTGTATATGAGTCTAGACCTTGCTTTGTGATTATTACTTTGGGCAATAAGTCTTACAAGATACGGATATAGCGTCGCCTACCACCATCTCTTTGATCACTGCAAAGTAATGAAGTAAGATCATTTCCCAAACCAGGATTTTTTTTTTCTCCTTATGATTCACCCTCAGGGCAAGAAGAATTTTATGGCCACGAGTTCGAGACAGGGCTCCTCCGCATAGAAGCAGCAAATGGACAAGGTCATGGAGGAGTATAGGGACATTTTCGTCTCACCTACAGGGGTACCTATGCACTGTCAGGTCAAGCACTCCATCAATTTGACCCCAGGCACACCACTACTCAATGGACTGATCTATCAACACTCTTTTCTGGAGAACGATGAGATTAAGAGGTAGATTTAGGAGTTTTTGCAGAAAGGGCATATCATGCCAAGATCATCACCGTGTGGGGCCCGATTATATTGGTACAGAAGAAGGATGGGACCTTGAGAATCTATGTTGACTATTAGGCGCTAAACAAGATCACTGTAGGAATTTATAGGGTAATTTCCTTAGATAGAACACCAAAGGGCACCACTCACAAACAAATCACAGATCAGTACACCAATATTCTTGACGTGGTTAAAACCCTCAAAGAGGGAAACAGTCCACAACCTGAGCCAACGCGGCCACTTCATGCAATTTATTAATGTAAAAGAAAGAAAATTTACATAAGCTTCTCTCATGAATGGTCACCTTACAAATGTTCCTCCATGCCCTTTAAATAGAGATCATGGACCAATCGGGTGTTAAGCCACGGATCAAGTGTCGATAATACTGAGGAGAGAATGAACCGTCATATCACTTCATGTCTAGAACATATCATGGCCATCAGATTGTAAGTTACAAAAAGTACGTATTAAAGAAACACACTTTACCTAACTATACACTAGACCAAGTTATACTTAACTATTTCCTATGTGTCAGAATATTCTAACATCCCCCCTTAAGAACAACTTGGGATAGGATTGAAGGATGTACAAATATGACACAATAGGAGAAGGAAGGAGGCATTAGAGCCTATCCCACCTTAGTGACAACTTCCTGAACTCCAACCATAAATCGAAGTTTAGTAAACTTCGCCTTTGTGGGGGCCTTTGTAAAGATGTCTGCAACTTGATCACCGGTTGAACAATATTTCACTTCAAGAACGTGGTCATGAATGAGCTTTCTGATGAAGTGCATGAGTAGTTCAATGTGTTTTCTGCGCTGATGTTGGATTGGAACTTTGCATAGTTGAATGGCACTTTAATTATCACACAAAACTGTAGTCGGATGCTGCTGCCGAAAGCCAAACTCTTATAGGATCTGACAAAGCCACGGAGCTTCCTTACTAGCTTCTACGATGTCACGATACTCTAATTCTGTTGAAGAAAGAGAAATGGCACTTTGTTTCTTCCAAGCCCATGTAATAGGTCCAGAACCAAGAGTGAAGACATAACCTGTAGTAGACTTCCGATCATCAGGGTCACTAGCCCAATCGGAATCAGTGAAACCAACCAATAGAGGAGATGCTTCTGCAATGTAATGAACCCCAAATTGAACTGTACCTAGAACATAACGAAGTATTATTTTAGCTATTTTCCAATGAATTTCATGTGGGTTTTTCATAAACCAAGCAATAAGGCCAACAACAAAGGAAAGGTCAGGATGGGTATAGGTAAGATACAAAAGTTTTCCTACAAGCTGACGGTATAAGGTAGCATCAACTTCAGGGAAAGTACAAGTGACTGAAAGTTTGGATCCAAACTGAAAGGGAGAAGGAGTTGGCTTACAGTCTTCCATGTAAAAGTGGCGTAGAAGATCACATGCATTCTTGGACTGGGAAAGGGAAATACCTTCCTTGGATTGCAAGACTTGAAGACCAAGAAAATAATGCGGTTGTCCTAAGTCTGTCATTTCAAATTACTTTTTAAGACTAGACTTTACATGGTTTATAAGGCTGGGATCACTACCATTAATGATAAGATCATCAAAATAAAGAATAAGAATGATAAGAGACTTACCCACTTTCTTGGTGTAGACCATATTGTCAGAATGACACCTAGAAAAGCCAGTATCTAAAAGAAAGCTATCCATTTTTGCATACCAAGCTCAGTGCAAAAGTTGATGAATTTGTTGTTAACATATTCTTCACCATTATCAGATCTTAGCTTAAGAATTTGATGTCCAGATTGTTTCTCAACAAAGGCCTTAAAGGCCAAGAACATGTTAAAGACTTCACTCTTGATTTTTAAGAAGTATACGCAAGTGCGTCTGGAGAAATCGTCAATGAAAGTTAAGAAATACTTCTAGCCAGAGAATGAAACAACTAGAAGTGGACCACATAAATCACTATGCACAAGCTGTAAAGGGGTTGAGGCTTGCCAAGATATGTGTTTTTCAAAAACTATCCCGATGATGTTTTCTGAGTACACATCCAGAACAAACACCATCTCTGCAAGATACCATAGGAAGACCTGTCACCATATTTTCCTTACATAGATTTTGAAGGGAGTGATAGTTTAAGTCACCAAATCGCTCATGCCAAAGTTTTCTCACTATATCACTATGAGCAACAAATATCGAGGGAAGAGTTGATGACCCAAAGTTGTTAAACTTATACAACCTTGTAGAATCATCAACAATGCCAGTAGCTAAAATATGTCTAGGATATCTTAGGTCCTTAATTACAACATCATGAGGTGAAAATTTAATGGTTTTACCTTCACCTGATTGAGTTATCTGATCTACAGATAGAAAGTTGCAGGATAAGGTAGGAACACATAATACATTATTAAATTGACTATTGTTTAAATGAATAGTTGCAGTCCCTACAACACTGAGAGATCTATCATCACCAACATATATATTTTTGGTGTTACAATCATTTAAAGAAGAAAACATGGCTTTGTTTTTGGCCATGTGATAAGAAGCTCCAGAATCAATGAGCCACTCATGAGAATGAGAAAAAGAAGATACATTTAGTGCATAACCAGACCGAGATGCTTGACAACCACATGCAAAAAGTGTTATTCCTGAAGATGAAGTTGAAGTTGAAGAGTGCTCCAAATGCATGTTATGCTTCTTCATTGTTGCTTCCAAGACTTCCATCTTTTTAAATCATTTGGATTCTAAGTGGCCATCATGATTACAAAAGTTGCAATGTCTATCAATCTTCTTCCCTTTGTTTTATTTTCCTTATCATTTTGAGACTAAAATTGCTTAGGACCCTTGTTTGGTTTAGGACCATTCCTTTTAGGATGCTTCTTCTTAGGATTCTTTGAATTTGGTTGTTGCTGGACTGCTAAGGCTTTCTTAGAAGAGTTTCCAATATTAAGAAGACCAAGATGTAAGAGTTTTCTTGTTCTCTTATTAAATAATCACAAAAGGCATCAAAAGAGGGGGACTTGTAGTCTTGTCCTTGAGAAATAAAGGCTTCTCTTGTAGAATGGAAGGTGGAAACAAACACAAAGTAGGCTGGTCCCAACTTAGTAAGAATGGAATAGATAAGGCTACCATCTTCTTTCTTAATTTTAACAACTTCCAAGAGAAGTCTAAGGGTTTTGAACTTTGACAAAAAATCTTCAATGGAAGAAAAATTATTGAGGTCCAACGTAAGCAACTCATTTTCGAGTTGACGGGCTCTAATTTCATTTTAATTCCAAACACTTTATTGATCTGTTTCATTGCTTCATCAGGGGTATCAAGTTTTGCGATATGCAATCTAAGGTCTGGTGAAATAGACATCCCTATCAACCCACGTGCTTGATCTTGCTTATTTTCCCATTTTTCTTGCTTATCTTCATCTTTAGGTTTAACTTCTTGGCCTGAGGCTATTCTATAAAGACCTTTACTACTAAGTAAATCCTTAATGTAGGACAACCATTGGAAGTAGTTGGTTCTGTGAAGAATAACTTGGCATATAATTTCCATTTTGATAGAAACTAAAGCTGTAGATGTTGAAACTAAGTGTTCCAAAGGAAATATCTTGAAAAATTAGGCTGATTTAAAAAAAATGGCTCTGAAAACGACTTTCGGATGAAGAAGTTATGGCTTTTTGAAAAAAAGTTGTTGAAGATGCCAACGAAGTACGTGAATGTGTGGACATGAATGATAATATTATATTTAAAACCCCCCTCTCCCCCTCTCCTCTCCCTCCTCGCCCCTTCAAACTTAATATAGTTAACTCACTTTTAAAAAAAGATTTTATGTGACCCACTTTTATAAATAAGTGAAAGTCACTTTTACAATGGTAATTTATGAGCTACCTACTAAATTGTAACCTAAATAAAAGATAAAGATACTTTAGAATTATAACTGACTCACTTTTTATAATGGGTGAGAACACTTTTAAGATAAAGATAAAAGATAAAAGAGTCACTTTTAATTTATGAGCTACCTACTAAATTGTAACTTAAATAAAAGATAAAGATACTTTAGAATTATAAGTGACTCACTTTTTATAATGGGTGAGAACACTTTTACATAAAGTAACTTTAAAACATAAGTTACATGTACTTTTTGAAAAAATAACTCAACAAAAAGAGAGACTTGAACCCAAGACCTCTATTCTCATAAAGTAGCTTTGGATCAAGTGAGCTAGTTTAAAAGGTTAGTAATTTTTGGAAAAGAGGAAGGTTTTTTTTTTTTTTTTTTTTTTTACCTGAAGTTTTGGAGTGCCTTCTTACTTGAGAAAGCCCTTTTTTCCTACAAAACAAAAAACCATACAACTCAAAATAGACATGCAAAGAAACCAAACCTTGTGGCTTGAAGTTAGATTTCGTCAGAAACTAAATATTTCCTCAATGTTTCAAATTTTCCGAAATCACACTGAGGCGCGACGAAAAAGAGCATATGCATGAGAAAAATCCTTCCTTTCTATTTCTAATTTTCCCAGATCACATAGAGTCGCGGGGAAAATAGGATACGCATAAATGAAAGGTATGGATCTGGTAATAAAAAACAAAGAGATAAATAAATTGAAATAAACAGAGAGATAAATAATGAAAACTACAAATAAAGACTGTATACCTCAATATCTTAAAAATGAATTAGCTAGGGCTACTAGAAACCTTTCCACTTGAAACGAAAGGGGTTCCTCACTGGAACAAATGCTCCTAACACAATAGAGCAGTCCTCTCGGCCCGAAAGTGGTAAGAAACAGTAGATCTAGGAAATGACAGTCAGATGCAGTTGTACCGGCTTCAGATTTGGATCACCAATGGATGCAACCCTCAAATAGCTCTGATACCATGTAGGAATTTATAGGGTAAGTTTCTTAGATAGAACACCAAAGGACACCGCTGACAAACGGATCACAGATCTGTATACCATATTGACATGGTTAAAACCTTCAAAGAGGGAAACAGTCCACGGCCTGAGCCAACGCGGCCACTTCAAACAATTTATTAATGTAAAAGAAAGAAAATTTACATAAGATTCTCTCATGAACGGTCACCTTACAAATGACCCTCCATTCTCTTTAAATAGAGATCATGGGCTGATCGGGTGTTAAGCCACAGATCAAGTGTTGGTAATACCGAGGAGAGAATGAACTGACTGATCACTTCATGTCTAGAACATATCGTGACCATCAGATTGTACTTTACAAAAAGTACATACTAAAGAAACACACTTTACCTAAATATACACTAGACCAAGTTATATTTAACTATTTCCTATGTGTCATAATATCTTAACAATCATTGTCCGAAATAGGTACCAAATCCCACAGATTCATGACCTTTTGGACCAACTCAAGGGGGCCAAATATTTCAGCAATATTGACTTGAATTTTGGTTATCACCAGGTGTATATCGAACCCTCCAATGTGTGGAAGAATTCCCTCAAATCCAATGAGGGCCTTTTCAAATGGTTGGTCATGCCTTTCAAGTTGACGAATGCCCCCACAACCTTCATGAGATTGATGGACGAAATCTTGCAAACCTTCACCAATGCATTCGTGGTGGTGTATTTAGATGACATCTTGATCTTCATCCATAGTTGGGAAGAGAACCTCCACCATATTCGACAGGTCGTTTAAACCCTGTGGCAACACAAGTTGTGTGCCAATTTGGAGAAATGCACTTTTGGCATGACCCAGGTTCAATATCAGGGGTACGTCATTGATGAGCAGAGTGTGCATGTGGACCCAACCAAGATACAATTCATTTGGGATTGGCTAACCCCAACCACTCTAACAGAGCTCCGTAGCTTTCTAGGTCTTGCCAATTTCTACCACAGGTTCATGTTGGGTTTCTCTCATATCACTTGGCCTTTAAGTCAAGTCACCAAGGGTGGAGTGAAAGCAAAAAAAAATTTGTCAGAAACCCAACATAAGGCATTTGTCGAGTTGAAGAATCGCATCTTCTCTGCACTAGTGCTCACATTACCAGACCTGTAGCAACCATTTGAGATTGAGACAAATGCCTCTGACTATGCTATTGGGGCAGTTCTTACTGGGCATGGGTATCTAGTGGCTTACCAGAATGAGACACTTTCAGACACAATCCGAAAATATCCCACTTACGAAAAAGTAATGTATTCCATTGTGCAGGCCTGTCTTCAATGGAAGCATTACATTTCGGGGAAGGAAATAGTCATCCACATAGACCACCGACCATTGCAGTTCATACAAACATAAGGGAAGTTGCAGAACGATTGCCATAAGAAATGGTCCACATACCTGCAACAATTCCATATG
The DNA here is from genome assembly GCA_031772625.1 of Pinus tabuliformis. Classification (NCBI taxonomy): domain Eukaryota; kingdom Viridiplantae; phylum Streptophyta; class Pinopsida; order Pinales; family Pinaceae; genus Pinus; species Pinus tabuliformis. Next base: position 919,267,796 of record CM062804.1, read on the forward strand.
AACATTAAGTAAAAGAAGGGAAGCACCAATAATGTTGCAGATTGCCTCAACTGATCACCAATTATGGCATTGATCACTATGCTTGACCCCTGTGGGAATGAGACTTCGTGGTGGCCGCATCTTTGCGAGAGCGATCCAAAATTCGACAACACATACCAGACACTCCTAGAAGGTAAGAAAGTCCCAAATTTTCACCTCTAGGATGCATTGTTATGCCACCTGGGACACATCAGTGTTCCTTCAAGTGAGTGTGCGAAGATGATTTGGGAGGTTCACTACAGTTGGGTTGTTGGAAATTTTAGAGTAGAGAAAATGGTGGCAGTGTTGCAGAAGTATTTTGATTGGCCAAACCTTCATCTGGATGTTGAGAGGTACATTAAATCTTGCACTGCCTGCACCATTTCCAAACCAACCATCAAGAAGCAAGGCCTATACTCCTCTTTCTACTCCTAGACGACCTTTGGAATCCATCTCCATGGATTACATGTCGGGCCTTCCTTCCACTAAGCACGACAACGTCTGCGTTTTCATGGTCGTCAACAAATTATCTAAGATGGCCATTATGGCAGCCTGGAAGAAGAGTATCACAACAGGGGCCACTGCTAAGCTCTTCTTTGAGCGAGTGTGGGTACACTTTGGGATCCCATAGTCCATTTTCTATGATCAGACAATAAATTCCTAAGTGCATTTTGGTCAAGTCTCTAGTCGATATTTGATACCAAACTCACTAAGTCCATGACTTTCCATCCCCAAAATAATGGTCAAACATAAGTCGCCAACATGATGATCATACACATTCTGCGCATGTACAACTTGAAGCATCCACACACATGGGATGAAAGCCTCCCCAGCTCAATGGGCCACAACCCCTTTCTGGTAGGGTCAAGATTCTAGCCATTATGTCCCATTGATGTGGCCATACCATTTGCAACTACTCAAGCAGATTTGGCTCCTGTGTAGTCTGAAGCCGACAGGGCTAACAACTTCATTGATTGCATTCAACACATCTGCTAGCAGGTCCATGATATATTGGACAGAGACAATTCTAAGTATAATAAGCGCCATAATCAACATCGGGTTCCGCACAAGTTCCCGGTGGGCGACAAAGTTTGGCTACATTGGCAAAAGGAGTGCCTCGCAGGACCCCATTGCAAGCTTTATCTGCTCTGATATGGGCCATACACCATCAGCAAGGTTGTAGGGGACAATGCCTTCGAGCTCAACATTCCACCGTTCCTTGGTTTGCACCCAGTATTCAATGTAGACCGCCTTCGGCCATACTTTCCACCATTGTTGGACACATCTGACATTGCAGAACAACTCACACCAATAGAGCTAAACCCAGACTACATGGAATAGGCCACAACTGATCGGATCATGGACAGACAGATCAAGAACACTTTCCAACAAAAGATCCAACTGTATCAGGTTGTCAAAGTTGGCCAACTCCTGCACCAAGGCAAGTGGCTCACCAGGGACCAAATTCAGAAGAAGTTTCCCCATCTCATGGAGGCACTCAACGCAATGGGGACCATTGCTTCCTAAGGGGGGAGGACTGATCCAGGTGGATATTGGTGGCCACCCTCCTATTCCACTTGCACCCCCAACTTAGTCTCTTTCAGTTTTTCAGTTTCCTTAACTGTAGCACAATTTATTATTTTTGGCAGTTTTTTTGGGTCCTAAACTTCTGGACCCATTTTGAGTCCCTAAACAATGTTTTTAGGGAAAACCGAGAGACCAAAAAAGTCTAAGAACTATAGAAAACATTTGTTTTAGCCTATTCTTCGAGATCTTCGAAATGAGGTATTATGATAGCCAAATGGAGATCGTATGCCAAAGTTACGACCCCGGGAAATTTATGTATCAATTTACCCAAACGAGGCCCACAATTTTGGTGCTTCATCTCCTAGGGTTAGCTTTATGGATGCTTAGGGTTTTCCATTGTTTCTAAATAATAAATAGGCCTTGGAGCCTCATTGTAACCATGTTCAAAGTAATGTAGCCACCAGATCTCTTCTCAGAGATAAGCTACTATCACCCGAGCTAGTTTATTTCCACTCTGTTTGTAAGCATATTTCAGTATTCTGATATTAATGAAATGAAGTGTTATTTCTGCTGCATTTATGTATTTATGGTTATGTTTATAATTTGTTGCATTCTTGTTTAAGTTCGGATCAACGATTGATAACCTGTAGAACGACATACAAGAATGTAATAACAAAACAACAACAACAAGCATGCCTTAAGAAGGGTTAGTGAGTTAAACCCATCTTAGACGTACATGAATTGGAAAGTGCCAAAATTTAATTGCAAATTAATTCACAAGAAGTTACCATCATAGCGTGAAATAAGAAAGCAATGATTCAAAGTAGACATGCAAGCCATAACCTGAAACTAGTTCATTAATATATCGCCTACATAAAAGCACACATACAAACATAATGGAAATACTAGATAACCAATACAACCACTATGAAGATGCATGAGAATCAATGACAAAAGAAAATAACTTCCCATTATTCATGTTGCAACTTCAATTTACATATTCAACAAATCCATCAAAGTCCAATAGTGGAACATGGGTTGCTCATATCATCTTCTAAAGCAAAACCCTAGCCTCACCACAACTCAACCTACTAGCTACCAAGAGTTGAGTGCCTCTATCTCATAAAGCACAAATCAACTATATAATGATAGCCCTATCTTAAGTGCTAAAGTCCTTTCATATGAGACATGAGGGTGTATTTATAGAAATGAGGTGGTTGTTCACCTACCATCATATTTTTCCTAACCTCATGACTCTTGAACTTCCTTAATACTTTCTCATGTCTAATGACTATTACATGCTTAATTGATCTCTACACAATTGTTGACATTATGATAAGGAGTATTTACACTATGATAGAAGAAAAACTATGAGGAGAGTAAAGATGGTTATTTGAAACCATAAAGTACTTGTATCTAATGTTGTTGCAAAGCCATTAAGGCTTGCATGAGCTGATGAACAAAAATGTGATGTTCATTTGCTATATTGAATGTATATTTGTGTGCTACTGCACCTATCATCAAGTAGATTAGTTTCAATACTGAATCAACCTTCCTCAACTTGGTTGTCATAGTGCCTTAGGAAGCTATATGGAGCCATTATGTGAAAATTGATCCCAACCCTCACAAAATCTATGCTAGTTGTCTTTGTGCCTTATTTTCATGGAATTGATCATTCAACCATATTATGATGTCATGCCTTTGGGATTATCAAAAGGTCCTAGAAGCCTATATGGAACTAGTTTGCCTGCTGATTGAAACCCTAGTTGCATAGCCTTCAACTCGATCCCATCTACCATTCTTGTTTCCTCTTTTCTTTTACCTGCAATAAAATTACATTGGTCATATATATTGCAGTCAAAGAACAATACTAAAGACATAACATATTAACTAAAAGCATGATGTTAATTTGGACCCTTGTACTGTCCTTTTTTTCTCGTGATCTAAAAAAGTTATAGAATGAAAGGCCAACCATGCCCTTCTCAAATCTCAGGTGTAGAGCCCTGTATGGCTGTGATGTGCCCATATGATTCCTTATTCCTAAGGCTAAAATTTCTGCCATTTTCATAATATCGAGTAACGAATTTAAAGCATGGTAATTGAATCTACATCTTAGATGATTTATTTATGGAGGAACATTATCATATCCCAGTTTCAAAATATTTTTCACAGTTCTCCTAAAATGTGCATATAGAAGAAGACAAACAACAATTGTAGTGCAGTAATTACAATCTTTCCAAACTATTATGAACTGCCACTAAGGATCATGTCATCACCACCCATCGAAGCATCAAGTGTGATTATGAAGAGAAAACAAAGCTTTGTCTTAAAAAATGGAGGCTTGAGAGCTTTCACCAGTAATGTCTTCTTGTGGAGATAAGTGGGTATCATTTTCTTCAAGAAAACATTTGTCGTGAAGCGGTTCTTCATGGTATTCTATAGGGACTGAAGAAGATGCTTCCTCATCATGACTTTGATCTTCAATGCACTAACAAATTATTTCCTTCTCTTCAAGGGGATCACGAGAATGTGCTTAACCTTCTAAGGGATCATGAAGTACACTTCTTCCTTAACTAGAAGTGATGTGAAACCTTCAACCTATATTCCATATCAATTTTCTTAACATTGAGGATGTCAATACTTGAGGAAGAGAATCACAGATTCTGATGTTGGTGAATAGTTCTCCTTTATCAAGAAACCATGCAGGGATATTGGAACATCATATTTAAATACACAACAAAATGATTTACACCTAAAATATCTTCAAACTTCGTCTGATCTTTCCATATTTGATCTTGCTTCAAATGGATTAAGATGCTACTAATTCAATCCACCCTCAGCATGGATGAGAATATATCCATTTGTTTCATTCTTATATGGAAGATGTCTAAAGTTATTTTCATGTCTTTTAGCACGTGGCTTCCATGAAGTAGTTGGGGAATATGGATTGTCCCACGGTTGTGTTCCACCAAATATTAGACATGTAAACATCATAAGCAGTAGTAGATTTATCCCTACTCTTGTGGCCTTTAAACTTGCCAAAAAAAGGTTGTGCTGCTTAGTTTGATAAGCATGAATGTGTGAAATTGGTGTATCTCACTTCTTTGGATGGATAGACCCATCCAATTGGATAATAATAAAACATAACTTAGCATTTTTGAAACTGTTAACATAAACAATTTTTTATAATTGAATCATGGTTGTGAGACTCTTCCAAAAGAGATATAATGCATTAACTTTGTAACTTCATCCTTTCCAACAACCTTTGGTGAACTAAAAGGTCATATGTTGCAAACTTCTTACTGTCGTAATGGAAACTATGGCTTTATATGTTTCATTTCCTTCTCAATGCACTTCTTATAGGACACATGTGAATAGATTACTGGACAAACAAAGTCTAGTTTTCAAAAATGATAGTGTAAATTACAGCTTCTATGTAACACCCTCCTCCCACATTTACCCAATTTAATCGGTCCGATGGGGTAAACATGTGATGAGAGGCTACTATGATGTGATTCAACTCTCAATGTACAGTTAAGGAAGTGGAGCCGACGAAACAAAACTATTCTAACCTTCCACACATGCTATAGAAGCTTTAGGAGTCAACCAACGCTTCTAGGTGACCAACCCCTGAGGCAACTTGACATTTCACTGATATGGACCCCCAACCGCTCCAATGACAAGCCATACATGTGACATAGGAATTATAATCACTCCCACAGCATGGGCATGCCAACGATTGTGGAATTTTTCAGCTATTTTTGAGCTAATGACCCCAGATTCTGTGCCACATTTTCAGGGCTAGGACTCAGGAAACTGTCCAGAACTTCATGAAGCCTTCAGAAATGATAAATGACATTGAAACAAGGTACTATTCCAAAAAATTGATCAATTAATTGACTAGACCCCTACTAGCCATGACATGAATTTTGCCAAACATGTCATAAATATATAATCTACAGGTCATAACATCATATCTGATCATAGGGGTCTCATACTTATCTGAGATTCAAAAAGAAGCATTGTTGCCTTATCAAAATAGATGCATTATCATTTATAAGGTCATATATTCATTATACTTTCAACCACTAATCAAAACATGATGGAAACCATACATCAAGTCTGTCATAAAACATAACCATAACGAACTTATAAACAACAAAAATACAAGGATATAACAACCATAAAATCCACATATAAGCCAATACATTTACACATGATATACTAAGGAGAAAGATTTATTATTAATGAATGAAAAAGCCAACCAGGTATTGGACTTCCATGAACCATCCAACCATATATTGGTTGAACCAAATCTTTCTTTCAGCCAATCACCCCCATGCCACATTCTCAAAACCAAACCAAACCAAGTCTCCATAGGCTTTACTATAATCCCCACCAAATCACTAGGCCCTAAACAACCATGGATGCCATCATATTTCTCCACCTACACTGGGAGGAATTTTCCTATCTCTTACTCTATATGCTTTACTGTATATCCGACCATACAACGGTCGAAGATTCCTAGGCCTAATCAAGATTCTGCCCTCTAGGATTTACTATATATCCCGCCATTCACTAGCCAAGGATTCTTACGCCTGATTGAGGACACACACCTCTAGGCTTTACCATATATCCCACCATTCACCGGTTGAGGATTTCTAGGCCCACTTAGGCACACAAAATCTTGTTTTACTGCAATCCCAGTCCAGTTTAGGGATTCCTAGGCCATGTTTTTTGTTTTGTTTTAGAGGACACCTCACTCAGTTTTGAAACCATCTGACAATCCATATTAACCAAATACAAGAGAACCCATCACACCATGGCTATCTGAAAATGGAAAGGAAAGGTTGAAGAATAGTGTCACACCTGGAAAACCCCATCCCAACGACAACAAGAGAGCCAAATACACACATTCATGTACCATGCATGCCAAATCTAGCAAGGAAATCACACATGCAAATTGATACCTACAAATAATCCCACTGTAGCTGCTTGATCCTACTCTTCCTTGATCTTTTCTTCCTATTTTCCTTCTTTTCTTTCGTTGATCCAAAGCTGAAGTTCTCCAAGAAAACTCTAAGTGTCCAAGAGTGTGAGAGAGATAATAGAGAGAGAGCTCCAAAACTGAGCTGAAAAAAGGTACCAACTGATCCTCAAAAGACATTTTATTAATGAGGCCTCTAATTTCTTTAATTCCCATTATTTTTCCTTCATTTTCCTCCTCACATACAACCTATGACCTTTCACGTTCCTTTTATCCTAATTTCCATTATTTTCATAAAAAAATTGCCAAAAAATGTCATTTTACCTTTCCAAAGCCTTTTTCATTGCCTTTGCCAATTTCCTTAGCCATAATAAACCAAATGAACACCCACACTAGGATGTTTTGCCAAACATTTAGCTTGGAATACATGTCCCATGACCTTAGTTATTATTTTTCCTTTATTAACTTTATTTACATGGAATTTTTACCAGGCCTATTACAGAACCCTCCCCCTTGGGGGACCACTATCCTCGGTGTTCAACGACACCTACAACCAACTAAACTATTGTAATAAAAACATACTAACCATGGATATTTATAACTTAGCTCAATGCAATATTTACAATGATTAACCTGCTAAGAAGCAAACCAACATGACACATAATAATCATAACAACATGACACCCATGCCACTTATTGGAGCTTTATAAAAAAACTCATGGAAGTATTTACATCCATATACATATGTACATATTAAAACAATCACACCGAAACATATACCAAAAACATTCGCTCAACTAGAAAATATATAAGGATACATAGCTCGCATATGATCCACCATCTCCCGTGTAACTTCAATGGGCCCAAAGTGCTTCCACTCCATTTAAACTTGCTCGATTGCTCGATTCCAGAGCATGAGAATCTTTCTCTGCAATATACACTGAGGTTCAAGCTGGAATTATCCATCTAGCTCCACCTGCAATACAAACCAGTCAATCACATGATCAACATCTTTAACATACTTCTTAAGCAATGACACATGGAAAACATCATGGACTTTCACTGTTGGAGGCAGTGCAAGTCGATAGGCTATTAGTCCAACCCTCTCAAGAATCATTAAATGTCCACAAAACCGAGGTTCCAACTTGGCACATGATCCAATCCTCAAGGAGATCTTCTTGGGCTTGATGCATAAATACACATGTTCCCCAACCTGAAACTCCTTAAACAACCTGTTCCGATCTGCATAATTTTTCTGCCTGTCCTATGCTGCTTTCAAATCCTTCTTGGTTACCTACATTTCATGTTCCATCTTCGCCAACATATATCGTCCAATGAACACCATACTCACTAGATCACTCCAACTAATGGGAGTATTACAACATTGCCCATATAGTTCATCAAACAGACTCATCCTCAGTGTCTCCTAGTACCCATTGTTGTAAGCATACTCAACTAGTGGAATATACTCTTCCCACTTCTGTTGCTGATGCATCACATACATCCTCAACATGTCCTCCAATATCTTGTTGACCCTCACTGTATGTTCATTTGTTTGCAGATGATAAGTTGTGCTGAAGGCCAACTCTGTCCCCAAACCTGCAAAAAACTCCTTCCAAAACTTAGAAGTGAACTTAGCATCCCTGTCTGACACAATCTTCCTTGGAACACCATGCAGCCTCACTACATCTCTGATGAATACCTGTGCCACATCACTAACTGAATACATAGACTTCACTAGAATGAAGTGTGCTACCTTTGTCAACCTTTCCACCAAAACCATGATGGAATCATGCTATTTAGATGTCCTTGACAAACCTGTGATGAAATCCATGGAAATGACCTCCCACTTCCACTTTGGAATTGGAATCGATTGTAGTAGTCCACTTGGATGCCTACATTCTGCTTTCACCTGCTGACAGTCCAAACATCTAGCCACAAACTATGCCATGTCCTTCTTCATATTCAGCCAATGATAAAACTTCTTCACTGCTATCAATGTCTTCTGGTATCCTGGGTGACATGATTATGGTTTTGCATGAAATTATCGCAAGATAGTCTTCTTGAGCTCACTATTGGCTAGCACATATATCCCGTCCCTAAATCTAATCAAACCATCTACTATAAGAAGATAGTCTACATCCTGACCACTTGTACCATGTTGTAATCTGTGCGTAAGCTGCATGTACCTGCCATCATGTTGTCCTGCCTATAAGATTCAATCTTGTAAGTATGCCCCATACGAACTCATAGTTGCTATGTGATTCACCTGTACTCTCCTACTAAGAGCATCTGCAACCCTGTTATCCTTACCCTTGATGTACCTGATATTAAATTCGAACTCACTGACCATGGTCATCCATCCAGCTTGTCTAGCATTCATATTCGGTTGGTCAAATAGATACCTCAATCCACTGTGATTGCTCATCAATTCAAACCTCCTACCAAGAAGATAGTGCCTCCACATCTTCAATGCATGGATGATCGCTGCCAACTTAAGATCGTGTGTTAAATAATTCTTCTCATACTCATTCAATTTATGTGACTCATGGAACACTACTTGTCCTTTCTGCATAATGGCTCCACCAAGTCCTCTCTTGCAAGCATTTGTGCACACCACAAATTCTTTGTCTGGATCTGCAATATTTAACACTGGAGAATTTGCCGACAACTGCTTTAGTTTTTCAAAAATTGCTACACATTCTTCTTTCCATTCAAATTTCTTACCTTGCCTCTGCAGAGACGTAATATAATATGCAATGTCAGAGAAGTTCCTGCTTAACCTCCTATAATACCCTGCTAGACCCATAAATCATCTTACCTCATCCACATTTCTAGGAACTTCCCACTCAATCATAGCCCTTATGTTCTCTGGATCCACTGTTATGCCTTTCTTGGAAACAACATGTCCCAAGTAATGTACCTCTGTCTGAAAGAAATTGCATTTGCTAAGCTTGGCATACAACTGATGCTCTCTCAATAATCTCAACATTGTTGGTAAATGCTCGACATGCTCTTCCTCATTTTTAGAATATATCAAGATGTCATCAATGAATACAATATTAAACTTGTCCAGATAAGGACGCAACATACTATTCATCAAGCGCATAAAGGTAGATGTAGCATTACTCAAACCAAATGGAACTACAACAAACTCATAATGTTTGTACCTAGTATGGAAAGTAGTCTTGTATATATCCTCTTCCTTGATGAGTAGCTAATGATATCTTGATCTCAAATCAATCTTCAAGAACACTGCTGCTCCCTTTAACTGATCGAACAAGTCATCAATCCTCAACAACATATACCTATTCTTTATGGTCACTTTGTTCAACTTCCTGTCATCAATGCACAACCTAAGAGTATCATCCTTCTTCTTCACAAATAATACTGGTGCACCCCAAGGTGATACACTTGGCCTAATGTATCCTTTGTCAAGCATTTCCTTCAACTGTAAATTCAGCTCTACTAACTCTTGTGTGCTCATCTTGTATGATGCCTTCGATGTTGGTGCTACCCCTGGTACCAACTCAATGGAGAATTCCACTTCCCTGTGAGGCGTCAAGTATCAAATATTTAAATCCTAAAACTACTGTAAGATCAAGTACCTACTTCCGCATCCTCAACACCCTTACCTTTATCGCTAGAAATATGCACTGCAAATAGCACAAACCCTTTTCTGTGACTGTGCTTTGCCTGCATAGTTGTCACCATTCTAACTGGTGTTTCCTTCTTCTTGCCTTGCAATATTATTTGTTCTCCATTGCCATCCAAACACTCAATAGCCTTGTCATTACAATCCACCTTAGTCCTACGAAGATACAACCAGTCCATACCCAAAAACATACTACATGATCCAAACTGATGAGGCTCATCAATAGGTAAACTATATGGGTCACAATGCCACTCTCCAACTTATTAAAATTGACTTTTCTTAGATTTATTTACATATTTTATTATGTTTTTCTTAGTTAGAAGGGTGAAGGTGATTTACTTTATCATGTGGCCTAATATGTATTAAATACAGGAATTTGAGCAATTTTGGGTTGACTTAACTGCAAGAAATTAAAGTAGGCAAGCAAGAGAGATTTTAGGAGATTGGTCTCCCTCCATAGCTCCTCAAATCATTCAAAGATTCCACCACCATATCTCATCAACTTGGAGTTACTAGCAGCCAAGCAAGCCAATTCCATCGGCAACCAAGCCAGCGACAGTTAAGAAAGAGTCATTCTAGAGTTAGGGAGACAAGTTTCCCTATTTTCTAGGGAGCTGTTGGGAGCTCTAGTTTTGTATAAACAAGAGAGACAAGGGACTCACCATGATTCAATTTTTTGATGTATCCAAGAGGCAATTTGAACTGAAACATTGTGACTGTTATTGTATTGTTGTATTTGACATTTTGATGATAATGAGAAATTTTACCTTGATCCAGCACTGAGTTGACTCAGAGGGCTGAAGCTCTTGGGTTAGGGCCCAACCCTAGTAACAGAAGTTCCTGTTTTTGTATCTTTATTATTAGAGTAAAATGATAGTTAGCTACTGAATTTGTTTATGTTTTGTTTAGCTTAAAAGGTATTTGAATGATTGCTTATTCTTGTTTCCATTAGTTTGAAGAAGTAGATCAGAGGTGCAATAGTGAAGGAAGGTACTCCAGAAAATCTTGTGACATTGGCCTTTTCCTCATCTCCCTCATGGGATCATGATTAGAGGGTCCTGAACTCATAGCCCAAAAAACAGAGTTGTCTTTTGGTCATTGCATAACTTAGGGTTCATTTTTAGATAGATCATTGTTTATGATTCCTTGGAAGCACCTGCAATTGTTATTTTGTTTCTTGAGTTTGCTATAGCTTAAAAAGGCATTCCATTTCATAGATCTAGTCATTAGAAATAGATAGATCAACTTTCTCAAATTAAATTCATCTTTTCCATGTTGATATGTAGTGATGCATAAATGAAGAGAAAAACATGTTTTGTTGCAGGGATTGTTGATCTGTAGGGAGGAACTCATCCAACCAGCTTCACCTAAGTCTTCTCCACCTTCTACCAAGGCATACCAGCCCATAGTCCAAATCTCTATTTTGCAACCACCGTGAGCAACCACCTTAGGAAAATCCAACCTCCCTGAAGTGTTGGGATTAGCCTCGAGAAATGTGCACCTTCCCTACACCTCTTCTCACTCTCATACATCTCTAATAATGCCATGTGTGGCTACTAACCACTCATAGTAAGAAAAGGCGAGCTCTCTTCTAAAATATAAATCATCATTTTTAGTCAAACCTTGTTTTCAAGATTTAAAGTAAGATCCTCTCAAAAAAATACAAATATTAATTGGTTCTTTTATATATATATGATTTATGATTTATTTTAACAATTTTTTTATCCCTTTTAAACATACCTTATTTTATACTTATTGAACATTTTATACTATGTTAAAGGTAAATCAAGAATTTTCCAACCATCTTCGTGTTTGAAAAACGTTATAATTAAAAAAATTAAAACAATGGAAAAATGATTAAATTGAAGTTTCACTATTGCAAGGACTTGGTGCAAGTAACAAGGTAAGCCAACTATTCCTAGCCTATAAGAAAGATAAATATGGTGTATTTTGCACTCTTTCTTGTTAGCAAGTTAAATATAAAAATCTACTTTTTCTTTAGTAAGTAGGTAGTATTTTGCACTCTTTCTTGTTAGCAAGTTAAATAGAAAAATCTACCTTTTCTTTAGTAAGTAGGTAGAAACCTCCCATACATTTATTCATTTATTATTATTATTATTATTTTCTATTAACTTAATTATAACATCAATATAAATAGAACAATCTCTTGATTTTACTTTTTTAATAAAATGAAATAAACTTAATGCAACATTATGGTAAATTATATAAAATTTCATAACTATGAAAATAAAAAACAACATTAATTTATATTTTTTTAAATGTACACAAAATCAAATGTCTATGCTTTTATTTTATAAGCTTAATTCAACATTAGCCTCGGGAAATGTGCACCTTCCCTACACCTCTTCTCACTGTCATACATCTCTATAGCACATCATTCCACCATTATTTCCCTCCTAAAGCTTTCATCTAACTTCCTGTAGAAAACCAGAACATCATGTAGCAAACTAGGACATCCTGTAGCAGTTTCCTGTAGTAGCTACATGATCTCCTTGTAGATTTTCCTGTAGATTCAAAAACTCATGTAATTTCCTAAAACACAAGACAAGAATCTACTCTACTCTTTAAACATTGGAAACCAATGATCGATGAAAATAATAATCAGCAAGAGGAAGAACATCAATGGCACATAACACAATATTTATGCCACTACTCAAAACCCCTATTATCGATATTACATTAATCAGAAGATCCGAGAAGAAAATACAAAGCTTGTTCTAACTGGAACAATTTCTGCACAAGTATAATCAACTCTCTACTCACACGCTATCTCAAGCCAAACCTTAGCCTATTCTGCTACTCTCCAAGCCCCTACTTCCTTACACAATTCCTAGTCAAAGAATCTGGATGAATACAATATGCTCTGCTCAACCTTGAGCTCAATTTGCACAAGTATTTCCTATCCTCTACCTGATGACTTCCTTTGGCCAATACTTAGCCAAATTCCTAGCCTTCAATCTTCTGATTCCTTGCACAATTCATGAGAGAATTAGCCCATATTTAAAGGGAAATCCTCACTTCATAACTACGATATCCAAACATAGGTCCTTAGTTGATTTCATGTGCCATCTGTACAACTCGAAAAATTATAAAACTGATAGTACGTGGTCCCGACACTCTAGTCTCAACTGGGTCTTCCTCTGAACTGACATGCATGAGTCTCTCATGAGTGAATATTCAGTTAGATGGAGTAGAACTGAGGATGCACCAGTGAACCAACTCACTACTAGACATCTACTAGTTCCACCAACAGTTAGAACTAGCTTAACTGTCTATAACTTAATCAAACTGAGTTATCTAATTACAACTCCAATAAACTCAATCTGGACCCCTAAAGCTTAGGGATGCACTTACATGACTCCAAATAGACTTCCAACTTGAAATGCCTAAGTTAAATAAGTAAAATTAACTTAGTTAATTATTACAAGTTGCTATGAGAAAAGAATTACAATTTTAATTCTCAATTTAATTCAAGGACAAATTAAATTGGAATTTCTAGATGTTATTTTTAACATTTCTTGTTGCTATTTTCAAGACTCCTGTAGCAGCCTGTTTAACCCTGCATTGACTAGAAATGCTAGTATGAGAATAGGTTAGGCCCTCATCTTAGATTCCATGCCTATCATTTCCACCTGAGATCAACTCTCCCATACCTTTCCCCCTGCAAGATCAAACAGAATAAGCATAGCATTTACATTTCTAAATTTAGAAATTAAAAGACTCTTTTTTTGCAAATACAAAATGAAATAGTTAGTGCATGCATATATAAATCATAGAATGATAGAACAACTTCCCATGTCCAAATAGTCCAAATAGCTAGATGATCAATTGCACAGTTAGCCTAGTTCTTTTCTGCAAGTAATTTGTGTTATTTCCTAGCTAGATGATTTATGGCATTTGATAACATTTATCATTCAACAACTTTCATTTCCTAAATAGGAAAGAATTTACTTTCCTACATTAGAACTAGCTTTACATTCATTGTCAGTGGTCAAACTCCTTCTAGTCAATAGAAGACTGATCTGGAACCCTAGTGGTCTAGTGCCCCAGTTGAGAAGTGACATGAGTAGAATGTTGCATCTGCTGTGTATATAGCACTGTCACCTCCAAGTTTGTACAAAACCCCAGGTTGATAAAGTAAAGTTGGTATCCCTAGGAGTTGCAGCATCCTTGCTGCAATACTGAGGCTCATCACCAACGAAAATACATTCAAATTTGCTGAGGTAGGCATACCATTCAACTCGAATGCACAAGCTCTTACCCAGTGACACACTCTCTTCTTTGTAACTGTAGCCAACTGTACTAACCAAGATTCTACATGCACTTCTTTATTCAAGCCACACTTATCCATTAGGTCAATACTAACATAACTATAATTAGATCCAAGGTCAATCAAAATGGAAATAACTTGATCACAAAGCTTACCATCCATCTCGATAATAGTTGCCTGGTGATTTTTCTGCTTGTCATCCAATGTTGCATAAATCCATGAAATGCTCTACTTTCTCAGTGCTTCTCGTGCACTGTAAATTTGATGCCTACCGCTCTAATTCAATGAATAATTCCTCTTAATATATGCCTAAACACATGTGCAACACTGCAACCGTCCTGTACCATCACCTTTATTTTGATGCCCTCCATGTTGTGACCTATTAAACTTTTTGTAAGGTGAAAAGTTTCTTTCTCACTTGTATCATGAGTCTTTGTTCTTTTCAGCTGCCATTTACCTTTAGCTTTGTCTTTCCTTTTCCAACCTTGTTGAGATTTTTTCTTGTGCTTTGACTGCTCATAAGAATTCTTCAATTTCCCAATAACTTACTCAAGCGACCGAGGCTCATCATACTCAATCTAATCTCTAAATGTTAATGGCAATCCAATAACAAATATCTGAACTTTGGCCTTATCATCTTTAAGATACAATACATACCTCAATAATTCCAAGAACTTAGTCTTGTACTCATCATTTGTCATTGATCCCATCTTTAGCTCATAAAACCCCTTAGCTTTACTGTCGTAGTACCTCTCTGACAAGTACTTCTTCCTTAAAAGTATTTTGAATTCATGCCAACTCAACTCCTCTGTCCTGATATATCTAACCCACTTCACATCTTCCCACCAGATGTCAGTTTTCCCTTTGAGATTGAAGATAGATATTCTGGCCTTCATGTTCTCTGTGTAATCATGCAGCTCAAAGAATTTCTTCATCCCAAGTAATCATGCCTCTGAATCCTCTGGCTTATTCAAATCCCCATCAAAGCTAGGTGGCTTCACTTTCTTGAACTCATATGGAAAATATCCCCTGTCACTCCTTCTATAAGGATGATAACAATGATTATCATAGTGCATGTCAGATACAAGACTAGAATAGAACATGTGTCCATCACCTCTCCTATCTGGAGTATCCAAGAGCCTGCCATCTCTGCTCGTGTCATCTCTATTTGACCTGTTCCCACCATGAGATCTACCGCCATATGCCTCATTTGTTTTGTCCTCATGCCTATGGCTGATCTGAAGTGGTCCATGTCTCTACATTTCTGACAAACTTTGAAGGATTACTGCATTGACTTCTACTTGTTTCTCCTGTGCCTGAATGATCCTGTCATTATTTTCCTTACAACTCCTTATTTCTGCCTTCAAACTTCTCAATGTGTCTTCTAAGTCAAAATAATTCCCAACATCATGTTTCTCATCTGATCCATAGGGAGAGTCTCGTGAACTGTAGTATACCATCTTGCTAGTGATATTTGATTTTTTTTCTTGAAAATACACCATGTCAATTAAAACCAAAACATAACATAGTGAACATACCTCAATATAGTTCAGGGGAGGATATCTCAACTGCAAGATCAACTATATTAGCATGATACATGTATAATTATAATGACATCAACATATAAGATCAGTATAACCATTATCCAGTTATCAATGCATGAGCTTACCGACCACATACCATGACCTCATGCATGACAACTACAACCATATCAATGTATGCATAACAATATATAAGCACTAACATGCATAACTAACATACACTCATGAAGAATAAACCCAACAACACACCATACACTTTCACATGGTGACACCACTGCAACCATGGCCACCACCATGCATACACAACAAGTACATAGACCACAAGCATAGAGAACACATATATGAAACCAACATGAATTCATGACCAACACACCGCCCATCCATTCCAAGGGGTGAACCATGCTCCGATACCACTCTGCTACACCCTCCTCCCACATTTACCCAATTTAACTGGTCCGTTGGGGTATGCATGTGATGAGAGGCTACTATGATGTGATTCAACTCCCAATGTACAATTAAGGAAATGGAACCGACGAAACAAAACCATTCTGAGCTTCCACACAAGCTATAGAACCTTCAGGAGCCAACCAACCCTTCTAGGTGACCAACCCCCAAGGAAAATTGACATTTAACTGATATGGACCCCCAACCGCTCCCATGACAAGCCATGAATGCAACTGAGGCCTTCTAGTCACTTCCACGGCATGGGCATGTCAGCAAATGTGAACTTTTTCAGCGAGTTATGAGCCAAGGACCTCAGATCCTGCACCACATTTTTAGGGCTAGGACTCAGGCCACTTCCTGGAACTTCATGAAACCTTCATAAATGGAAAATGACATTGAAACAAAGGTACTAATGCAAACACTTAATCAATGACTTGACTAGGCCCCTACTAGCCATGACAAGAATTTCGTCAAACATGTTACAAATATATAATCTACAGGTCATAACATCAGATTTGAGCATAGGGGTCTCATACTTATCTGAGATTCATAAAGAAACATTGTTTCCTTATCATAATAGCTGCATTATCATCTATTAGGTCATATATTCATTTTACTTTCAATCACTAATCAAAACATGATGGAAACCATACATCAAGTCTGTCATAAAACATACTCATAACCAACATATAACCAACAAAAATAAAAGGATATAACAACCATAAAATCCACATATAAGCCAGTACATTTACACATGATATACCAAGGAGAAAGAGCTCTTATTAATGAATTCAAAAGCCAACCAGGTATGGGACTTCCACGAACCACCCGACCATAGATTGGTTGAACCAAATATTTCTTTCAGCCAATCACCCTCGTGCCATATTCCAAGCATGAATGTGGGACTCAAAACCAAACCAAACCAGGTTTCCACAGGCTTTACCGCAATCCCCACTGGATCACTATGCCCTAAACAAGCATGGATTCCACTAGATTTCTCCACCTACATTGTGAGGAATTTTCCTGTCTCCTAGTCTCTAGGCTTTACCGTATATCCCACCATACAATGGTCGAGGATTCCTAGGCCTAATCAAGACTCCACCCTCCAATATTTACCGTATATCCTGTCATTCACCGACTAAGGATTCCTAGGCCTAATCAAGGGCACACACCTCTAGGATTTATCGTATATCCCACCATTCAACTACTGAGGATTCCTAGGCCCACCGAGGAACACAAAATCTGGCTTTACCACAATCCCATTCTGGTTCAAGGATTCCTAGGCCATGTGTTCTTTCTTTCAGAGACCACCTCACTCAGTTTCGAAACCATCCAACAATCCAACTTAACCAAATACAAGAGAACCCATCACACCATGGCTATCTAGAAATGGAAAGGCAAGGTTGAAGAACATTATCACAATTGGAAAAACCCATGCCAATGACAACAAGAGAACCAAATACACATGCATGTACCATGCATGCAACTTCTAGCAAGGAAATCACACATGCAAATCGATACCTGCAAATAATCCCGCTATAGCTACTTGATCCTACTCTTCCTTGCTTGATCTTTGTTTCCTCTTTGCCTTCTTTACTTTCCCTGATCCAAAGTTGAAGTGCTACATGAAAAATCTAAGTGTCCAAGAGTGAGAGAGAGAGAGAATAGAAAGAGAGCTCAAAAATTGAATTGACAAAAGGTACCAACTAATCCTTAGAAGCCTTTTTATTAATGAGACCTATAATTTCTTCAATTTCCATTATTTTTCCTTCATTTTTCTCCTCACATGCAACCTGTACCTTTCACCTTCCTTTTCTCCTAATTTCCATTAATTAATTAATAAATTGCCATAAATGTCATTTTTCCTTTCCAAATCCTTTTTCATCGCCTTTGCCAATTTCCTTAGCCATAATAAACCAAATGAACACCCACACTATGACATTTTTACCAACGTTTAGCTTGGAATATTGTCCCATGACCTTGGTTCTTAGTTTTCCTTTATTAACTTTATTTACATGGAATTTTGACTAGTGTTGTTACATTCTAGGAGTAGCACATGTCACATTTTTAATAGAAAATGCTACTGTACACTATCAATGTGATCTGCAACTTGAATAGCTTTATGCAGTTTTGATCTCGGGGCAAGTCACTTCTCTAGTTAGTAGTGTCAAGGACTGAGAATGTGACTTGTGACCTAGTCTTAGTTGCTATTCAGAATTATAGTGCAGGTCGCCAGGTCGCAACTATACATAATTCTTTGGTTTACTAGGAGTTACAAGGGAAAATCATGACGTGTGGTGAAAATCTGAACTTCAATATCCCTTGGTTCTAAACATAGGAGTGTGGCTCATAAAATATGTTTCCAAGTGTGATTCGTTGATTAAATCTTCGCTCCTTAGTGGATGTCAAAGGATTTCTTCATGCATAAGCATATAACCTATGACTACACCAACTAAGGTATTGAAGGATTCAAACCCAAAAATGCTTGAATGTAATTCCAATCCATTTATGTGTTTGACTCGATGGGTTCAATTTGGGTGACAAACTCAATGAGATTCATTGTAGTCTCAAGGTAAAACTCCTAGCACAAAAAGGATGGATAAGGGACTCAAAGCCAATGGAGAGTGAGGATTAGGAGATTATGGAATGTTTGAGTAAGAATTCAATCAAGGGAGGAATTATAGACCTGGTTGGCTGGTGAGATGATAAAAAAAATGCCCGAGCAAGGTGGATGAACCATTGCAACACTTGGAAAAAGGAAAGAAAGTGTGTAGGCATTACCAATAAATCACAGTTCGTAAATGATATCCACAGGAGGTTTTTCTCGTTTGATGTTGAAGCTATAGTGAAATAGTAGGAATAAATGACATTGTTATATAAACTTAGGCATGTACAAAGGGAGGTCACATCTCAAAATTGCATAATGTATTTATTGCATGCGTTGGAGGTAAGCCAAGTCATAGATTCTGGTTTTATGCTGGTCACATTTGCAAGTTTCAATGTTAAGGATTGAACGATTTTTTATCTGGCCTTAGTCATTAATCCAACCTACAAAGCAGGTCGCACTCCTCGTTCACCGAACAAATCGAATTTGAAAATGCGACCTAGGACAAATCACATTTGGAAGTAATGGGTACAAGTTGCAATTGGAAATGCGACTTAGGCCAAGTTTCATTCACAAATGAAAATTAGAAATGTGATTTTGCCTGGTCGTAATCAGCAATGGTGAAAACTAAGAATGCGACTTATGATCAGGCCTGGAAATGCACCTTGGATTCATCAACGTTGTCTTCCCATATATATATATATATATATATATATATATATATATATATATATATATATATATATATATATATTAATGGTGAATGATCTCCAATGGAACTTGTATATAGTTGATATGATACCATGGTGATTGTAAAACACCGCAATGTGATAATACCCAACGCGTTGTAATGTGCTTCCCAATGCACTACAATGTGATGCCTAACGCATTGGAAAGTGATGCCCAACGCATTCACCAATATATGATACCCACCACACTAGAATATAAAATATTTCCCAACGTATTGCAATATGAAAAGATCAAACACATTGTAATGTGGAGAAAACCAACATACTTGTGATATGATAATATATCTCAACGTATTGCAATGTGGTGATATATCTCAGTTGGTTGGGTTATCTTCATAATCCTATCACAACTAGTATCATATTTTAATGTTCTTAGGAGTATCCACCCAAAAACTAATAAGTATAATGCTCTTTAACATTGTTTGTCGTGATGGAAGCATGATCAAAGCATAAACCCTCAATATGCATTATAATAACCCAATACCCAAGGGACAACATATCTTGGGAACCTGAGGTAATCCACTATAAGACTATAATTGAAGATGTTGCCACAACCAGAATAGTTATAGAACTCATTTCTGGGTGCAAGCATGTAATAGACACCACTATCTATGCCTCTAAAAGACAATGTTGAACCCATCTCATTTCGTCAATGCCACGCTTTTGTTCTTATCTAAAAATCACTTTAATTCCATAAGTTGCATCTTGTCCATAATTCTTAAAACCTTCGAAAATTCACCTTAAAATCACCCATAATAGGATTATATGAGTAGTGTTCCAATTCATTACAGGAATAAGCTCAATTGCATTTACCCCCAATTTTTTCAAGTGTTCATGTCCCTAGATAATTAATATTACATCCATTTTATAAATAAAAATATCATTTTGGTGAAGTTTCAGAATTAGATCTTCTTCCTAATCAAACTCATAATCTAGAATAGGGACCATGCCAGCAATTTCTGTGATACCCTAGAACATCCCACTCTCCTCTACTTATGAATGTCCTGTCCTTTTCAATAGTGGGTCAAGAGGAATTTGTTCTGTGGGTACCACACCCTAATAGAAACTAATTCCCATAAAGAGCTGCTTCTGGTGTCAATCAACATTTTGAGCTGGCAACAATTTGATTCGAACACCTGGCATGAAAAATAAATAGAAAATCATAATTTTGACAATTTCTTAAGACCCTAATTACTTTAATCTACTTAAACACATATGAAGAGGCAATGCTGAAACATTCTCTGCAAAACAAATGAATGCAAAATGCCATAAACCCTTATGCCAGGGATGAAGCACGACATATGAGAATAGGCAGTGTGCCTAATGGAAATAATGGCACTTGTAGCCTTGATGACAAGAGTTTGATGATTAGAATTGATAGGGATATCTGTTAAGACCTTAAAAAGCACAAGGGGACCCAAAATTTAGATATACAAGCTGCAAATTTTGGGTGGTGTTGTAGCGGCTATAACAGGTCCATAGTATCTGGGGGATGGCTTGGCATAGTTTCCAATTCTAAGTGTGTGTTTCTTTGGTTTCACCTTGTATTATACATGATCACCAATATTTAATTCCCTTTGAACTATTTCAATTATGCATAACTCTATTGTTGATCCTTAACTGTTTTCAAATTTTGCTTAACATGTTTAACCACTTCTTCCATCTCCTTTAACATATATGGTCCTTCTCTAAATATTTTGTAATAACTTGTAATTCCCATAAAATACCTGATATCAATTACATCCTTAGGTACTGACCATTCTATGATAGATTGTATCTTTTTCAGATCCACAACAATCCCTTCCTCAGATACCACATGTCCTAAATATTGAATCTGTTTATGGTAAAATGAGCATTTGCTAAATTTAGCATACAACTCATTTTCTCTAAGTGTTTGAAGAACAATTTACAAATGTTGATCATGTTCTTATTTACTCTTTGAGTAAACCTGAATGTCATCTATGAATACAATGATAATTATTAGGGTCCAATCCTAACCCCTTTATTCATGTAATAAGACCAAGGAGCCTAGTTAGAGAGTCAATAAAGCCCGTAAGTGGTTATCTACATTAATAATTATTGTAAGTGGTTGACCCACATTATAGAAAAAGGACCACAATTAGTTGTAAAGGAGCCATAGTTAATAAATAAAGTAGTTAACCTATGTTATGTAAGGGACAACTAGTAGTTAGGGTTTTGGATGTCATTAACCTATAAATAGTCTTATTCAGTAGGGGAAATATCATCAAGTCTTATTGTAATTGAGCTATGCCCTGTTGAAGGTTTCCACCTCGAAGAGGCAATTAAACATTGTATTTTGCTTCTGAATAATAAAATATCTTGCAGTTTGTCTCATTTCATGTGATAATTATGTGTTTTTGGTTATATTTCTTCGTATTTTTGGTATTCTAGATTTCTCACAAGTCAAGAGCATAACAAGTGGTATCAGAGCACTTTCCAAGGCCAATAGTACCTCCAATTTTTGCAGATTTTTTTTAGGCTAGAGACACGTTCCAACGTATTTAAACCACAAGATCTGTCATTGAGCTCATAAACCTGTGGATTTAGGGAGGCATGCATGAAGGAACTACAAGAGGTGGTCATGCTTGTTGGAATCCCTTGTAACTCCTATGGGTACCCCTTCGAGTAGTAGCGCATTAGATAGAACCACACACAAACTACACTTCCATGTACCCTTGGGTATATCAGAAGCCCCATAGGATAACCTGAAACCTATCATTAGATAAGTTGTCATCTGTCTTGCTGCTACAGTACACTGTGAACAACACTCGAGGAGATTACTCGCACAAACAATAGGGTAGTTGGGTAGTACGACTAAGGGTACGGTTGATCCTCTTTAGTTAGCACCCTGAAATATTGGGCTGAGTACTATTGTTGGACCCCTTTGTATATTATGATTTGTAGTGCCTAACACTCCTTTGTGACCATAGTTCCCTCCACTTTTGAAGATCACCCCCTATATTTTATTTCAGATCAGATCCAGTTGTTGGAGTTTGACTTCCGCTGTCCACATCAGATCCCACAGTTGGGGTTCTGTCACCACCTTTACAATATCAAATTCAGCAGTTGGGATTTTCATAGTGCAGATTAGACCCTTTGTGCAGTGAGGTCTGGCTGCCATAATTATATCAGATAGTCACAACACATTCTGTAGTACCAAGACCCTTGGGTTTCTATTGCTACATTCTTGACCCGATTTTCACAGGATGATTGGCAGTATCAATATTTTTGGAATTCAGTCATTGCAATATTGATCAGTTGGGAGTAAAAATAAAAATAAAAAATGTCTGAGGTCATCTCGGGATGCTTGCAAGAGAATTAGCCCGTAATATTTAAGACAACGAGCTGGTCGTAGTGGTACCATTCACTTGTAAGAACCCAATTTTTTGGTTGGCCAAAATTTTTCCCAACTCAGCTTCAAGTGACCCATGTCACTAGACTCCTGACTTGCCCTCTTCCAAGCATACTACTCTTAAGTAAGCTCAAAATTTGACCAGGGCTTATTTATGCTCGATACCAGGTCTCAAGTTATGGTTGTGGAAAGGACATCCAAGAAGGTCGACAACCTTGAGAAAACATTCAATGAGTTCCAGGAGTCCATTACCTCCTAGATCGAAAAACTAACGACCGTTATAACAACATCTTACAAACTCATGAGGGAGGATCCTAGTGTTGATGCATAGATAGAAGGATAATCCAACCATCATATTCACTTCCATGGATGGCACCACTCTTCGAACCATTTGTACACCCAAGCTGGACATGTACAAATTTGATGGCTCTAACCCTATAGTATGGGTAGCACAAATGGAATAATATTTCTTCGTTAATGTTATCTGTGATGATGGAACTAGACTACATGTGGGATCCCTCTTTGGACCAAGAGAGATGGAAATGGTGGCAATGGCATCAAAAATGTTATCCAAGGAGGGAAACTTGGAACATGTTCTCAAAATCCATATGTGACCGCTTTGATGAAGAATATCATTTTTGGGTCATCTCACTAAGCTCATGAAAATAGGTATAGTAAAGGACTACATTGCAGCCTTTGAACAATTGGCCATCAGAATTGAAGGCCTAAGAGATGACTTTTACTTGGAATATTTCATCAGTGACCTAAAGGAATCCATCCAAGCCCATGTCTGAATGCGTCACCCAGCTACTTGGTTGTACGCATGTCGTAAGGCCTTATATGTGGAAGTCACCTTAAATGCCCAATCCAATCATCCAAATTTCATTGTTAAGGAATGTCCCACCCAGGCTTCGAGCCCCACCCAAACACTTAAGGTTCAAAAAGTGTCGTCGACAGAAATGGATGAAAGAAGGAAACAAGGATTGTGCTACTACTGTGATAACGAGTACTCCCACGGACATAAATGCAAGGAACCAAAATTCTTTCAAATTGATGCTACTAATAACAGTGCGACTGATGAAGCTCCATCCCCTGAGGTGCCTGAGGAAGAAGCGGGTGAAACCCAAACTGACCCAGACAATGATCTCACAACTACGCCAGATGAGCCAGTTATATCACTACATGCCTTGGATGGAATTTCTTCACCCCAGACTCTCAAAATATGAGGTTTTATTAAACATCGGCCAGTAGTGGTATTGATTGATAGTGGCAACACTCATAACTTTGTCCATAAGAGAGTCACAGAAGTTTTTCATTGCTTTGTATGGGCGGTCTCTAATTTCCAAGTCCTTACCACTAATGGTGGGACCATGAAATTTGAAGGACACTTTGAAAATATTAAGCTTCAGATGGTGGATTCGCACCTAAAAAACCACACGTTTTCCATTGAAATGGGTGGTTGCAACATTGTCCTTGGCCCCGAATGGCTTTGCACTCTGGGCCCTATCATAATAGATTTCCAAGAGTTATATATGATCTTTAAGAAAAACGACCACACTCATACATTGAGGGGACTCCATGCAGGTGCTCCTACTATCATCAACTCACATCGAATGGAGAAGATTTTAAAAATGGCCATCATGGAGTAGTAGCCCAATTTAATGCCATCCAGGCCATTGAATCCACTACCCTTCATATTCATTCCAATATGCATTAGGTATTATATCGCCACCAATGGGTCTTTGACAAACCTAAAGAGTTTCCACCCTCTAGGGGTGAACATAATCATAGCATCCCTTTGGTCCTGGGTGCCTAGCCTCCAAATGGCCACCCATATCGATATCCTTTTGCCCAAAAGAATGAAATTCAAAAAAATCGTCAAGGAACTCCTTGAAGCTAGTTTTATTCGTTCCAAAACCAACCCTTATTCATCTCCAGTGGTCATGGTTCTAAAGAAAGATGAATAATGGCGCATGTTTCTTGACTTTCAGGCCCTTAACAAGCTCACTATTAAGGACAAATTTCCTATTTCAGTTGTTGATGATCTTCTTGATGAATTGCATGGTGATAAATTCTTTACCAAGCTAGACCTCTGCTCGGGCTATCACCAAATACACATGAAGGAAGTGGAAATTCCCAAGACAACCTTCCGAACTCATGAAGGCCATTATGAATTCCTGGTCATGCCATTTGGTCTTTGTAATGCTCCATCCACTTTTCAAAGCCTCATGAACCACCTTTTTTAAACCATATCTTCGAAAATTTGTCCTGGTCTTCTTCGATGACATTCTCATCTACAACATAACATGGGACAAACATCTTCAACATGTTGACCAAATATTGCAATTGCTCCAAGATCACAAATTATTTGTCAAATTATCCAAGTTCTCCTTTGGCATGGAAGAAGTAGAGTATTTGGGACACATTGTGGGCCATGAAGGAGTGAGGGTTGATCTGAAAAAGATTCAGGCAATGCAAGATTGGCCCCAACCAAAAACTTTGAAGAGTTTGAGGGGATTCTTGGGTCTCACAGGCTACTATCACAAATTTGTCTGCAATTATGGATGCATTTCCAAACCCCTCACTAATCTTCTCAAGAAAAAATCATTTCTCTAGACTGACGCAACTCAGCAGGCCTTCTTGGCTCTCAAATAGGCCATGTGCTCCACTCCAATATTGGCCTTACCAGACTTCACCAAATATTTTGTGATTGAATGTGATGCTTCAGGTACGAGTATTGGCATCATATTAATACATGAAGGTAGACTTTTGGCTTTCGCCAGTCAACAACTCAGTGGCAAACATCTGGGCCAATCTACTTGTGAGAAAGAAATGATGGCCATGTTACATGCAATAGACACCTGGCGACTATACTTATTGGGGTGATGTTTCCAGATCCACAAGGACCATCATAGCCTAAAATATTTTCTAGAGCAGTGCTTATCATCACCACATAAAAATAAATGGCTTGCAAAAATGTTGGGATATGATTATGACATAATTCACAGTAAGGGGTGTAACAATGTAGTGGTTTATTCCTTATCACAACAATTTTAGGATGAGAGCACCCTTATATCACTCTCTCTACCCATACCATATTAGATTGAAGAGGCCCACAATGAATGGTGCTACCATCCCTCTTTGTCCCAACCCATTAATAACTTAAGAGAAGATCCTAATTCCTCAATAGACTACTCTTGGAAGGATGATATTCTTCGCTACAAGGATCCAGTAGTGCTATCCCCGACCCACACCCTCAAAACCCGCATCTTGGATGAGTTGCACTCATCTACGATTGCAGGAAATTCATGCTTTTAGAAGACTTATGCACGAGCATGTCGTTATTTCTTTTAAACTAACATGAAGAATGACATTCTTACTTTTGTAACTAATTGTGATGTATGCCAACGCAACAAAGGGGAAACAATTAATCTACTGGGAACCTTACATCCATTTCCACTGCTTGCTTCTGTCTGGATGGATGTTTCTATGGATTTCATTCCCGGTTTCCCAAAGTAAGGCAACAAATTAGTCATCATGGTGGTTGTTGACAAACTTTCCAAATATGATAATTTTTGCGCTCTACCCACCCATTTACGCCAACATTGGTGGCTCAAGTTTTCTTGGACTAGATCTTTAAATTGCATGTCATGATGACTTCCATTGTGTCTAATCGAGACCCCACTTTCACCATAAAATTTTGGCAAGAAATTTTCAAGCTCCAGGGCATGCAACTCCAACTAAGTACAAATTATCATCCCCAAAAAAATGGTCAAACATAAGTAGTCAACAGATTTTTGGAGACCTATCTGAGGTGCTTCACTCTAGACAAGCAACATCAATGGGTATAGTGGTTGCCTTTAGATGAATTGTGGTATAATACTAACTATCATGAAGCCACCAAGATGACGTCATATGAGGCAATGTATGGCCAGCTACCACCTTCACCAGTTTCTTATATCCCTGGATGTTCAAAATTACAGGCAATTGATCAATTCCTACAGAATTATTCCACCATGATTGCTCATCTCAAAGATAATCTACATCAAGCTGAGAATAAAATGAAGCAACAAGCTGACCAAGATCATTCTGAGCATCATTTTAAGAAGGGGATCAAGTGTTCCTGTGACTCCAACCATATAAGAGAACATCTCTCAAAGAAAAGGATTTCCAAAAACTAGCACCAAAATTCTATGGGCCTTATCAGATACTTCACGCATAGGAGCAGTCGCTTACAAACTAGCCTTGCCACCTACTTCAAAAATCTATCTGTTCTACCATGTATCATGTCTCAAGAAAGTGGTGGGGAATAATTGCAGGGTTCAAACAAGTATGCCAGAATTGGATGAGGAAGGCTCACTTTGGCTCTGACCAGAACAAGTCCTCCATACTCGCGAACTACATCTCCTAAACGCACGATCAAGGAAGTCCTCATCAAGTGGCAAGACACCTCTCTAGAAGATGCGACATGGGAACCAACCACTATTCTTTAGAAGTTTCCACAGCTTCAACCTTGAGGACAAGGCTTCTTTTGATGGGGGAGGGCATGTTAGGGTCCAACCCTAACCCCTTTATTTATGTAATAAGCCCAAGGGACCTAGTCAGAGTCATAGTTAGTTAGAGAGTCAATAAAGCCCGTAAGCGGTTATCCAAATTAATAATAATTGTAAGTGGTTGGCCCACATTATAGAAAAGGGACCAAAATTAGTTGTAAACGGGCCATGGATAAAAAATAAAGTGGTTAACCCGTGTTATGCAAGGGACCACTAGTAGTTAGGGCTTTGGATGTCATTAAGCTATAAATAGTCTTAGTTAGTAGGGGAAAGATCATCGAGTCTTATTGTAATTGAGCATAGTTGGAGGTTGCCCCCTCGAAGAGGAAAGTGAACATTGTATTCTAATTCTGAATAATAAAACATCTTGTAGTTTGTCTCATTTCATGTGATAATTCTGTGTTTTGGGCTATATTTCTTTTTATTTTTGGTATTCTGGATTTCTCGCATGTCAAGAGCATAATAATAACTTTGTCCATACAAGGGATAAACACATTATTCATTAGGCACATGAAAGTGGCTGGTACATTAGTGAGCCCAAATGGGAGTACCGCAAACTCATAATGTCCATATCTTTTTATGGATGTTGTTTTGTGAATATCCTAATCCTTGATCCTAATATGATGGCATCCAGATCTTAAATATTTAAAAACAAAATTGAAGCTCCCTTGACTTGGTCAAACAAGTCATCAATTTGGGGCAAATGATTCTTGTTTTTGATGGTCATTTTATTGAGCCACCTGTAGTCTATAAAAAGTATAATATTTCCATATTTTTTCTTAGAAAATAAAATTGGTGCACCCCAAGGTGATACACTAGGTCTTATCTACCTCTTATCCAACATATATTGCAACTGAATTTTTAACACCATTAACATAGGAATGCTTATCCTATATGGGGCTTTTGATACCGGTACTGCTCCAGGAATGAGGTCAATGGTGAAGTCTAAATCCCTCTTTGGAGGAAGTCTTGGTATTTCTTCAAGGAAGACATCCTTATATTGTTTCAATATACAATAATTATCTAAATATGGTTTTTGATAGCTACTATAAAGGTCTTCAATTTGAATTGAAAACATTTAACATCCTTAACGAGCATATTTCTTTAATTGTAAGGTATGAATTTGCCTCATAGAAATATCTCTTGGCAATTCTTTAATTGTGCAGGCCTCCCCTTCAACATTAATGCAAGTGAAAAAAATTTCTAGGCAATTTAAAATCACTCTATGGAGTTCCAACCAATCCATACCAACAAGAACATCATATTATCCCAAAGGTAAAATGTTCGAATTTAAATGAGTATTCATCAATTCAAATTTAATGAACAATATTTACTTATTTCAGTAACTTTTATTTTGGCTCCTGTGGCCAATTGTACTAACTAAGGCTTACTTGCTTTTCCTTTTTAAGTCCACAGTTTTCATTACAACAGGGGAAATATAACTTAAAGTAGACCAAGGTCAATTAGTATTGTGACATTTTTCTCAGAAATTTTACCTTGGATTTCCACCATAGTGATTTGCTTGTCTCCCATTCAGTGCCACACTAATCCTTGGGATGTTGCAAGCAATATCATTAACTATAGAGGCTTCTTGCATGTTGTTTATTGTTGTGTTTTTGTTTACAAGATTTTGGGGACAATCCCTCCACAAATGGTTCTCATTGCGTCCCTAACACTTTATTGATGGTATGGTTGATTCACCAAAATTCCTATTTCCTGCTCCTTCTCCTTGTCCACTTTTTTGTCCTATATTTTTTTGTTGATTTACACTTCTATTTATATTTCACCCTTGATTGTTTCTAAAGGTATTGGAAAAGGAAGGTTTCTTAAACCCCTTTTTCTTGGCATTGAAATTTTTGTTTTTCTTAGCCATCCAACTTTTAGAATTGTCACTCTTATGTTTGCTCTAATTAAAACACAATTTTTCCTTCCTTATAGTCTCATCCATGGTTCTTGGATTGTCAATTTCAATCCTCTCCCCGTACAAAGAAGGTAGGCAACTAATAAATCTTTGTATTTTTTCCTTTTCCTCTTTCAAGTAAGGTACATACTTAGAAAACTCATGATTTGTTTTACTATTTCGTCCATAATTGATTACCACAACCTTATCTCATGAAATTCTCTGGTCTTCTCATCAAAATACTTTTATGTTAAGTATTCCCTTTTAAATTCCTTTAAAATATTTTTTAGGTTCGATTCTTTCTTCTGATTCTCTTTATGGCCTTATTTTCCTCCCACCATAACATTGCTTTAGCTAGGATTTTTTCTCCTTCTTCAGATTCTCCATCAAAGTTTGAGGTCTGATCTTTTTGAATTCTCCTTGCAACTAAGAAGTAATCCTTTTCTTTTGGATACAAAAGTACTACTACCAGATTTTTGTTCCTCCCTTTCATCAAACTCATGTGTCTTACTTTCATTAGAGGTTATAGAATAAATTATGTCAGTAGATTCACTTCTATATCTTTGCCTATGATTTTATTCAGTTTTCTTACTGCCTGTGTTTCCTTCTAGTTTTTTGAGTAAGTAGTTGTTAATCACTCTTGCTATTCCTTAACTTTGGACCAATATTCTTGATTGGATTTTATATTCTCTAAATTTTCCTTCAAGCTACACATTACTTGTAGGATTTCAGATTCATGATTTTTTGTATTACTGGTTCTTCCTCCCATCGTTCCCAATTTAGTACTATGCTTCTCACCTCCCCTAGGTGATTCTACTTAAGTCTGTCCATTTTTCTCTTCAACTATTCTTCAAATTTTCTTAATAATTGTTTGATTATTTAGTTTCGACACAAAAAATAATTATTTCAATTTAGGACCCATAAGAGGCCCAATGTTGTAACCTATAACTTTGATACCACTTGTAACACCCCCACTAAATACATTTATTTTTTTTACTAATTGAGATGAGCATGACCACTATATTTCACACCCCTCATTTTATATAATTTGTAATTTGTTGTTAAGCACATTATCTACCACCTTGATTAGTTGCAAGTTCTTTCCTTTCTTAACCAAGGCTTATTTTCCCTTTATATTTTATACAAGTAAAAACATTCTATTTACAATCCCTGGCATGTTGAGTTGTCGACATTACATATACTTGATAAAGTCATTGCATATACTTGATAAAATCCTTTGTACCTTATAATTTCTTGATGAATCTATCTAACCTTTGCATCCATATTTTTTTAAAATAAAAGGGTTTGGCTATAAGAATTTTACATACCAAATATTCATATTCATGAGACTATATATAGTATTAACAATGTGTTTGTAACCATATTATTTTTTTAAAATAGAAGGGTTTGGCTACAAGAATTTTACATACCAAATATTCATATTCATTAACAATGTGTTTGTAACCATATTTTAAAATATATAGTATTAACAATGTGTTTGTAACCATATTATTTTTTTTAAATAGAAGGGTTTTTGTAACCATATTTTAAAATATATAGTATTAACAATGTGTTTGTAACCATATTATCTTTTTAAAATAGAAGGGTTTGGCTATAAGAATTTTACATACCAAATATGGTATATTCATGCATGAGACCAAATATTCATATTCATGAGACCATATATAGTATGACCATATATAGACCATATATAGTATTAACAATGTGGGTATTCATATTCATGAGACCATATATAGTATTAACATTGTGGGTATTCATATTCATGAGACCATATATTCATGAGACCATATATAGTATTAACAATGTGTTTGTAACCATATTGACTCATGACCAAATATTCATATTCATGAGACCAGATATAGTATGACCATATATAGACCATATATAGTATTAACAATGTGGGTATTCATATTCATGAGACCATATATAGTATTAACAATGTGTTTGTAACCATATTGACTTATGACCAAATATTCATATTATAGTATGACCATATATAGACCATATATAGTATTAACAATGTGGATATTCATATTCATGAGACCATATATAGTATTAACAATGTGTTTGTAACCATATTGACTCATGACCAAATATTCATATTATAGTATGACCATATATAGACCATATATAGTATTAACAATGTGGGTATTCATATTCATGAGACCATATATAGTATTAACAATGTGTTTGTAACCATATTGACTCATGACCAAATATTCATATTCATGAGACCAGATATAGACCATATATAGTATTAACAATGTGGGTATTCATATTCATGAGACCATATATAATATTAACATTGTGGGTATTCATATTCATGAGACCATATATTCATGAGACTTCTCATACTCATATTGACTCATGTTATTTGATTAAGTTATTTAAGAATATATTTATATTTTCAGTGTTTGTAACCATATTGACTCATGACCAAATATTCATATTTGTAACCATATTGACTCATGACCAAATATTCATATTCATGAGACCAGATATTGACTCATGACCAAATATTCATATTCATGAGACCAAATATAGACCATATATAGTATTAACAATGTGGGTATTCATATTCATGAGACCATATATAATATTAACATTGTGGGTATTCATGAGACCATATATAATATTAACATTGTGGGTATTCATATTCATACCCATATTGACAATGTCGGTATTCATATTCATGAGACCATATATAATATTAACATTGTGGGTATTCATGAGACCATATATAATATTAACATTGTGGGTATTCATATTCATACCCATATTGACAATGTCGGTATTCATATTCATGAGACCATATATAATATTAACATTGTGGGTATTCATATTCAAGAGACTTCTCATACCCATATTCATACCCATATTGACAATGTCGGTATTCATATTCATGAGACCATATATAATATTAACATTGTGGGTATTCATGAATATACCCATATTGACAATGTCGGTATTCATATTCATGAGACCATATATAATATTAACATTGTGGGTATTCATATTCAAGAGACTTCTCATACCCATGGAGACTCATGTTATTTGATTAAGTTATATATAATATTAACATTGTGGGTATTCATATTCAAGAGACTTCTCATACCCATGGAGACTCATGTTATTTGATTAAGTTATTTAAGAATATATTCATGTTATTTGATTAAGTTATTTAAGAATATATTTATATTTTCTCTTGTTTTAGGTATCCTGCCTTAACATATATTTAAATATTGTTTTCGATGTTACATTACTCACACTTTAACCATGATCTTATAACCATTATTTACCCTTACTAGTGACACATTACATATTAGAAACTTGGTGTGGTTATTGTTATATAATTCTCTGTTTACTTTTTCGACTTCCATGTGGTATATTGCAACAATAAGGTTCTAGATTGTTCTAAGGTGTTAGCGCATATATCCATGTACTCGTGTCCCTCTATGGTGTTGAAACATAGGTTCTTATTCAAAAATTTCATCAACGATTGTGATCTCTGATGCTCTATAACTAAAATTTCACCATAGTCTCATGACAATACTGCGCATGCTTTAACTGGCGAATTTTCTCTAATACAAGTCGTATCTCGACATTCTGCCGATGCAGAACTCTGCATTCCTTTATGTGAATTCATCTGAGGTAACAATGGTATTTTCAACAAAGGGTTTTATTTTTCACATTCATATTCTATTATACTTCTTTTTTATTTTCTCTCTCTCATTAAGACATATTGACTTCCTTATCGTGTCTGCAGGCATTTGCAGGGTATTTAATCCTAGTTCATTTTATGGTCTAGGTCGTCGCCCCTGAAATAATTTGTAAGAATTGCTATGAGTTTTCTTCACTAGTGACACATTAATGCAAACTCTCTAGTTTTCATTAAAAATGATAAGCATTTCAGCTACCATTCATAACAATTTTACTGTTACTAATATTGTACAAGGGTAAATTGTCTTTTGTAAACCTTACCATTCTTCTTTTGTGTAGATATCCCCAAATATCTATGCGGCTCCTAGCATAATATGTATTTGCTCTAAGTTCCAACAAAAAAATACCCTTCTGACACTATTATCTCTCTTGAAATACGACTCACCTCTATGCAGATAATTAATTCATTATGTTTATTTATCTTTCTGGGTTTTTATTTTCTTACAAATTCCTGTATAGTTATTTGTTTAAGTGGTTATAGATAAAAACCCTACTCATTTCTTTCTGAGAATAATGGGGTTTTGTTTTTTATATTAATTTATTTCTTGGGTATTTGGTGCCCTCCTGTAAAGAGTTGTCTAAGAAAGAACTATGTTACTTTGAAAATAAACCTTGTTCAGTAATGGTCACTTCAATCGTTTATATTTGTGTATTTTTGAATTTTTCTATTATGGGTCTTTCTTTAATTTAGTTTATTACAATCAACTTTAAATCCTACTAATACTGCGATTAGTATTAATTCTTTTTTTAATAGAAGTTTTCCCAATAGGGATTCTAACTCTTATATAAGTATATTAATGTTTACAAACTTTTATTAGTTAAACCTTTATTTTGTTAGATTTAAGACCATAATTATTACAAGGTCTTATAAACCCTAATCCTTCCTTTATTCATTATATCTATATAAACTTTTCTATAATTTATGTATCTTCTCTGAAAAGAATTAAATAGAAATTATATTGTCAAGAAACGTTTCTCATTCTGGGTTCTATATATTAGCAGGTTCGTAACATAATATTCTTCATAGAAAAAAACTTCTCTAGTTATACTTTTTTTTACAGTATTCTCTTCCGCCTTATTTATTAATTTATCTTTGCTTTCATTTTATCAGTGGGTTTTCTTTCAATGCACATTTGCAGGTAATTACATGTTACGGTTAAATTTTGAAACTTTTTCCTTTAGAAAAGAGGCCTGGAATTCTACTGCTCATGGAAAAATTAGTTTCTTCCTTCTAGATCGAATGAACCTAAAACTTTGGACTATCTTTCTTCTTGTGCATGACTATTTGTTTGAGGAAAAATACCATGGATTCTTATCTTATGTCTTTCAATTCGTAGACTGAGTTCCTCAAACTTTTACCTCCATAATGGAAGACTTCAATTTTATAGGCCCTTTGTGCCTAAAGATGTATTGAATTAATGGATAAATTATATCCAGGACTTGGGGACTTTTGTTTACTAGCATTGTGGTATTAGGAAAAATACTGGGGGGTGAATCAATATTTTACACACTTCAATTTCAATTTATTATTCTGATTTTTATACAAGAGTGTTGTAGGAAACTAGCATATATACATGATTGTTACTATAGAACCCATATATATCCAGATAACTTATCTGATCACTCAAGAAATATTAATTAGTGAATTATTATTCCATTATTCATCAATTAAACAATAAGTATGATCAGTTAAGAAGCAGATAGAACATTAACATACACAACCATATGAACACCATAATTTTTAGGTGGAAGCCCAATGTGGGAAAAAACCACCACTATTGTCATCTTTGTCTTCTTCTTTTATTAAAAATAATCTTCTTACAATTGTGTATTGGCATAGACTTTAACAAGTACGCAGGCTCCTACCTGTAGATGGCTACATCCTTCTCTTGTTTTCCAACTCCTACTAGAAGGGAGATACAACCCCCTTTCCCAGGACTGTTATCCTCATCTCTTTGTGGATCACTTTTCAAAATGTTTCAAACTGGATCCACTCCCAACAATTCTGAAATCAACTACTCAAATACTGAATCATCAAATCTACTAATGTAATCAATGCAACTAGATCAAATTAGATCAGAACAAATCATACCAATGCAGGGCCACTCATCAATATACCAAGCCAAACACTATTACCCTTCACAAAAACCAATTGTTTCCACTACAAACCCTAATCAAGCATGCATCAAATTGTATACACTACTTTTCTTAATCATACCTTCGTATATACGGGCTTCTCCTGAAGAATACACACGTATAGATCTCAAAACACTAATACCTGAATCTGAATCACTGTCACACTGAATCAATCACTGAATCACATGCTGAGACCATAAAAAATTATTGAACCAAATACAGATTACAATACAACAGTATCATCAACATTCCATAAATAATTCAACCCAAGCAGAACTACCAAACATAGATTATCATGAGAGAGACATCATAGATATACAACATCAAACATAACAAAACTAATCAGACATCATTAACAACTCATTCTACAAGGCCCTAACAGATGTATGCAACTCTTATAAATCATATATGCGTATGTACGCACTTATCATTCATCACACCTGCATATAAATATGTCTATATTGCAGAATATATATGTGACTACCTAGAAGAAGATCCACGTATGTGCACGACCTCTTTAAAGAAAACCTACGTACAAATTTGTAATCATTGAATCATGCCTTCATTGCAACCACAAAACATACTTCGCAACCCTTACCATCAGATGTTCATGTCAAAGTATCATTAGTATCACAGATCTATCATTGTTAGTCATAATCATAAAAGATCAAGAAAGCATGTTCATTAGTCACTAGAATGCTTTCAAATCTATCAAATCTTAACCTCCTTCATGCTCGTTGGTGCACACCTGTTTAAGATCAAATCATTCATTAATAACCCATAACTTCACCCCTAACACTTTGTTCTCCATCTCCTTATATAGTTTAGCCCTTAGCCAATACCTTAGTCCAATCCCTTAGTAATGGCGATGGTATTCTTTGACAGGATCAAATATTCGTTGTCGCGCTCATTACTATGGGCTAATACCATGGTAAAGACCCCTAGTATTGACAATACCATGGTGCAGAAATTGTACGTGACTTTTCTTCACCGTACCCAAGTATGTACACGAATTTTCTTCACAGTAATTGCATATACTTTCATAAACTTCACATTTATCATACCTCTATCTCTGAACTGATATTCCTTTGTCCATTCTCTTTGTCACATCTATACCAGCCTGTATAATCATCCTGCTACCATAATGTTGACATCTTTATCAAGTAGGTTGCCATCAAGGACAACACATTAGTCATAATGCCAACAATCTCCCCCTTTGGATTTGATGGCAACCATGTTGGTGTTTGGTCACCACCATTTGTAAATACCTGCAAAGACATTTGTAAACACACAAATATTTTCTCCAAGCATTCTTCTCCAAACACCAATCTACTCTCCCCCTTTGACATCAAGGACAAAGGGATGACCAATCTTGAATGAAGACTTCTTTCTCCATTTGTAGAGAGGATCACTGTAGGTCTGATCTGTTGAATATGAACACTAACCATGCTCCCCCTAAGCATATGTTGAATCTTCTGGAAGATTTTCAATGAAGTACATGACTCTATGACTCAACCAAATATGACCTTTCCTATCACCAAGGACTCATGCTTACATCAATCACCCAACACAGTGGGGTTACATATTTGACTCAACATTACATCAAATGCCCAAAATAATGGGATTACATACATAATTGAATTGACCCCAATAGTCCAAACATGACTAAATATTACAATTATTACATCATGGGTCTTTACATGACCTTTACATCAAGAGACAGATATGACATTTATGACCAAAACCAAAGACCTCAATAGTGAGGTAGTAAGACCATGAGAGTCTTCAGCAACCATCATATACCATATAGGATCCTACATCATCATCATCATGTATCACCAACATATAGGATAACTAAGGACATCATCATAGCAACTTTTTCATATGTAGATCAAGCAAAATAGGCATCATGCAACTTAAGTCATCATAAAGCAACATAACATAATCAACTTCTTACGCAACATATAATGATCATCCAAAACTTAAGCAACAAGTGTGTCATCGGAAACATCATCAATCATAAGCATCATTATGTAACAAGGAATTCTCAATAAATGATAATGTCAACAATGCACTTCTAGAAATATAGAAAATTCTCTCCCTAAACCTATGACAACTATTCACTGTCAGGTCAAAGCACATCCAAATCGTCAATTAGTAAAGTCAAAACAACAGCGACAACTCATAACAATCATAAGAAAATATCACTTCTAAGTAGCATCTAAATATCAACAGACTTTAATCAATCAACACCAGAACCAAAGGACCAAAGAACAACTGACTGGAGTATACCAGAACCTCTCCCTAAGATTGTTCCATTGTTTCTTCATCATAGAGAAACATACACTACTGTCTAGAACCAAACTCACGTATATACATGATTTTGCTTTATGTGATCCACGTACAAAAAGTAAACTGCAATAATTTATAGTCTCAGCTCCCCCTAACATGAAAGGTATGTCAAAAAATTAACAAAGTGATGAGGCAGAGACCACTCCTAGTTTCTGTTTGAGATATTCAAAGGAATCACGTGGAAGTGGATTTGTAAATATATCTGCAACTTGTTCCTTTGAAGGAACATATTCCAGTTTGACCTTTTGTTCAAGCACCTGTTCTCTCAGAAAGTGATATTTGATTGGAATATGCTTGGTTTTTGAGTGCATGACATGATTTTTAGAAATACTTATGGCACTAGTATTATCACACAAAATAGGTATAGGTTGAGGACAAGTGATTTGAATGTCTTGCAATGTTTGCATCATCCATAGAAGTTGAGTACAACAAGATACAACAAAAACAATGTATTCTGCCTCAACAATAGATAAAGCAATGGAGATCTATTTTTTGTTGAACCATGATACCAAGCGAGGTCCCAAATAAAATTCTCATCCACTAGTACTCTTTTGATCATCAATATTACTGGCCCAATCTATGCCTATGTAATCAGGAAGTGAAAAATATGCATCTTTTCGATACCATAGACCAAAATTTTGAGTTCCTTGTAAATACTTGAATATCCTCTTGACTGCATGGGGATGAGTTTCTTTAGGATTTGCTTGAAATCATCCAACAATCCCAACTGCATGCATAATATTTGGGCTCGTGCCTGTAAGGTAGAGCAAGCTTATGATCATAGATCTGTATTCCAGTTGATTCACTGAAGGAATCATCATGTGAACTAAGATTACATCCTACTATCATTGGTGTGCATACAGGCTTGCAGTCTTCCATTCCATATTTCTTCAAAATCTACTTGAGGTACTTGGTTTGTGATAAAAATATACGATGCTTTTCTTGTTGAAATTGAAGACCAAGAAAGTATGTTAGTTCACCAAGTAAATACATTTCAAATTCTTGCTGCGTAACTAAAGAAAATCCTTGACTCATATATTCTTCATTGCTTCCAAATATGATGCCATCTACATAAAAAACAACCATCAAAAGTTTACCTTTATCCATCTTTATATATAGATTTCTATCTGCAGACCCCTTAGTGAAACCTTTTTGTTGAAGATACATGTCAAGACGATAATACCACGCACACAGAGCTTGTTTTAGCCCATTTAGTGCCTTCTTAAGTTTGCAATTTTTTTTTGATCATTTCCTAGAATGAACCCTTCAGGTTGTTCAATACAAACTTCTTGTTCTAGGTCCCCATTTAGAAATGCAGATTTAACATCCATTTGATATACTTTAAAGTTATGAAAGCTTGAAGATGCAAGGAACATTCTTATGGCTTCAAGTCTGGATACAGGTGAAAATGTTTCAAAGTCTATTCCTTCTTGTTGAGCATAGACTTTGCATATGAGTCTTGATTTTTTACTAATTACCTCTCCATTTTCATTCAGTTTTCTTTTGAATACCCATTTTGTCCCAATAACATTTTTATCATGAGACCTTGGTACTAATTCCCATGTATGGTTCTTCTCTATTTGATCAAGTTCTTCATCCATTTCCTTAACCTAAAATTCATCTTTGCTTGCTTGATTTACATTTTGAGGTTCAATTGTGGATAGTAAGGCTAGATTGGGAGCTCCAACAAGAGTTCTTTTATTTTGTACTCCAACTTCCTTTTCACCTAGAATTTGAGATTCCAGATGATTTTTATGAACATACCTTGAAGGAGTCTTTTCTGATTCTTTTGTGCTTTCAATTCCTTCTTCTGGTGCTTCATTAATTCCCTCTCCTACAACCTTTTGGCTTGTTGTAAGAACAAGTTTGTCATCTGTTGGTGCTTCCTTTTTGGTACCTGTGGATGCTTCATCATTTACAACACCAATGCATTCAACAATATTTTGAAGCGTCTTATTATAACATTTATATCCTTTACTTCTAGAGGAGTATTCAAGGATAATTCCTTCATTAACTGTAGATTCAAACTTTCCAAGCTTATCATCATTATTCTTTATGTAACATTTGCTTTCAAAAACTCTAAAATGTTTGACAGTTCGAGGCTTACTAAACCATAGTTCATAAGGAGTTTTATCATTGTTTACCTGAATATGAGCTTTGTTGAGGATATTCACGGCTGTATATGTTGCTTCCCCCCATAAGGTATTAGGCACTCTAGACTCATCAAGCATGGCACATGCTATTTGTTGGATTTCTCTATTCATTCTTTTTTCCATTTAGTTTTGTTGAGGAGTTTTAGCTATAGAAAATTTCCTCTTGATTCCATGTTGTTCACAAAAGTTGAAAAAACCATCTGATATAAACTCTCCTCCTTTATCATATCTAAGACATTCGATTTTCAAATTTAACTCATTTTCTTCTAGAGATTTGAAGACTTTAAACTTGTCCAATGCTTCGTATTTATGTTTCAATAAGCCAATCTAACACATTCTAGTAAAATCATCAATGAATAATATGAAGTATTGTTCACCTTGAGGAGACTTCTTTCTCATAGGACCACACAAATCAATATGAATAAGTTCAAGTGGCTTACTTAAAGTACCTTCTTTAGCATTAAACTGAACTTTGGTTTGCTTACTGAATTGACATGATTTGCATATGTTGTTTTTTGGTAGAGAGGTGTTAGGCAAGTCACATACTGCTCCCATTCTACTTCACTAGTGTAATTGGATGAAGCTTAGATGTCCCAATCCTTTGTGCCAAAGCCAACTTTCTTATGATTTTCTCAAGTAACAATGCCCTTGGCCATCTTCCAAGACATAAAAATTACATGGAGTTCTTGTTCCCTTTATTATGATCTTGCATTTATTGAGATTTTGTACCACACAATTGTTTGATCTAAAAACATCCTCATGCCCTTATTCACACATTTGACTAACATTCAAAAAGTTTTTTCTTAATCCATCGACAACCAAAACATTTCCAATTTTAACCTTATTCTTTAGCCAAACAATTCCTTTCCATTAGATAGCAACAGGCGATTTATTTCCAAAGGTTATGTTCTTTTCTTTCTTTATTTCATTAAAGGGAATAAACTTATCTTTATCACCTGTCATATGCTTTGAGCATCCATTGTCAATGTACCACATATTTTCTTGATCTTCTGCATACAAAGCTAAACCACAATTTTCAGATTCTATAGTTTTCTTTTTCCATACCTTGGATGTTGTTGCCTTTTATTCATTCTAAAGAGTTGGTCTCATTCGTCTTCTGCATTCAGTCTCTCTATGCCCAAATTTATTGCAAAAGGAACATTCTGTTTCATCTTGGAGAGGTGAGAAAGTATTTTAAGAGTATTTATTTAACCCAATCTCATTCTTTTGTTTTATTTCTTCTCTAGTCATGATAGTTTTATAAGCGACACACTCAGCAACCTTATAACCAAAATTATGACAAGTGAAGCATTGGCCATTGAAGTAGAAGTTCTTGGGAGTATAGTACCTTTTTGTGTAGTTTCCCTTTTGATTGTGGTAAGGATGTTTACCTTAGAGACATTTGATCCCTCATTCCTTTGCTGAGAGCTATAATTTTGTTGATTGCTTCCCTTTACTGCATTGAGATAGCTTCATGTATCTATTTTAGAAGATTTTATAGTCTTTGATGATTCTCCATTATATCCAAGTCTTGTTTTTATTAGAGGAGAGCATTATACTTTGATGATTTCTTTTAGGGTCCCATATCCTTTAGAAAATCTAAGGTTTAGACCTTTTTTTTTCTCAAGTTCCTTAATTAGACGTACTATTTCTAGTTCTAACTTTTCATTATGCCTCTCCTTTTCTAGATTTTGATTCTTCAGTGCTTATTCTGCTAATTTAAATTTTCCTAGATGAATTTTAAGCTAAGTTATTTCTTCAATGAGATTATCTTTTTCTTCTAGGACACCCATAAAAACATCATCAGACTCACCTTCTTCACCATTTGAAAGACCATCACTATCTTCGTATGTGTATAAACTTTTATTTCTTTCAAACCTTCCTCTAATATTTACTTTTGCAAAATTATTCCCTTTCTCATGGCTTTATTTATAATGGCATTTAGCAACATAATGACCAACTCTTCCACAAGAAAAACATTTGAAAGGAATCTTACCTCTAAATATATCAGTTCCTACTTGGAGTTTCTTTACGAAGTTCACCTCTTCTTCATCTGATACGTAACTTGATTCCTTAAGCTCCTCCTTTTCTTTTCCTTTAGAAGTAGTTTTGAATGTTGCTTCTTTGATATCTGAGGGACTCCCTCTTCTCATTTCATAAGTTGTTAAGATCCCGTGAAGCTACTCAATAGTAAGGTTCTTCAAATCCTGCATTTATTCAATGGAAGAGACTTTCAAATCAAATTTTGGGGTTAGAGATCTTAGGATTTTCTCAACAAGAATCAAATATTTTACTTCATCACAAAGATTTCTCATTGAATTAACAATCTCATCTACCCTAAAAAAGAAACTTGTAATACTTTCATCATTATGCATTCTGAGAGTTTCATATTAAATTCTAAATGTTTGAAGTTTGGCACTCTTTACCTTAGTGTCACCTTCATAGCTTTGGATGATATTGTCCCATATAGCCTTTTTGGTATTCAATTGCATGACCTTCACAAATTTTGATTCTACCAAGCTTCCCAACATAACGTTGACAATATTTGCATTGGTTTCATATTTTTTATTTTCTGCTTCATCTGTGGGAATGGAGGATGGATATTGATAGCCTCCTTCAATGATTGCCCAAACATCAGCTCCAAGTGACTATAGATAAGCTCTTGTTCTGAATTTCCAGAAAACTAAGTTGGCTCCATTAAACAATGGTGGCCTAATAGATGCTACTCCATCTTGATTTCTCATCTTGATGAATCTTTCTTCATGCAATCAAGCTTCTTCTGAAAGACTTGCTCTGATACCAATTTTTAGGAAAAATACTGGGGGGGGTGAATCCGTTCTATACACACTTCAATTTC
The DNA here is from genome assembly GCA_031772625.1 of Pinus tabuliformis. Taxonomy (NCBI): domain Eukaryota; kingdom Viridiplantae; phylum Streptophyta; class Pinopsida; order Pinales; family Pinaceae; genus Pinus; species Pinus tabuliformis. The sequence continues at coordinate 919,310,678 of CM062804.1, forward strand.
AATTTCTTATTCTATTTTTTATACACGACTATTACTACAAAAACCCACATATATCCAGATAACTTATCTGATCACTTGTGCAATATTAATTAGTGCATTATTATTCAATTATTCATCAATTAAAAAATAATTATGAGAAGTTAAGAAGCAGATACAACATTAACACACTCAACCATATGAACACTAGGATTTTTAGGTGGAAACCAAGTGTGGGAAAAAACCACCACTATTGTTGTCTTTGTATTCTTCTTACAATCTTGTACTGGCACATACTTTAACTAGTACGCAGGCTCCTACTTGTAGATGGCTACAACCTTCTCTCATTTTCCATCTCCTATTGGAAGGGAGCTACAACCCCCTTTCTGAGGACTATTATCCTCATCTCTTTGTGGATCACTTTTTAGAATGTTTCGAACTAGATCCACTCCCAAAAATTCTGAAATCAACTACTCAAATACTGAATTATCAAATCTACTAATGTAATCAATGCAACTAGATTAAAACAAATCATACCAATGTCAGGTCACTCATCAATATACCAAGCCAAACATTGTTACCCTTCATAGAAACCAACTGCTGCCACTACAAACCCTGATCAAGCATGCATCAAATTGTATACACTACTATTCTTAACAATACCTACGTATGTACATGCTTCTCTTGAAGAATACATGCGTATAGATCTCAAAACACTGATACCTGAATTTGAATCACTATCACACTGAATCAATCACCGAATCACATGCTGAGCCCATAAAAAATTACTGAACCAAATACAGATTACAATAGAACAGTATCATCAACATTCCATAAACAATTCAACCCAAGAAGAACTACCAAACACAGATTATCATGAGAGAGACATCATAGACATACAACATCAAACATAACAAAACTGATCAAACATCATTAACAACTCACACTACAAAGCCCTAATAGATGTATGTGACTCTTATAAATCATATATGTGTATGTATGTGGTTATCATTCATCACACCTGCATAAAAATCTGTCTATAATGTAAAATATATACGCGACTACCCAAAAGAAGATCCACGTATGTGTGCGACCTATTTAAATAAAACCTGTGTATAAATTTGTAATCATTGAATCATGCCTTCACTGAAACCACAAAACATACTTCGCAACCCTTACTGTCACATTCATGTAAGAGTCTCATTATCATCATAGATCTATCATTATTAGTCATAATCATAAAATATCAAGCAAGCATGTTCATTAGTCACTAGAATGCTTTCAAATCTATCAAATCTTAACCTCCCTCATGCTCCTTGGTGCACACCTATTTAAGATCAAATCTTTCATTAATTACCCATAACTTTCACACCTAACAATTTGATCTCCATCTCCTTATATAGTTTAGGCCTTATCTAATACCTTAGGCCAATCCCTTAGTAATGTCGATGGTATTCTTTGATGGGATCAAATATCCGTTGTTGCGCTCATTACTATGGGCCAATACCATGGTAACAACCCCTGGTATTGATAATTCCATAGTGCAAAAACGGTATGCGACTTTTCTTCACCATAACCGCGTATGTACGTGAATTTTCTTCACAGTAACCATGTATACTTTCATAAACTTCACCTTTATCATCCCTCTGTCTCTGAACTGATATTCCTTTGTCCATTCTCTCTGTCGCAACTGTACCAGCCTGTCCTACTACCATAATGTTGACATCTTTATCAAGTAGGTTGCCATCAAGGACAACACATTGGTCATAATGCCAACATGTGGTCATATTTTTTACCATCATTGCATTTGTAGTGTGTATATATCTATATATCTATATATATATATATATATATATACCTATCTAATTAAATTAATATTTTTGTTTACCTTATATTCTGTGTTCTTTTTCTAATATTGTTCATTTAGAAGTTATGCTATGCCTATTTTAAAAGTTGCTTGTTACATTTCACATAATTAGTACATTTACTTTTACTAGTATTGATAGTAGGCCTTTCTTCTATAAGGTTTAGATACTCTATTTACCCATAATGAGACTAATTGTCTCTTTATAGTAAACCAAGCCATTAAGGTCTTGGTAGTTTCCTCCAAAGTTTTTTCCCTTAATTCTCTTTATTTCTTTTCTATTCTACTGGAATTTATTTTCCAATATGCGTTGTCACTAGAGTAATTATAAGCTTCTGTGTGTAAATTCGTTCTATCAATACCTTTAATTTTCATAATGACTTCTTCAGACTGATTAGGAATCTGTATCCTAGATATCTTAGCTACGTGACCCAACTTTATTTATAGGTTATCACACCTTTCTCTAGTCCCTTATATAATTCCTAAGAAAATAGTATAGACTGAATTGAACATCAATCTATTCTACTCCTTTCTAATCAAATTTATATCATCAATAGTTAGAATTTTCTCTATACAATTATATGAAAAACGTGACATCAAAACATAAACCCTTCAAGCAAATTTTATGTCATTAACAGATTGACTAAAAACTTTTCTTCTAACGTGTAATAACTAAATTTCTACTGTGAATAAAGAAAATAATTCCAAGATAGGATGTTGAAATTTACTAAATAAAATTTGAATTTACTCCAATCAATAATTTTGTTCTCAAAACTTAAACGAAATTACAAAATTCATTTTGTAAACAAAATGCAGAGTCAGAATACTGACTTGATAAAGATAACTTGTAAACTATAACTAAGCTCACCAACTCCTCCCAACCATGACATCTTTTTCAAAAATGGGTTCCCCTCAGCACTAAGTCTGCAAGTTACAAATTCTATCTCACTTTTTTCCTTCCTTGCCTCTCACAAGATTAGCTCTACGTGACTCCTTTTTCCAGCAAGTTGACCAAAAAGTGGATTACCCTATTACAAATTAGTTGGTATTTGGTAACTACCTCCACTTCACCCAATAGGTGGCAAGTAATTACTAGCTCATTTATGAGCTCTGATTCCCCATTTTCAAAGGCATACTCTTGTCTTCTAGGGAAGTTAATGTAAAACCCTCCTCCCACATCTACCCAAGTAATCGACCAACCAGGGTAAACATGTGACGAGAAGTTACTATTTTCGACCACCTAAGTCACCCTAAAGAAGTGGAACCGACGCAAACACACCATACAAAGCTTCCACATCAGCAACAGGACTCCCAGGAACCATCCCAACCACTCAGGTAACTAGCCCCTGGGTCCCACTAATTTTTTAGACCAATAAACCCTCGGACGCTCCCTTGATATGGATAAGAATGCATCCAAAAGGCTCAAGACGCTCCCACAACATGGGTATGCATGCGTCCAGGGACTTTTCTGCCCAGTGTTGTGCTTGCGTCCTCGGGATTTGAGCCACTTTTTCAGGCCCAGAGCCCAGGTCACTGCCCAAAACTCAATGACACTTTTAGAATTCATAAATTACATGACCACAAGAATTACAAATCAAAAATTGACTCTAGGACTAGGCCTGACCATCCCCAATCGAGACTGACATTCTTTCAAACACTTGGCATCAATGCAATCTACAAGAAATGAATACAAGACAGATAATAAAAGACTAATAACTCATATGAGACTTGACAAGAAGGATCACCACCCTCTCCCCTTAAATGTTTTGACATCAATTAGGTCTTGCATCCATTATCCTTTCAGTTACAAAAAAATACATGAAATAACCATGACAATAACCAGTCATATAACCATGCTTATAACCAACAGTAAACCATGAAAATAATTGTTAGGCCCCGAAATTGTCATGTTTAATTCACATTCTTACCCTATGCTTACTCATGGTTTTCATTGTTATTACTATAATTTTGCACAATTGTTGGGCTAGTAGCTTTAACTTGGAGCCTGATCACGTAAGTGTTCATTATTTAACCTATCTCCTTTATTTCAATAATATCCGCATCAAAATGATTATTGATGATGGTGCTTTTGTTGTTTCAGGAAGGGGTATGAAATCATGATCAAAGATACACATTCCCAATAATTACTTGCACCTAGTTTTGTTCCTGCACCAACACTCCTACACTAGCATTCCTGCACCGATTTGGGGCTTTCATACATCGACACATTTTCGGGAAAATCCGAGAAAGTTTTTTGTTCAAAATGATGTTCTAACACCTTCCCATGAGTTTTATTTCACCCAGGTCGCACGTGTGGGTCTCTAGAAGAAAATCAACAAATCTGGTCAAAAGCTACACAGTTTCCAAACTACCAAGTTTAACTTCGATTTGTGTGAATATGGAGGAGAATCTTGGAAATCTGAGCATATGGGGTTTTTACCAGTATAACAAGTTATCTATAACCAAAACCGTTTCCCAATATTCACAATGGTCTAAAAGTTACATGAGGGTCTTTGAGGCAGTTTTATAAAAAAAGGCCATTTTTCCATAATTCTAGGATCTTGCCCAGAATTGCAATTTATCCAAGCAATCAACTTCGGGAACGTTTTACGAGGAAATGGAGTTGAATGAGAAAAATACAAGATATGTTTTTGTTGAAAACATGACAAATTAGGTTTCCTCCAAACAGTTTTCCAAAACTCGCCATGGTTAGGAAGATACACAAATATCTTTCAAGCTAATTTGTTAAAAATATGTAATTTTCCAGAATTAAGAAAAATGATTGTTAGAGACAAAACTCACCTTGTAAATTTTATAAAATGCTTAGCCATGGCCTGTTTGTAGAGGAGATGTTAATATAGCTTCATATTGTTGGTTTGGACCATGAACATATGGCTTCAAATGTAAAGGACTGATTTCATTAATATACAAACTCATGCTAGGTTTTATTTCATCAATTTGTGCACTTTGAGATTAATTTTGCCTCTGTAATTTAGATTTATTATATAGGGGACGAGTTGGTTGGTTTGGGCCCAACCAACCCAGCTCATCATCCCTCTTGTATATTGGTTTTTATAGTGGATTGATTAGTTTTCTGAAGTAGTATGAGATTTTTTATCTTGGTGTGTTTACTGTTGGAATTTATCTATACATCCATTTAATATGCATGCATTACTGATGCTCTATTCTTCTAAAATATTACACAACACATTGCTTGAATTTGGATATGGAAGCTTAACATATATTTTTGTGTGAACATTGATTGTTGGTACATTAGCTGGAGATCTTACTCGTCTTTAGTCCTTTTTCATCATGAAATGAGAATAGATCTCTCAACATTTGAAAACTGCAGCTTGGATTCCCAACTATACCACAGGTTTTGTATTTATTGAATGGATAAGTTTATTGAAAGATGAAAGATTATATATCTAGTTCAATTCATATATATTTGACCTGAATATTATTGATCCAAGTTGCAATATAATTGGAGGGGTCTACAACCATTTGGAACAAATTGTAACACAAACTCTGTAATGGTATTGTTTGATTCTTTTGATGACAAGAAGTCGAGTTTGAACATTAAATCATTGTGTTTTCTTAATCTATGAGCTTGCATATTAATTTACTGTTAACACTTTGCTTTTGGAGCTTAAATATCTAATCATTTAAGAAGCCCTGCCTCTGGTATGTATGCAGTGCAGGAATCACACTGAGTGCAGGAATCACACTAAGTGCAAGAATTGAACTGAGTGCAGGAATCACAACAATGAAGTCCAAGAATCAAAACAGTAAAGTGCAGGAATGCAATAGTGAAGTACATGAATCGCACTGAGTGTAGGAATCACACTGAGTACAGGAAGCCTATTGAGTGCAGGAAGATTGTGTTAAAACATAGTATAGCTATTTGTTGTAGATCTTTGTTTGGTTTTGCATTTGGAATTCACTATTTGAATTTATTTTATTTTATATTTTATTTTACTCTCAGTCAAAGGTTTGAAATTTATTCATGTTAATGTGAGAGCAGTTATTGTGATTAATGAAAGAATTAGACAACAGTGTGCTCATGTGATTTTATGTTTGCACATTTTCAACTAAATGGGCTTATGCATATCAATACTTTGTTAGATCGGTTTCTTGTTAGAATGTGAGTATTGATCTGGACATGCGAGAGGAGCTTGTTTCCATTTTCTTTCAGAACTTTGATTGATTTGACAAAGTGAAATTTGATTGATTTGCATAGAGCATAGTGTAGGAATCAAATTTGGAGTTTATGTATTGTTTTTTAAAATTGATTTTCAAAAGGTTGGGCTTGTTTTCTATTGATCAATAATTAAGGTTTGTTATTCTGTTATTAGGGTTTGCCTACAATTGTTGATGGATTGCAGGATTGGTGTTTATGCTTTCTCAATTTTCCTTTGAAGTGCAGAATTAAATTTAGTTTGTTGGGATTTATGCACAAGTTAGACTAGAATTTGATTTGCGGGTTGCTAGGGTCTCTCTCTGGCATTTCTAGTGCTGCGCCTCGAAGTTTACAAACTCCTGGATTGACAATTAAATGTTGGTCCATTAATATTCCCTATATTGCACCCAAAAATAACAATGAGATAACAACCATTAAAGCCACATATTAACAAGTACCAAAAGCAAGAGAACTTAGCTTTTATTAAACATAGGAAAAGTTGACCAGGTTCTGGACTTCCATGTACCACCCGACCGTAGACATGGCTGAAAAAAAGCTTTCTTTCAGCCAGTCACCCTTGTGCCATATTCCAAGCGTGAATGTGGGGTCTCATGGATAAACCAATTCAAAAAAACCAAGAGAATCCAAAGGTTAAAGCACCTCCACCCTCACCAAAACCGGCACCGAGATCACAAAACCAAACAGAGCTTGGAATGCCTCTAGACTCCATCACTATCCTTGAGGAATTTTTCGTCTCCTTATCTTTTAGGCTTTACCACAATCCACACCAGATCACTAGGCCCTAAACCAGGACACCAGTCTCTCAGGGTTTACCGCAATCCACATCAAGTCACTAGACCCTAAAATGAGACTCCACTCTCAGGCTTTACTATGTATCCCGCCAAAAACGATCAAGGGATTCCTAGGCCTTTGGGATTTTCCTGAGACCACCTCCGCCCTGGATTCTGAAACCATCCCTTAATTCCAAATCTCAAAACAGAGAAAACAATCCCATCACACCATGGTTATCCGAAAAAAGGCAAGGCAAGGCTGAAAACCACTGTCATAACCCGGAAAAACTGTGTCACCGGCAACAATAGAACCATATACCAACATGCAAAGCCATGCATGTCAAAACTAGCTAGGAAATCACACATGCAATATGTTACCTACAAGTATTCCTGATAATGTTGCTTGACCCTTCTCTTCCTTGCTTGATCTTTGCTTTCCTTCCTTTCCTTTGCTTGGTTTTTCCTTCCTTGCTCCAAAGATAGAGTGCTCCAAGAAAACTCTAAGTGTCCAAGAGTGAGAGAGAGAGACAGAGAATAATGAGAAAGCTCCAAAACTGAACTGAAAAAAAGACATGAACTGATCCTCATAAACCTTTCTATTAATGAGGCCTTTATTTTCTTCATTTTCCATTATTTTCCTTCATTTTCCTCCTCGCATGCAACCTGTGACCTTTTACCTTCCTTTTCTCCTATTTTCCTTTATTTTCATAAATAAATGTGCCAAAAATACCTTTTTACCTTTTTTAATGCCTTAGCCATTGCCTTTGCCAATTTCCCTTAGCCATAAACACATCTATTGATTCCCACTAGGATATATTTGCCCAACATTTAGTTTGGAATAAGTGTCCCTTAACCGTGGTTATATTTTGCCTTTGTTAACTTTTTATTACATGAAATTTTAAGTAGGGCTGTTACAGTTAATGAGCAATTAATTCCAGGATCATTAATAATGTAATCATTTAGATTAAATGCCTAGGACATAATGTATGGTAATCAATATCAATAATTAACTTGCAGCCATAACTCCTTCATCTAGGTGTAACTTCAACATCAACTTCTAGATATTTCATTTTATTAACAACATCATAAATAAAATTTACATTTATCCTTTATTAGCTTTATCATACTGATAAACTATTTTCAAATAAGACTTTAAAATTTAAAGCACAATCACACTTAACAATATATACAAATTTACAAGATAAACTCGAAGTTAGGGGATATCACAGAAGATTCAAGAAAAGTCACATCTCTGGACAATACAAACTTCTTATTTACCTCATTGTAGAGATGATATGATTTGGTGGTATTTGAATACCCAATGAAGATGCACTTTTGACTCCTTGCATCAAACTTGCTTCTTTGTTCCATAGGAATCAAGGCAGGTGGAACCAAAGATCTTGAGATGCCTTATCGAAATATTGTGGCTATACCACATCTCATAATGAGTCTTATTTTTTAAAGCATGAGATGGACATATATTTTTGACATACACTACATATAAAACTACATAATCCCAAAATATCAGCTTTAAATTTTTTAAAAACATCATTGAGTGAATCATATTTAATATAGTCTTGTTCATTCTTTCAACTACACCATTTTGTTGAGGATTGTATGGAATAACTATTTGATGTTGAATCCCATGTTAACAAATATAGTTTTCAAATCCATTGGAAGTATATTATTTTCCATTATTAGTGTGAAAAGAGTCAATATGTGATTGCGCATCATTTTCAATCCATGCATGAAATATTTTGAAAGTTTCAAAAGCTTGTAATTTACTTTTCAATAAGTATACCCAAGACATCCTGGTGTAATCATCAATAAAAGTCATCATATATTATTTCCTTTTGCTGAAGGAATAAGACTAGGACCATGCAAATAAAAATGAATCACTACATGCTTTCCATGTGCTCTCGAAGCAGACTCATGGAATGATTGTTTGTTATGCTTTCTTAGGATATAAGCATCACATTACTTTAGATTCCTTGGAATAGTTCACAACCCAGTGTTTTAGCTAAATCTAGCACCCTGTGGCACAATTGTTGCAGGGGAGATAGAAAGCCTCCTAGAGACAACCTTTGGGTTGATTGTAGACCAGTGCCTAGGACATCTTAAATAGAGGAGTGCATGAAAGGTTATATGTGAGGGGTTTGCAGCACTCCAATTGTCACGTAAAAAGGTAATAGGAGGGGCTTGGTTCAATAGGCCTTCATTAAGGTAGACTCAAGCCAATACATGGATCCAAATGAGGGCATATATTGGGGCGATCTTCAAAGAGAAATGTCTTCTCCTAGTGGTCGACACACAACAATAAGACAACTTAAAACTAAAGTTGGAGTAGTGGTGGAAAGGAGGAGGAGGAGGGGAATAGATGCATAGGGTTGTAAACAAGTAGAATCCTTGGTGATAATGTCCCAGCAGAAATATGGAAGAGTAAGGAGGTGAAATGGTAGAAATAGAGGAGTGTTGATTAAGGGTTTAGGCTAAATATAAATGGGTATCATTCTCTGCTTAACAACCAAAGAAAATCTGAGCTACCATAGGTATTGCAAGCTAATCAAATACACAAGTAAATTTTTAATTTCTACAAGTACTAAGTGCTAGTGAATAACACAAATAAATTTGAGATATGCATAGGTATCGTTCTCTTATTAAGAAACCTAGATAAATCCATGAATCAATAAGAAACCAACAACTTCATTAATACTATTTTAGGGAACGAAAAACACAAATGAAATGAGATCACCGAGGGGAACATGTTTCACATCTATCATGCTTGGAATCAACAGGGAGTTTCATTAGTCTTAAGGGTCCAAATAACTTGTCCATACATTCAGCACAACATTAGTTAAGTCCCGCATGAAACAACAAATAGAACCAAAGTGGCATCTCAAAATTCAGACCCAGTGGGTGAGAAATTATGGAACCTTTGTATAATGCTGCTTTCCCCTATTTATAAGAAGAGGGGAAGAGATTGGGCTATAGTTAAAACAAATATCTTGTCCTAAGCTCCAGTTGTCTGCTAGACTAGTTGTCTCAGCTAGTGTGAGGTTCTATTGCCCAAATATTACAATCGGAATCTGCTCCCTTTCTTGGAAATAAGAAACTACATCAAATAATAAGAAACATGAGGAAGATGGAGGAAGAGGTCCTTTGCAGTTCCTATGAAGGATTCTAATCAAGCCATGTCTCTATCATCATGCGTCCTTCTGGATGTTCTGTTGGTTCACTGTCGCTTTTGCCTTTACTGCGTGAATAACTCGTTCTCTGGCATAGGGAGTGGGTCAGCCGTAAGTGTCTGTCGTAGAGTATAAATGAGGGCCTCTCTTGGCAATCCTTTACCGGGTATCGGAGTGGAGCTACATGCTGTGCCATTAAGTTTTCCTGAGCCCCCCTTACTGGTCTACGTTGTGCCACACTTTCATTTAACACTTCAGCTGCCGACACATCCACCTTAAGAGTCTTGTACCATATTATTGGGGTTGTAAGGCAGCAAGAGTTTTACTCTTGAAAGTGTTGCAGAATGATGGACTCTGATGCTAGCTGGCCCCCTTTGGTTTAACCTGTTTATGCTTTTCTTATCATATGATCGAGGGCTATAACCACGGGCTTAGCCCTTAGACGCTAAGGCATTCAAGCTTCTGTCCGGGGAGCTTTTTCCTTTGTTACTTTGAATACCGCATCCCAACGCTTGATATGCTTTACCTTTGGCTCTTCCCCTTGACATGGATATCATCGATCATCGGGATCGAGCCCACCGAAGATATCGTAATCACAACCCGAGAGAGGAAGACCCTTTCACTTCTTTTCATAGTGCAACTTGACTTGTCCGGACGTGAAATCCTTATAGGGTGGAACACATGAAATATCGCATCCAGGAAGAAACCCCCACATATCGCAATCAAAAGCTGAGGAGACTTTGGTGTAGGAGTGGTTTAACCTGTGCGATCACCAATCTATGGGGGGTGACGTCACCACTACCACGTGTCACCCTGTGAGTGGTAACATGTGTCACCCAGAAATGCCCCTGTAGTACCCCTGAAAATGTTGATTTTGAGTGACACGTGTCCTCTGTATTTTTCGCATCACCTTTGGTACTGCCACATGCAGGAGAGAGAAAGGGTCCGCTCGACCTTGATTTTTCGATGCATTTCCTTTGTTAAGTTTTTTTGGCCTCCCCGGATGCTTTTACGCTGGATTGAAAATCGGCGATGTCGCATGATGTTGCAGGATTGCAGGTAGTCTGCCACTTGGCCCCCTAGAGGAGAGAGAAAGGGGGTCCATCTGCCCTTGGTTTTTCAATGATTTTAAGTGTAAATCAACATTTTCCCTCCCCGATGCTTTAACACTATCGACATGTTTTCCCCCCGTAATTCCTTAAGGATGACTCATCGGGTATTGTGGGGGCCATGTGGGACTCTAGGATGCGAGACTGCGGGATTGCAAGACTACTCGACTGCGGGATCGCGGGATCACAGGATCACAGAACTACGAGACTTCAGGATCGTGATACTGTGGGACTATGGGATCATGATACTGTGGGTATGTGACATGGCCGATATGCGGGACTGCGGGATGCGGGAATGCCCACCACCGATCTCCGGTAAGACGTACTGTCACGTGGAGGAGAGAGAAGAGGGCAACCTTGCCTTAGTTTTTTCCCACATTTCCTTTATAAACTCTTTTCAACCTCCTATGGTGATGTTACACTATATTGCAAATCGCAACACCGCGAGGCTTTAAAGTTAGGACCCCGTCGATACGCAAATATGACGATGATGCAAGAATGTGAGGGCAGGACTGCAATATCGACGATCGATACCATAACCCACCAATAAACCATAAGCCTATCCCCGATACCCCTCCGATAGCCGATTTGCGATTGCGATAGGCTCCCGGGTCCCCGATATTGCGATTTGCCTTCATACTTGGTCATTTCTCTTTGTTTTCTGGGCTTTACAATGGTAACTTCAACATGCTCTAACTTCTGCTCTAGGAGTCCATTTTTGGACTTCCATATACCGTTGGAAAGCTCTTTCCGAGCACTAGGAAATGGAGAGGGTCTAATTTATCTCTGAGAGCTTTTGTGGCATTGGAAATGGCTTCAAATTCATTGTTGTTAGGCATTTTGGACAACTGACAACTTGTAAAGCAGTGAGTGACAACATTGGCTCCAACTGGGGACAGTGCCTTGCTGGCAAGGTGCTGAGAACCTGCAGACCAGCATCCTTCACTATTGGGCATGGATTCAGTAATATATGAACTTTGTAACCAACAAAATCTCCATGGGACTTTCCTCATCAAAAAACGCACAAATAAAAATTCTAATAACTGAAAAGAAAATGCTCAGCTTGTGAGCTTATTTATGTACATTCCTACTTATGCACCAGAGCTTAATTCACCTAGGTGAGTTCAACCCTCCAATGGAGCCATGCCAACATTTGAGTACTAGACCTTATGCCTTCATAATGCTGCAAATTAAAAATTAAAACAGGCATGCAACATGAAAAATCTGCAAATGAAAAGTTTTATGCATGCTGTTGGCATAACCTCCATTGTTGGCTTAAGAATAGGCTCATGTACTTAAACACAGGGTCATGGAATGGATAGGGAAAGTTTGCAGCTGCCTCTTTTTCATGAGCAATTTGCTGACCAATATTCTCTTGGCCAGGGAAGCCACAAACACTGTCCAGCTCCTCCACTTTAGCTTTTTCAAGAAAAACTTCTTGTTGATATTTTACTACCCATTCTTCAATGAACCAACCCTCTTGGAAATCTAAAATAGATTCTTCATTTTCTGAACTATAAGAGTCATATATTGGAGAATCTGTTGAAAATTCTTGGTAAGAATCTTTCTGTAGCAGACTCTGCGTGGTCTTTCAGCTTTGGGCTTTTCTTGAAAAACTTTTTATTGGGAACCTTCTTCCCACTTGCTGGTAAACGACCCATTTTTTATCCCAGCGACCATCTCTTCCTCCTCTGAATAATATGAATCATGCTTTGGAGGAGTGTCATGGTCTTGTTCTCCAAGCGAAATATGAGCATTGCAAACTGGAGGCTCTTCGTTGACTTCATGATGGGCTTCCTCTTCTTATGCAACTTCCCTTGACTGGAAGCATTGTGGCTCTACATCACTTGACTCTTCACCAGAGTCATATTCATCATAAGAAGGGGAAACATCACATTCGGCTGAATCAAACCCCGAAGGGTTTATTGGCAACTCAATGATGTTTCCTTCTTCACTTTCTCGCTCAGTGGGTGATGCTTCTTGATGCGAGTAGATGTTTTCCTAGAGTGGAGCTCCACAAACATCTTCAACAAAGTCATCAACCTTGGGAATGTCTTCATCATTAAAGTATGCACAACAATCTTCAAATAGAGAATTCGATGGATATAATCCTTTGTAATAGTGATTGAATGTTGTATGAAAACTTCTTAGGGAAGATATGCTGCCACGAGGTATTGTTTTGTACCAAACTCTAGCATCCTCATCTAAGGACAATTTGAACAACTTCATTTGTACATCTTCAAGAAGAATACCTTGTTGCTCCATGCATTCAAGAAGGTTTTTGAGGTGTTGGTCAGTTCCCCTCTCTGTATTTCCAATAAGTCTAGGAAAATAGGTATTCCACTCATGAAATGCAGGGACATGATTGGGATAACCAACAATAGAAGAGAAATCCAGTGGGGAAAATTGGTTGGCCAGAAATGCAGGAAGGGCCATCTCGGAAACCTCCCTATATGAGTGATTCCAATTTCAAAAGTAGGGAAAGCTTCAGCTACTGTAGCATCAGAGTACGTATTAGGCTACTTGAAAGCCAGTATGATCAACTAGAGAAATGGACAATGGAGTCACCAAGATGTTTACCATAGAATGAAATAGTGGAGTCGCCAAGGTGAGAGATCTTCAACCCACACTTCCCCTACTCACCTAACAGAGGAAATGTAAATTTTTTTCGTAACCAGGGAAAAATATTCTAATCCATTTCCCAACAACAGTGCCAAAAAAAATTTGTAGCTACATCTAGCACACTGTGGCACAAGTGTTGCAAGGGAGATAGAAAGCCTCCTAGAGACAGCCTCTAGGTTGATTGTAGACCAATTCCTAGGACATCTTAAATAGAGGAGTGCATGAAAGGTTATATGTGAGGGGTTTGCAGCACTCCAATTTTCACGTAAAAAGTTAATAGGAAGGGATTGGTTCAATAGGCCTTCATTAAGGTATACTCCAATACAAGGACCCAAATGAGGGGGTATATCAGGCCGATCTTCAAAGAGAAATGTCTTCTCCTGGTGGCTGACACACAACAATGAGACTTAAAACTGAAGTTGGAGTAGTGGTGGAAAGGAGGAGAAGGAGGTGCAGAATATATGCATAGGGCTGTAAATAAGAAGAAGCAATAATTTCCCAGCAGAAATATGGAAGAGGAAGGAGGTGAAATGGTAGAAATAGAGGAGTGTTGATTAAGGGTTTAGGCTAAATATACATGGGTATCATTCCCTGCTTAACAACTAAATTAAATCTAAGCTACCACAGATATTGCAGGCTAATCAAATACACAAGTAAATATGAGATATGCACAGGTACTGTTCTCTTATTAAGTAGCCTAGATAAATCCATGAATAAAAAAAAAAAACTAATAGCTTCATTAATATTATTTCAGGGAAAGAAAAACACAAATGAAATGAGATTACTGAGGGGAACATGTTGCACATCTATCATGCTTGGAATCAACAGGGAGTTTCATTAGTCTTGAGGGTCCAAATAACCTGTCCATACATTTAGCACAACATTAGTTAAGTACCCCATGAAACGACAAATAGAACTAAAGTGGCATCTCAAAATTCAGACCCGGTGGGTGAGAAATTTCGGAACCTTTGTATATTTTGCTTTCCCCTATTTATAAGAAGAGGGGAAGAGCTTGGGTTATAGTTAAAACAAATATCTTGGCCTAAGCTCTAACTATCTGCTAGACTAGATGTCTCGGCCAGTGTAAGGCTCTGTTGCCTAAAGATTACAATCGGGATCTGCTCCCTTTCTTGGAAATAAGAAACTACAGAAAATAATAAGAAACAAGAGGAAGATGGAGGAAGAGGTCCTTTGCGATTCCTATGAAGGCTTCTAATCAAGCCATGTCTCTGTCATCGTGCACCCTTCTGGTTGTTCAACTAGTTCCCTGTCACTTCTACCTTTATTGTGTGAATGACTCGTTCTTTGGAGTAGGGATTGGGTCGACTGTAAGTACCTATCATAAAGTAGAAATGGGGGCCTGTCTCGGCAATCCTTTACCAGGTATCGGAGTGGAGCTCCATGTCGTGCCATTAATTTTTCCTTAGCCCCCCTTAATGGTATACCGCTGCGCCACGCTTTCATTTAACACTTAAACTGCTGACCCATCTGCCTTAAGAGTCTTGTACCATACTATCAAGGTTATAGGGCAGCAAGACTTTTACTCTTGAAAGCGCTGCAAAAAAGCGGGCTCTGATGCTCCCTGGCCCCCTTTTGTTTAGTCTGTTTCTTCTTTTCTTATCATATGACTGGGGGCTATAACCAGGGACTTAACCCTCAGGCGCTAAGGCCTTCAGGCTCTTATCCGAGGAGCTTTTTTACTTTGTTACTTATAATACTGCATCCTGACGCTTGATACGCTTTACCTTTAGCACTTCCCCTTGACATGACGATCGTCGATTGTTGGGATTGAGCCTACTAAAGATACCGCAATCACAACCTGGGAGAGGAAGACCCTTTCACTTCTTTTCATAGTGTAAGCTGACTTATCCGGACGCGAAATCCTTATAGGGTGGAATACATGAAATATCGCATCCTAGAAGAAACCCCCGCATATCGAAATCGCAAGTTGGGGATACTTGGTGTAGGAGTGGTTTAACCTGTGCGATTGTTGATCATCGATCTGTAGGGGATGAAGTAACCATTGCCATATGCCACCCTGAAATGCACCCATAGGAACCCTGAAAATGTCGATTTTGAGTGACAAGTGTCCTCCATACTCACCGTGTCACCTTCCGTACTTCCAAGTGAAGGAGAGAGAGAGAGTCCAACTGGCCTTTATTTTTCCATGCATTTCCTTTGTTAATCTTCTTCGCCCTCCCCCAATGCTTTTACACTAGATCAAAAATTGGCGATATCACGTGATGTTGTGGGACCGTGGGACTGCGGGATCACAAGGCTGCAGGTAGTCTGCCATGTGGACCCCTGGAGGAGAGAGAAAGGGGGGTCCGCTTGCCCGCATTTTTCAGTTATTTTAGTGTAAATTGGCCTTTGCCCTCCCCAACGCTTTAACACTATCGCCATGTTTTCCCCCCGCAATTCCTTAAGAATGGCCCATCGAGTATTGAGGGGGCCATGCAGGGCTGTGGGATTGCAGGACTTCGGGATCATGGTACTACGAGACTACGGGAGTGCGGGATCACGGTGCTATGGGAATGTGACATACCTGATATGCAGGACTACAGGATGTAGGATTTCCCACCGTCGATCGCCGATAAGCCATACCACCACATGGAGAAGAGAGAAGGGGGCGGCCTTGCCTTGGTTTTTTCCCGCATTTCCTTTATAAGCTATTTTCAGCCTCCTCCAATGATGTTACACTATATCGCAAATCGAAACACCATGAGGCTTTAAAGTTAGGACCCCACCGATACACAGATATGTTGATGTGTCAATGATGCAGGACTGCGGGGGTGGGACTGTGATATTGGTGATCGACACCATAACTTGCAGATAAATCATAAGCCTATGCTCGTGACCCCTCCGATAGCCGATTTACGATTGTGATAGGCTCTTGAGTCCTCGATATTGCGATTTTCCTTCATACTTGGCCATTTCTCTTTGCTTTCTGGGCTTTACAATGGTAACTTCAACATGCTCTAACTTCTGCTCTAGGAGACCATTTTTGGACTTCCATATACTGTTGGAAAGATCTTTCTGATAACTAGGCAATGAAGAGGGTCTGATTTATCTCTAAGAGCTTTTGTGGCATTGGAAATGGCTTCAAATTCACCGTTGTTAGACATTCTGGACAACTGACAACTTGTAAAGTAGTGAGTGACAACACCCAAAAACACCATTCCTTTTCAACAAATGAAGATTGTCATGATTAAGATGTCAAAATATTGCATGCCATAGAAAACTGGATGGAAATGTACCTTCATTTTACCAAGAAAGGCATGAAAAATTATGTGCATGAGTAGATGTTCCTTGCAGCTTCAACAATCTTTCCTCCTCTATTCCAATCATGGAAATTGTGTTGTCTGATGCTTTTCTTATCTCTACTTTTACACCAAACATATGAATGGAGAGTCCTTTCTGGTGAATGTGAATAAGGGACAATTTATTTCTTCACAGTTATGGAAGGTAGAGTACATCATACAAAGTAAAGCCAAGAAGTCTAGGTTGTTTAATCCCGATGATGCCAAGTTTGAATAGCTTGAGATTTGATTTTTTTGCAAAGTACATTGCTCCATCTACATTGTCACTGACATCTTCAAAGAAGTCTTTTACAAAGGGAATATGGCATGTTGCATCTGTATCAAGCAAACATGCATCTTTCCAAGAAGCAAATGAAGTATGAAACAAATCTTCAGTTACTCCAATATTGCAATGGGAAACAATGTAATGAGTAGATTTAGGTGCTATACCGTTTGCTAGATTTGGTGTTTTGCATTTGTCTCCTTTGTGTTCTTGTTGGATTCTTTCCCAAGGGATTTTGCGTGTGGATGCATCATGTCCATCTCTATCACAAAAAATGCAATGGAGATAAGATCTTTCTCCTTGATTTTTTTTACCCTCTGCCTTTGTGATTCTTCCTACCATGTCCTCTTTTACAACCTCTTCCTTTAGGAGAATATTGTGACTGATTCTTATATTTGTGTTCAAAGAACATTGCTTCTTCAAAGGACTGAGAATCTGTTTTCTTCTTCCCAAAATCTTTCTCCTAGTCTACAAACTTACCCACAAGACAACCAAAAGTAATTTCTTTGAGTTGTGTACTAGCTTGTAGGGATTAAATATAGTGCAAGGATTTGGGATAGTGAGCCTTGACAAAGGATTTAGGAGGAATGCTTATTTGAATTCCAGTGGATTTTACATCATGCGTGATGGCTCTAATCTCTGAGTCTAGGGTCAAGGGGTTAGTGTCTTTCAACTCAAGGTTGAGGAGCTTAATCATCAACTAAACCACTAAGAATTTGTAATTGGAATATATGATGACTCACCTCTTCATTTATAGAAGAAACAATTAGGGCATAGTCCTTGTTGTCCTTGTTCTCCCAAATGGATAGTTCTTTGTCTAATGTGGGCTTGATAGGTGCATTGTCACTTTCTCCTTCATAGATGCCTTTCCATAAGTTATTAAAGATGAGGGTGTACTTTATCTTTTTGGACCATTATTGGTAGTTCTCCTTGCCAATGAGCATCACACTGACAATGGAGATGAGGGAATGCATCTTTAATCAAAGAAAAATATGTGCTAGCCCAATGTTATCAAGCTTCCACAAACTATAAGAGATGAAATTAGCAGTAATACAACGTTTCAAAAGGCAACCATGGAATGAAAAGGACACAAATGGTACATAGTGATGTTTAAAATAAAATTACATACCATTCTTATATATACATCAAACACAACATAGATTCATCCAAAATTCGATCTCAAATCAATATTATTGAATTTCAACGATATAAGGAGGGAGATTGGCCCAATCAAGAAACAAGACAACTAAAGGAGCAAGAATGAGCCATTAGATTATGCAAGAACAAATTCTTAAATTGAATAGGAACAATTATCCCTTGCATATGTGTACAAGTACACAATAATCGAAACTAGGATCTTAATTTTGAACACCAATAGCTTTTTACAATTACACTAAGAGAGGAACAGGCTCCTACCTTGGATCAGAAAAAAATGGCTCTTGTATATTTATTTTAACTATATGATAGGTTTATTAATATTGAAGTTGAAAAATTATATTTCTAGGCAGTTGCTCATGTTCCGTCAATTGTCACCAAGCTCAACACATAGTTGGTTCGATGTTACATGACTGATACTCAATGCATGCTTGCTTCCGTAGCTTAGAGCATCAACTTCGTATTTAAGGTTGCAATTTTGAGAGAATACATGAATAGTGTTTGCTTCATACAAAGGTTGCAAGTTTGAGCTTAGAGGTCACGAGTTCGAGTTAATACATGAATGAGGGTTCATGTTGACATCATTCAAGTTTTGGAGGAGGAGCTTCACACGAGAATTGACGTGGTTACAAGGAATAAGGCCACTAATTTTTGGGACAGGAGTGTTGATTTTATGCCATAGGAATGGTACACATGGATTTTGGTCAAAATGAGCAAAGAGTAGAGAAATGCTTTTGAAATATCTTTTCAGAACTATAGGTGGAAATTGTGCAAATAGAGTAATAAGGATGAGTTACACTGAGCAGGAGGAGCAACATAGATGAGTTAGACTGTGTGAGAGTTACATTGAGTAGGGAAATGCCTGAACTTGGAACCTATGGTTATGATACCATGTCAGACCAAAGAAAATAACTCTCAAATTGATATGTTTCCATTAATGTAAACAAGATTATATAACATGAAGCAATGATCAAATTTGAAGGGTTGGTCTTGTTATAAAAAAATTGTATTTCTATTGACAAGTGTATATTAAATAAACCCTTCATAAAAATTAAAAAAAAGCAAAATGAAATAATATCTTTCTAATCTTTAAAATATTAAAAATTTAAAGAGTGACTATATTAAAACACTATAAAATTTTAATAGAATTTAGTAAATAAGCAAACATTCTTCTCAAATTCCATTAAAAAAAAGTAAAATATGTTTCTTCTATTCATTTGATGATCTTCAAAAGTATTTTGACGTACATCATTGAAAATATAAATCTATTTTCCCAATGGAAAAGGCTTTCTAGTTTTCATTTATTTCCATACATCATAAATAACATTCCAATCTACCTCACCCGGATGCGGGTGCCTTAATGAGATGTTAATGCTCGAGCACGCGGCGCCGGCATCTGGCAATACCTTGAGTTGGTTTGGCGGTTCGTGGCAGGATATTAATTAGCATTTATGAAGCTTCGGGTTCAAGGCACGCAGGGAAAGGATTTCAGGATGGTGCGCACAATTCACGGTTCATTTGTTCTGGTCTCTTCAGACAGTTACAGAGTCGCTCCGGTTTATTCAGGTAGTGACATTCTCTGGTGGTTATGTCCTCAGAACTTTGGCGCAGCACAGAGCATTTGGAAGCCACCATGGCTTCATAATCGCTCACATCTAGCCAGCTTCAGGTATTTGGTTTTGTTTCTTTTCGAAGGTGTCTGGTATAGTCAGTCAGTCTTCTCTATATGCGTTGGGTGTATTAAGTTAGTCTTCTTGCCCATCTCTGTAAGGGGTTTCGTTTCGGTCTTTGCTGAAGGTGTCTGGGTCGGGTATTGGGTTCATTCAGTCGGTGCTGGGTTATTTCTCGTGGTCGTTTATACACTCTGTGTGCTCTGCTTTGGGGTCTTCAGATCAGAGGTCTGTTCACTCCGGTTTCTTTTAGTTTGTGGCGAGTCGCTTCTCTTTCTCCCTCAGTCCTTCAGCACTTTCAATTTGTTAATCCATTCTGCAATGGCCCGGCGTCGTGGTATTCCCAGGCGGGGTAGTAACTCAGGATCCCGTGGAGGGTTTCGGGGTCGTGGTGGCTCAGGACCTCGACGTATTACCCCGTTAGCCTCTGCCTCGCCGGCCTCACCGCCATCAGACCACTCTGGACCCTCCCTAAATAGCTCTTTTCACTCATCCCGGTTCAAATTTAAAAGCAGGCTTAACAAACCGATTATCTCAGCTATTATAACTGTCATCTTCTCGGAGGAAGAAGATGAGCTCACAGGCTCAGTTGAAACCTCCAAGGAACAGTCTCTTTCTCAAAATTCCAGTGACTCTCAGGGCAGCTTGGCTGGTGATGTCCTCAATAATCCCGCTGCGTTGCAGGAAGAAGGTCAACAAGAAGATTCTCGCCATCAGCAAGACTCTTCTCAAGAGAATATCATAGCTTGTGCGCCGGCGCAATTCTCTGGCAGCGTTCTGCACCTTGTGACTCCTCCAGACTGCAACATGACGGAAGTTGAAGATAATGTGATGGTTCATTGGGTAAGCTCTCCTAGCAAGGCAAATGAAGACGACACAGACTCGCCACCTCAGGCATAACTACTTCTGCCTCAACAAGTCATCTCAGGATTTCTGGTTTTTGGGTGTAATTCTCAGTGGGTATGGCTTCTGATATCATCAGTATGGTTTTTCTCATCCTCCAGGATATGATTTTGGCTTTCCAGTTTTTTTGTAATAGTGGCAAAGAACAGCATTTTGTAATAGGGCGGCTCATACTAAAGCGTCGATCCTATATGGCTCTATTTAGTCTTGGGTCTATAATTTTCATCTTTGTAAACAGAAGGCTATGTGCTAATCGCAATGGTTTTTCTGACAGAGGGCAGGCTATAGCCCCCTCAGAGGTTCAAACCTCTTTGTAAATATTTTTCTTTTTAATCTTAATAGAATAGTCTTTATATAGAAAAAAAAAACATTCCAATCTACCTCATTTAGAGCATGAGGAGCACTAAGAGACAACAACATATCTAGTGTCTCCAATGAAACTCTTGATCTATCATCATTTTTTATCTTGTTTAATTTTGAGAAGCCTATTTCACCCATTGTTGTGCTTGCTTGGATGATAAGAATAGCTTGCCATAATTGCATCAAATATGGAAAGCATTCAAACCATTCAATTTAATCTCCACATAGATCCCATGCTCCATACATATGCTTTTTAGGATATGATTTAGAAATAGTACAAATAAATTCATCCATTTCACCCAAACATCTAACAATATCCACAATAGGTGATTCCCAAACACTAAATTTTTCACATAAACATTTCAACCATATTTTTGTTTGACAATCTCTATCATTCACTTCTTCATAATAATGCCAAGGACTGAAAAGCTTAACAACATTAAATACATGTAAATATGTGAATCTCCTATCTAAAGATTCAATAACCTTTACAACAAAACATTTTCCCAAAAGAATACAATCATCTAATGTTCCTAATCTTTACATATTTGGAAAAAATTTGAACCTTAATGGATGTAAATGAACCATACATGTGTTATTTTCAAATCAAAGGGTTCTTCCTTGTGCTTTAACTAAAAAATAAGACATGTGCACTGCATCTACTACAAAAATGCTTCCCAAAAATCATTTGTGAAGCATGCTAATAGAAACATCTAATGTAGTGCCAATAAATGTAATATCAACATGATGCTCTTATAACTTTTGACTCAACTTATTTAATTCAATGAGCACATTTACAAATAGATAGATGCAAAATTTCACTTGAATATTGTTGCCAAATCATACTTTTTTTTTCTCCCTTAACTCTCAATCCTTTAACAAAGCAGGCATGAGTTTAAAAAGTCTTTTCATGACCTTTCCTCTAGAGAGACACATAATTTGATAAATTTTTAAGACCTCTAACCTAGTTATTTGAAATGGTTCCATTAGTTTTTTCAATTCTCCGTATCTTTTAGTTGATTTCCCAAGCAACGAATATTTTTTTTGCAAATATGTCAATATATTGTAACTTTCGAAAATGAGATGAAGCATCATTGGCTGCTAATGCTTCCCTATGAGCTATGCAATGGATATATAATAAACGAGGAGAATCTCAACGAAGCTTAGAAGATAAAACTTCATGAATACCCCTCATGGAAGATGCACCATCTGATCCAAACCCAAATAACTTCATCAAAGATATATCCATTTATGCTAAAAGAGTTCTCACCACATCATACATACACTGAGTTGTTCCATACTTTATTTGAATCAAACATATAAACTTTGTTACACATTCTTCCTCCATTTGTCAAATATGTAATATAAACAATCAAATTGTGTTCCATAGTTCAATCAATGCTTTCATAAATTAAAATTGAGTAAAATGGGATATGTAAAATCCCCTCTTTTAGTTTGTTCCAATACACGTCTTTAGCAACTTGAAGAAACTCTTTTCTTGATGTTGTATTTGTGTATGTAAAATACTCATATGTTAGAGACATGTGCGGAGTGCATTTATACATATTGAAGTCAAATAATGACTTACACATTTTTAAAGATAAATCATGTGTAGCAACAATATACATGTTTTTAATCACTGATATAATTCTTTCCTTCTCAACATCTATCATTTGTTCGACATGCTTAGTGATTGGTGTTGTCCTTTGAGATAACTCTAGGTTAATTAGTTATGCCAAGGATCTATAATGTTTTGTTGTTTTTAATGATTGGATGAACAACAAACAATTTTATAAACAGGTGCTTCAAACTTAGATAGATTTCCAAGAAAAATAAAAGGTCGTTCTTTAACTACATGTAGTTAATTTGATTTTAATGGAGTGGAAAAGTAGAGCTTGGAGAAATATAATTGATTTAATATTCAAATTGAATACTTAACCAGTTATAAGAAGAAATTAAGAAAACAATGTTTACTTAATTAAAAAAAATATAATTAAACTTGTTACAGAGATCTGATGTAATTTATTTATAAAGAGGAACTTACAATAACAAATAGTTCTCTAAATTATTCTCTTATTTAAATCACAACTTCACAGAGGATCCAAAATGAGACTGAAACTCAGTTAAATTTTGAATCGGATAACTGCAAAAGACTTAATTTATATGAACAAAACATAATGAATAAACAAGATGAAACACAACTCACTAAGAAACAGAGCATATGAGGTAAATCCAAAATCTTTTATTATTCCGAAAAAATGCTCCAACTTAGTACAAATCTACTTGATAGCTTGTTCAAGGGTTCAACCCATAATAACTCAAAGGAGGAGTTATTTATACAAAATTTTCAAAATATCTACAATCTGTTTGGAATGTCATACCAAAATAGTACAAAATTACAAAAATAGAACAATATAATAGGAACCAAGAAACTGCTGAAGAGCCCGCTCTATCCTTTGGGATAATGTTGATGATCTGGCCTGAAAATATTGATGAGTTGTCATGTTGTTAGAAATTTACTAAATTGTTTCACACAATTGATCCCATCTTTCTTCACTTGGGATTTGCACATTCACCATCTTTCTAAATGTTTCATCCACCTCTGTGTACCTCTCCAAATTGGGCTTGGTGAGAAATAAATGTTTAATTTCATGCATGATGGTTAAATCAAACTCCAAGGCTTCCAGAAAAGCCTTCCCTGTTATCTGTCCTTTGACTCCTGCAAATTTGGTTATGTCCACTGCAATAGTATACAATTCCTTGCAATAATCTTCTAATTTAATCAATTTATCATTCAAACCTACCAATCCTTTTTTATTTAATACATTAAACTTTGAATGAAATCTTTTGACAGAAATATCTGGGGTTTGACATTTAGTTTCTAATTGATTGATCAAATTCCTCTTTTGTAATACCTTCTTAATTTCTAAGATGGTAGTTGTTCTGTCAGAAATGTTTATTTCTTCTAGTTCTTCTCTGCTTTTTGAATTTAATACTTTGATCATATCTGTGGCTTCTGTTGGCTTGGTCTTCAAGGCTACTTTCTGTTCTTCTATCACTACTCTGCATCTAGTGATGAGTTCTTGCTGCTAAAAAATAATTTGTATGGATGGCCATACATCTGTCATGGATTGGTTGATTTGTGTCTAAATATTTTCCTTGGCATGGGCCAAAGTATCTGCCATTAGGGACTCACTCTCCAATTTCTGAATCTTAAGTTCCAATTGGTGGGACTTCTGCATCTCTTGCACATACAAAGTGTCATTCTTGATTTTCTGCAACTCTAGATTTTGGAATTTCTACAGTAATTTCTCATTTTCCTGTTTTTGTATGGCCAATTCCTGTGATAATCTGGCTGGATTAGTTGTTGTTGATGTAGACTCAATGGTTGTTGATGATGAACTAGGCTCTGTGCCTACAACTGCTATTGGGACTGTTGTGATTGGAACCATGGCAAGTTGTGTTGCTTCCTTCTCTTTTAATAACTCTTCAATCTGCTCTTCCATTTTCTTCAAGTGTATATTCTGCTCAATGATAAGCTTGAGCATATCCTCCTTTTTTTGTTCATTCTCTGCTATATCCTTTGTTAGAGGATCCTCTGTTGAAGGCAACTTCAACTGTTTCTTCAATGTAGCAATGTCTGCATCTTTATTTTTGAGGAGTAGCTCTGTAGCTTTTACATCTTTGGGATCATATCCCACTTTAATTACAAAATCCTCCAATGATTTTATTTTGTTGTCTTTGGCTAAAGAAGAAATCTTTTCTAACTTAAGCTGAGACTGAACATTAGATAGGGCAGTCCTAAGTTTAGAAAGAGACATAGTTGTAATTGTCATAGTAGAAAACAACATCTCACCAGTCTGTCTGTGCATATCCATCTAGTCAATTGGATGAATTTGACTGGTATCAAATTAAAACACAGTCTATTTATAATCTGATGGTGATTTAGGAAATGGAACCTTTGCTTGTAAGAAAGCCATTTTCATTATGCCTTTCTCACTGTCAAAAGCAGAAAGAATCCTATGCTGGGAAGTTGAAGTTTGTTTCCAGAATTGGTTATACACATTGGACTTTAAAGTCTCACTTTCTGTTTGATCTTAAGGAACCTTGAAAATATTCTGATCATCTAAAGAACTAGTTCCTATGGACTGAATAATTTCTAGAGGATCTCTAGAAGGTGAAGTCATAGGAGGAGTGGTTGAAACACTGGTTGTGGGAGGAGTGCTTGAAGCACTAACTCCTACTAATGTAGACACTTGTGGATCTCCAAAATCAATTATCATTGTTTAAGATTCTTCTGTTGGTGTGACCAGGCCAACCTTTGGCTTCTTTTGTTAAAAAATGAATCCTTTCATAATATCTTCAGTAGATGAAGTCTCCTCTCTTAGCATTTTCTGTTGCTCACTCTGAGCAACCAGAGTTTGCTCAGTGGGGGTAGATACAACCTGTTCATCTGCCTCTTGAAGAGTCCCATCAACCCATTGTTCTTGATTCATGATTTTTCCTATTTCTGGCCTTGGAGTATGATTATAAGTAGTCATCTTGAAGTTAACTCTCAAAGCATAAATAATTCCAAAAGGATCATAGGACAAGGTGAAGTTGGGTTGGAAATTCATCTTCCTTAACAATGTATCTGCCTCAACACCAACTGATATGGTGTTGCAAATAAATGATCCAATCTGTGCTTTAATCTTGAATTGAGACATCCTTTTTCCTGAGACAAAGTGTAGGTCATCCATGTGGATCATTTGCCTAGTATATTCCAGAGAAAACATTCTCATAGGAACATATCTAGGTAGCTTATATGGTGCAATATCACAACCATATACTCTTATCTCAATATAGTTCTGGTATAAATACTAGTCACCAGTTTTGATCTACCCACTTAAGTGTAAAATCCTTTTAATTTCATCTCCAATCCTTGGCTATGTCTGACTGTTGAGGAGTTGTGCCACTAGATGTATGAATGTATCTACAAATTCTGAAAATGAGGAGGTGGTAGAAGTTGTCCTGACTATTTCTGTCCAGTGAATTGCTAATTGATTCACTCCTTGTTCATCCTTCTTTCTAAGTTTGATATATAAAAGATCACCCTGCTGAAAAAGAAATATGTGGACAATTATAGAACTGTAACTGAACACTCCTTGTACAGTAAAGTTCATGAATTGTTCATGTATATTATCAACCAAGAATTGGCTGTAATTATACATGAATGTTGGTT
Source organism: Pinus tabuliformis (assembly GCA_031772625.1). Lineage (NCBI taxonomy): Eukaryota > Viridiplantae > Streptophyta > Pinopsida > Pinales > Pinaceae > Pinus > Pinus tabuliformis. The sequence continues at coordinate 919,337,296 of CM062804.1, forward strand.
GATGATATTTGTTAAAAATGGAAAGGAAACCAAGGATAGTCTCATCAACAGATTGGTCATATGGATGCCCTAATAAGTAAGAAAGAAGAGAAATGAAATGTCTGGAGGCTTCAGGAAACATGGAATATGAGTAGGATGGATTTCTTTTGGGCAATTCTGCATCCTCAGGTAAAAGATTTCAAAAATTTGGGCTCTTTGTGAAAAGGTTAACTTATGGTACAGATCCATAAGTGTTGCTGTTAAGTTATGGTATGTTCTATGCTTATAACAGTTTACTTCTTTTTCTTATTATATTCCACCAATTAGCAATCACATGTACGTAAAGTAAAGTGCAGATAGAACATTAAACGATCGACAGAAAACAAGCCAAGACAAGAGACACAAGATGTGGTGGTTAGCCAGGGACAAACCCCACAATGTGTGGGGAAACCCTTTGATCAAATCTTCTTTTATATTCAATAATTCAGCAGAGAGAAATAGTACAATAAATCTGATTCATATCAGCAGTAGGAAACCCTAGATCAGTAGCATCAGCATTAGCGGCTTCATTATCAAACTAGGGCAGACCATATCTCACAAACCGACAGTCGGATTGACTTCATTCCACCACCAAAAGTTTCGGCTTCCAGAGGAGGTTCAGATGAACCTACAGTGCAGTTCAGATGAGGAGATCTTCTAGGCCACGCAAGTCAATCTTTACTTCTGCAGTTGCAGCTTCAGTTTCAGCAGTTTCCGACTTCAAACTAGGGCAGTCGATATCTTGCAAACCATTCGTCGGATTGACTTCATTCCACCACCAAAAGTTTCGGCTTCCAGAGGAGGTTCAGATGAACCTACAGCACAGTTCAAATGAGGAGATCTTCTAGGCCACGCAAGTCAATCTTTACTTCTGCAGTTGCAGCTTCAGTTTCAGCAGTTTCCGGCTTCAAACTAGGGCAGTTGATATCTCGCAAACCGTTCGTCGGATTGACTTCATTCCACCACCAAAAGTTGTGGCTTTCAAAGGAGGTTCAGATGAACCTACAGTACAGTTCCAAAGAGGAGATCTTCTAGGCCACGCAAGTCAATCTTTACTTCTGCAGTTGCAGCTTCAAATTCAACAACTTCCGGCTTCACATGTGTGAGAGAGAGAGACCCATTTCAGCGCAGTAGAGAAGAGACTCATATCTGCGCAGTAGAGAGAGAGAGATGCGATGAGATGAGTGAGTCCAAATGAGGAAAAGTCCTCTTATATTTATACACAACGTTGGTGGGTGAATAGATGCGACTGTTGGGCTTCTGAGCCTACATGAGTTGTAGGTCGGCTTGATAATAATTCCATAATCAAAATAAATTCATATCTCCATGAATACTTATCGGAATTGGATGATCTTTATATCAATCCTACACCTCTCGACGAGAGGAATCTAATAAAAATATTATTAGCCATGAATAAGATGACCCACATGAAGTTTTGCCCTGGTTGCCAATTTTAACACTCCCTCTCAACCATGGAGAACTTCATCTGCAATCTGTCTATCGGTCGTTACTATTCATCCATCAAATGCACTGCCTTGTACAGCCTGACCCTTGCCCTGCTCTGCTCTATTTTGCCTGTTCTGCTTTGTCTTGTTCTGCCCTGCACTGATCTGTACTGTTTTGTTTTGTTCTGCTCTGCTCTTGCATTGTTCTATTCTACTCTGCTTTTGTCTGAATTATGAAGAAGAAGAAATGATTGAGGATGTATCATACTGACTCAAAGTCAGTCTCAGAGTATGTACTACTGGTCCCAGACCAGTCTCAACCAACCCAAAGTCAGCGTCATAGTGAGTACAACTCCAATGGTCCCAGACCAATATCATCCTCCACTGACTCAAAGTCAGTCTCAGAGTATGTACCACTGATCCCAGACCAGTCTCAACCGACCCGAAGTCAGCGTCATAGTATGGTACAACTCCTACCACTAGTCCCAGACTAGTATCATTGATCCCAGATCAATGGAGGTCATCCTAGCATAGGGAGTACGGTAGTTACAATGATGCGTCCATCGGTACTACTATGGTCCCTAACTTCATTTCCCTGCTCATTGATCAGATGAGAGGTACTTCCCATGAGTCCCAGACTGCATGGGTAGGATGCCTCGACAAGAGAACTAATCAATCCTGTCCTCATAGGAGAACACATCAATCCTGTTACAATCGCCATGGAGAACACATCAATCCAGGCCGCCATGGAGAACACATAAATCCAGGCCTCACAGGAGAACTAATCATCCTGTTACACAGGAGAGCGAATCATCCTGTTCCACAAGAGAGCGAATCATCTTGTCCCACAAGAGAGCGAATCATCTTGTTCCACAAGAGAGCGAATCATCTTGTTCCACAAGAGAGCGAATCATCTTGTTCCAGTGCGCACCACCAGGGGAGGGTGAGTCACCCTATGGTCGTATGTTGCTCCAGTAAGAACCACAAGCCCTCAGAGCTCCCAGAGCTCAATGTATGCAACATGTAGGACCGTTGTACAAGTGTTTCTTGATGACTCCAAGTCGTTTGGCAAAATCACAAATTAGATCTTTCCTCAGGGCTTTGACAAGGTGTATCAACCTGTACATCATCTTAATGCGACGGAGCCTCCTTGCTCATCAACTTACCATATCCCAGATGATGTCTATCTGCTGGAGCAATCGACGAATACGAGATTCCTCAATAATCGAATCCCACCTCTGGTTGTTATAGAGAATCACAATGGTATCCAAACAACTCACTGAAGAGCTTTCGCAACCAGACTGCCTCACACGAGGTCATGCTAGCAACAGTATATCCTGCTTCAGTGGTGCTCAAAGTCACCGACTTCTGCTTCCTGCTCATCCAGGATATCAAAGCAGATCCCAAGGTGAAACAGCACTCGGAAGTGCTCTTACGGTCCACCACACTGCCTGCCCAATCAACATCAGTATATCCAAGTAGTCTCACATCTCCGGCAATGTATCTTAATCCATGAGAGATTGTGTCCTGAAGACATCTCAGAAGATTCCTGGCATCAATCTAGTGAGGCTCAACCAAATATGAGCTCACAATGTTAACTGCAAAACATATGTTCGAACGGAGGTTCACCAAGAACATCAATGCGAATGAGTTTTTGAAACTCAGAGGCATTTCCCAAGTCTAGTCCGACATCACTACCATATAACTTCTAAAAGTTAAGATCCTCGAGGTAGTCACAGGCTTGCAGTCCACCATTCCGAATCTTTCCAATATCTTCACCACATATTTTCCTTGAGATAGGAAAATTTCTCTTGGCTTTTGCCACACTTCAAGTCCTTGGTCCTTCATTTCAAATTCAGAAGCCATCTCCCTCTTACATTTGTGAATGAGAGGGTTTGCACCTGTAGAAAGAGGTCATCCACATGCAACACCAGTATGATAGGCTTTTCATCTTCAACCTTAAAGTAAAGGTTAGGATCGGCTTCACTCCTAGTGAATCCCAACTTCATCAAGTAGCTATCGATCCTCTCATACCATGCTCGGGGTGCTTGCTTCAGCCCATAGAGAGCCTTCTTCAACCTGCATACATGAGATTTTCAATCATAAATCTCAAATCCTTCGGGTTGCTCCACGTAGACCTCTTCTTTGATCAAACCATGCAAGAACGCAGTCTTGACATCCATCTGATGTAGGTTCCATCCTTGTGAAGCGGCAAGGGCTATGATCGAGCGGATGGTTGTATATCTGGCAACAGGTGCAAATATCTCATCATAGTCTATACCTTCCACGAGCCTTATACTTTTTCGAGCTTCCATCTGCTGCATGCTTTATCTTGTAAAGCCATTTGGAAGTAACAACAGTCTTGTCCTGGGGTCTGGGAACTACTTCCCAAACATCATTCTTTATGATAGACTCATATTCTTCGGTCATAGCATCCTTCCATACTTGATGCTTGACGGCATCTGAGAATGACGAAGGCTCATTTTGTATGATCGTGCTCATGATGGTCAGGTATCCTTGATACCTATTAGGTTTCTTACTTTCACGAAAGGTTCCTCGGGGTGTAGCATGTCCTTCAGCATCATCAAGTAACCTCTTAAGCCATGAAGGCCTCTTCCTAGAAGAGGAAGGCTCATATGGAGGAGGATCAATCGGATCCATGGGTTCTTCTACATCAGGCATTGATTCATCATCCTTTTCTTTCGGTTCCCTGGTGTCGGCTTCTTGAGAGCTCCTCAAAGTCGGAAGATTGATCACCTTACTGAGAGCCATATCTTCGTCAAAGGTGACATCATGACTAATTATGACTTCCCTTTGACCGGCTACATAGATTCTATAGCCTTTAGTATTTTCACCATAGCCCACGAAAATTCCCTTCTTTCCAGATGCTCCCAATTTATTTCTTTTCTCTTTCGGCACATGAAAGTATATAGGGCTTCCAAAAATTTTAAAATGAGAAACATCACGTTTCTTACCGGTGAATTTTTCTTCAGGAGTCTTGGAACCCAATTCTTGATGAGGGCATCGATTTTGTACATATACGGCAGTGTTTGCAGCTTCATCCCATAGAAACTTTGGAAGTCTTTGATCATGTAGCATGGCCCGGACAGCTTCCATCATCGTGTGGTTCTTCCTTCCCACCACACCATTCTGCTCAGGAGTATGTGGTGTAGTAGTCTCCCTCTTAATGCTAGCCTCAGATGTGCCTAAGTGAACCAACTGTAATATATCAGAGGTCTTGCTTTGGCTTGAGGGGAATGGTCCCCTTTTGAGCTTTCCTTCAGCACATCCCGGACATACACCTTCTTTCTCTACTTGGAATTCGGGCATCCCTGTTACCATTTGTCTTACATCGAGTATAGCTTTATAATGAAGGTGGGCAAACCTCTGATGCCAAAGTTCGGACTGAAGAGTTGTGTCACAAGACATGACACCTAGCGGACTTCCATCGACCTAATATAATGAATCAACACTAAACCCAAGAGTAAAGGCATCTTTAACATTATTTTTCCATATACATACCTTGCCATTGCTGAAGGTTACCTTCTAGCCTCTGTCTTCCATTGCCAAGATGGACACTAGGTTCCTTTTGAGGTCAGGTGCATTTAATACATCCTAGAATTTCTAGCCTTCTTGAATGCTTGTTCTCTTCCTTGATTCCCAGCTCTCCTCTTACCTTTGCTGTTGAATTTGTCATTCCTTTGATTGTCATTAGAGGGATTTCGAGTTGCACCACTGCATACTATACCATGCTTCTCTAATCATGATTATCATCATGCAGTCTGTTGTAGATTTCCTTGGAGGTGTCTAGATCACAGATGTAGGCCACCAAGCGCTTGTCGATAGAGTCTCGGATGATCTTCTTTGTTTTGACTTCTCCATTTTTCCATTTGTTCCAGGCAGCAGCAGATGCATTTGATGAAGGCTCAACAATATTGCCTCTTACATGGTCCAGCACTCCTTGATCTTCAAGGGTTAGATCGATAGACATCTTTCATCCGTGATAATCAGCTTTCTCACGGAGCTTGTCTTCGGCAAGAAAGAGTGTTGAGGACCCCATAGTTCTTTTAGGATAGCCTTGCCAATCTTCTCTTCAATGATTGCTCTTGCTCTTGCTCGGGCTTTGTCTTCACCTCAGCTCTGATACCATGTTAAGTTATGGTATGTTCTATGCTTATAACAGTTTACTTCTTTTTCTTATTATATTCCACCGATTAGCAATCACATGTACGTAAAGTAAAGTGCAGATAGAACATTAAACGATCGACAGAAAACAAGCCAAGACAAGAGACACAAGATGTGGCGACTAGCCAGGGACAAACCCCACAATGTGTGGGGAAACCCTTTGATCAAATCTTCTTTTATCTTCAATAATTCAGCAGAGAGAAATAGTACAATAAATCTGATTCATATCAGCAGTAGCAAACCCTAGATCAGTAGCATCAGCATTAGCGGCTTCATTATCAAACTAGGGCAGACCATATCTCACAAACCGACAGTCGGATTGACTTCATTCCACCACCAAAAGTTTCGGCTTCCAGAGGAGGTTCAGATGAACCTACAGCGCAGTTCAGATGAAAAGATCTTCTAGGCCACGCAAGTCAATCTTTACTTCTGCAGTTGCAGCTTCAGTTTCAGCAGTTTCCGGCTTCAAACTAGGGCAGTCGATATCTTGCAAACCATTCGTCGGATTGACTTCATTCCACCACCAAAAGTTTCAGCTTCCAGTGGAGGTTCAGATGAACCTATAGCATAGTTCAGATGAGGAGATCTTCTAGGCCACGCAAGTCAATCTTTACTTCTGCAGTTGCAGCTTCAGTTTCAGCAGTTTCCGGCTTCAAACTAGGGCAGCCGATATCTTGCAAACCGTTCGTCGGATTGACTTCATTCCACCACCAAAAGTTGCGGCTTTCAAAGGAGGTTAAGATGAACCTACAACGCAGTTCCAAAGAGGAGATCTTCTAGGCCACGCAAGTCAATCTTTACTTCTGCAGTTGCAGCTTCAAATTCAACAGCTTCCGGCTTCACATGTGTGAGAGAGAGAGACCCATTTCAGCGCAGTAGAGAAGAGACTCATATCTGCGCAGTAGAGAGAGAGAGATGTGATGAGATGAGTGAGTCCAAATGAGGAAAATTCCTCTTATATTTATACACAACGTTGGTGGGTGAATAGATGCGACTGTTGGGCTTCTGAGCCTACATGAGTTGTAGGTCGGCTTGATAATAATTCCATAATCAAAATAAATTCATATCTCCATGAATACTTATCGGAATTCGATGATCTTTATATCAATCCTACACCTCTCGACGAGAGGAATCTAATAAAATATTATTAGCCATGAATAAGATGACCCGCATGAAGTTTTGCCCTGGTTGCCAATTTTAACACTCCCTCTCAACCATGGAGAACTTCATCTGCAATCTGTCTATCGGTCGTTACTATTCATCCATCAAATGCACTGCCTTGTACAGCCTGACCCTTGCCCTGCTCTGCTCTATTTTTCCTGTTCTGCTTTGTCTTGTTCTGCCCTGCACTGATCTGTACTGTTTTGTTCTGTTATGCTCTGCTCTTGCATTGTTCTGTTCTACTCTGCTTTTGTCTGAATTATGAAGAAGAAGAAATGATCGAGGATGTATCATACTGACTCAAAGTCAGTCTCAGAGTATGTACTACTGGTCCCAGACCAGTCTCAACCAACCCAAAGTCAGCGTCATAGTGAGTACAACTCCAATGGTCCCATACCAATATCATCCTCCACTGACTCAAAGTCAGTCTCAGAGTATGTACCACTGATCCCAGACCAGTGTCAACCGACCCGAAGTCAGCGTCATAGTATGGTACAACTCCTACCACTGGTCCCAGACCAGTATCATTGATCCCAGATCAATGGAGGTCATCCTAGCGTAGGGAGTACGGTAGTTACAACGATGCGTCCATCGGTACTACTATGGTCCCTAACTTCATTTCCCTGCTCATTGATCAGATGAGAGGTACTTCCCATGAGTCCCAGACTGCATGGGTAGGATGCCTCGACAGGAGAACTAATCAATCCTGTCCTCACAGGAGAACACATCAATCCTGCTACAATCGCCATGGAGAACACATCAATCCAGGCTGCCATGGAGAACACATCAATCCAGGCTGCCATGGAGAACACATCAATCCAGGCCTCACAGGAGAACACATCAATCCTACTACAATCGCCATGGAGAACACATCAATCCAGGCCTCACAGGAGAACTAATCATCCTGTTACACAGGAGAGCGAATCATCCTGTTCCACAAGAGAGCGAATCATCTTGTCCCACAAGAGAGCGAATCATCTTGTCCCACAAGAGAGCGAATCATCTTGTTCCACAAGAGAGCGAATCATCTTGTTCCAGTGCGCACCACCAGGGGACGGTGAGTCACCTTATGGTCGTATGTTGCTCCAGTAAGAACCACAAGCCCTCAGAGCTCCCAGAGCTCAATGTATGCAACATGTAGGACCGTTGTACAAGGGTTTCTTGATGACTCCAAGTCGTTTGGCAAAATCACAAATTAGATCTTTCCTCAGGGCTTTGACAAGGTGTATCAACATGTACATCATCTTAATGCGATGGAGTCTCCTTGCTCATCAACTTACCATATCCCAGATGATGTCTATCTGCTGGAGCAATCGACGAATACAGGATTCCTCAATAATCGAATCCCACCTCTGGTTGTTATAGAGAATCACAATGGTATCCAAACAGCTCACTGAAGAGCTTTCGCAACCATACTGCCTCACACGAGGTCATGCTAGCAACAATATATCCTGCTTCAGTGGTGCTCAAAGTCACCGACTTCTGCTTCCTGCTCATCCAGGATATCAAAGCAGATCCCAAGGTGAAACAGCACTCGGAAGTGCTCTTACGGTCCACCACACTACCTGCCCAATCAACATCAGTATATCCAAGTAGTCTCACATCTCCGGCAGTGTATCTTAATCCATGAGAGATTGTGTCCTGAAGACATCTCAGAAGATTCCTGGCATCAATCTAGTGAGGCTCAACCAAATATGAGCTCACAATGTTAACTGCAAAACATATGTTCGAACGGAGGTTCACCAAGAACATCAATGCGAATGAGTTTTTGAAACTCAGAGGCATTTCCCAAGTCTAGTCCGACATCACTACCATATAACTTCTAAAAGTTAAGATCCTCGAGGTAGTCACAGGCTTGCAGTCCACCATTCCGAATCTTTCCAATATCTTCACCACATATTTTCCTTGAGATAGGAAAATTTCTCCTGGCTTTTGCCACACTTCAAGTCCTTGGTCCTTCATTTCAAATTCAGAAGCCATCTCCCTCTTACATTTGTGAATGAGAGGGTTTGCACCTGTAGAAAGAGGTCATCCACATGCAACACCAGTATGATAGGCTTTTCATCTTCAACCTTAAAGTAAAGGTTAGGATCGGCTTCACTCCTAGTGAATCCCAACTTCATCAAGTAGCTATCGATCCTCTCATACCATGCTCGAGGTGCTTGCTTCAGCCCATAGAGAGCCTTCTTCAACCTGCATACATGAGGATTTCAATCATAAATCTCAAATCCTTCGGGTTGCTCCATGTAGACCTCTTCTTTGAGCAAACCATGCAAGAACGCAGTCTTGACATCCATCTGATGTAGGTTCCATCCTTGTGAAGCGGCAAGGGCTATGATCGAGCGGATGGTCGTATATCTGGCAACAGGTGCAAATATCTCATCATAGTCTATACCTTCCTCGAGCCTTATACTTTTCTGTGCTTCCATCTGCTGCATGCTTTATCTTGTAAAGCCATTTGGAAGTAACAACAGTTTTGTCCTAGGGTCTGGGAACTACTTCCCAAACATCATTCTTCATGATAGACTCATATTCTTCGGTCATAGCATCCTTCCATACTTGATGCTTGACGGCATCTGAGAATGACGAAGGCTCATTTTGTATGATCGTGCTCATGATGGTCAGGTATCCTTGATACCTATTAGGTTTCTTACTTTCACGAAAGGTTCCTCGGGGTGCAGCATGTCCTTCAGCATCATCAAGTAACCTCTTAAGCCATGAAGGCCTCTTCCTAGAAGAGGAAGGCTCATATGGAGGAGGATCAATCGGATCCATGGGTTCTTCTACATCAGGCATTGATTCATCATCCTTTTCTTTCGGTTCCCTGGTGTCGACTTCTTGAGAGCTCCTCAAAGTCGGAAGATTGATCACCTTGCTGAGAGCCATATCTTCGTCAAAGGTGACATCATGACTAATTATGACTTCCCTTTAATCGGCTACATAGATTCTATAGCCTTTAGTATTTTCACCATAGCCCACGAAAATTCCCTTCTTTCCAGATGCTCCCAATTTATTTCTTTTCTCTTTCGGCACATGAAAGTATACAGGGCTTCCAAAAATTTTAAAATGAGAAACATCACGTTTCTTACCGGTGAATTTTTCTTCAGGAGTCTTGGAACCCAATTCTTGATGAGGGCATCGATTTTGTACATATACGGCAGTGTTTGCAGCTTCAGCCCATAGAAACTTTGGAAGTCTTTGATCATGTAGCATGGCCCGGACAGCTTCCATCATCGTGTGGTTCTTCCTTCCCACCACACCATTCTGCTCAGGAGTATGTGGTGTAGTAGTCTCCCTCTTAATGCTAGCCTCAGATGTGCGTAAGTGAACCAACTGTAATATATCAGAGGTCTTGCTTTGGCTTGAGGGGAATGGTCCCCTTTTGAGCTTTCCTTCAGCACATCCCAGACATACACCTTCTTTCTCTACTTGGAATTCGGGCATCCCTGTTACCATTTGTCTTACATCGAGTATAGCTTTATAATGAAGGTGGGCAAACCTCCGATGCCAAAGTTCGGACTGAAGAGTTGTGTCACAAGACATGACACCTAGCGGACTTCCATCGACCTAATATAATGAATCAACACTAAACCCAAGAGTAAAGGCATCTTTAACATTATTTTTCCATATACATACCTTGCCATTGCTGAAGGTTACCTTGTAGCCTCTGTCTTCCATTTCCAAGATGGACACTAGGTTCCTTTTGAGGTCAGGTGCATTTAATACATCCTAGGATTTCTAGCCTTCTTGAATGCTTGTTCTCTTCCTTGATTCCCAGCTCTCCTCTTACCTTTGCTGTTGAATTTGTCATTCCTTTGATTGTCATTAGAGGGATTTCGAGTTGCACTGCTGCATACTATACCATGCTTCTCTAATCATGATTATCATCATGCAGTCTGTTGTATATTTCCTTGGAGGTGTCTAGATCACAGATGTAGGCCACCAAGCGCTTGTCGATATAGTCCCGGATGATCTTCTTTGTTTTGACTTCTCCATTTTTCCATTTGTTCCAGGCAGCAGCAAATGCATTTGATGAAGGCTCAACAATATTGCCTCTTACATGGTCCAGCACTCCTTGATCTTCAAGGGTTAGATCGATAGACATCTTTCATCCGTGATAATCAGCTTTCTCACGGAGCTTGTCTTCGGCAGGAAAGAGTGTTGAGGACCCCATAGTTCTTTTAGGATAGCCTTGCCAATCTTCTCTTCAATGATTGCTCTTGCTCTTGCTCGGGATTTGTCTTCACCTCAGCTCTGATACCATGTTAAGTTATGGTATGTTCTATGCTTATAACAGTTTACTTCTTTTTCTTATTATATTCCACCGATTAGCAATCACATGTACGTAAAGTAAAGTGCAGATAGAACATTAAACGATCGACAGAAAACAAGCCAAGACAAGAGACACAAGATGTGGCGGCTATCCAGGGACAAACCCCACAATGTGTGGGGAAACCCTTTGATCAAATCTTCTTTTATCTTCAATAATTCAGCAGAGAGAAATAGTACAATAAATCTGATTCATATCAGCAGTAGCAAACCCTAGATCAGTAGCATCAGCATTAGCGGCTTCATTATCAAACTAGGGCAGACCATATCTCACAAACCGACAGTCGGATTGACTTCATTCCACCACCAAAAGTTTCGGCTTCCAGAGGAGGTTCAGATGAACCTACATCGCAGTTTAGATGAGGAGATCTTCTAGTCCACGCAAGTCAATCTTTACTTCTGCAGTTGCAGCTTCAGTTTCAGGAGTTTCCGGCTTCAAACTAGGGCAGTCGATATCTTGCAAACCATTCGTCGGATTGACTTCATTCCACCACCAAAAGTTTCGGCTTCCAGAGGAGGTTCAGATGAACCTACAACACAGTTCAGATGAGGAGATCTTCTAGGCCACACAAGTCAATCTTTACTTCTGCAGTTGCAGCTTCAGTTTCAGTAGTTTCCGGCTTCAAACTAGGGCAGTCGATATCTTGCAAACCGTTCGTCGGATTGACTTCATTCCACCACCAAAAGTTGCGGCTTTCAAAGGAGGTTCAAATGAACCTACAGCGCAGTTCCAAAGAGGAGATCTTCTAGGCCACACAAGTCAATCTTTACTTCTGCAGTTGCAGCTTCAAATTCAACAGCTTCCGGCTTCACATGTGTGAGAGAGAGAGACCCATTTCAGTGCAGTAGAGAAGAGACTCATATCTGCGCAGTAGAGAGAGAGAGATGTGATGAGATGAGTGAGTCCAAATGAGGAAAAGTCCTCTTATATTTATACACAACGTTGGTGGGTGAATAGATGCGACTGTTGGGCTTCTGAGCCTACATGAGTTGTAGGTCGGCTTGATAATAATTCCATAATCAAAATAAATTCATATCTCCATGAATACTTATCGGAATTGGATGATCTTTATATCAATACTACACCTCTCGACGAGAGGAATCTAATAAAGATATTATTAGCCATGAATAAGATGACCCACATGAATTTTTGCCCTGGTTGCCAATTTTAACAGTTGCTGGTGAAAAATGACAGAGAGAGTCAAATTGGGGGATTAGGAGCATCTGGTTTATGGTTTCAACATAGATAGTTATCATAATGTCTCCATTCTGAGCCATGAATGTTCTTTTTACAGGGTCATATTTGGCTTGACACCAGGTAATGAGGTTAAGGAACTCATGTGTTTTTGGGAAACTAAAGAAAGGTAATAGGGATTCCCAAAATCTGATTGGGTCTTGCTTGTCTAGGTAATTTTGTTTGAGCAACAAGTGCAGTTCATAGAAATCGAACTCACGCTTGGCTTCTGAAATTTTAAACAGTAAGTCTACAAGAGGAACATGATCAAGGTCGAGCTGGGTTGGAGTAGCAGTACTTTCCTCTGCACTCTGCTTTTTAGCTTTTTCTTTTGGGTCCATGCTAGTAGACAGGAAGAAGAGAGATTCTAGTAACATACTGAGCGAATAGGAAAAGGTCCTGCAGAAATTGTTTACCTGCAAATAATAGAAAAGAGTCATACGATAGTGACAAAGAGGTAGGTATAGTTTTATTTATAACATGTCGGGAAGGACTAACGGTTTTATCCATGACCATAGTTGCTTTAATGCACAGGAGCAGAGCTACAATGGGTGAATATAACGGGCATGACAGCGAGCACGTGAGGTGGCAACGGATATGATGAATAGGCAATGGGTATGTGAGGTGGCGGCTTGGAATTGGTTGAAGGATAACGATTAAGGCACGGGATGGAAGAGTCATTGGCGGAGGGAAATCATGAGCGGTTTGCGGGGGTGGGGGGGGGGGGATGTAGCGAGTGGTTACGGTCTTGAGCGGGGGGGGGGGTGCAGAGTAATAAGGTGGTGCCACATAGGGTTGGGGCGTCTGCATTTAAACCCGCTTTGTGGACCCACCCCCCCATGGCATTAACAAGAAATAGTCGAGCGGGGTGTGAACTCTCTCCTCGTCGTTGATCCTGGCGGGGAGTATATCAACCGTTAAATGATGCACTCCCTTTATTAAAAGTTGACAAGATGTTTTGTCGCTTATTGACTTTGGCCTAATCATATATGCGCTTTATAACATAATTTTTAATGCCAAAGGTTTATAACCAAAAATTAATCTCGATTAAGGAAATTAATCATTAATTAACAAAATTTAACATTTTTTTAATGTGGCGCATTTAAATGAGCAGTCCTTGCATTTATTTTTATTTGAAAATGAAGCCTTTGTTTTCTTTTTGCTTCCCTGACATTTTATTTTTCTTTTGCCTTCTTTCTTTAGGGCAACTAACTCCTAACATTTTATTGATATGGATGCATATAAAAATATGAAATTGTCCTAACATTTTTATTTTTCTTTATTTTTCATCCATATCCTAACTTAACATTTTGAATTTATTTTTGACTAATATACTCACTTATAAAAACCAAATAATGTCACAACATTGGCTCTAGCTGGGGACTGCTTCCCCTTGTGGGATGAAGAGAACAAGAAGATCCAAGTGCCTTATCCTCGAGCTACGGAGTCTTTGTTGAAACAACCACACACTTGCAATTTTCTCAAAATAAAATGAAATCTCTGGGTATTTACAGATGATGAATGGATGGATGAGAATCTAACACTGGATATAATGTTTCAAGTATTTCCCATTGACTGGCAATTAGGAATACTCTCCTTCCAAATTCTGTAGGATGAATGTATTATTCCCTTTGACTTCTTCAATGCTAAATGGACCAAACCAGAGGTTGTAAAATTTTGCATGCTTGCCTTTGTCCTCCCTCCTTGTATCCCATCTAAGCACAGGTCACCTTTCTTGAAATTCCTTTCTCTGGCCTTTCTGTCAAACAACTCCTTCATATTATTTTGATATTTCCTTAGCTTGTACTAAATTCCATCCCTGTCCTCATTCAACTCAATGATTTGATTAATCCTTCTTGAGAAATCATCTTTTTCTTCATAAGATTCTTGAAGGAACCTCATAATTGGTAAATCCAAATGAGTAGGAAAAATTGCTTCCTTACCATAAACTAATTGGAAAGGAGACTTGCCTATGGATCTCTTAGGAGAAACTCTGTTTGCCCAAATGTCATGGATGAGGTGACTGTCCCAACTCTTTTTATGGTCTTCAAGAGTCTTCTTAATGACCTTAACTAAGCTCTTGTTGGAGGACTCTGCTAGCACATTACCTTGTGGATAATATGGTGTAGAATGATGTAACAAAATTGAATACTTTTGACAGAACTCAATCATTTTAATATTGCTAAAAGTTGTTGCATTGTCTGTAACAATTTGTTGAGGACATCCAAATATTGATAAAATATTATCCTCAAGGAATTTAATTTACAATAGTATCAGTTGCATTTTTAGCAGGTATTTCCTCTGCCCATTTGGTGAAATAGTCTGTAGTAGTTATAATCCATCTATGTTGATTACTTGATTGTGGGTGAATCTCTCCTATGAAGTCTAACCCCCATTGTAGAAAAGGTGCCTGAACCAGTACTAGAACAAGAGGAAGTGTTGAAATTTTCTGTTTCCCTGCAAATATTTGACATTGTGTGCAAATCCTAACTCTTGCTCCAACTTCTTTAAAGAGTGTGGGCCAATAGAAACTTGCCTTTAAAATTTTATAAGCTGTTTCTCTCCACGTATAGTGTCCACCACAAAACCTTGCATGGAACTAATCTATAATTCCCTCTGATTCATTTTCAGTCAGACAAAGAAGAAGTATATTGAGAGGATCCTTCTAGTATAGATTACCATTGATAATACATTATTTCACTACTTTGAGCTTCAGGGCTTTACACTGCTTCAAGTCAAGTTCAGCTGGACATTAAAAATCTCTAAGAAACTGCACAATATCAGAATACCAATCAGAGAGTAGATATTTCTGATCTATATGAATGAGGATGGTTTGTTCTGAAGAAGGAGGTTCTTGTGGATTCTCTTCTAAATTTTGAGAAGGTTCTTGTGGATTCTTCTCAGATGACAGTTCAGAAATAAAATTTATCCCCAATACTTTGCAATTGGATTCAACCAACAATTTGGCCAAACCTTGACCTTTTACTAGCTTTGTGGTCTTAATCTCAAGATCAAATTCAAGAATTTTAGCAATCCATCTTCCCCTTCTTCCATCAGTATCAGGTTGGGTCAAAACAATTTTGACAGCATGATTAGGGACATAGGTTGTGATGTGTGAATGCAAGACATAGGTTCTAAAGGCTTTGAGGGCTTGGATTAAGGCATAAGCTTGTTTTTCAATAATGTCATACCTAAGCTCAACATCCCTCATGACTTTAGAAAAGAAGGCTATGGGTTGGTCATCACCATTTGTATTCTTCTGTAAAAGTATAGATGTTAAGGTTGTCTCTGATGCAAAAGAAAATATGCTAAAAGGAGAGGAATAATTAGGACTAGCTAATGTAGGGGCCTCAGATATAGCCTTTTTTATCCAATCAAAAGCATATCTGGCAAAAATTTTCCATTTCACTTCATTGTTCTTTTTTAACATATCAGTTATATCTTTGACTATTTTTGCATAATTATGGATAAATCTTCTGAGAAAATTAATTTTCCTAAGGAAGGTTTGTATCTCCTTCTTGTTTCTAGGTAGAGATAGAGTTTGAATCGCTGAAACTCTCTTTGGGTCAATGATAACTCCCTCTTTAGAGATAATATGCCCTAGTAATTTGCCTTCCTTTACAATAAATAGAGACTACTTTGGATTTATGGATATGCCATATTTTCTGCACCTGTCAAAAACCTTACTCAAGTGTTTTAAATGATTTTCATCAAAATCAGAGAAAACAGTTAAATCATCGAGATAAATGACATTAAATTCAGATGTCTTACCAACAAATGCTAGATCCATGGCTCTCTGAAAAGTGGCTCCAACGTTTGTCAATCCAAATGGCATCCTAGCATACATGAATGTACCCCAGGGAGTAGTAAAAGCAGTTTTATCTTGGTCAGCTTGACTTACCATAATCTAGTTATAACTAGAAAATCCATCTAGCATAGAAATCCTATTTGCACCTGAAACTTTCTGAAGTAGATGGTCCATTTTGGGCAATGGGTAGTTATCCTTTAAAGATGATTTGTTCATATTTCAGAACCATTTTTCTTCCTGACAGGAACTAGGTTAGCCACCCAGTTAGAATACCTCAAAGGTACTATGATATGAGCATCAAGCAACTTTTTAAGTTCTTTCTCAATGGTTGGAATAAGTATTAGATTGATTCTTCTTAATTTTTGTTGGAAGGGTTTTGCTTCTATTTTCAAAGGGATCTTATGCTCAATAAAGATGTATCATAAGTTTTTAATTCATTATAAGACTAGGCAAAAATATCTCTGTAATTTTTAAGAAGATTCAAGTATTTGTTTCTAACATCCAAAGGCAAAGATGATGAAAATTTAACGTTTTTCACTTCATCTAAAGTCCTAATATTGCACTCTTTGATTTCTTCTTCAGGTGAATTACACAAGGGGTTTTTGGAGACATCATTATTATCAAATAGCTTTTCCAATGGAACTAATTCTTTGGGAATGAAATTATTAGATAATTGAATGATATCATGATCAAGAATTTTATGACTGAATGAAGTTTCTGGGCTCCGTGGATTTGATTCTTGGACATCTTTTTAATCTTCTTCAATTTTCATATTTGAGAATTCATTAATGACTTGAAGAAAATATTTTCATTGCTCATCATCCTCAAAAATATACCAATGTTTAAGGTTACTAGGAATTGATGGTATGTACTTGACTTGAACCTGATATTCTAACAATACTGGCTCAGGGATTTTGAAAGAGCTTGCTGAAACAACAAGTGAATCAGCATGCATATTCTCATCTATGGGTATAGCAGTTATGTTAAATCCTTGGAAGAAATTTTCAATTGTATCCCAAATTTCATTTCTATAGGATCTGAGTCTTGGGTGCTTTGTTTGACACAAGTACCCAAACTTCTTCACTATTAGCTCAGAATCAGAAAAGGCACCAAGTTTTTAACCTTTGAACTCTTACCTAGTTCAAGACCAAGAAGAAAAGCTTCATACTCAACCACATTATTGGTGACTTCAAATTCAAGTTTACATGACTGAGTAATATTTTATTTATCTGGTGAGATTAAAACAATGCCTTCTCCTACTCTTTCCTTTGAGTAAGAGCCACCAAAATAAATTTTCTAGATGTCTGATTTTACAATTTTATGTTTTAAATTTGTATTTTCGATAGCAAGTTGAGTGTTTGATGAATTTTGCAATGATAACTGAAAGCAACCAAAATCCTGATCTACTGCATAGATGGGGTGACTTTTTTCTTGATTAGACCTGCAAACAGTATGGAGGAATCCGACTTCCCTATATAATCTTAAATGTTCACCTCCATAAACTGGAATAGTGACAAAAGACATGTCCATCTGAAGTGATCCTCCAAGTTTAGCACAACATGATCTAGATAGAAGCATGCCAAACTTGGCAAGAATATCAATGACAACTATGTCTAAAACTATACTCTTAATAGGTATTTAGGCTAGGGTGACAACTAGGTCTTTGATTAATCCTAGTCATGGTACTTTCTTTGAATCAAAGGTATAGAGGTCGTGATAGGAATGAGTAACTTCTAACTGAAGCTAGTCCATATGATCTGGATTTAAACAGGAACGCAATAAAGTACAGAAATAACCATAAATACAGAGGTGCAGCAGAAATAATACTTAATTTCATTATTGTAAAATACTGAAATATGCTTACAAATAGAAATGGAAATAAATTAACTAGGGCGATGGTAGCTTATCTCTGAGAAGAGATGTGGCGGCTACATGCCTCTGAATTGTCTTACAATGAGGCTCGAAGACCTATTTATTGTTGAGAAACAATGGAAACCCATAAACATCCAAAAACCTAACCCTAGGAGATGAAACACCAAACTATGGGCCTGTTTGGGTAAATTGGTACATCAACTTCTCGGGGTCATAACTTTGGCATACAATCTCCGTTTGACGCGCACAATACCTCGTTAGAAATATCTATCCGAGGACTACCATTTTTCAGTGAGAAACATTAATCTATATCCCTTGTTGCTCCAGGTTTTCCCAAAAAATGTCGTTTAGGGCCTCAAAACGGCTCCAGAAGTTCAGGACCCGAAAAACTGCCAAAAATAGTAAATTGTGCTACAATTAAGGAAATTGAAAAACTAAAAGAGACAGTTGTGGGGGTCCAAGTGAGATAGGTGGGTGGCCACCAACATCCACTTGGATCACCATAATTACCTTTGGCATAAGGTTATGAGAAGCACTGGAGACCAACATGCATTTATACAAGAGAAAATCATGGACCTTTAAAGTTACATAAAAGGGTGTAACAATCTCATCAATCATATCAGAACTGGGGCCAAAAACTACTGAAGGATTTTCATCTTGTAGACTGATAATATCTCCCTCAACATCTACACTAGAATATTGTATCCATTTAGACACTTGATTTTTATAACCAGTGTTCTTGGAAAGTTCAACTAAAGGGATAGGAATCTTGACTCTTTCCAATTCTTTCTCAATATTAAAAGTTGTCAAAATGGTTTTATCAGATGAAAAAGTTTTAGTAGATGACTCTCCAGTTTGAGGTGTTGGAGTTTGTGTTTGAATAGATTTTGTTGCAGGTTCAATTATAGTTGTAGATTTAGGAGGTCTACATGGGACTGGTCTGGGTCTTAGATCATACCTCTTATTTAATTCTACAATAAAAAATTTAGAGAATGCTTGATATTTGGAAAGTTGAGTATCTCCTTGTTCTTGTTCAAAACACTGAGAGGAATATGTAGGTACTATTTCCAGTTGTACTGCTGAAAAATCAATATTATTGATATCTTTAGTAATTAAAGGACCTACATCCTCAGGTTGTTGCTCATCAATCAACAATGGTGGTTAAATTTTTTGATAGAACTTGGTCTCTAGAGGATCTGCATTTGAGGAGCTCTTCGAAATTAAGTTTGAGCTTGTGGCCTAACAACAGTTTGTTGAGTGGTTCTAGGTTGTGCTTCAATTTTAGAAATCCTATTGGAAAGGTTTCTAAGTAAAGATGTAATTTCATCAATTTTCTGATCTTCAACTTTGGATTTGGAGGAGGATGAGCCATCAACCCTAGCTTTTAATTTTCTTTCTTCTTTCTCTACTTTAGCTTTAAGTTTGCTAGAAGTAGACCTATTAGCTTCAACCTCTATGGCATTTGTCTGCATATCTTCTAATGTATTGGACACTCTTTCTCTTAACATGACTGCAAATTCATCCTCAAATGCTTTGGAAAATCTAACCTTTGCAGCTATTACCAATGGCTTATAATCAACAGGCATTTTATGATAGAGTTTATTAAATCTCTTAATAAATTCGGTCACTGGTTCACCAGTTGTTTCTCTTCAATTCTTCAAATTCAGTGAGAAAGTAGACATGATCCTTCTCTACCCCCCATTGATTCTTAAAGATAGTTATGAGTTCATTCCATGTTCTAATAGAGTCAGGTCTAAGTTGCCTAAACCAGATCCTAACATTTCCTTCTAAGGATTGCATAAATAATCTCATATAAACATTTTCATTTTCTATGTTCATATTATCAGCAAAATCTAGGAAAGTAACTACACGATCTTCTGCTGAAGGACCAGTTTCACCATTGAATCTAGGTAAATTATTTAGATATCCATTAGGAAAATTTGGCAAGTTTTGAGGAAGAACTAAAGCAGCATATCTTGCTTGTACAATAGGTTGAAAAGCCATGATGGTAGGTGGAGTCTAGGGTGACTGAGTGGATGATGAAGAGGAAGAAGAAGATGATGAAGCTGAAGGGGAAGAAGAAGAATTGGTAGGGGTATTGGTATGTGGAGGAGAGAAAGAAGGAGGAGACCTTCTTGAATATTTCAAAGGGGTTTTACTAACCAACTTCTAAACTCCTGATGGAAAATCTTCCTCATTATCAAACAAAGGATTTGAATAGATAGAGAATGTCTCTTCAAGATTAGTAGAAGTTGATGGAACAAAATAAGGAGTTGGAGAGATGAAATCTGTAGGTTTGAATTCAGGTAAATGTAAACCCAATTCTTCCTTAGATGAAGGTGATTTTATAGGAATGGATGGCACTTGATATGACTCAAGTGATTGGATTAAAAAGGTTGATGGAAGATCTACTCCTTTTGAATGGAGTTCAGAAACCCTAGGAGGTAGTTCAGTCCAATCAAGATTAGATGGAACAAATGAAAAAGGATCTACATATGATATATCTTCAAAATGTAATGTTGAAGAAGAAGAAGAGGTTTGATGTCTTCTCCTTAAAGAGGCTCCTCTAACAAGTCTCTCTAGATATGGAAGAGGGTTAACAATCTCATAATCAGAGTGTGATCTAGTATGCTTAAAAGGAGCCAGCTTGAAACAGTGGAATCACCAGGTGAAAGTTTTTGACCTATATCTAATCCTTTATTCACCTTAAAGGAAAAGGGAAAAATCGTTTCCCCGGGGAAAATAAAACTTTCAATCCTTCGCTCCCCGACAATGACGCCAATCTGATGTTGTCCTTTGAGATAACTCTAGGTCAATTAGTTATGCCAAAACATCTATAATATTTTGTTGTTTTTAATGATTGGATGACTAGTGAACAATTTTATAAACAGGTGCTTCAAACTTAGATAGATTTCCAAGAAAAATAAAAGTTTTTCTTTAACTACACATAGTTAATTTGATTTTAATGGGGTGGAAAAGTAGAGCTTGGAGAAGTATAATTGATTTAATATTCAAACTAAATACTTAACCAGTTATAAGAAGAAATTAAGAAAACAATGTTTACTTAATTAACAAAATATAATTAAATTGTTACAGAGATCTGATGTAATTTATTTATAAAGAGGAACTTACAATAACAAACAGTTCTCTAAATTATTCTCTTATTTAAATCACAACTTCACAGAGGATTCAAAATGAGACTGAAACTCAGTTAAATTTTGAATCGGATAACTCCAAAAGACTTAATTTATATGAACAAATCATAATGAATAAACAAGATGAAACACAACTCACTGAGAAACAGACCATATGAGGTAAATCTAGAATCTTTATTATTCCAAAAAAATGCTCTAGCTTAGTAAAAATTTGCTTGATAGCTTGTTCAAGGGTTCAACCCATAATAACTCAAAGAACAAGTTATTTATACAAAATTTTCAAAAGATCTACAATTTGTTTGGAATTGCATACCAAAATAGTACAAAATTACAAAAATAGAACAATATAATAGGAACTGAGAAACTGCTAAAGAGGTGGTTCTATCCTTTGGGAATCTGTTGATGATCTGGCCTGAAAATACTGATGAGCTGTCATGCTGTTAGAATGAGAAATTACTAAATTGTTTCACACAATTGATCCCATCTTTCTTCACTTGGGATTTACACATTCACCATATTTTTAAATGTTTCATCCACCTTTGTGTACCTCTCTAAATTGGGCTTGGTGAGAAATAAATGTTTAATTTCATGCATGATGGTTAAATCAAACTCCAAGGCTTCCAGAAAAGCCTTCCCTGTTATCTGTCCTTTGACTGCTGCAAATTTGGTTCTGTCAACTGCAATAGTATACAATTCCTTGCAATAATATTCTAATTTAATCAATTTATCATTCAAACCTACCAATCCTAGCAGTCATTTTTTATTTAAGATATTAAACTTTGAATGAAATATTTTGACAAAAATATCTAGGGTTTGACATTCAATTTATAATTGATTGATCAAATTCCTCTTTTGTAATACCTTATTAATTTCTAAGATGTAGTTGTTCTGTCATAAATGTTTATTTCTTCTAGTTCTTCTCTGCTTTTTGAATTTAATAATTTGATCATATATGTGGTTTCTATTGGCTTGGTATTCAAGGCTGGTTTCTGTTCTTCTATCATTGCTCTGCATCTAGTGATGAGTTCTTGCTGCTAAAAAATAATTTGTATGGATGGCCATACATCTGTCATGGATTGGCTGATTTGTGTCCAAATATTTTCCTTGGCATGGGCCAAAGTATCTATGATTAGGGACTCACTCTCTAATTTATGAATCTTAAGTTCCAATTGGTGGGACTTCTGCATCTCCTACACATACAAAGTGTAATTCTTGATTTTCTGCAACTCTAGATTTTGGAATTTTTGCAGTAATTTTTTGTTTTCATGTTTTTGTATGGCCAATTCCTGTGATAATTTGGATGGATCAGCTGCGGTTGATGTAGACTCAATGGCGGTTGATGATGAACTAGGCTCTATCCCTGCAACTGCTATTGGGACTACTGTGATTGGAACCATGGAAAGTTGTGTTGCTTCCTTCTCTTCTAATAATTCTTCAATCTGCTCTTCCATTTTCTTCAACTATATATAATGCTCAATTATAAGCTTGAGCATATCCTCCTTTTGTTGTTCATTCTCCGGTATATCCTTTGTTAGAGTATCCTCTGTTGAAGGCAACTTCAACTATTTCTTCAATGCAACAATGTCTGCATCTTTCTTTTTGAGGACTAGCTCTGCAGCTTTTACATCTTTGGGATCATATCCCACTTTAATTACAAAATCCTCCAATGATTTTATTATGTTGTCTTTGGCTAAATAAGAAATATTTTCTAACTTAAGTTGAGACTGAACATTAGATAGGGTAGTCCTAAGTTTAGAAAGAGACATAGTTGTAGTTGTCATAGTAGAAAACAACATCTCACCAGTCTGTCTGTGCATATCCATCTGGTCAATTGGATGAATTTGACTGGTATCAAATGAAAACACAATCTTTTTATAATCTGATGGTGATTTAGGAAATGGAATTTGGGCTTGTAAGAATGCCATTTTCATTCTGCCTTTCTCACTGTCAAAAGCAGAAAGAAGCCTATGCTGGGAAGTTGATGTTTGTTTCCAGAATTGGTTGTACACATTGGAATTTAAAGTCTCATTTTTCTGTTTGATCTCAAGGAACCTTGAAAATATATTCTAATCATCTGAAGAACTAGTTCCTGTGGACTGAATAATTTCTAGAGGCTCTCTAGAAGGTGAAGTTATAGGAGGAGTGGTTGAAACGCTGGTTGTGGGAGGAGTGGTTGAAGCACTAACTCCTGGTGATGTAGACACTTCTGGATCTCCAAGATCAATTATCACTATTTAAGATTCTTCTATTGGTGTGACCAGGCCAACGTTTTGCTTATTTTGTTGAAAAATGAATCATTTCATAATATCTTCAGTATATAAAGTCTCCTCTCTTAGCTTTTTCTGTTGCTTGCTCTAAGCAACTGGAGTATGTTCAGTGGGGGTAGATACAACCTGTTCATCTGCCTCTTGAAGTGTCCCATCAGCCACTTGTTATTGATTTATTTTTTTCTATTTCTTGTCTTGGAGTATGATTATAAGGAGTCATCTTGAAATTAACTCTCAAAGCATAAATAATGCCAAAAGGATCATAGGACCAGGTGAAGCTGGGCTGGAAATTCATCTTCCTTAACAATGTATTTGCCTCAACACCAGCTGATATGGTGTTGCAAATAAATGATCCAATCTGTGCTTTAATATTTAATTGAGACTTCCTTTTGCCTGACACAAAGTGTAGGTCATCCATGTGGATCATCTGCTTAATATATTCCATAGAAAAGATTCTCATAGGAACATATTTGGGCAGCTTATATGGTGCAAGCTCACAACCATATACTCTTATATCAGTATAGTTTTGGTATAAATACCAGTCACCAGTTTTGGTTTGCTCACTTAAGTGTAAAATCCTTTTAATTTCATCTCCAATCCTTGGCTCTATCTGACTGTTGAGGAGTTGTGCCACTGGATGTATGAATGTATCTACAAATTCTGAAAATGAGGAGGTGGTAGAAGTTATCCTAACTATTTATGTCCAGTGAATCATTGATTGATTCAGTCCTTGTTCATCCTGCTTGCTAAGTTTGATAGGAAAAATATCACCCTGCTTAAAAAGAAACACGTGGACAATTATAGAACTATAACTGAACACTCCTTGTACAATAAAGTTCATGAATTGTTCATGTACATTATCAGCCAAGAATTGGTTGTAATTATACATGAATGTTGGTTTCTGATCTTTGTTAAAAATGGAAAGGAAACTAAGGATAGTATCATCAACAGACTGGTCATCTGGATACCCTAATAAGTAGGAAAGAAGAGAAATGCAATGTCTGGAGGCTTCAGGAAACATGGAAGATGAGTAGGGTGGATTTCTTTTGGGAAATTTTGCATCCTCAGGTAAAAATATTTCAAAAATTTGGGCTCTCTGTGGAAAGGTTAACTTATGGTATAGATCCATAAGTGTTGCTGGTGAAAAATGACTGAGAGAGTCAAATTGGGGGATTAGGAGCATCTAGTTTATGGTTTCAACAAAGATGGTTATCAGAATGTCTCCATTCTGAGCCATGACTGCTCTTTTTACAGGGTCATATTTGGCTTGACACCAGGTAATGAGGTCAGGGAACTCATGTGTTTTTGGGAAACTAAAGAAAGGTAATAGGGATTCCCAAAATCTGATTGGGTCTTGCTTGTCTAGGTAATTTTGTTTGAGCCACAAGTGCAGTTCATAGAAATTGAACTCACACTTGGCTTCTGCAATTTTAAACAGTGAGTCTACAAGAGGAACATGGTCAAGGTCGAGTTGGGTTGGAGTAGCAGTACTTTCCTCTGCACTCTGTTTTTTAGCTTTTCCTTTTGGGGCCATGCTGGTAGATAGGAGGAAGAATGATTCTGGTAACAGATTGAGCGAATAGGAAAAGGTCTTGCGGAAACTGTTTACCTGCAAATAATATAGTTTTATTATAACATGCCGAGAAGGGCTAACAATTTTATTCATGACCGTAGTTGCTTTAATGCACAGGAGCGGAGCTACAACACGTGAATATAACGAGCATGACAATAGGGCAGCAAGCATGTGAGGTGGCAATGGATAGGATGAATAGGCAATGGGTATGTGAGGTGGCGGCTTGGGATTGGTTGAAGGATAATGGTTAAGGCGCGAGATGGAAGAGCCGTTGGCGGAGGGAAACCATGAGCGGTTTGCGAGGGGGTAGCGAGTGGTTTACGGTTTTGAGCGGGGGGGGGGGGTGAGGAGTAATAAGGTGGTGCCACGTAGGGTTGGGGTGTCTACCATTAAACCCGCTTTGCGGACACCCCCCCCCCCCCCCCCCAATCGCGTTAACAAGAAATAGTCGAGGGGGGTGCGAAGTCTCTCCCTGCCGATGATCTGGGTGGGGAGTAGATCAGTTGTTAAATAATGCGCTCCATTTATTGAAAACCGACAAGATGTTTTTTCGTTTATTTACTCTGGCCTAATCATATATGCACTTTATAACATAATTTTTAATGTCAAATGTTTATAACCAAAAATTAATCCTGATTAAGGAAATTAATCATTAATTAACAAAATTTAACATTTTTCTAATCTGGCGCATTTAAATGAGTAGCCCTTGCATTTATTTTTATTTGAAAATGAAGCCTTTGTTTTCTTTTTTCTTCCCTAACATTTTCTTTTTCTTTTTCCTTCTTTCTTTAGGGCAACTAACTCCTAACATTTTATTGATATGGATGCATATAAAAATATAAAATTGTCCTAACATTTTTATTTTTCTTTATTTTTCATCCATATCCTAGCTTAAAATTTTGGCCGTTAAATGATGCGCTCCATTTATTGAAAGCTGACAAGATGTTTTGTCGTTTATTGACTTTGGCCTAATGATATATGTGCTTTATAACATAATTTTTAATGCTAAAGGTTCATAATAAAAAATTAATCCCGATTAAGGAAATTAATCATTAATTAACAAAACTTAACATTTTTCTAATTGGCACATTTAAATGAGCAGCCCTTGCATTTATTTTTATTTGAAAATGAAGCCTTTGTTTTCTTTTTGCTTCCCTAACATTTTATTTTCTTTTGCCTTCTTTCTTTAGGGAAATTAACTCCTAACATTTTATTGATATGGATGCATATAAAAATATGAAATTGTCCTAATATTTCTATTTTTCTTTCTTTTTCATCAATATCCTAACTTAACATTTTGAATTTATTTTTGACTAAAATACTAACTTATCAAAACCAAATATTGTTACAAAATTGGAATATTAGTTCATTTGCTTTCTCCCTCCAAAAGTTGTAAATAGAATTTATGAGCTTTTGATTTTGCATGGCCATTTAGACCACTAATTTGAAGAGTGGTACTTCCCTCGTTTGCAAATGGAATGTCTCTTTTAAATTTAACACCAAGAACATTTTATCCTTTCATTATCATTATAATATTTTACAACATAAGCTCATAAAAATCTTGTCTTCCCTTTAGATTTGAATATTCTTTTGTGTTTCTTTGATGGGTTTTCTCTTTCAACAAGCTCTACACTATCTAATTCATCATCTTCATGTAGATGAGCATTAACTTCATTATGAAGATTATATGATTGATTAGAATGTCATGGGAGACCAAATGCATCAACAATTGACAATTTTTTTTTATCCTTCCTAGGGTGATCAATAAGAGACGTTTGTCAATATTTACACTTGTTCAATCAATAAAAACAATATAATAAGTAATTACATAAATTAAAATTCCCTTAGCAAGATTGAGGCAAACAAAATTCAACTTTAGCAAGATGCCATAGGATTTTAATACAAATTTCTTGATAAGTTATCCATTGCTTTGTTGAATTATTTTTGTAACATTGAAGGAAACTTGTAGCTTTATGAGAGAGAACAAACACTTCATGAAAAATGATACTTAAACAAGAATATTGTATGGATTTAAGCGGCGAAGGAAAACAAGCAAGAGTTGGAATGAGAGCGGTATAGTTTTGGAGTCCAATACACTTGGTATAAGATAGATATTCTTTTTATAGTTGGTGGATTCATATAATTATGGCGTTAAAAATTTCCACCATTAAAATTTTTAATGCAGAACATGACTCTAACACCCATGTCTGGGATGGAGGGATGACAAGCAGTTGCATTCAGGGTGTTTGGCAAGTGGCGAAGTTGTTGAATGGGTATTCAATGTGATCTTTTGCCCTGTTCTGAGTGCAATAGTGCCATGACTACTACATGTCTCGTCGTTGCAGGTTACATCATGTTAGCATAAGTTGGGGGCCTCAGGGAAATGTCCTTGAATTGTGACATAACAATTAATTCGTATGGGGTTGTTTGGACTTCGACCGATCTCTTCTACGAAACTGTTAGAGTAATTTATCTGCTAGTCCTGACTTTGGACTCTCATAAACTTAAAAAAATATGGACGAGTTATTAAAAATATTGCTCTTCTTTTGAAATATAGAAATTTAATTTAACCTTCACGATTAACAAAGGATTTTGATATTTTAAATTTTTTTCGAAGGGTAATTTTTTTTTTAGCCCTTCTAGGATGGGCCAAAAGCCCAAGGTTGAGACAAGTTCAATTTTGAACGCTGACACGAAGAGGTGTGAGTTTTGGAATTTAGATTCCAAAATTGCTTCCTATTCTAACTGTATATTATATACATATTTACAATTTGTTCACACAGTCCCTAAAAATTAAGTGTCTAACAATTATGTTATACCGAGACTTAAGCCTCTCTAATATAACACCATATTCTGACAGGAGAGACATGCAACAATGCTTTTGTTCATGACATGTTTCATTAGCCTCATGCATAGTATGTTTAATGTTGAAATTCTTATTCCATATACTTTGTCTCCCCTCAATACCCTATCGTTCTGCAATCATCACTCTTGGATTCTGACTTTATACCCCTTTCAATTGCCTCCATCAATGATAAACAACTTAACCACATTTCACAAGAGTGGCATCTCTTTACCTGCGATTGTGAAGGTTAAGGGTGGGAAATATAAGTGCACCAATGTTAAGGTGTGACTTACCTTTTATATATATGTGCATTAACATGTTCTTATTGCCTTCATTACCCTTCTCACGACCTGGTAGAAAGCATCTGTGCTCTAAAAGTGTTGTGTATTGATATGGAAATGATATGAGAATCGATCGCCTTCGAAAGTGATAGCTAATTTTTTTATTTTTTTTTTCTAAGTAAAGGCTAATTCTATTAATAAAAGGAAAATATAGTTACAAGGAGGTCAAGACCTCAGAGGAAGCCGAAGTTGTCCAACAGAACTGACAAACTATCCCAGGGTTGGGAGAACCAGATACAAAAGGCCCAGAAGCCATACATACAAAGAAGCTAGCCATAATGGTAAACCACAGTACAGGTCAAAGGAGAGCTGTAGCCAAACTTTCTAAGCTGCCCGGATAACCATATGCAAAACTGAAAAACCAAGGACCTGATAAACTTGCCGAGCCAAGACCTGATACAAAACATATTAACAAAAGATCTGATAAACTTGCTGAGCCAAGACCTGATACAAAACACATTAACAAAAGTCGTAATGACACAACACATTGGACGAAAGAGCCAAAAGAGAAACTGCGACATCAGACGTGGCCCAGGAGGCATCAAGCATCTGTATTGGGGTCCTGAGCTTCCTTCTCCACCAGGCATGGATTGCCCATCCACGAGTCATCAACATTGTCCTCAGCACCTGTACCGCTGCCACCTGGAAGAGCTGCCAAGCGCTGATTGCCACCGGAGGAGCTCGCCGGATGAACAGAGGCCGAGATTTCCTGTATGTTGTCTTCTGGTGGCTTGAAGACATCAGGGACACTCCCCTCAGCCTGCAACTCACCACAATTGAACACAATGCCAACATCTTCTCCCTGGAGCTCACTATCATCCTGAGACTACGAAGTTGAGGTATGCACAGAGACACTAGGCCGAGCTTCTTCCTCCGCCAAAATTACAGTGATGCTGGCAGAGAGAACCGGTCTATTGAGACGACTTTGGAATTTGAAGTGGGTGGTTTGGAACGAATTGTGCGGGAAAGGCTTGCCATTGTCTGAGGAAGGGGAAGCCGAAGCCAGAGGGATAACATTCTGGGGAGCAGGCTGAGAGCGCCCACGGTTTCCACGACTGCCTCCTCGGCGAGAACAACCATGGCAATGCACCATTGTCAAGGGAACAAAGTAACCTGAAGGAGATGAAGAGCAAGGCCAGACAGAGCAGGTTCGAAGGTAAGGGAGCCGAATAAGAGTCTTACACCAGACATGCAACCAAGCTATCGGAGCATTGCAGGGATGCAGGGACTGAGACGAACTGATGAAGGGAGACCTGATGGGAATGACAGCGGATAGAGCCAACGAAGCCATAAATAAAAAATCATGCGAAGAGTCTCGAACGAGAGGCGCATTCAATTCCGAATGCCTGATGATCTGCAGGTACCCCTTATGATCTTGCTTCATCCGCGGGAGAATTTTGGAGGTTGTGCAGATCTGCCACCTACAGGACCAGATGTTGGCTCTGCATAAATCTTTCATTAATTATAACATTAATGCACCCACATCGGGGTAGTGATAGCTAATTATTTAATAGATAGACTTTTTTCAATAAAATTGGGGAATTTGTATTAATGAAAAAATTAACTAAAATATGAAATCAAAATAATATAAGAATGGTTTTCTCATAGAAAAGTGTGAATCAATAAGTTAATTATTTATATTTTAAAATGGCTATTTATAGATAACATCGGATATAATTTTGAATTAAAATTATTTAGATGTGGAAATATAAGAAAA
The DNA here is from genome assembly GCA_031772625.1 of Pinus tabuliformis. Classification (NCBI taxonomy): domain Eukaryota; kingdom Viridiplantae; phylum Streptophyta; class Pinopsida; order Pinales; family Pinaceae; genus Pinus; species Pinus tabuliformis. The sequence goes on from CM062804.1 coordinate 919,367,246, forward strand.
ACTTATAGTATCTTAGTTATTAGATATATCATACTTAAGTGCGAATTAGAGGGTAAGAAGGCTAGCTACTACATGTAGTAAAAGTTCACATCAAAATGGTATAAAAATAAACCATTTCTGTTTTAAAATGACTATTTATAAACACTGTCTAATATAATTTTGAACTAAAAATATTTAGATTTGAAAATGTAGGAAATTTTTTCTAATATCTCATTTACTATATATAACATAATTGAGTGCGATCAGAGGATAGGAAGGATAGCCACTACTTCTTTGTTTCATTTAGTTGCATCTTTGGCGTCTATTGGTGAACACTACATGAGGGGACCCTTTTTCTATTGATGACATTGAACTTTTGTCTCAGATATCAATTGAGTTTGATGTGTGACAGTTGGATATGTCATGGAGTGTGATTCCCCCTAATGCTTTGTAGTTGCTTGGTTTGATAGATGGAAAATATCTTGAACTACTGATTTCGATACTATCAATCACATATTTTGCTGGAGTAGAATTCCCATAATAATATCCACATTAGGTTGTTGTTGTTTTATTGCAGGTCTAACTTATTAGTGAGGGACCAAAGGGAAATATCAAAATATGATGGAATCCTCATGCCTCTAAAGGGAAAGTCGCATTTCACGAAGCTCTTTTTCATCCATTTGTGATCCGGATTTAAACAGGAACGCAACAAATTACAGAGATAACCATATACACAAAGATGCAGCGGAAATAATACTTCATTTCATTAATGGAAAATACTGAAATATGCTTACAACCAGAAATGGAAATAAACCAGCTAGGGCGATGGTAGCTTATCTCTGAGAAGAGATGTGATGGCTACATGCCTCTGAACTGTGTTACAATGAGGCTCGAAGGCCTATTTATTGTTGAGAAACAATGGAAAACCCTTAACATTCCAAAACCTAACCCTAGGAGATGAAACGCCAAACTGTGGGCCCCGTTTGGGGTAAATTGGTACATCAATTTCCCGGGGTCGTAACTTTGGCATATGATCTCCGTTTGACGCATACAATAGCTCGTTAGAAAGATCTATCCGAGTACTACCATTGTTGGAAAGAGCAACATGGGTCCATGGAATGGACCCAATCCATGGACCCATGTTGCCCCCGGATTCCCCAAAAAATGTCGTTTAGGGCCTCAAAACGGCTCCGGAAGTTCAGGACCCGAAAAACTGCTAAAAATAGTAAGTTGTGCTACAATTAAGGAAACTGAAAATGCTGAGAAAGACAATGGTGGGGGTCCAGGTGGACTTGGCAGGTGGCCACCAATATCCACCTGGATCATTCCTCCCCCCTTAGGAAGCAATGGTCCCCATTGCGTTGAGCTCCTCCATGAGATGAGGAAACTTTTGCTGAACTTGTTCCCTGGTGAGCCACTTGCCCTGCTGAAGGAGTTGGCCTGCTTTGACAACTCGATACAGTTGGATATTCTGTTGGCGAGTGTTCTTGATCTGTGTGTCCATGATCCGATCAGTTGCAGCTTGTTCCATGCAATCTGGATTTAATTCTGTGGGTTTGAGCTGTTCTGCAATGTCGGATGTGTCTAGCAATGGTGGAAAGTATGGCCAAAGGCGGTCCACATTGAACACTGGGTGCAGGCCAAGGAATGGGGGAATGCTGAGCTCAAATGCATTGTCTCCCATAGCCTTAGTAATGGTGTAAGGACCATATCGGAGTGGTCTCAATTTCCGATAGGCTCCAGTAAGGCGTTCCTTTTGCAAATGCAACCAGACTTTGTCGCCCACCTGAAACTTGTGTGGCACCCGATGTTGATCATGTCGCTGCTTGTACTTGGCATTTGATTTCTCAAGAATGTCATGGACCTGCTGGCGAATATGTTGGATGCGCTCAATGAAGCTGGTGGCCTTATCTGTTTCGGACTGGACATGAGCTGAATTCATGTGAGTAGCTGCAAGTGGCATGGCCACATCAATGGGGCATAGTGGCTGGAATCCCAAGCCCACCTGAAAAGGGCTATGGCCAGTGGAGCTGTGAAGAGCTCGGTTGTAGCTGTGCTGAACATAGGGGAGGCTCTCGTCCCATGTGCGTGGATGCTTTGAGTTATACATGTGCAGGATGTGCACAATCATCCTATTGACAACCTCTGTCTGGCCATCAGTTTGAGGATGGAAGGCTGTGGACTTCGTGAGTTTGGTGTCTAGCATTGACCAGAGACTGGACCAAAATGTGCTGAGAAACTGACTGTCCCGATCTGAGATGATAGACTGTGGGATCCCAAAGTGCACCCACACTCGTTCAAAGAAGAGTTTAGCAGTGGCTTCTGCTGTGATATTCTTCTTGCAGGCCACCATAATGGCCATCTTCGAGAACCTGTCGACGACCACAAAAACACAGTCATTTCCATGCTTAGTGGAAGGAAGGCCTGACATGTAATCCATGGAGATGGATTCCCAAGGTCGACTAGGGGTAGGCAACGGGGTATAGAGGCCGTGCTTCTTAATGGTCGGTTTGGCAATGGCACAGGCAGTACATGATCTGATGTACTTCCCAACATCCTGTCGAAGATTCGGCCAATAGAAATAATTTTGCAGTACTGCCACTGTTTTCTCGACCCCGAAATGCCCAGCAGCCTGACTGTAGTGTGCTTCCCAAATCATCTTGGCACGCTCGCTTGAAGGAACACAAAGGTGACCGAGGTGGCATAAAAGGGCATCCTGGAGGTGAAAATCTGCAACACGTCGACCCTCCAAGAGTGTCTGGTATGTGTGGCCGAATTCTGGGTCGCTTTTGTAGAGAAGTGGCCAATCAGAAGTCTCGTGCCCACAAGAGTTGAGCACGGTGGTTAACGCCATGATCGGTGGTCGACTGAGGCAATCTGCAACATTATTGGTGCTGCCCTTCTTATACTTGATATTCAAGTGGAACTGTTGCAGGTATGTAGACCACTTCTGATGGCGATCATTCTGCAATTTCCCTTGGGTCTGTATGAATTGCAGGGGTCGGTGGTCTGTGTGGATGACCGTTTCCTTCCCCAAAATGTAATGCTTCCATTGTCGGCAGGCCTGTACAATGGAATACATCTCTTTATCATAAGTGGGGTACTTCCGGACTGTGTCTGAAAGTGTTTCACTGTGATATGCCACTGGATGTCCATGTTGAGTAAGGACTGCCCCAATAGCATAGTCAGAGGCATCTGTCTCGACCTCAAATGGTTGTTGTAAATCTGGTAACGCGAGCACTGGTGCCGTGCAGAGGCGATCCTTCAACTCCACGAATGCCTTCTGTTGAGATTCAGACCAAAAGAATTTTGCTTTCGCCCCTCCCTTGGTGACTTGACTCAAGGGCCAAGAAATATGAGAAAACCCCAACACAAACCTGCGGTAGAAGTTGGCAAGACCTAGAAAGCTGCGGAGCTCTGTTAGAGTGGTTGGAGAGGGCCAATCCCGAATGACTTGGATCTTGGCTGGATCGACATGCACCCCCTGTTCATCAATGATGTATCCCAGATACTGAACCTGGGTCATGCCAAAAGTGCATTTCTCCAAATTGGCACATAGCTTGTGTTGCCGCAGTGTTTGGAGAACCTGTCGGATGTGGTGGAGGTGCTCTTCCCAACTCTGGCTGAAGATCAGAATGTCATCCAAGTATACTACTACAAAGGAGTTGGTGAATGGCCGCAAGATGTCATCCATTAGCCTCATAAAGGTTGCAGGAGCATTCGTCAATCCGAAAGGCATGACCAACCATTCGAAGAGGCCCTCCTTGGATTTGAAGGCAGTCTTCCACACATCAGAGGGTTCGATTGGTACCTGGTGATATCCTGACTTCAGATCGATCTTGCTGAAATATTTCGCCCCCTTTAGTTGGTCTAGGAGGTCATCAATCCGCGGGATCAGGTACCTATTACAGACAGTGATCTTGTTCAGCGCCCGATAGTCAATACAGAGTCTCCATGTCCCATCCTTCTTCTGTACCAACACGATCGGGCTCCCACAGGGCGATGAACTCGGACGGATGTGACCTTTCTGTAGGAGCTCCTGAATCTACCTCTTGATTTCATTGTTCTCCAGAACGGAGCACCGATAAATTGGTCCATTGGGTAGCGGCGCACCTGGGGTCAGATCGATGGAGTGCTTGACTTGACAGTGCAGAGGAACCCCTGCCGGGGAGGTGAAGATGTCCTCGTACTCCTCCACAATCTTGTCCATCTATAGTTGTTGTGCAGAGGGACCCCGTCTGGAGGCTGCGACCACTGTCTTCTTCTTTCCTTGAGGGCATATCATCAGGAAAACAAATTTCCTGGTTTTGGAAATGATCTTACTGCATTGTTTTGCAGTAATCAAAGAGATGGCGGCAGGTGGTGCTACCTCTGGTATCCTGAACAACTTATTTCCCAATGTAATAATAACAGCACGGGGCCTTGATTCATACACAGCATGTCGCTTCCACAAGTATGGTTGTCCTAGTAATACATCACAAACTTCAAGGGGAGCAATGTCACACAATACCTCATCCGTGAAGGGCTTGATGTTGTATGGAAGGCGACACTGCTGGCTTACGCGAAGATCTCGTCCTTGGTGAAGCCACCCAATGGTGTATGGTTGTGGATGTGCTGTGGTCGGTAAGCCCAACCGCTTCACGACCTCTGCCGAAATGAGGTTCTTTTGACTCCCGCTATCAACAATGAACTGTATCGGGGAGCCCTTTACCCACATCTGAGAGTGGAAGAGACGCTCCTCCTCCTCTGGATCTTCGGGTTCATTTTTCTGGATCTTTGCGGTAGCAACAGTGGCGCTGGGATCCGCATCAATGATCTGCTTCCCTTTTTCATACCCCTTATCGGGTTCTGACTCAGAGTCGGAACATGCATCTGATTCTGAAACCTTTAGCTCAGCCACCAGTGACTGCTTGGCCCGACACTCACTTGTGTTGTGAGTGGAGCTCTTATGGAACTCGCACCATTTTCTAGTGTCCTTTCTCGGCTTCGCGGCGCTGTTCTTTGCTTGCAGCTTCGGCTGGTTGTCTTGGGTTGTCCCGCCTTGGCTTTGTCCTTTGTTCTGTGGTTTCGGGGCACCTTTCCCCTGCTTTGGATTCGCAGATCCAAAGTCTCGCTTCTTTTGTTTAAACTTCTGCTCGACCTTGACGGCATATCTGTATGCTGCGCCGAGTGAGGGGATGTTTAGGAATTGTATTTCTTCCTGAATGTACTTGTGCAGGCAACCACGGTATTTGAGTATCAAATGTTGCTCCGAATCCTTGATACCCAACTTTGTGCGAAGGGTATGGAAAAGATTGGTGAACTCCGGCACGTCTTGGTCCCTTCCCTGCCGCAGCGTGGTCCACTTTATGTATTCATCCTCATAGCTTCCAACAGGGTAGTACTGCTCCTTGACGACATCTCGGAACGAATCCCAGGTGGGTGCGGCTGAAAATAGTGAGCCAGTACTTTCATCCTTCTGCTCGCAGTAGGTTTCCCACCAGTCCTTGACGTGGGGGGCTGCTTTGAGGAGAGCAAAAACAATCTTTTCCCGACTCGAAAATTCATGAACAGAAAAATAACCCTCTAGCAGATTTAACCATTTATCTACGGCATCTGCGTCTATCTGACCCTCGAATATGGGGATTTCAAAATTAACTTGTACCTTGAAGGGTGTGGCGTTTCCAGAGTAGCTGCTGGAAGCCGATGCACCGCTTCTGGGTTGCCACTGAAGGATCTGGGCAAAGCTGTCCATCATCGCGTTCCGTTGTCGCTCGAGGGCTTCTTCGAGCAAGATTTTGATGGGATCTCCTGCCCCCTCGTCTTTCTTCTCGTCCGCCATGGGAGGCCGTCGGGATTTGTGAGGCTGGTCATGCAAGGGTTCAACCAGTTCAAGCCCTAACTCCTTATATCCCGACCTTGTTGGGGACATGCAAAGAAAAACAGAGAAAAAGCAGACCGCTCTGATACCACTGATCCGGATTTAAACAGGAACGCAACAAATTACAGAGATAACCATATACACAAAGATGCAATGGAAATAATACTTCATTTCATTAATGGAAAATACTGAAATATGCTTACAACCAGAAATGGAAATAAACCAGCTAGGGCGATGGTAGCTTATCTCTGAGAAGAGATGTGATGGCTACATGCCTCTGAACTGTGTTACAATGAGGCTCGAAGGCCTATTTATTGTTGAGAAATAATGGAAAACCCTTAACATTCCAAAACCTAACCCTAGGAGATGAAACGCCAAACTGTGGGCCCCGTTTGGGGTAAATTGGTACATCAATTTCCCGGGGTCGTAACTTTGGCGTATGATCTTCGTTTGACGCATACAATAGCTCGTTAGAAAGATCTATCCGAGTACTACCATTGTTGGAACGGGCAACATGTGGAATGGACCCATGTTGCCCTCGGATTCCCCAAAAAACGTCGTTTAGGGCCTCAAAACGGCTCCGGAAGTTCAGGACCCGAAAAACTGCTAAAAATAGTAAGTTGTGCTACAATTAAGGAAACTGAAAATGCTGAGAAAGACAATGGTGGGGGTCCAGGTGGACTTGGCAGGTGGCCACCAATATCCACCTGGATCAATTTGCTTAGAGCGATGAACTAGAACTTCACGATGGACACCTCTAAGAACACAAAGAAAAGGCTCAAATCACCTAGGTAAGTCAATGAGAAAAATTCCTTAGTTGAACCCACAAAAGCATGCACTTAGAATCACTCTATTGGTCCCAAATTCTAACGTCTAATCTAAAGTACCCAATTTGAAAACAAATTATAGCATTAATAATGAAATTACCTCCTCATAAATTAGAAATTTAATCCTTAATTCTGTGATTGATTCATATGTCATAATGGGAGGGGGGCTGGATGCAAGTTGCTAGGATTAATGTTTCACCATGCCACAATCTAGGACAAAGACAAACAAACTAAAGTTGTTCCTTCTGAGCCAAGAAACATCCTCATAATTTCACCTTGATAGCAATGTATTGGACATGAGCACTCATTAGAATTCAAGGAGGTTGGAGTAAGTGTGTAATGCTAGTGTAAGGGTCTTATCTTTGATGTCCTTACTACATTAGATGCAACTGACATGCAATTTTCCATATGTCATTAATAAGTTTATTCATAATATTAAGGGATGGGTTGTGAATATACCTTGTCGTTGATGATTAATGTCCCAAAATTTTCCCTTGTGTCAAGATTCACTTGAAAGTCAACCGCCTAATTGTTTTCCTATATAATGTGAAACCATTTCACCCTATCAAATGTATAACAATAATGTCTTATTCTTTCTAGGATAGAGGTTGGACGAAAATCAGACAGGAGAGAATCCAAGAGCATATGTTTGATGAGTATGATGGAGTCTCCAATCATGATGAGATTTGAAATACACAAACCTTTCGGTAAATTCATCCTTACAATAAAACATAAGCTTTTTCCATATTATTAGTCATGATTTTAAGTCCCCATGTATAGGCATAAATAACCCCTTATGCACTTATCACTCCAAATTAAATATATTATTTAAATAAAAAAATATTGTTGGCTTTAATTGTTTTTATTTTATTTTATCTCTCATATACATATATATTTTCATTTGGGTTTTTCGTAATGGTTGGTAGGAATGCTTCTTATCCTCCCCACCTAGGTTCAATTTTGACAAATAGCATGATGAAATTTGTTCTAATGGCTTTTGAGTTTTTTTATTTAATTTAAACCAACATAGATCCATGTTAACCTTGGGCCGATCTCTTGAGATGCAAAACTCTTTTAGGGTGCAAAACTTGAAAAAGAAAGGTGTATAATTTGAGAGATTTGATCCCTCTTGGAACTTGATAGACCCAAGGTTAAGATGGATGTAGATCTATCTTTGAAGTGAAAAAATTGAGAAAATGTTTGCACTTCGAGAAATTTGATCCCTCATGGCACTTGACAGGTCCAAGGTTAAGAAGGATCTAGATCTATGCTAGTTTATATATGATGAGCATGGAAGGAATTAAACATCTTTTTTTTTAGCAACACACCAATACCATGTTTTAGCCAAAATAATTTATTATTTTCAATTGCTTTATATCATATATACATAATTAACATTGGAATATTTTACTCAACATGGGCATTAAAATATTTTATTCATAGTTAACATTGTCCATATTAAAATATTTTATTATTTTTAGTAAATTAATGGAGGTAGAAAGCGTACATCCATGAAATAGTTCCATAGTAAGAATTGAATAAATTATACATATCTCTTTATAAAATAATTTTATTTAATATAAATACTAATATATTTTATTTATGATCACAATTAAAGTATTTTTATAACTCTCTCTAAATATATATGAAGTGGATAGTGAAATATATTATTTAAGATGGGATATTCAAATATTTTCTTTAAAGTTTCCCATGGGGTGTAGAGCGTACAATGACAAGATGTTTTGTTAAGGCACTTCATGGTGTAAAGGTCACAGATTAGAAGCTCTGTGGGTAACAATATAGTGATGCTAAGGGCTGGTGTGGCTTAGGTTGGGTGTGATCTCCGAGTTATTTTGATGGCTTAGATGCCCCTCCGTCGAGGTTACTCAAGCCACAAGTTAGGCGTGTCAGTGATCTCAAGACTCAAATTACCTAGCCAACCATAGAAAAAAAAATCTTTAAAGTTGGTATTGAAATATTTTAAATAATAAAGAAATTACACATCTCCCTTATAGTAAAAGGGGAAAATATAAGAATTTTTTACATTTAATTGCTTTGTCTCTCCATATAAAGTTGATATTAAATATATGTTATTTAACATGAACATGGAAATATTTTATTTATGGGTGAGCTTGAAATATTTTTTGGTTTGCCCATGGTTTAGTCTCTGCTAGGTCTCAGGTTGAAATATCATGGGGAGGGGTAGATGATGGAAGCTACTTTGGGGGAAGTAAACTACCCTAATGGGCATCCAAGCTTGATCGACTTTTGCGCAATCTTGACAATAATATCCTAATGTCGGTTGATCATTCTTCTTCCATCCAATAAGTGAGCTAGCCCCAACCTAGGCTCAACCCATTTAAAAAAAATTAAAAAACATGAATGAATTACATATCTTCTTTATTGTGACTTGTAATATCAATATTATTTTAAATGCCACATGTCAACTCTATGTATAATGCATTTTTTTATAAAGTTAAGTGAATAACATAGTGAATGTTGATTTGTATCATATTTAACAAATTAAAAAATTTTAATAGCAATTTTTTTTTCAATATCTACCCCAAATAAAATACTTCAATTTCCACCCTAATTTTGCATCAACTTTATATAAAAAGATAAATTAATTTAAAGTGAAATTTTTTAATTTAAAATATCTCAACTCAATTGAGCACAAAATGAATTATATATCTCCTTCACATTGACTATACATCAACTTTATATAAATTATATATTTCCTTCACGTTGACCATACATCAACTTTATATGACGACAAAGTAATTGAAAGTGAAATTTTCTAATTACACAACTATTTCATATTGGATTGTAATATCAATGATATATTTAGATGCAACTTGTTATGCAAAATGTAACTCTAAATAATGAAAAAATTACACATCTTCCCATATTAAAAAATAAAAACAATTTTAAACTAATATTTTTTACTTTCACTTACTATATAAAGTTGATATAAAATTAATGTGAAAATTAAAGTATTTTTTATAATTGATATTGATTTTTTTTAAATTGTTAATGTCAATATTGCTTTATTATTTTTGAATCTAATATTACGGGACAACATTTCTTCCATATTGAATTGTACAATATTTTTCAACATAAAAAACTAATTCAATGAATGAATGATATTTTAACGTCCACGAGACTAAAAATAGTCTATGTGACCACCAATCTCCGTACTAGAAGAGTGATTAAATCTGCAAGGTGGAGATGGTATTCAATTGGGGGAATTTGTGATAAAGCTTCTTTTGTATGCTTACGATCATGTATTGATTGCAAAATCGGCACATGGATTGTAGTTGCACCTATATGCCCTTAAGCATTTTTGCAGAGTAGCGCAGATGCAAGACAATACCAGCGAAACCAAAATAATGATTTTCTCTAGTAAAAGGAAGCAAAACCAACATACATTCTTCTTTGAGGGTAACATTCTTGAAGATGTGAATGAGTACAAGTACCTCAGGATTGATTTCAACAACAAGCTTAATTGGGAGGACTGCAGAAACAAGAGAATTGTAGGAGGGTGGAAAGCATTATATGCTCTTCAAAATAGATGTAGAGAGGCATAGCTATGAAATTGGAAAACGATTAAAGTGCTTTTTGGACTCTTTGTTTGTCCAATGATACTATATGGGAGTGAATTATGGGCTAGCAATACCCCTGTCTCAAAATGGAAACAAATTGAGAAAATCCAAAAACGCTTGGTCATGAGCAAGTTCAAAATAAAAAGTTCGGTTCCTTATGAGATAATGTTGAGTGAAATAGGAGCAACTCCCATTGAAGCAATTGCTATGGTGTGTCATATAAGATATCTAAAAAGAATTGAGCAAATATGAGTAGGTATATAAGACGTCTAAAAAGAATTGAGCAATTATGAGTAGGTAGATGGCTTAAAGTTATATTCAATGAAGGCATGAGTGAAAGAAAGAAAACATGGGCGGGACAAAACAACAAATGAATGCAAAAATGGGATATCTACCTCTGTCTATCCCTCAAATAGTAAGAAGTTAAATAATTTTGTTATGGAGAAGTTCCATAAGCGTATATAGGGAAAAGAGGTGGGTAGAAAGAAGAAGTACTATGTTGAGGAATTCAACTCCACTTCTGCTCTCCAACAAAAAGAGTACATTGGAGCTAGCATTTCGTGGAGAGCAAAGATTCTTATTGCTCAATTAAGAATTAATGCACATCAACTTTGGTGTGAAACGAGACGGTGGAAAAGACCTAAAGAAGCTTGGGAAGAACGAGTGTGTACTTTTTGCACTTCTGGGTAGTGGAACTAGAAAAAATTTCATTTTGGAATGTGATGCTTTTAGAGACATCACAAATATTTATGGCAATATGTCAACATCGTTCATCGTTCCTTGGGCTGTTAGAAGGTTGGACCAACTCATCATCAATTTAAATAAAAAAAACACTGAAGTGTAAAAAGCGAAAAATAGAGACACTAGTAATCCCATAAACTATTTTTAATGTTAAAATATCATTAATAATATAAAACTATTTTTTATAATTTAACATTAAAAAATACATTCTAAAACACTACCAGAAATACATATAATAACAATGAATTTATGAACGTTAATAAAAGAAGTGTAGATGTATGAGTTTGGAGGGCATGGAAATTTTGAAACCACGAACCTTTCTCAAATTGTGGAGAAGACAAATGCCACAGAAACTTGGATCCTAATCTTATCATTTTAAACGGTGAACGCCCAATCACGAGGAGAAAAATAAAGTAGTGGAGATGAATTTTAACGAAGTTCAGGATGTTTTAGTTCAATTTATTCATTCATGGTCACTATTTCCACAGATTTCAGTAGCACAAGGAATGTGTGGCGTATAATCGACAGTGCAGAAATTGGAGCACCTGTGCTAGCAACAATGCATCCCTTTATCTGTTCCCACCACCGTAGTGCTCCAATCCATCTGATTAAACGTGGGTGGTTGCCTACAAGGATGATGATGAAGAAAGAGCAGGTACAGTACCTGAGCCGTAGCAGAAACAATACTGATATGCTATTTCATTCATGTTGTGGAGGCAGGTGGGGATCTCCCCATGCAGGATTTATATTTGGAGGTAGAAGAGCGCCTGTGGGGAATGCTAACAGAAGGAGACGAGCACGTATCAGAGCAACGTCTGCAAAAAACATGGTGACTGTCATCGGTGCCTTTGCTGTCCCTATACTTCTAGTTCTGGTAACAGTGATTGTCTCAATGGTGGTGTCGGAGAAACTTGACCGAGAATTTGAGCAGGAGGTAATTTTATCTACTTTCTGTCCATTTGGGTATTCATGTACTGAATAACTGGCATGTGCTATGGTGTCGTCACCAATGAATTTTGTGGCAACAGTTCTCTGTTCCTATAATTCTATCAATGTAAGTCAGCCCTCCCCCACCGAATGGCTTTAATGCACTAGAAAAACAATTGCAGAGTCCTACTTAGTGTGAAACATATCTAGATTACTTCAACTTTTTTCTAATGGTCTAATTTGAAATACCCCGACGATTTTGTTTTCTTGGGAAATTTGCAGAGATGGCAATGCTTGTAATAGCTGGTCAGGCATTGGGTTAAATGATTTCAATTTCATTCCGTTTTTGAAAATTTTACAAAATTTCATTTTCTATTAACTACCTTGTGTAATTAGATTACAGATTTTGGAATATTTAGAAAATACAATAGACATAAGTGAAGTCAAACAGTTGAATCTATCCAATTTCCAAAATATTTTAAAATCTGCAATCAAGTGAATCCATCCAATTTCCAAAATATTTCAAAATTTGCAATCACGTTAAAGATGACCTTAACTCCCTTGCATATTAGTAATGTACATAATGTAAAAAGTTGATTAGATTAAATTGTCCAACAGTTAACTGGTGGGAGTTTGCAACAATTACTTCAAATTCTACTTTCAATGCATTTTTTTGTATGATTTCTATCGTAGACTCCCAAAGGGGCATTTCATCTCGCTCAGTAATAAAATGAGTCGTTTTTCAAATGCAATACAAACTAAGTTGTATAAATTGTTAAATGCCTTCAAGCTTGGAATTTGATGTGGTTAAGTTTTCTCTTTATTAAAATCAATCACATTATAGCTCTTTTGCCGGGTGAACAGAAAATAAAGAAAGAAAGAAAATTATTTTAACATCTACGAGGCTAAAGATAGTCTATGTGTTAATTTTAGGTATGTTCTATGCTTAGAGCAATTTATTTCAATTTTCACAGTTAGCTCAATATCTTTTCCAGATTTGCAATCACATCAACATTAAAGTAAACTGCAGATAGAACATAAACATAAATCACAGAAGACAAGCCAAGACAAGAGGACACAAGATGTGGCGCTAGCCAGGGACAAACCCCAATGTGGGGAAACCCTTGATCAATTCTTCTTATATGTTCTTCAATAGTTCAGCAGAGAGAGATAGTACATTTACAACAGAAGTCAACACTTTGACTTATCTAAAAAAGAACATAGATCATCTCTAAGAAGATGATACATGAGATAGCTGAACTCAGTTGAAGCATGCTACATCAACTGATTCTCCAGGGTGACTCCTTCACCTAACACTGTGCTGCACCTCGTCATCATGTTGCACCTCACCGTGTTGCACCTCACTGTGTTGCACCCATCATCACTATGCAGGACTTCATGACCATGCTGCACTCATCATACTGCTGCACCTTATGCTACCACTGCTGTCCCATGTGCCATGGTTGCACCATGCTGCCACAACAGTCCCATGTGCCATTGTTGTACCTTGCTACTGTCCAATGAGTTTGCAGCACCATGCTTTTACTGCTGTCCTATTGTAGCCTTTGCTGCCATGCCATAGCTACTGTTTGATTGTGCCTTTGCTGCCATGTCATAGCTGCTGTCCTATTGTGCCTTTTCTGCCATGTCATAGCTGTTGTCCGGTCATAGCTGCTGCCCTATTGTAGCCTTTGCTGCCATGTCATAGTTGCTGTCCCAATTACTAGCACTGCCATTCCTTCAACACTGCTCTTTACTGCTGCTTATATTGTGACTGGTTAGGGCATCTGGCAGACCTTACACACCCATCTATCAGTCCACAAACAACCCCTTAAGGACTACGACCCACCTTGGCAAGCTTCTTCCTTGGCAACTTTGCCTCCTTAGGATGTGTATCAGCCCCTAACGCAGTCACAACTGTGTGCTTAGGCCTGCAGCCAAGCACAACATCAATCCTGTAACTACTGCCTCCACAGAATAGTGCCCAAACAGCAACGTATTGCTCCTATTCTCCTCGGCCTGGCTGCTTTCCTTTCCTGCTCTTAACTGTACCTAGAAACAGCCCTAAACTTGCCCTTAACAGATCCGCTGTCACCTACAATAGTTGTTCCTACCACAACCCTCCACGCTGCTCCTTAAGCTTCCCCATGCTGTCCCTTTGACCCTTCAAACTGCGGCTAAGACTACGCTGTCCATACAGCCCTTTCACGCTGTCTAGGGCAGCCTCCTAACCATGGTTCCAAGCCTACGCTGTCCATACAACCCTTCCACGCTGTCTAGGGCATAGAGACCAGCGTATAGGACTATAGGCTTCCTTCTAGACTGTGTAGAGACCAGCATATAGGTTAGGGCTCCTTCTTGACTCTGTAGAGACTAGCATATAGGTCTTGTCTTCTTCCTAACTTGATTGCGTCCTCTTGGTTAGGGCAGACTGCGGCTGGGGCATTCTCCTCTTAGACCTCTCTTCCACTAAAACCCAAAGTGAGTGGAGAGAAATCAAGAGAGAGGTGTGTGTAGAAATGACTATCAAGTCACCTCTTTTTATACTAAATCGTGGAGCACATGTGTGGGTTATTTGGTTGCTGGCCGACCTTGACGAATTGTCTTATAACACAATTAAATTCATAACTCCATGAATAAATATCGGAATCGGATGATCTTTAGATCAATCCTACACCTCTTGATGAGAGGGATCCAAGAAAAATATCAGCTGCCATAAATAAGATGACCCACATGGAGTTTGGCCTTAGTTGCCAATTTTAACACTCCCTCTCAACTAGGGAGAACTCCATCCACTGATCCATCTATCCGACTGTACTATCTCTGCCATCAGTGCCCTGCACTTCTCTGCTCTGCTGAACCATGAAGAAGAAGAATTGATCGAGAATGTCTCATACCATTCTCTACTGACCCGAAGTCAGTTCCATATGAAGAGAGTGTGTCATACCACTCTTACTGATCCCAGATCAGTTCCAAGAGAGTGAGTTATGTCACTCTTACTGACCCGAAGTCAGTTTCATTAATCTTAGATCAATATCACAAGAGAGTGTCTCAAACCACTCATATTGATCCCAGATTAATATCACGAGAGAGTGTCTCAAACAACTCATACTAATCCCAAATCAATATCACAAGAGAGTGTCTCAAACCACTCATATTGATCCCAGATCAATGGAGGTCATCCTAGCATAGGGAGTACGGTAGATACAATGATGCGTCCATCGATAGTACTACTATGGTCCCTAACCCCATTTCCTTGCTCATTGGCCAGATGAGAGGTACTTCCCATGAGTCCCAGACTGCATGGGTAGGATGCCTCGACAGGAGAACCACTCATCCTGTCCCTAAGTCGCCATGGGGTATCACAAGGGAAGGTTGAGCCATTCACCCTGTACACAACACATCATTAGGGGAGGGTGAGTCGCCCTATGGTCGCTTGTTGCTCCAAGAAGTACCCCAAGCCCCCCGGAGCTCCTAGAGCTCAATGCATGCATCATGCAGGACCCTCTTAAGAAGGTCTCTCAACGGCTCTAGGTCATTCGGGAAAGTTACAAATTTGACCTTTCCCCGGGGCTTCGATAGAATGTCTGCGACTTGTACATCAGTCTCAATGCGATGGAGCCTCCTCGCTCATCGATGTATCGTATCCCAGATAAGGTAGTATCTGATGTCTATATGCTGGAGCAATCATAGAATACGAGATTCCTCAACAATCGAATTCCCTTCCTAGTTGACGCAGAAGATCACGATGGTATCCATCATGTGTACAAACATCTCACTGAAGAGCTTCCGCAACCAGGCAACTACACACGAGGTCATACTCGTAACTATGTATTCGGTCTCAACGGTGCTCAAAGCAACCGTCTTCTGCTTCCTCCTCATCTAGGATATTGAGCAGAACCAAAAGAGAATTAGCACTTAGAAGTGCTCTTGAGATCCTCCACACTGCCTGCCCAGTCAGCATTCGAATAATCAAGCAACTTCATATTTCCGGCAGTGTATCTCAATCTATGAGAGATTGTGCCCCGAAGATATCTCAGAAGATCCTTGGCTTCAATCCAGCGAGGCTCAACCAAATATGAGCCAACATGCTAACTGCAAAACATATATCCGGACGAGAGTTCACCAAGAACATCAATGCTAGTATGAGTTTGTGAAACGCAAAGGCATTTTCCAGTATCCTTACCACATAACTTTTGAAAGTTAAGATCCATCGAGGTAGTCGCGGGCTTGCACCATTCCACATCCAGAATTCAACTCCCTCTTACTTCTGCAAATGAGAGGGTCTGCACGTGTCAGAAATAGGTCATTTTCAGAAGGTGCTAGTATGAGAGGTCTATCATCCACAACCTTCGAGCAATGGTTTGGATCGTCTTCACTCCTAGTGAATCTCAACTTCATCAGACAACTATCAATCCTCTCATACTAAGCCCGGGGTGTTTTGCTTCAAGCCATAGAGGGCTTTCTTCCACCTGCATACATGAGATTCCCGATCATGAATCTCAAACCCCTCGGGTTGTTCCAAACCTGTGGACCTGCTACATGAGGGGAATGGTCCCCTTGTAAGATTTTCCTTCGGTACATCTCAGTCATGTACCTTCATGCTCTTCTTGAATTTAGGCATCCCTGTCACCATTTGACTCACATTGGGTAGGGCCCCATAAGTAAACCTTCGGTGCTATAGATGAGATATGTCAATTGACATGATCCCCAATGGACCATCCTGCAACTTGATACAAATTTCCAACCTTGAACCCATGAGTAAAAGCATCTTTGAAAATTCTATTTTCAAACACGTACCTTTCCATCGATGAATGCCACCCTGAAACCTTTGACTTCCATTGCCGAAATGGACACCGAGTTCTTCTTGTGATCAGGTACATAAAGAGATTCTTGTAAATGAATCGAGTTACCCTCATTCAATTGAGGGGTAACATTCCCTACACTCTTTCCGGGATAGGTGGCATCAACTCCAAGTATAATCCCACGATTGTTTCCATCTCTACCAAATTAGAGAGAGCTCCCTTCTATCCAATGAAGTGCCTTGAAGCACTACAATCAATAAGCTAGATTCCCAAAGAGTCTGAAGGAGAGGGCCAATACAAGATAATGCTTCTTTATCTTATCAGAAACAACATTTGATTCTTCATACTTGGGGTTCCTTGCTTTCTTGAAGAGTCGGCCGTTTCCTTTATGACCTGCATTACCTGTCATTCCTCTGATCATTGAAGATGTCCCTGGAATGATTGTTATCGTCATCAAGTGATGTGTCCCTGCCATTCGGACACTCCTTTGCATAATGATCGAATTTATTACAAACAAGGCATCTACCTTTCCTTCCACCCTTAGATCCGTACTTCCCATTGAAGTGATCTTTAGGTAGGCCATCAGGAGCTTCCGCTGCGCCATTTTGATAATATTCTCTGCTTTGATTTCACCCTCGGTGAATTTGAAGAGGGATGAGGAATCCATTGATCCTTTTGTCCTTTCCCAACAATCTTCGGTGATTGCTCTTTCACTCTTGCTTGGGCTTTGTCTTCACCTCAGCTCTGATACCATGTTAATTTTAGGTATGTTCTATGCTTAGAGCAATTTATTTCAATTTTCACAGTTAGCGCAATATCTTTTCCAGATTAACAATCACATCAGCATTAAAGAAAACTGCAGATAAAAAATAAACATAAATCGCAAAAGACAAGCCAAGAGGACACAAGATGTGGCGCTAGCCAGGGACAAACCCCAATGTGGGGAAACCCTTGATCAATTCTTATTATATGTTCTTTAATAGTTCAACAGAGAGAGAGAGAGATATTACATTTACAATAGAAGTCAACACTTTGACTTATCTAAATAAGAGCATAGATCATCTCTAAGAAGATGATACATGAGATAGCTGAACTCGGGTTGAAGACATGCTACTTCAACTGATTCTCCAAGGTGACTCCTTCACCTATCACTGTGTTGCACCTCACTGTGCTGCACCCATCATCACTATGCTGGACCTCATGACCATGCTGCACTCATTATATTGCTGCACCTTATGCTGCCATTGCTGTCCCATGTGCCATGGTTGCACCATGCTGCCACAACAGTCCCATGTGCCATTGCTGTACCTTGCTACTGTCCAATGAGTTTGCAACACCATGCTTTTACTGTTGTCCTATTGTAGCCTTTGCTGCCATGTCATAGCTGCTGTCCCAATTGTGCCTTTGCTGCCATGTCATAGCTGTTGTCCTATTGTGCCTTTGCTACCATGTCATAGTTGCTGTCCTATTGTAGCCTTTGCTGCCATGTCATAGTTGTTGTCCCATTTACTAGCACTGTTGTCCCTTCAACACTGCTCTTTACTGTTGCTTATATTGTGACTGGTTAGGGCATCTGGCAAACCTTACACACCCATCTATTAGTCCACAAACAACCCCTTAAGGACTACGACCCACCTTGGCAAGCTTCTTCCCTGGCAACGTTGCCTCCTTAGGATGTGTATCAGCCCCTAACGCAGTCACAACTGTGTGCTTAGGCCTGTAGCCAAGCATAACATCAATCTTGTAGCTGCTGCCTCCACAGAATGGTGCCCAAAACAACGGCGTATTACTCCTATTCTCCTCGGCTTGGCTGCTTGCCTTTCTTGCTCTTAACCGTACCTAGAAACAACCCTAAACTTGCCCTTAACAGATCCGCTGTCACCTACAGTTGTTGTTCCTACCATAGCCCTCCACGCTGCTCCTTAAGCTTCCCCACGCTGTCCCTTTGACCCTTCAAACTGCGGCTAAGACTACGCTGTCCGTACAACCCTTTCACATTGTCTAGGGCAGCCTCCTAACCACGGTTCCAAGCCTACGCTGTCCATACAACACTTCCACGTTATCTAGGGCATAGATTCCAGCGTATAGGACTATAGGCTTCCTTCTAGATTGCATAGAGACCAACGTATAGGTTAGGGCTCCTTGATTGCATAGAGACCAGCGTATAGGTCTTCTCTTCTTCCTAACTTGACTGCGTCCTCTTGGTTAGGGCAGACTGCGGCTAGGGCATCCTCCTCCTAGATCTCTCTTCCACTAAAACCCAAGGCGAGTGGAGAGAAATCAAGAGAGAGGTGTGTGTAGAAATGGCTATCAAGTCACCTCTTTTTATACTAAATCGTGGAGCACATGTGTGGGTTATTTGGTTGTTGGCCGACCTTGACGAATTGTCTTATAACACAATTAAATTCATAACTCCATGAATACTTATCGGAATCGGATGATCTTTAGATCAATCCTACACCTCTCGATGAGAGGGATCCAAGAAAAATATCAGCTGCCCTAAATAAGATGACCCACATGGAATTTGGCCCTAGTGTCCAATTTTAACACTATGGGACAGATTGCTTCTTCCTCTGGTTGATGTATTCGGCCCTTTTCCTGTGAAGCCTTACAATAAACTCTCCCAGCTTTTCGACAAACCCTTCGCTAAATAGATTATCCCAAGAGCTAGCTGCAATAATATCTGCATAACTTTCTCTGTTGTCTTTGAAGACCTCACAATCTAAAATAAAAATTCATATTGACACAATTGATTAAACAAAGGCGTATGGAAATTCATGTCTTGAATTGATTCATACTAGAGAAGGAAAACAATATAAACTTCTTGAATTGACTCATACCAAAGAAGAAAAACCATAAACTTCTTGAATTAACTCATACCAAAGAAGAAAAACCATAAACTTTTAAGATTCAAAAGATATGACTGACTATTCCTACAATTATGAACAATCTCAAGATCCAATTACACAAAAGTTACTACAGAACAAAACAAACTTTGAAAGTGTGACCAAGACTGAATGGGGCAATTCAATCATCTGATGCAGAGTTCAAACTGTGAATGCAATGAGGAATTCCCAAGACTATTCCTTTGCTTCGAAGATAGCCTCACCTTTAGCAATTATGATCTATTTTGAGAGCTTCTTTAACATATCAATCCGTCAAATAAAAATTTTATCAACAAAAGATATCCCCAGCATAACGGTTAAAACTTTCTTTGTGCCACTTCATAATATCTTCTCCCTTTGACTATATGACATTGCAACACTACATTGGGCTTTCCTTTGCTGCAAAATGCTTTAACTGTCTAACCTTGTGACATTTTAATTTTTATTGGTTCATTAATTATTAGTGTTCAGTCTTGATCTCTGCAATCAATTACATGTCAGATGCCTTCACATTCAAATTTACCACCTAAAATGATGCATCTCTACCCCTTTTATAATTTAAGATTTTTGCTTCTCAAATTCTTGAAATCTTTATTTAATGGTAACCATGATTTCACTTTAGATTTTCACTACTTTTATAATACCAACAATTGTATTCTCATTACATTTTGTTTACAAAGGCATGGAATGTATCTCAATATTTCAAAAATTTTCAAGCCCAAGCTTCCTTTGGAAGTTTGTTTCCTTTAGGGTTTTGGGTACATTGCCGCTCCTTGTCGGGTTTTTAAAAATGCTAGCTCACTGTTGGTAGATTGTTGTCTGTTTTCTGTGTAGATTCAATTGCTCTAGTCAGATTATGCCACAATTGTGCAGTTGGATATATTTTGGCGAACTATTTGCTATTGGCTATGCAGACAGTCCTAATCAAATTGGGTGTACCTTTGAAATTTGGTAGAATGAGGTAGAATATGAAAGATATTGACTCTTTAATGAAGCACCATACGAGGAGAAAATTATAAAATCAGCCATGATTTCGCTATTCCCATTCTAAATTCAACTTCAATATATGGTGGGTATGGATTTACACTACATGAGGCTTATCGAGGACTTAACTAAGAACGGTGGGCATCTAACATATCTCCTACATGGACTTATTTTATTGGACATCAATCTGAGATAGCTTTTAGCAGGTAAAAGCATTGTGTCTCCACCATTCCTTGCTTTTGGATTTGAATATGCCTTTTACTGTTCCAACTGATGAATTGTGGAATGAACGTTTATACTCAAGTAGAGAGGGAGAACCATTGCATCTGAGGGAAAAATGGTTGATGAGCCTCAAAAAGAAAAAGAAGTATTGCTGGTGTTCGTGTTACAGAAATTTGGGAAGATTATTCACCTGGATGTTAACATAGATGGTTGCTTGGAACA
The DNA here is from genome assembly GCA_031772625.1 of Pinus tabuliformis. Lineage (NCBI taxonomy): Eukaryota > Viridiplantae > Streptophyta > Pinopsida > Pinales > Pinaceae > Pinus > Pinus tabuliformis. Next base: position 919,388,300 of record CM062804.1, read on the forward strand.
TCTTAAACTATAAAACAACAAATTAAAAGTCCTTAGATGGCTGGCAACAGAGATGGGAGTGGGCAGATCAAGTGGAAGGGTTGGCTTGGTTTCGGAATAATAATGTGAAATTTGATAAATTCACAAGGATCTAGGAAATGACTACGTGTGGGATGCATTATCATTTGTCACGATCTGCCTGTATTATAGAACCATAATTAATAATGTATTGAAAGATAAAAAAATTGGGAGAGCCCTGCCCTCTATAAGGGCCGTTGTACATTTATTGTAACCTTTCTTAATTTTCAAAGAATTAATACTATTGCGGTCTGCACTTTCACTTCATTGCCTTTTCCTTTCGTTTTCATGTGGTTGTCTGTTATCGATATGCGTTTCAACAAGGAGTAGTACTGTTACTGCATATATTGCACCGGGGCTTGTATAGTAGGATTTGAGGATCATATGGCAGTTTCAGAGCATGATACATGAGCCTATTTCAAAGCGTGACCATTAGTAGTCATATACTAGTAATACTCACCAGGTTCTTGCAAGTAGCTTCCAAGTGGCATACTATGGACGCACAGACCTTCCCATGCACAACCCTTATGTTGATTGAGAAATCCCAAGATTTTCTAGTAACTCACTACTATGGCAGGTCTTGGGGTGTTCTTGAGGTGCAAAGTGTTCGATTCGTGCCCCTGGCAACATTTGTGATGGTGTATTTCAGTATTTTCAGCATGTGGATGACCCCCATGGTGGTGTTTTGGTTAGGAGGTTGTGTCACATCAACCTAGTCACATTTTTGTACTCTAGTGACATTTTACTTTGGTGATGGAGACTTATTTGATTCATATTTGAACATTTTAGTAGAAATGGCATGCATTTTTTATTATTGAGATCAATGGCCATGGTCTACTAAGGTTTTACTATGGTTTTTAGGACTAATTATTTAGATAATCTTATGATCTACTCCTAACATGGGTGCTCAAGTGTTTGTGGTCATGTTTTCACTAGGATAACAACTTGTTGGTATAAGTGGGACACACCTCTTTTGGCACACATGTCGAGCTGTTAGAGAGTTTGACCAGCAAGTTTGACTTGGAAATTGAGCCACATTGCAAAAATAGCAAATTGACTAGTTGTTACAGCCATGATGGGATAACAAATAACACATGGCAGCCTCTACTATGCTCCTTCTGGGATCCATGACACTTGGATGCTCACATATGCCAAAGAGATTGTAATTAGCTATTTGTGGAAGAATTCGACCTCTAGAGAGAGACTAAGATCTCTCATGAACTGTTTAACCCACTCATTTACCTGTTAGAAACTAGATCTTATGTCTATGTGGCACCAACGTCAATATTTTAATCATTTCTCTCTAGTTCGTTGGAAAATGTTGCTATTTTATTTCAAGATGTCTTGGCTCTTCTCCTATATGAAGCAACCCCCTCTCATTTGTAATGGTTGTTGAAGGGATGAGTATTTAAGCTCTTGGTATAGTTTGAATTTGTAATTTTTTCTTGAAGAGCAAATGGATGGTTTGACAAGGTTCCCTAGAGGATGAGGATGCTATCTCTTTCATAAAGCTCATACATGCTGGTTATTTCTTATTCAGTGATTATGAGGCAATGAGATTCGAGTAATATTGTTCTATCTACAAGAATTTGTCATTTGAAGTGATTACTGACGATGCATTTATCTGTATGTATGGTGAAAGATACATTTTGTCATTTCATGATAGATTCAAACCCTCATAATCTATGATCTTGTCTACATTAGCAAGTTTTGTTGTAAGAACTTTATGGTTATCTCAAAGAAATAAGGACGGGTTATTTCAGCTTGTAATCTACAGGTAAAATCACCATTATTCTCTTAGTAGAGTGACGTCCCTCAAGGATTTATTAAACCCCATTTGCCCAAGTGAAATATAAGGCACTGGTGCTGCCTTACAGCCCTATAAAATTCTCATCTAGCTCACTTTTTACCTACTATACAGATTTGGAAATTACACACAGAAACCTCAATCTAGCTCTGTCCTTAAAGTCTTGGTTTACTCACTACATATAAACCAAATCATACCATTTTGCTTGTATAAATCTGTTTCATAATTCATATAGTAACAGCTTTGAAGGGGTAGAGTTATACATTATTGAACAGTACTTTATTCCTGGAAATTACATTGAAGAGAGTACCTTTTACACCAGCTGTAATTTACTTGTTAAATATGGTGAAAAAGGGGCTCTTCTAAGCTGAAAAAACTGCCCTGTTTGTACTTGTTATCAGGCCAACCCTTAGAAATCTACCACAGTAGTAAATTACATATAAGGGTCAGCACTATAATCACTTGTTTGTTGGCCTAACATAGCCATTAAACACATTCATTTGTTGCTGGTAATTGAATAACAAGATTGCTGTCATAATTCACTTTAGTTTTGCATGAGAAATCAAGTAAAATGTATGCTGTCATACCCTTATGCATTTCATCTTTTGGAAGGGACTGAAACCCAAATCAAACAAGTATTTAAAGCTGAATTGACATCTCTACCAGACCCATCAAAAGCAAGAGATTATTCAAGGAAATGTCAAACTGTTTGTAGGCAGCCAGCTAGTCTTGTTTTGTCATGCTAATCTCAAGCACAGCATATACCCCTTTTTCTCATTCACCACCAACTTATAACTGTTTGTAGCCAGCCAGCTAGTCTTGTTTTGTCATGCTAATCTCAAGTAAAGCCTCTACCCCTTTTTCTCATTCACCACCAACCTATTAGCAAGCCCAAACCATAGAGAATGAAGATCACAGGAAAACCCCCTAGAGGTGGTCCTTGATCATCTTATAGTGTGGAAAGATAAAACCAAGATGGCAGCGATGAGTCTTTCAAGGTCCATAAAATTTTCATCAAGTGAAGACCTTGCACCAATAAGTGAAATTTTGTGGCAGCATTTTGGTGTTGTTGCCTAGGAAAGGTCCATGTCTCAGAAATCTAGAAGGTAGTGTTCCTACAATTGTGATGCCTGTTCATTTAAATCTGATCTGAAGACATTCATCGGTGACTCCACAAGGGGGAACCTCACATCACATATATTCAACAAGAATCCTTCTCATAAATTATTACCAAGATTTGTTGACCTAGAGAAAGTTTATAGGAGGCGACTCAGAAGGGAGTCTCAAGCTTCTTTGAATAAAAGTCTTGAAGTCTTATAAGACATCAAGGTTTTGTTTGAAATTTCAGAATAACCGGTAAACCTTAGAATCATGGCAACCCATCCATGGGTCAAGGATGTTTATAAGGCTTTTGATATAACTAGAATCCAAGGGTCTCCACATGCCATGCCAGACAAATATGATAATATCACAAGTGGCTTCCAAAATTCACTGGCAATAGTGTAATCATAATAGAGGACCATTTGGACATGTTTATGATTCGGTAGGAGAAGCTGGTGTAGCTCAAGCTAATGAAGATGTGGTTATGAAACTTTTCATTTTTGTCTTAAGAAGAGGATGTTAAGATCTGGTTTAGAGGTCTTCTAGACAATGGCATTTGCAATCGGGATGAATTTCATGAAAAGATGGGTTGTGTGCAAGGATTGTGGGATGATTTTAGCCTAGCTTATTGAAACGACAAAGAAGGAAAATGAGATGGTTAAGGAGTTTGATGACCGATTCAGAATGTTAGTTGATATGATTCCAAAAAGGATTAGACCCAAAGATGATGCGATTCTCCTTCACTACACTAATGCCTTTGAGGGAGATTTTGGCCTAATGCTAAGAGACAAATTCCCATGCAAAATGTAATTATAATAATATTGGGCGAGTAAGGTAGAAGAATATATGCTCTTGTCCAAGGTTGATCCTATGGGATCTTCTAGAGCTTCCATTTCGAGGGCAGAAGCTAGTCTTGAGTGGTAAATACTTATACAACTGACCTTGCTTACGACCCTATTACAACACTAAACGCGAAATTTGAGAAGTTGTCAACTGATGTCGTCAAATTACAAACACCTATACTAAATAGAATGATTAGTTTAGAGAGGGATAAAGGGAAACAAAATCTATATCAACCATGACAGAAACATAATTAGTTTCATCCCAGAAGAAATGCAGGTTAGTCAAAATAGGCCCCCTCAAGAACAAAGATTCCTGAATGCTTTGGCCCTTGTAAACATGGCAAACCAAGATGGAATTCCATGGTGTTTGCTTTGTGATGAACCTCATAGTGAGCAAGTTTGCCCAAGAAATTTTGGCTCAAGTTAAGCAAAAGGTTTAGGTATATGGATAGTTTAAATTGGGTTGAAGAAGGGGGTTATATTTGCACTCTTCAATAGAAGCCTCATGCAGTAAAAGAGGATTAGATAAGGCAAATCAAAGAGAGAAGCATAGATGCTACAAGAATTGTTAGGTTGAATATGTTACATGCCATGGATGAGAAAGTTAAGGATGATCTTGTATAGAAGAATAATTCAGTATCAAAAACAAAACCAAGCCCCTAGAACTTCACAAGGTTTCAAGTTTGTCAATCATCAAGATCAAGGTGTGTCCATGAGCAAGAAAGCTGGTTATCTTCCTAGTTTGCCACAAGCTGCTTTACTTACAAACTCTACAATGATCAAAGAAGTGGATCTGAATATAGATGTGACTAATGTATTGTCAAAAGTCATAGGGCCTGTCCCTTTGTCAGAATTAATTAAGATCCCTTCTCCAGAGGAAAAAGTGAAGAAGTTTTTGAGTTGAAGAATTGAATGAGGATTCTCCGGTTGTGTTACAAGCCATGCATCAAGGGAGGAGGAATGGGAGCCATTCCCCTTTTTATATACATTGATTGTTAATAATGTCCTTTTACATAACTGCATGATTGACTAAGGGGCTTCCGAAAATGTAATGTTATTTTAAGGTTATGAATTAGTTGGGTTTGAAGATGACTAGACCATACTGAAATGTTTGTGCAATGGATTCCTGAAATAAAGGCCTGTGATTTGATTAAGGATTTTAACTTTAATGGTTAGCTTGACTATTTATCCAGATATTTTGATCCTGATGGATGTGAAAGTGATAGACATGCCAGATGCTTGGGGCATGCTATTGTCAATAAAGTGGTCTTTCAATTTGGGAGGTAGCATCTAGATGGTTGTATCTTAAGCTACAATCTCAACTTGTGAAGGAACATTTGTAACTCTTCATAGAGAACCTGCACTCAGATGTCATGTTGAGAGAACCTGCACTCAAATATCATGTTGAAGACCCAAATGATCCTATGAATGAGTTAGTTTGCTATGATGATGATCTTGGAAACTATGCAATCTTAACAAACTTAATGGCACTTTATGAGGAAATGTTTGAACATGAAAGGTGCAACGAAGTATGTAAAATGAATTTTGATGGAACCTAGACTTCATTAGGTGTAGGAGTGGGGATTGTGTTTGTTAGCCACCAAAAGTGGTAACCCCTAGGAGAAAATATTTCTCCCCATTGGTCAGCCAGCTAGCCAACAACCCTATGATGATGCACAAGATAGCTTTACTTCAGAGCTCTCCAACTATGCTCTGGTTAATGCTCTCTCCCATCTAGCATACTTCTTGAAGGAATGTGGGTCATTTATCAAAGGCACACTAACAATTTTGTAATCATGTGCTTTCATTTAATGTTTGGGGCATACTAATATGGATCATAGGCCAAGCTAGATGATTGAACACTCTTGATTGTACCCTTGTTCCCATGCTTCACTTGGGAGATTATCCTTTGCCCCTAGTCTAGTGTGACCTCCCCTGAGGTCCTTCCTTTAGGAGGGGCACTAATAGGAGGCATTGATTGATATAGTGTGCCCAAGGTAATCCATACTTGCCACCTTTCATGTTTCCCTTATTGTCCACCTCCATTCTTGGGTTGATTATCATTGGTCATTGGGAGTCAGGACTGACACCCTATATCCTCACCTCTAAGTTAGGGCCTGGAAATTTTCCCTAAGAGGTTGATGCAGTTGAAAGAAAAGATAAAAGCATATGAAACCAAAAATAAAGAAAATGAAAAATGCAAAAGATGGTTGGGACATTATAAGCATGTGGGAAAAAGCCTAGCATGTGCTCTACCCCCCTCATTAGTCATCACCCAATTTCTAAGCATTTTATGCTCTATCTAAAACAAAGGAACTTATGAAAATCCCAACCCTGATGAGCAATAAACTGCTACATCCCGAGGAGTATTTAAAAAGCATAAAGCAAGCTGGGTCTCCTAAGCTATGCAAGAAAGAAAGACAAATCATTAAAGTAAAAGGTGCACTAGAGGGGTGGAAAAAACAGGTTGAGGAAAGGGGCAACTCATGCCTCCACGATATCTCCCTCTTATCATTATACTTAGATATGTTGGACCTCCTTCAGTTGGTACCATGGCTATGGCCATCTTCCTTGAAGTCTTGCCCATTCCATGACCACCTTTATCACATGCATCTATGGAGTGATCGGTCTATTGTGAAATGTCCTTCCCCTTGGGGGATGGAAGCACCTAATAGGGCTTGTTACCCACCAAAAGTGGGTAACCCCATAGGAGAAAATTTTTCTCCTACTTTGGACAACCAATCAGCCAATAACCCTATATTTGCTCATTAATGATATGCCACATTTTTCTGCCATTTGTACTGGTAAGGCATCTCTCACCATATGACATTCCTCTTAAAGGAAGGTGAGTCACCACTCAGCAAGTTCTTTAACCATTTTGCAATCATGTGCTTTTACTGAATGTTTTGGACATTCTAACATGGATAAAGGGGTGATCTTGATGATTGACTGATCTTGACTATAAGCTTGTTCCCTCACCTTACTAGGAGGGTTAGTTTTTGATCCTAGTATAGTGGGACCTCCTCTAAGGCCTTAGGGTTATAGGGGGGACACTACTTGGGAATCTTGGATTGAAGTAGCATGTCCATAACCACTTCATACTTACCACTATTCATCATTCCCATAATTTCATGCCCATTCTTCAGTTTCACTATCATTGGTTCATTGGGATTGGCACCCTAATATCCAAACATTGCCTCAGAGTCAGAACTAGAGGTTGATGTAGTTATAAGAAAGATAAAAGCATAAAATGGCCAAATGAAAGAAAAAGGAAAGTAAAATGCAAAATATGGTTGGGACATTAATTAACACACGTTGGAAAAATATTAGCATGAACTCTACCCCCCTCATTACCCATCACCTGGTTCCTGAGCACCAAATGTTCCAACATAATAAAACAACCCTTGCCTGTCCCAAACTTGATGAGAAAGAAGCCAACTCATCATTAAAGGGTAAATCAATGCTATATCATCAAAAGAAAGCTTGGATTCCTGATTTATGCTTCTCATCGAAGCATTATCAAAAATAAGTAAAAGGCACATTAGAGGGGTTGAAAAGGCAGGCCGAGGAAAGGCGTAACTCATGCCTCCACGATTGCTCCCTCTATACATCCATCCACTTAGAAGATTGTCAATTTTTTTGAGTTCCTTAAGAAATCATTGGAATATGTTAACACAACTTGAGTATTGAGATTAATTTGAAAAAAATAAATGTGTAGGCTTCCCCCAAAATACTTCAATAAAACTCAACGTGTTAACCCTACAACAAATTGTTTCTAGAATATATTAGATCAGTGAATGCATGAAACAACCTTTGAAAATTATGAGACATTAGCAGAGTCCAATTCTTTGTCAACCAATTTTACTATCATACCTGCAGACAATTCATATGAACCATTTACTCTGATCACTTGGGATCAATAGACAACCAAACTTTGTAATAATATTTTCATAAATGAATTTTGGAATAGATTGGATTGTACAATCTAGTGCTTGTTCAAGTTATGATTCATGAATACTTAGGTAAGGCATTCTGTACTGGTGATTGCACATCTTGCTTTAGTCCTCTTGTCGACATAGAAACCTAGGGTCCAACAAATATATTATCCATTTTTCAAAAGAACCTTGATGCTATATAGGTTTCAAGGGCATCTCATGTTTTGTAGTTGGTCTCTCTGTTCTTTGGCATTTGTCAAATTTTCTTGCAAATTCATTGTCATCTTCCCATCAAAAACAGACTTGTAAGATTTTCTCAATTATCGTCAACTTTGAAGTGCCCTATGCAATTCTCTCATGTGCTTCTCTCAAAAAACCTTCTCATGTCAAAGTCCACACCTTCTCAAGATGGAACAAAGCCTATATTGCACCTATGAATCTTGTGTAGTCCAGCCTCCAGGTACCCTAGCTTGATGCTCACCAATCATGCTGTAGGAGATGTGTGGGGACTTAAACATCAAAGAGGAAAGGGGCATCTACTCAAGGGCTGGATCAGACTCCATGCCCAATGGTAGCACTTAGGATTTTCCTATTCTTTTTTTAGCCATCTCGAGTTAATTTCTTTTCCCTCTTCATTTCTGTTTTATTCGGCAACCTACAGTTTTATTGCCATATTTTCTGATCTAGGTTGCATTTCCAAATTTTATTTGAACTAACACTTCCATATTCATGTTATAAACCAGGGTTTTCTGCAGGTCAAATAGCTTGATATTTGAATTGATCTGCATCTGAAGTTGGATGTAATATCTCTCTTCTAGTTTTAACCTATCTCTCAGATCTAACTCTCATATTTTTAATTAAAGTTCATATCTATGCTGGAGAACATATTTGACCATTTGACATCTCTGCTTTTCTAATATAGTGGCAAATGCTTAACAAGTTGGTTTTAGTTCATTAATCTCAACAGCGTCCTGCATCCAATATGATCTAAATATTCCCAGCTATAAAATCGATAATCTGCTTGGAAAAACGACTCGTTTTATTAAACTTAACGATCCATATTGAAATCTGAATTAATTAGGAGTCTCATAGTAGGAAAATTAAAGATATGATTCTCTAAATTCATGATTTTACATCATAAAAATTGACAATATCCAGACAATCAAATGGATTTGTAGAAGCAATCAATAAGATTCTTGTAAATTATCTTTTGAACATTAACTTCGTAGAATAATCTCTTGAATCTTTGAGGCAAGTTAGTGTTTGAATTTTGACTATTCATTCTCTTGGGATATTCTCCACAACCAGAGGATCTGTAAGAACTAATTCTTCAACAGGGTTTTCCTGCACTGTTGCCATTCCTTGTAGCTTCCTTCTACTCATTCTTCAAAATCCTCTTCTTGTCTAGGTGACGGTTGATCCAGGTGGATATTGGTGGCCACCTGCCAAGTCCACCTGGACCCCCACCATTGTCTTTCTCAACATTTTCAGTTTCCTTAATTGTAGCACAACTTACTATTTTTAGCAGTTTTTCGGGTCCTGAACTTCCGGAGCCGTTTTGAGGCCCTAAACGACGTTTTTTGGGGAATCCGGGGGCAACACGAGTCCATGGAATGGACTGTGTTGCCCGTTCCAACAATGATAGTGCTCGGATAGATCTTTCTAATGAGCTATTGTACGCGTCAAACGGAGATCATATGCCAAAGTTACGACCCCGGGAAGTTGATGTACCAACTTACCCCCAAACGGGGCCCACAGTTTGGCGTTTCATCTCCTAGGGTTAGGTTTTGGAATGTTAAGGGTTTTTCCATTGTTTCTCAACAATAAATAGGCCTTCGAGCCTCATTGTAACACAGTTCAGAGGCATGTAGCCATCACATCTCTTCTCAGAGATAAGCTACCATCGCCCTAGCTAGTTTATTGCCATTTCTGTTTGTAAGCATATTTCAGTATTTTCCATTAATGAAATGAAGTATTATTTCCGCTGCATCTTTGTGTATATGGTTATCTCTGTAATTTGTTGCGTTCCTGTTTAAATCCGGATCAGTGGTATCAGAGCGGTCTACTTTTTCTCTGTTTTTCTTTGCATGTCCCCAACAAGGTCGGGATATAAGGAGTTAGGGCTTGAACTGGTTGAACCTTTGCAAGACCAGCCTCGCAAATCCCGACGGCCTCCCATGGCGGACGAGAAGAAAGACGAGGGGGCAGGAGATCCCATCAAAATCTTGCTCGAAGAAGCGCTCGAGCGACAACGGAACGCGATGATGGACAGCTTTGCGCAGATCCTTCAGTGGCTACCCAGAAGCGGCGCATCGGCTTCCAGCAGCTCCTCTGGAAACGCCACACCCTTTAAGGTACAAGTTAATTTTGAAATCCCCATATTCGAGGGTCAGATAGACGCCGATGCCGTAGATAAATGGTTAAATCTGCTAGAGGGTTATTTTTCTGTTCATGAATTTTCGAGTCGGGAAAAGATTGTTTTTGCTCTTCTCAAAGCAGCCCCCCACGTCAAGGACTGGTGGGAAACCTACTGCGAGCAGAAGGATGAAAGTACTGGCTCACTATTTTCAGCCGCACCCACCTGGGATTCGTTCCGGGATGCCATCAAGGAGCAGTACTACCCTGTCGGAAGCTATGAGGATGAATACATAAAGTGGACCACGCTGCGGCAGGGAAGGGACCAAGACGTGCCGGAGTTCACCAATCTTTTCCATACCCTTCGCACAAAGTTGGGTATCAAGGATTCGGAGCAACATTTGATACTCAAATACCGTGGCTGCCTGCACAAGTACATCCAGGAAGAAATACAGTTCCTAAACATCCCCTCGCTCGGCGCAGCATATCGGTATGCCGTCAAGGTCGAGCAGAAGTTTAAACAAAAGAAGCGAGACTTTGGATCTGCGAATCCAAAGCAGGGGAAAGGTGCCCCTAAACCACAGAACAAAGGACAAAGCCAAGGCGGGACAGCCCAAGACAACCAGCCGAAGCTGCAAGCAAAGAGCAACGCCGCGAAGCCGAGAAAGGACACTGGAAAATGGTGCGAGTTCCATAAGAGCTCCACTCACAACACAAGTGAGTGTCGGGCCAAGCAGTCACTGGTGGCTGAGCTAAAGGTTTCAGAATCAGATGCATGTTCCGACTCTGAGTCAGAACCCGATAAGGGGTATGAAAAAGGGAAGCAGATCATTGATGCGGATCCCAGCGCCACTGTTGCTACCGCAAAGATCCAGAAAAATGAACCCGAAGATCCAGAGGAGGAGGAGCGTCTCTTCCACTCCCAGATGTGGGTAAAGGGCTCCCCGATACAGTTCATTGTTGATAGCGGGAGTCAAAAGAACCTCATTTCGGCAGAGGTCGTGAAGCGGTTGGGCTTACCGACCACAGCACATCCACAACCATACACCATTGGGTGGCTTCACCAAGGGCGAGATCTTCGCGTGAGCCAGCAGTGTCGCCTTCCATACAACATCAAGCCCTTCACGGATGAGGTATTGTGTGACATTGCTCCCCTTGAAGTTTGTGATGTATTACTAGGACAACCATACTTGTGGAAGCGACATGCTGTGTATGAATCAAGGCCCCGTGCTGTTATTATTACATTGGGAAATAAGTTGTTCAGGATACCAGAGGTAGCACCACCTGCCGCCATCTCTTTGATTACTGCAAAACAATGCAGTAAGATCATTTCCAAAACCAGGAAATTTGTTTTCCTGATGATACACCCTCAAGGGAAGAAGAAGACAGTGGCCGCGACCTCCAAACGGGGTCCCTCTGCACGACAGCTACAGATGGACAAGATTGTGGAGGAGTACGAAGACATCTTCACCTCCCCGGCAGGGGTTCCTCTGCACTGTCAAGTCAAGCACTCCATCGATCTGACCCCAGGTGCGCCGCTACCCAATGGACCAATTTATCGGCGCTCCGTTATGGAGAACAATGAAATCAAGAGGCAGATTCAGGAGCTCCTGCAGAAAGGTCACATCCGTCCGAGTTCTTCGCCCTGTGGGAGCCCGATAGTGTTGGTACAGAAGAAGGATGGGACGTGGAGACTCTGTATTGACTATCGGGCGCTGAACAAGATCACTGTCCGTAATAGGTACCCGATCCCGCGGATTGATGACCTCCTAGACCAACTAAAGGGGGCGAAATATTTCAGCAAGATCGATCTGAAGTCAGGATATCACCAGGTACCAATTGAACCCTCAGATGTGTGGAAGACTGCCTTCAAATCCAAGGAGGGCCTCTTCGAATGGTTGGTCATGCCTTTCGGATTGACGAATGCTCCTGCAACCTTTATGAGGCTAATGGATGACATCTTGCGGCCATTCACCAACTCCTTTGTAGTAGTATACTTGGATGACATTCTGATCTTCAGCCAGAGTTGGGAAGAGCACCTCCACCACATCCGACAGGTTCTCCAAACACTGCGGCAACACAAGCTATGTGCCAATTTGGAGAAATGCACTTTTGGCATGACCGAGGTTCAGTATCTGGGATACATCATTGATGAACAGGGGGTGCATGTCGATCCAGCCAAGGTCCAAGTCATTAGGGATTGGCCCTCTCCAACCACTCTAACAGAGCTCCGCAGCTTTCTAGGTCTTGCCAACTTCTACCGCAGGTTTGTGTTGGGATTTTCTCATATTTCTTGGCCCTTGAGTCAAGTCACCAAGGGCGGGGCGAAAGCAAAATTCTTTTGGTCTGAATCTCAACAGAAGGCATTCAGGGAGTTGAAGGATCGCCTCTGCACGGCACCAGTGCTCGCGTTACCAGATTTACAACAACCATTTGAGGTCGAGACAGATGCCTCTGACTATGCTATTGGGGCAGTCCTTACTCAACATGGACATCCAGTGGCATATCACAGTGAAACACTTTCAGACACAGTCCGGAAGTACCCCACTTATGATAAAGAGATGTATTCCATTGTACAGGCCTGCCGACAATGGAAGCATTACATTTTGGGGAAGGAAACGGTCATCCACACAGACCACCGACCGACCTCTGCAGTTCATACAGACCCAAGGGAAATTGCAGAATGATCGCCATCAGAAGTGGTCTACATACCTGCAACAGTTTCACTTGAATATCAAGTATAAAAAGGGCAGCACCAATAATGTTGCAGATTGCCTCAGTCGACCACCGATCATGGCGCTAACCACCGTGCTCAACTCTTGCGGGCACGAGACTTCTGATTGGCCACTTCTCTACAAAAGCGACCCAGAATTCGGCCACACATACCAGACACTCTTGGAGGGTCGGCAGGTTGCAGATTTTCACCTCCAGGATGCCCTATTATGCCACCTCGGTCACCTCTGTGTTCCTTCAAGCGAGCGTGCCAAGATGATTTGGGAAGCACACTACAGTCGGGCTGCTGGGCATTTCGGGGTCGAGAAAACAGTGGCAGTACTGCAAAACTATTTCTATTGGCCGAATCTTCGACAGGATGTTGGGAAGTACATCCGATCATGTACTGCCTGTGCCATTGCCAAACCGACCATTAAGAAGCAAGGCCTCTATACCCCGTTGCCTACCCCTAGTCGACCTTGGGAATCCATCTCCATGGATTACATGTCAGGCCTTCCTTCCACTAAGCATGGAAATGACTGTGTTTTTGTGGTCGTCGACAGGTTCTCAAAGATGGCCATTATGATGGCCTGCAAGAAGAATATCACAGCAGAAGCCACTGCTAAACTCTTCTTTGAACGAGTGTGGGTGCACTTTGGGATCCCACAGTCTATCATCTCAGATCGGGACAGTCGGTTTCTCAGCAACTTTTGGTCCAGTCTCTGGTCAATGCTGGACACCAAACTCACGAAGTCCACAGCCTTCCATCCTCAAACTGATGGCCAGACAGAGGTTGTCAATAGGATGATTGTGCACATTCTGCGCATGTATAACTCAAAGCATCCACGCACATGGGACGAGAGCCTCCCCTACGTTCAGCACAGCTACAACCGAGCTCTTCACAGCTCCACTGGCCATAGCCCTTTTCAGGTGGGTTTGGGATTCCAGCCACTATGCCCCATTGATGTGGCCATGCCACTTGCAGCTACTCACATGAATTCAGCTCATGTCCAGTCCGAAACAGATAAGGCCACCAGCTTCATTGAGCGCATCCAACATATTCGCCAGCAGGTCCATGACATTCTTGAGAAATCAAATGCCAAGTACAAGCAGCGACATGATCAACATCGGGTGCCACACAAGTTTCAGGTGGGCGACAAAGTCTGGTTGCATTTGCAAAAGGAACGCCTTACTGGAGCCTATCGGAAATTGAGACCACTCCGATATGGTCCTTACACCATTACTAAGGCTATGGGAGACAATGCATTTGAGCTCAGCATTCCCCCATTCCTTGGCCTGCACCCAGTATTTAATGTGGACCGCCTTCGGCCATACTTTCCACCATTGCTAGACACATCCGACATTGCAGAACAGCTCAAACCCACAGAATTAAATCCAGATTGCATGGAACAAGCTGCAACTAATCGGATCATGGACACACAGATCAAGAACACTCGCCAACAGAATATCCAACTGTATCGAGTTGTCAAAGCGGGCCAACTCTTTCAGCAGGGCAAGTGGCTCACCAGGGAACAAGTTCAGCATAAGTTTCCTCATCTCATGGAGGAGCTCAACGCAATGGGGAGTCGGGACCATTGCTTCCTAAGGGGGGAGGAATGATCCAGGTGGATATTGGTGGCCACCTGCCAAGTCCACCTGGACCCCCACCATTGTCTTTCTCAGCATTTTCAGTTTCCTTAATTGTAGCACAACTTACTATTTTTAGCAGTTTTTCGGGTCCTGAACTTCCAGAGCCGTTTTGAGGCCCTAAACGACGTTTTTTGGGGAATCCGGGGGCAACACGAGTCCATTCCCCGTTCCAACAATGATAGTGCTCGGATAGATCTTTCTAATGAGCTATTGTATGCGTCAAACGGAGATCATATGCCAAAGTTACGACCCCGGGAAGTTGATGTACCAACTTACCCCCAAACGGGGCCCACAGTTTGGCGTTTCATCTCCTAGGGTTAGGTTTTGGAATGTTAAGGGTTTTTCCATTGTTTCTCAACAATAAATAGGCCTTCGAGCCTCATTGTAACACAGTTCAGAGGCATGTAGCCATCACATCTCTTCTCAGAGATAAGCTACCATCGCCCTAGCTAGTTTATTGCCATTTCTGTTTGTAAGCATATTTCAGTATTTTCCATTAATGAAATGAAGTATTATTTCCGCTGCATCTTTGTGTATATGGTTATCTCTGTAATTTGTTGCGTTCCTGTTTAAATCCGGATCAACGGTGGAGGCTAATCATTGGCATCCAAGACTTCAACTTCAAATACCTGAACCTTTAATTTAGTTGGACATCTGATTTTCAACAAACATTTAGTTACTTATCAGATTGACACTTTTATGTTTATCTGTTGTTTGCAAGCTTTGGGCTGCCGGGTGCAATTTATTTTGTTTACTAGCATTTTCATATTGGTCAGAAAGCATGACAGAATCATATGCATGTTTGTTGGTATGATATCTACTTTGACTCCTTTTGCAAGCAGCTTTTGCTAGGTGGCACCTAAAGATAACACACAAGGGAACCAACATGGTCTGAAAGTCTTTTGTTGCATTCCATTTCATACCTCTTGAAGATGAAGTGCCACCCTTAATGAACCTACTGGTATTTACCAAATATCCAGATTCCAACAGTATTGTCATATACTAGTTGGGTTTGTACTATGCTAATCTATTGACCAGTCGTTTATGACTTTGCCCCAACACATAGTTCTCAACAGTCTTGTAGTCAGTGCTGTGATGTTGAATGTGTACGATGTCAATTCGATACCATGGAATTCAAGGCCTTACCCCTCCTTGGCATCACTCTCAAAACAATCATTTAATTTTTGTCATGCCTGTTTTCTTTTTGAATGTGTGGATAACAAGCAAGCATGAATAAATTCATCCACATAAGAGAATGTTGTTCCATTTCAACCCTACTGCAATAGGCAAATTATATTTTCTCAACGAAATTAACCTAGATAGTTACGATTATAAGGCAAACTCTCTTTCGTTTACCCCAACTTCTTGCGAAACTGCCTATAATAGCAGGCCCATTGCGCATTGGATTCACTTGGACGAGCTCAAGGACAAATTACAACTAATTGATGTCAGCAATACGTCATTATTTGCATGAGAAGATTTGTTGGAAAATTGCAGAAATGGTTGTAATGCCCTCATATGATGTCCTTTTGGGGCTTACGGTCATCTGTTTCGAAGTTATTTATCAGCTTCATAAAATGGATGTAGAATTCAGCTAAAGGGCGAATATCAGGATAATGTTAATACAGATGCAATACTGCAGAACTTCAATCCTTAGCGGAAGGGTTTTGGCATGCTATTTTGAGGTGGAGCTACAATGTACGTTTAGCTTGTAATGGCAGGTGCTGCTCAAGTGACATCATCTTTTCGCATGGAATAGATGTTCAGATTACGTTAAAATTTGCAAGTGTTTCGAATAGTGTCCTGGTTTTAATTTGCTCAACCTTCATGGAAGGATAAAATATCATAATAGCAATTATGGATAATTTTCTATTTTCTAATTGTTCATCCTAATAAGTGGTAACAGGTTCAAATCTAGATGGAGGTTCAAATCCAGACAGGTAGAGTATGTACACCTTTGTAGATTTTAGCAGTGCAATTTCTGTGCGGAGGCTGGTTCCTTGTCCCACAAACAGGGGGTCTCATACACCAATTTGGTGTCTGGCTCAGCCGTGATCTTAAAATTAGATTATAGTATAGCTTGAGTCAGCCTAATAGTTAAGAAACCATGCTTTTTTATAAGAAGTTGTAGCTTCACAGTTTCAAATTCAGAGGGGTAGAGTATATACACCTCCATAGACTTTAGCAGTGAAATCACTGTGCAAAAGTGGATTCTTTGTCCCACAAACAAGAGGGTCTCATACACCAATTTGATGTCTGCTGTAGATTTGGGGTTAATATTAATATACAAATATATAAAGCAGTCTAGTGAGACTATTTTTTGGCTCTTTTTGCTGGAATCCGGCCACTCGATTTTGGATGAGATCACAATATTTCATCATTTAAATCACATTTTGAATGTAGAAATGGATTCGGCACCCTAAAATTCCCCTGGGCATTCAGATGGTGCCGACACAACAACTTAAAACTACAATTTTCCTAATTTTTGGTCAGGCAAAATCAACAAAAACATTTGCCCAAAAAAATGCCAAAAAGTTGCCTCTGTACACTTGCCAAATATATATGTAAATCTATGAAACCGGATTCATTGGATTTTCCTCAAGTGTCCAAATCCTACGAATTGGACACGATTCGACCTCATTTGAATCCTCAATTCGGGACATGTCGTGTCCTAATGGGACACGCTCGAATCCGGGTCAAGCGTGTCCCATTAGGACACAACGTGTCCCAAAAACCGGATTCGAATCCGGCGAAAAAGAACCTATAAATTCAAGTTGGGTGTGACACCGGTGATTATCAAACATCCTGGTTCTGTGTCCTTGCCTATCACATCATAGAGATCAACGCTTACACCATTAAAGTTTATAACTTTTGTCAACATAACAAGTCCTGTTATATCATCTGATGAAGGCCAGCAGTTTCACAAGCATCTCCAGACACATCTGTTCCATATTCTGTTTGGAGCACTCGAAGGACAAGAATGCTTTGAGACTGACAACTGCTTTCAACCCCCAAGTTTGTACTACAAGTCTCTGTTGCCTGCTCAAATGCAACAATAAGATTTTTTATTTTAACATGGAGACCAAGCAGCAGCCTTTCCACCATCTTGGCAATCATCTTAACCCCATCTTGAACACCAAGATAGGTGGAACCCCCATTTACATGGATACCACAGCCCTCTACCTGCTCTGAATTCCGCTGAGAAGGAGATGCACTGGGGTACACTTCTGAAGTAGAACATTCTTCAGAACTACTGGATGTTTTGAACTCAGTTCGTGGAACAAGAACCAGCTCAAAGTCCTCCACATTAATCTCACACTTTTCAGCTGCCAGTGCTTTCCAAGGTATTTTGATTGATATGCTGGTAATAAATCCTTCTTTGATAATCACCGGTGTCACACCCAACTGGCATAAATCAATGAATCATAAATTCTAAATTCTAAAACCAGATTCGAATCCGGCGAAAAGGAACCTATAAATTCAAGGATGCTATAATGTTACTAACTTACTTTGTAAACAGTAAAACTAACATCTAGATGAAGATCTATGTTTGAAATCAATGAATTTGTATCATTAATGAGAATTTGTGTAAGAAATATCTAATTTTTAATATATATATATATATTTAATAAAATAATATATAATGAATCCTACGTGTACTGTTCCGGAGGGTCAACATGTCCGAAATCGACACTCGAATCCCGGTATCTTACGAATCCCAAATCCTCGTGTCAGGTTACTTAGATGTAAATAAATAAATGTAATGGTAGAACACGTGTGTGAGAGAAAAAAAATTGACACATCGGTATGCAATGTGTCCCCAGAATAGGAAATGATATCTTTATGCACCCCTTTGTAGAATTTGGATAACTAAATTTAATGCAAATTTATATTTTTGATTTTCTCAGCTTGCTCCTATTTTTTTACATTAAAACGTGTCCTTTTAGAGGAAACATGCTGTCTGTCTATATGCGAGTGCTTTTAGGTTATCTTTGTAACTACCTATCACCCTAAAGGTTAATGTCAATACTGCTGTTTCATATAATAATCCCAATCAACTCATACATATTTGTTTCAGTGCTCAAATGGGAGTGTTTCATACCCCACATCATTTCTTACAGATGCAAAGCTTTAGAGTGTTACTTTTCTGCTCTTCTAAATCAAGTTTTCCTACTGCTAATGGTTAATATCAAGTTTGATAAACTTGGTTCTAACTTATAAGCCATTTCAGCTACGGTCCATGAGTTTTGGTGCTCGTGTCTGTGTAATTCCTGGTCCTTGCATGTGGAACCTGAATGAGAACAAACAAATAGTCGTCTGTGTAATTCCTGGTCCTTGCATGTGGAACCTGAATGATAACAAACAAATAGTCATAAGATGGATGCATATTAGAAGTCTAAAGGGAGTCAGTGACTAGTTTGGTTTATGGTGCAAAGCACGCACGGATTCACAGCGTGCCTGGACTTAGCTTAACTCAGCTGGTGTTAATGTGGGTGATAATTCTCCCATAGTTTGCTTAGCGCTACCATGTTTAGATAGGATATGGGCTCCACCTAACAATATCATCAAGTAAATTAATTAGCAGGCAATGAGGCAGATACATGAGAGCATTGAGGCAGTCACTTCCATTTACGGTCTCTAGTCAAAGCCTAAAGTACTTTTTGCTTGAAGAAGGACCTCGCAAATTGTGATGTTGGGCATTTCAATATTGGTTAAAGTAACCATTTTTGAGATTGATCAGTTGCCAGAGTTATTTAGTCTCATTCTGTTTGGTTATTTATAATATAAAATAATTTATGAGGAAGTATTTCTACTGTCTTGGTAAGAGAGTTTGAGAAGTCTTGAGGGTTAGCTCAATTGGTCGAGTCCCCGTCGTCAAAACACCTTTATTATTGAGAGGTCATGGGTTCAATTTTTTGGAAACTATCGGGGTCAGACTCCGTCCGTGGTTGAGCCAGCAGGAAGTGATTCAAAGTGATCCCTTAGGTGGATTTATTTGGTACAAATATTCTGTGGACTCAAAGTGATCCATTCAGGTGGATTTATCTAGTACAAATATTCCGTGGACGTAGCATTTACGATCTCTGTGTTGAGAAATCTATAGGGCAGTAGTTAGGATGATTTCTTTTTCTATGATAATTGCTTGTGATATCTTTTACTTTTTCTTACTTATTAGCTTCTTCTCTTATTATTATGTTCGTTCTTATCATCAAACAATTACCAAAACAAGAAGAGCAATAGTACACAAGAACACAGGATATAGGCTACAAGCCAGGGCCAAAACCTCTCCACTTGAGAGGAAAACCCGTAAATCTCTTCTCTTCTTATAGATTCTTCAATTGATGAATTCCAAGACCTCTAGACCAAAACCAATACCCTTCCAAGACCAAGTCCGACCTCTCCTGATGATGTGCTTCCTTTGTCCAAGTCAAACCCAGTGAAATCTTTTTCAGAAGCACAACTTCGATCCCCAGTGTCAAAATTTCGGCCTCTACTACAGGTCTGAAATTTTCAGCCCCCTGCAACTGCCACTACATCCACACGTGTGAGCGAATTTGTGTCTTCCAAGGCCTCCCAACAATTTCGCTTGACTTGCTTCTTTGTCTAAAGCTAGAAGGTGACCTATTACGCCTGTCTTCCAGCAACGTTGATCCTCTTCTAGCAAATAGAGAATTTCGACCTTGAAGCAACAAACCCTAGCCTTCCTTCTTCGCACGTGTGAGAGAGAATTAACCCATAAACCTCTTTCTTTGTCCTCCTTCTTCGCTAGTCTTGTTGTGCTTCTCCTTTGCTTTTATGAGTGAGAAGTGAATTTGTCCCATGGAGGTTGAGTTCCCTCATTTATATAAGCTTCTTAAGGTGGGTGAGATTCCTCAAAATAGGCCGACTTCTTAGCTTCCAGGCTGACTTGGTCTTGAAGGGTATTTTGACTCTTTTAAATAAAAAAATAATTATCTTTACAAATTACAATGTGCTCGATGGGGTCTTCAACTTATGACAACGTCTTTTTTGACTTGACCTAGGACAAACCCTAAAAGCATTCAATGGGTGTTTGACCTCTAAAATAAAAGACTTTTAGCATGAAATCCATACTCCAAAAATAACAATAATAATTTTTCTTTGATTTTATAAAATACAAGAATCAAAAGCACATTTCATATTGATGAACACTGAACCTAGTTATACATTTTTTTCAACACTCCGGAGGGTCTGTTAACCACATAAAAAAATGAAGAGAAATTTGAGAAAATATCACAAGGAGTGGTCTTTCTATGTTTTATGGGGGCCATAATTTGATGGAAAACCATGAGCTTTCTGTTTTACTACCATATTAGTTAAATATCATTGCCGATCATCATATTGTGCTGCATTTGCAAACAATCTTCCTATAGTGTCATATGCAAGAAAAATAGCCAGTTCAATTGCTGTGCTGGGTTATTAAGTAATATAGCTCTTTATGTCACTACCTGTCTGACTTCACGCAATTGGTCTGTTGGATTGACAATTATCAGGTTGCTAGAAAACGTGCACTAATGAAGAGGCTTGGCATACAAGAAGAAAACTTGGATGGCGTGAAGGAAGAAAGAGAGTCTGTTCTTTCACGTCCACGCAACCGGCCTAAGCGTGAAGAATAATATGCAGCAGAATGGATCAAAGTATGCATCCATGGTCAAAATCGTGCTATTGACTGCAGGGGCTTATTCTCTACAGTCACCAATCCAAAGAATGCTCTTGTTTGTAGCAACCGGCCCCTTTGACCTCCGTGGTCTGTAATGGAAGTTTAAGCAAATAGTCTACATCCAACTCACAATGCTCTAGTTCATATGGCAGTAGGAACAATAATATTACTCAAAATGTTTTTGGTTTCAAATACAAGGTTTTGCAGATCCAAATATGTGTTTTGGATAAGTTTCAGTGTGGGCAAAGGCATTCTTTTGAATAATTGCTCAGTTTGTATTTCCTTTTCAATATGCACTGCTAATTGTCAATCCTAAGTTTGGATGTTGAGAATGTGTTCAGACATATACAAGATTGCTACAATTTTATAGAAAAACTTGAGTGCAACACAGAGGAGATAAATTCCATCTCTATAACCGTGAACAAGCTTCACTTGAAAATTTTCTTGGTGTACTTTATGATAGCCACAGCTAGGATATACTGATATATTTGTACTTACTACAAAACAATGGAACTTCAGAAGCATAATCTATTTAGAATATGAAATGTGGATCTAGAAATCATCTGATTCAAATTTCCCAGATCCTAACAAATATTCATATGCGGTCATACTCAACTTAAACAGAAAGGATTACCATAAATTTTTTCTTAAATATGAACAGGAAACATCATCTGCTTTGTGTTCGATCAGTAAACACAAATTTTTAAATGGGATAACGCAATATTAGGCTTATCTTGAAAGCTATGTACATTAATGTATAGTGGAGCATAAAGATGTGAAATAAATTTATGAAAAAGCCAATTGATAGGTATATTATATGTCACAATGTTTCTCAGTTTTACACAAAGGTGTATTTCAATGTGATGTTGATTTTATTATTATTTTATTCCATGAAAGGAAACATCTAGGTGGCATTGACTTAGTATATTTAATCATGTGGGAATTCAATTAAGGACATGCACAATTTGCTGCATTACCTACAACGTCTTGACAATAGTCATGCCAGCTGATTGAGCTAACCCACCCTTGGGGCTTGATTGTATTATTATTTAGTACAACAAGATATATCTGAAATACTTTATATTCAAGATTTCTCTTTTCATCTTCCCTCCCGTGGAAGACAAGCTACAACTATTAAAGCTTCTTAATCACTCACCCTTTTGTTGCTTTTGGTGTCCATAATTATGATTATAATATTAAATATGGTCACACTCAATTGATCCTTTTGAAAACTAATTGCAATCTTGGTTTTGAGGAGAATAAAAACCAACCCTTGATCTCAAAAGCAACATTTTCAACCTTAATAAGGGTTGTTTATTTCAAACTTTTTTGAACCAATTCTGCTCTTTTTGATCTTAAAAATGTCATCTTTTGATCTATAAACTGTTATCGATATTCCACTAGAATAGTTTGTCACAACATGTTTTGTATTATGCGGAAATATTTTATTATGCAAGTTTATTTCCTTAGATCTTTGATTTGTTATCATTAGCATATTGCTCAAATTTGTGATAATAAACGAAATACAAAAATAAAGAAAAATCAAATGGACGCACCATTACAAGATGTGTCTTGGGAAAGCTGATATGAGATAAAACCTAGGTAGAAGGTGATGCCTCTGCTTTACTCTCTTCTCTTCAATTATGGGAATGCAAATATAATAGAAAAGGTTACTCACTGTAGACTTGCTTTTAGCACTATGCCCTGAATGATTGTTATAGAATCTTCTTCCTCTATTATGCTCTGAAATTCCACTTGATGCTTTTCTCAACTATGAAATAACTACAAGTTAAAGAATGAAACCCCCTCTCCTCCTAGTGACACGTTATTTAACATAGTATGATAGCAATCAAGGCTTAGGTTTTTGTACGCCTCAAAACTTCTAGAATCTTCTTTAACATCCACATGTTGCTAGCCCCTCACATTATTGGAGATTGACATGACATCCACTTGGTACCATGGTGGTCAACAAAGTTGGTTAACTTGTGAGAGGCATAACTTTTGCATACAAACTTTGATTGAGGTGATTTCAGATTGCTGGAAAGCTCTCAGTGTATAAAGCAACATTGAGAGGTTGAGGCCTATGCTTAAAAATATTTGACCCCCAAAAGTTTTTGATGCCTCAAAATGCTTTGGAGGGTTCTAGATCCCAAATTTACAAATTGGGACCTGCCACTAAAATGGAATATGCAAGCCAATTATACCAATTTTTATATCTAGAAAGTACCAAGATTTATGACAAATTATACAATGATCCCTTTTAGATCACACCTCTCCATTTAGGGAGACTTTTTTTCTCTAAATTTTTTGACTAAATGAAGTGAGGAAAATTTTCCTCTACCTTCTCTTTGGAGTACCATTTTGCCTTGCCTAGAAGTTGTCCTTTCACCCTAATTTTCTAGAGATCATGTTGTCTGTCTTTTAGTTTTGGACTTCTACAAAATAATTTCTTTCTGCCAACTATACTTGAGCTTATGGTGCTAAGTTCTCTATGGTAGGTAAGACCCACTCTTTAATTTTTTGATCCAAGATGGAAGGCTCATAAAGATTCAAATTTTCCTCATTCACTATTGAGTAAGTGCACATATATGGGGGTAGATTGAGTCTATAGGCAATATCGCCCACCTTCTCAAACATCTCAAAATGACCATACCATAGAGCCTTGATCTTCTGTTACATGTCAATTTGTCGCCATGACACTTGATCAATTTATGGGCCTTTTTACTGTTCGTGAACATATTTGAATCAACTCCCTTAGAAGTCAAACAACCCGACATATTTTGAAGTATATGAGGAATTTGGAGAAAATAGCTGTCACAGCTTGTTAAGTTCCACATGCGCTGATTTTTCTAGATTTTCTTGCGCATTCGCTGGAATTAACTCTGAGAACAATGCAGATGTTAATTTTAGGCAACAATGGTATGTTCTATGCTTTAGAGCAATTTTACTTCAATTTCTTTATGAGCCCAATATCAATTTCAGTTTAGCAATCACATAAACATGTAAGTAAAATGCTGATAGAACATAAACATAAACAGTGGAAGACAAACCAAGAAAAGAGGACACAAGATGTGGCATCAACAAGGGACAAACCCCAATGTGGGGAAACCCTTGATCAAATCTTCTTTTGGTCTTCAATAGTTCAGCAGAGAGATAGTACAATTTACAAATTTTGATAATTTATAAAAGCAACAAAAGAGTCCTAACCAAAAAAGTCAATGTTGGTCAATAGGACAGATTTGACCTCCAAAACAGCTCGGTCAAATCCAGTCAACTCGGCCTCCAACAGTCCTCTGAATTAGCCCAAAAACAGTCCTGAAAATCACAGTCAAACTTGCAGTCAATTCTCTACAATCAATGCTAGACAAATAGTACAGAATGCCTCGATTTTTGTGCCTAGAAATGCGGCCTGCCCAAAAAGAGATTTCCCTCACAAAAATGCAGTCAAACAAGTCAACGTTGGTCAAAACCCTTCCTAAAATTCTGTCAACACCCAAAACAGAAAATGACTATCTTCTTCTTCGCACATGTGGAGAGGTTGCCCAGAAATCCGTACCCAATCATGTGAGGAGAGAGAGATGTGTGAGAAGTGAAGTGTGTCCAAATGAGGAGGATGCATCATGTATTTATATGCAAACATTGAGGATGAATAGACGTGACTATTGGGCTTCTGAGCCTACATGAGTTTGTTGGCCAACCTTGACAATTTGTCCATAATCAAAATAAATTCATAACTTCATTTGTACATGTCAGAATGGGATGATCTTTAGATCAATCCTACACCCCTCGGAGAGAGGAATCCAAGAAAAATATCAACTGTCATAAATACGATGACCCAAGTGGAGTTTGGCTCTATTTGCCAATTTTAACACTCCCTCTCAACTAGGGAGAACTCCACCTGCTAATCCATCTGCCAATCTATACCATCTATGCCATCCATGCATTGCTTTGCTGAATTATGAAGAAGAAGTGATCGGGAATGTATCATACCATTCTCTACTGACCCGAAGTCAGTCCCAATCAAAAGAGAGTGTATCATACCACTCTTACTGACCCGAAGTCAGTTCCCATTGATCCTAGATCAATATTAGACATCCTAGCATAGGGAGTATGGTAGTACACGATGCGTCCATCGATAGTACTATGGTCCCTATCCTCATTTCCCTACTCATTGGCCAGATGAGAGGTACTTCCCATGAGTCCCAGACTGCATGGGTAGGATGTCTCGACAGGAGAAGGATGAACCACTCGTCCTTCTCACATGTTGCCAAGGGGTATCACAGGGGAAGGATGAACCACTCACCATGTACACAACAAACCACTAGGGGAAGGTTGAACCACTCACCCTATGGTTGCTCACCGCTCCAAGAAGTACCCCAAGCCCCCTAGAGCTCCCAGAGCTCAATGTCCATCTCATATAGGACCCTCATAAGAGGGTCTCTCCACAACTCCAAGTCGTTCTCGAAAAGCCAAGAATTTGACCTTTCCCAGGGGCTTTGTCAGAATATCAGCAACCTACTCATCAGTCCCAATGTGATGGAGCCTTATTGCTCCTCGTTGTACCATATCCCAGATAAAGTGGTACCTGATATCTATATGCTTGGAGTGATCATGAAACACAATATTCTCTGATAATCAGATCCCACTCTGGTTATTGCAGAAGATCACGGTGGTATCCAACACATATCCAAACAACTCACTGAAGAGCTTCCTCAACCAGACAACTTCACAAGAGGCTATACTAGCAGTTATGTATTCAACCTCGACGATGCTCAAGGCAACCAATTTCTACTTCCTGCTCATCCAGGATAACGAAGAAGAACTCAAAGAAAAACAACATCCATAAGTTCTCTTGCGATCCACCACACTACCAGCCCAATCAGCATCAGAATAACCATGCAGCTTCACATTTCCGGCAGTGTTTCTTAGTCCATGAGTGATTGTGCCCTGAAGATATCTCAAAATATTCTTGGCGGCAATCCAATGTATATGATGAGGCTCAACCATGTATTGGCTCAATGTGTTAATTGAAAAACATATGTCCGGACGGGAGTTCACCAAGAACATTAGTGCTCCTATGAGTTGACGATACTCAGAAGCATTTCCCAATTCAAGTCCAACAACACTACCACATAACTTCTTAAAGTTAAGTTCCATTAGAGTAGTCACAGGCTTGTAGTCCACCATCCCAAATCTTTCTAATATCTTCACAACATATTTTCCTTGAGAGAGGAAAATTTCACCTGGCTTTTGCCAGACCTCCAACCCTAGGCAACTGTGCATCGGTCCTAGGTCCTTCATCTCAAATTCAAAAGCCAACTCCCTCTTACATTTGTGAATGAGAGAGTCTGCACCTGTCAGAAAGAGGCCGTCCACATAAAGTACCAAAATGACAGGTTTATCATTTTCAACCTTAAAGTAAAGGTTCGAATCGGCTTCACTTCTAGTGAATCCCAACTTCATCAGATAGCTATCGATCCTCTCATACTGAGCCCAGGGTTCTTGCCTCAATCCATATGGAGCTTTCTTCAACCTGCATACATGAGATTCTCGATCATGAACTTCAAACCCCTTAGGTTGTTCCACATAGACTTCCTCTTTGATTGAACCATGCAAGAAGGCGGTCTTGACATCCATCTGATGTAGGTTCCATCCTTGCAAGGCAACAAGGGCTATGATCGAGCGGATGGTGGTGTATAGGGAAATAGGTGCAAATGTCTCATCGTAATCTACACCTTTCTTTTAAGAGAAGCCTCGAGCAACAAAGCGAGCCTTGAACTTTTCTGCACTTCCATCAGCTCCATGCTTGATTTTGTAGAGCCACTTAGAAGTGACAACTGATTTGTCTAGGGTCTAGGGGCCACATCCCAAACATCATTCTTCATAATTGAATCGTATTCTTCTTTCATAGCATCCTTCCATACTTGTTGCTTCACGACTTCTTCGAATGATGAAGACTCATTTTGAATAATAGTGCTCATGGCGGTCAAATATCCTTGGTACCTATTCGGCTTCTTGCTTTCACAGAAAGTCCCCCTCGGTGCAATGTGCCTCTCAGCACCTTCGAGAGTCTCCCTAAGCCATGAGGGTCTCCTCTTGGAGGAGGAAGGCTCATGAGGGAGTGGATCAATAGGATCCATAGGTTCATCAACATTAGGCATCGTTTCGTCCTCTTTTTCACCCTAATTTCTTGTGTTAGCTTCTTTGTCCTTCCTTAGGATAGGAAGGTTGTTGCTCTTCTTGAGGGCCATATCTTCATCGAAGGTGACATCATGACTTATCTCAACTTCCTTTTGACCAGCCACATGAATTCTACATCCCTTATAATTTTCACTATAGCTCACAAAGATTCCTTTCTTCTTAGATGCACCAAATTTGCTTATTTTCTCTTTCGACACAAGAAAATATACGGGGCTTCCAAAAATTCTAAAATGAGAGACATCGGGTTTCTTACTAGTGAACATTTCTTCAGGAGTCTTGGAGTTCAATGCTTGATGAGGGCATCAGTTTTGAACATACACGACGATATTTGTAGCTTCACCTCATAGAAACTTTGGAAGGCCTTGATCATGAAGCATGGCACGGATAGCTTCTGCAATAGAGTGATTCTTCTTTTCAACCACACCATTCTTCTCGGGAGTGTATGGCGTTGTAGTCTCCCTCTTAATTTTAACTTCTTTGCAATAATATTGGAATTCATTGGATTCATACTCGACTGCATCATCGATCCTCAATATCTTGATTTTATTTCTGGATTGGTTTTCGATTAAGGCTTTGAAATGTCGGAACCAGGTGAACACTTCATCCTTCTTCAAGAAGTAGATCCAGGTCTTGCGAGAATAATCATCCACACAGGTGAGATAATAAAAGTATCCTCCCAAGGAGTTTACGGGCATCATACCAGATATGTCAGAGTGGATCAATTGCAATATATCTGTGGTTTTACCATTGCTTGAGGGGAACGGTCCCCTTGTAAGTTTTCCTTCGGCACATCCCGAACATACACCTTCATGCTCTAATTTGAACTAGGGCATACCTGTCACCATCTATCTTACATCAGGTAGGGCCTTATAATGAAGATGGGCGAACCTCCGGTGCCATAGTTCATATTGTAGAGATGTGTCGCAAGACATGGCTCCCAATGGACTTCTTCCAACTTGATACAAACTGTCAACCCTGAAACCAAGAGTAAAATCATCCTTGAAATTTCGTTTCCAAACACGTACCTTTCCATCAATAAAAGCCACCTTGTATCCTTTATCTTCCATTGCTGAAATGGACACCAGGTTCTTCTTTTGATTAGGTACACATAATACTTCTAGCAAATGAATATTGTTACATTAATTCAATTGAAGGGTAGCATTCCATACTCCCTTCACGGGATAGGTGGCATCGTCTCCAAGGATGATCTCCAAGTTTGTCTCATTTTCTATCAGATTAGAGAGGGATTCCTTGTATCCGGTGAAGTGCCTTGAGGCACCACTATTAATTAGCCAATTTCCCAAAGTGTCTGGAGGAGAGGCAGTGGAGAGGGCCGATATAAGATAATACTCTTTTTTCTTATTGTTAACAACATTGGATTCATCATACTTGGAGTTCCTTGATTTCTTGGAGGGTTGACCATTTCCTTCATGTCCCGCATTCCTTTTTCCTTTGCCATTGGATCTGCCATTCCTTTGATCATTGTTGTTGTTGTTGAAGTTTTTGCTAGAGTTGTTATGATAGTCATCATCTCGAGGTGTATCCTTTTTATTAGGACACTCCCTTGCATAGTGGACAAACTTATTGCAAACAAAGCACCTGTCCTTCCTTCCTCCCTTAGATCTAGGCTTTCCATGGAAATGATCTTTAGATCTTTCATTATTCCTCCTTTTGGCATGAGCGGAGAATGCAGTGGGTTTGCCTCTATTAGAAGGAATTTCTTGCTCCACCATTCTTGTTTCTTCTTGAATGCATCTCGACATCAATTCTTCAAACCATGGAATTCGATCATTGTTGAGTATAGTGGTTCTAAATACATAACACTTAGGTGGGAGTCCTCCAAGGGTGGTGAGAGTAAGTTCCATGTTAGGAATGACTTCTCCAATCGAGAGTAGATCATTCTTGATCTCAGTAATCCTCAAGAAATAGGATTGAATGTCCTCGTCATTTCCCTTCTTAATATCCTTCAACTTATTCTTGAGAAAGAGAATTTGATTAGCATTACTAACCTTGAACATGCCGACCAACCTGTCGTGTATCTCCTTGGAGGTCTTCAATTCAGAGATGTAGGCCACCATATTCTTGTCAATGGAATCCCTGATAATCTTCTTCACTTTGACTTCAGCCTTATTGTACTTGGTCTTCGTAATAACCAGTGCATTTGAAGGAGGCTCAGGGATTTTACCCTACACATAATCCATCACTTCCTTCTCTTCGGTCAAATCAAGAGACATCTTCCATCCATGATAGTCAGATTTATTATGGAGCTTGTCTTTAGACAAGAAGTAGGATGAGGAACCCATTGAGTCTTTTGTCCTTGTCCAACTGTCTTTGGTGATTTCTCTTTCACTCTTGCTTGGGTTTTGTCTTCACCTCAGCTTTGATACCATGCTAATTTTAGGCAATAATGGTATGTTCTATGCTTTAGAGCAATTTTACTTCAATTTATTTATAAGCCCAATATCAATTTCAATTTAGCAATCACATAAACATGTAAGTAAAACGCTGATAGAACATAAACATAAACAATAGAAGACAAGCCAAGACAAGAGGATATAAGATGTGGCACCAGCCAGGGACAAACCCCAATGTGGGGAAACCCTTGATGAAACCTTCTTTTGGTCTTCAATAGTTCAGGAGAGAGAGAGATAATACAATTTACAAATTCTAATAATTTATAAAAGCAACAAAAGAGTCCTAACCAGAAAAGTCAACGCTGGTCAACAAGACTCATTTGACCTCCAAAATAGCTCGGTCAAATCCGGTCAACTTGGCCTCCAACAGTCCTTTGAATCAACCCAAAAATAGTCCCGAAAATCACAGTCAAACTTGGTCAATGCAGAAGTCAAACCCGCGGTCAATTCTCTATAGTCAACGCTGGTCAAATAGTACGGAATGCCTCAATTTCTATGCCCACAAATGCGGCCTGCCCAAACAAAGATTTCCCTCACAAAAACGCAGTCAAACAAGTAAACGTTGGTCAAAACCCTTCCTGAAATTCTGTCAACATCCATCATAGAAAATGACTATCTTCTTCTTTGCACGTGTGGAGAGGGTGCCCAGAAATCCGTACCCAATCATGTGAGGAGAGAGAGATGTGTGAGAAGTGAAGTGTGTCCAAATGAGGAGGATGCATCATATATTTATAGGCAAACGTTGAGGATGAATAGATGTGACTGTTGGGCTTCTGAGCCTACATGAGTTTGCTCGCCAACCTTGACAATTTGTCCATAATCAAAATAAATTCATAACTTCATTTGTACATGTCAGAATGGGATGATCTTTAGATCAATCCTACACCTCTCGGAGAGAGGAATCCAAGAAAAATATCACCTTTCATAAATAAGATGACCCATGTGGAGGTTGGCCCTAGTTTCCAATTTTAATAGCAGCGCTGTGCTCTGTCTGCCACTATAAACTAGTGCACGTGAATTTAAGAAAGTAAAAATTAAAAGTACATTCTAGAAACATAGTTGGTTGAATATTTTCCAACTGAAAGCTTCCAGGTGATGAATACTCGAACTATAACCCTCAGATGATGCATCTTATCCCCTTTCTCATGGAAACCTAATCCCTCAATTAAGGAGTCTCATTCTCCTCTTTTGGATCTGAAACTTCTTCCTCTTGGCCTATAAAATGACTAGAGGGTAGAGGGGTTGAAAGGGTAGAACTCAGAGAAGATAAACTTATGTTGTTAGTTTGAGATTGAAAATCTTGTCATCTAAGGAGACTGAAGGCATTTGGGAGGGACCTCACGACATCAAGGCGAAGGTTGTAAGGCTCCTCTTAATATTTGATTAATACAAATGAACACTTTCTCCCATTGATTTGTCTTATTGGAATGATGAATGGTTTATAATTGTTTATAATGTTTATTAAGGCAAATTAAATTCCTAATTTCCTTGATCATTAGGTTAAGTTGTTTGGATTATTATATCGCATGTGCTTTTGATCCTTTTATGGTCGATGTTTGTAGGTCTTATCAAGCATTGAGGAGTTGCATCGAATCACAATAAGGGATCTTCATCGAACATTTCGTGAAATAGGTAAGAGGCTCATCCATTAGCTTTAATTCTTATAATTCAAACAAGTCCAACTTAGGGAAAGAGTGAGTTCAATTTTCTTGTTTGTTTCTAGTTTCCATCAAGGATCTAGGGAGATTGCTCTTGTCTGCAAGAGGGATTTGTCCGGTGTAACAAATTGGCGACCATACTAGGGAATGTCTCTGTTCTCGTCTTTTTCCTTAGTTTTGCTTTCTGATTCCTCTAATCTATCTCGACTTGAGCCTTTATAAATTAAAGACCTTTTAGATATGTGTGGTTGATTCTTTGATTTTTTATTTTTTCTTGAGTTTTTTACCCCTGCGCTGTTTTCGTTCGCTGACAGAGCGCAGTTCTGCGCCATTTTCACCTTAGCAACCAAGAGCATGTGCTCTATTTTGTATTGTTGATTAGCATAGGTGTTACAGGTCTATTTGGGCACATCACTCCCGACATTTAGATTAGTACCATTAGGGCTCATCAAACCCTAATTCAGTTGTTACATGCCATGGAGAAGTCAACTCATTGAATGCCTCCTTCTATGAAAGTTTCATGCCTTGAAGCCTTCCTGAAATGCCTCCTTAGGACATCAACGCAGCCCAAGCCTTGAGACAGTGCGCTGCAAAGCAACCCCTGCCTTAGAGACAGTGCATTGCAACGCACTATCTCCCTCTCTGGCCTACGCTGATTCCTCTTAGGCTAAAAAACCCACCTTTGGTCTGATTTTTCCAAAGTTGCTTCTCTTGTTGTTTGCTGAAAGATCAATGATTCTTGTGGTTCTGAAATCAAGTTGTATTTTTCTTCCTAGCCCTACTTTGGCCTTGATTGTTTAGTGTTTCTTAAATTATTTCTTTATCATTATCAATTCATTGTCAAAGTTAGCTTATAGTCGATTAATCTTTTTTGAAAAGGAAGTGTCGTAAAGTCTTCATTTCTTTCGAAAAGGAACTGTTGTAAAGTCTTCGTTTCTTGCAAAAAGATTGATTGATTGTATGTGCATTAGTTTCCTTTTGTTCATCTCAACATTAAGGGAATTGAAAAGAAAAACTTGCATTATGCAATTAGAGGTTTGTGTGTGCTTATAGGAATAGTATAGGGAAATTGCATTAGATGTGCTCTTTTCTTTTTGATTAAATATTCTAATTGCTCTATCCCTTGTCGTTAAGGTTTTCATTGTTCAAAATCAAATGAAAATAGTTCTTCTCATCATAGTTTCATTCTAGGAATTTCAAAGACATCACGCGGTGAACCTGAAAGACAAACTCTTAATCAAGATCAACTTAAAAGTTATTTCAATTAACCTAATGGAGCATTGTCACTTAACGAATAACATTTAGAGGTTCTAGGCTAGAGACATGTTCCAGCATCGTAAAACATATTAGCTGTCGTTAATTGTCTGCAACACATTTCAAGTGTGATACCTCATTCCACGTACGTAAGTATATCGTAACTCGTCCACATACCTTCGGGTATATAGGGCAGTGTTATAATATGAAAAGTATAAAGGAATGCTCTCACTGTGCAGTTTCACATTAGACAATGCTAACATGGATTGGGCCTCCACATACTTTTGGGTATATATGGGAGGACTACATTAGGTTTCTATCCATCCTTAGGTAACTGAGTTAGCCGCCTTGTACACTGTGATACACCGAACACAACATTCGGGGAGATTTCCTGCACGTATGTTAAGTCCTTGGTTTACTGAGGCAGTATATTGCAGTTCACAGTTGCTTGGTAATCCTTTTGCCTAGATTACCCTCTTTTTGTTTATTTCTTTTTGTAATAAAATCAATCAGCAATCATGGAGGAACATCAACCCTTACCCCATCGTTCGCGAAGGACAGCGATTAAACCACCTTTACCCCCTAAAGCTACACCTAGCTGACAAAAGCGGTCTCGTTTAACTGAATCCAATACATCACAAACTTCTGGTTCTTCATCTGAATTACCAGAGTCACCTATATCGGTAAGCACTGTGACTCCAGTTACTCCTACAATTACTGGTACATCTGTTACTGAAGTGGAATCTCCACAATTTCCTGAGGATATTAGAAGTGAATCTAGTGAAACAGTAACCTAAGTTGTCCAACAAGAAGTTGATTCTCAACCCAAAGTTGTTCAACAAGAAATTACTTATGAACCTGAATCTGTTCAACCAAAAGTTGATCCTGAACCTATCACATTCAATTAGAAGTTACTTCTGAACCAAAAGTTGTTCAAGAAACCCAACCTAAACTTATTGTTCTTTTACCAGAACACTTGGATCTTGAAGTTGAACATTCAGAAGTTGTTACCATACTGGAAGACGATTGATTGGTTTTTCCTCAGACATCTATGACTGTTGAGACTTCCCCTTTACTGCATGAACAAATACCGGAAATCCATTAAGGACCTGACGGTGAAATCCTTCCACCTAGTTTGATTTTGATTGAAGAGGAACCTGAGGAAGAAACACCTAGAACTCCAATTCGCTTTGGACCTGGACTTTATCTTTATCCTCATGCTCCTCATTTTACTGCTCCTTTTGATCCTAATTACTTTCCAACTCCCGTTGATTCGTTAGGAAAGTTATTACGACATTTGACTATGGCAGAATCAACATCCTAGACTGTACCATCTGTTATAGCTGTGGCAGAATCTTCTGTCACTACTTCTTCGATGTTTACCACAACTCCTGAGTCACATTTGTATGGTGTTTCGTTCGTCCCATCGGGTTACCAATCTTTATCTGGAACCCACTCAGGTGTTGCTTCTAGTCCATGGTCTTCACCCATGTCCTCAACAAGAATTTTACCTGGTTCTTAGCTTACAGATACTGAACAGCTTGATCCATCAAGTCAATATCAAGCTGGTTCATCTGGTTACCGTCCAATGTATCCACTTTACACTGGACTACCCCCATATGGAGAACAATATGCACAATATCCTTATCCTCCATTTTATGGGGGGAAACCATATGGCAGTATGCCGTCATCTTTAGGTCAGCCTGGAATGACTGTTTGTCAGTGGCAGCTAACAATGCTCGTTCAACCAACGCTCATGTATCCATCACAACCTATGCAATCTGTCTCATCCATACCTACTACACATGTTGTTACAACCTTACCATAGTCGCAAGCTCAGTTAGTTGTATCTTAACCTTTGCAAGCTGATCCTTCAACCTCTGACCCCCAAGTTTCAGGTTTACAGATTCAATCTTCTCAGGCCGTTTTACAACAACCATTTGTACCTGGAATCCAACAACCTCAGGCCAGTTTACCATTTACTAGAATGACTCAGACTTACATTGGTTTAGTTTATTCACAACCTGGTCAAACTTACATTAGTGGGCAACAACCGTTAAATCAACAACCATGGCAGCCACAGTATCAACAACAACAATTCCAACAATACCAAACTTATCCTGGACTTGGTAAACAAGCCTATGCTGGGTTTGGTCAACAACAAGTTTACCCAGGTCCTAGTCAACAAGCCTATGTTGGGTTTGGACAATATCAAATTTATC
Organism: Pinus tabuliformis; assembly: GCA_031772625.1. NCBI lineage: Eukaryota > Viridiplantae > Streptophyta > Pinopsida > Pinales > Pinaceae > Pinus > Pinus tabuliformis. Next base: position 919,423,187 of record CM062804.1, read on the forward strand.
CTGGTGCTCAACAACCACCTTATACCGGATTTGCTCAACAACCTTACCCCTATCAAGGTTACCAGCAACAGATGCCTTATGTTGGTATGCAAAGGCCTATTGCCCAGGAAATTCCATCTTACCCTGGTTATGCTCAACCTGATCTCAATAGATAGTTTCCTTTTGTCGCAACACTTGAATTACCAGATTTAAATCAGCTTACCAATGACCCAATTCTTTATGCACCTTGGTGGTCGGTGATTCCTCATAAATTTCCTTTTGATATTTCGAAATTCAATGGAAACCTTGGAGAAGACCCATCCAACCATGTCATGACTTTTCATTTATGGTGTTCATCAAACTCCCTGAATGATGATTCAGTTAGACTACGTCTTTTCCAGTGAACACTTATTGGTCCAGCTGCAAAGTGGTATATTGAGTTACCACGAGCTTCATTTGATAAATTTACATCCTTAGCCACTAAGTTTTTAACCCACTTCTAGTTACCCATTCGATATGAAATTGGAACGGAACTATTGACCAACTTTAAACAGACTACTGCTACTCACATCTCTGATCATATTCATGAGTGGCGTCGTCGTCGTCGAATGGTCAAAACTTATGTTCTTGATCATCTTTTAGCTTATTGGTTTATAAAATCCTTGTTGCCATCTGTCACCAAGGATGTGGCTAAAGGAGGAGTTGTCACTAAAGAGAAAGTAATTGCTTGTGCCCAATACTTAGACTTGATTTACACCCAGTTTGGCACGCTCTATGACAAAATTCCAAATGCAACCAGACCAGCGTTTACTGGTCCTCCACCCCCATCGAGTAAGGACTCTCATGCTGGTGACGGTGTGATTGGTTCTTCGAGCACACAAACAACAGGTAGCCAATCTGGTCAAACGCTTGCTATTTCGAATCAAACTTCTACTGCATCTGATAATACTTTTGCTTCCGAAATAAATGTTGTGTCATCTGATAAGGGAAAGAATGAAATGTTGAAATATGGCAACAAGAATATTCCAATTAATTTGTCCTTGTATTAAATTGTGAATTAAAATCGAATTTAGTCTTAACATCTACTTGACAATAATTAATTAATTCATTTTGAATTAATTAGTTGGAGATTCAAGTTAGAAGTCTTTCTGAATTCATGCAAGAGTTATCCCTTAAATTAAGGAGATAAGATTGAGTTATATTTGAGTTGTAATTAGTTAACTCAGTTTACTGAGTTAAGTCCAGTTAAATTAGTTCCAAACTGTTTGAGGAACTAATGGTGAGTTAACAGTCAGTTGATGCATGCACACACTCAACTAGTGTACTCGAGTTAGCTGAAGATTCCCTCATCAAAAACTCATGCATGTCTATTATGAGAAAGACCCAGTTGAGATTAAAGACAAGGACAATGTACTATCAGTCGCATGCGTTTTCTTATAAAGAAAACTCATGCATGTAGTCAAGGAATCATTCCTTGAGGATTGCGAAGTTCTGACAGTGTGTGAGAGAGTGTTCCAATTGGTAACAGGAGAATCATCCACAAGTAACAATGCAAAGAAATAGGAGCTTGGAAGGTAGAGAGAAAGGCTTGAGAGAAGCTAGGATTTCCTGTGAGCATCTGTGAGGATTGTATTGAGAGCTGGTTAGCTGTGAGAGCTAAGGCTTTGTATAATTCTTATGTATTTCCACCTTGTATGATAATACAGATAGTGGGGTTTTTAGCTGAGGATTTCCCCAAAGTATTCTCATGTGTATTGTGCATTGATTCTTCTTCTTATGGTTATATTTTTTAGCTCAATCTTTAAGCTTCCGAAAATTGATAGTAGAAGTAGGTTATAGTATTCTGTTTTGATTTATATTGCATTATCGGGTTAACCTACAACGGATTTTCTACATGGTATCGGAGGTGGATTTGTAGAAAGTTTCTACATGGTATCAGAGCTAGATTTTTAGAAAATTCTACATGGTATCAGAGCTGGATTTGTAGAAAATTTCTACATGGTATCGGAGCTGTGAACAGTATACTGAGAAGAGAATTCAAAGTTTGAAGTTCAGGGTTGCAGGTGCAAATCGAATTCATATCATACTTCATGGTTGGCCAATGCAATTCTATGGCTTGAGACTCGAGTATGCCTTGGAAGGTAGCTCGAATTACATAGCATGGAAAGATAGAATGGAGGTTGTATTAGAAGACAATGGCTTGAAGGAATTCATTGATCAAGAAATCCCAAAGCCAACTTCAACTAATGCACAAGAGTTGGCCGAGTGGAAAAAGTGTGTGGCGAAGGCGAGACAGATCATCCTTGAGGGAGTTCGAGACCATATTGTCTCGAGTCTCCATGGGAAGGATACTCCATTTCCAATGTGGAATATATTGAAGGACCTCTACCAGAACAATAGCGACCAGAGGAAATTAGTGCTCAAGGATAAGCTTCGAAGAATCAAGATGGAGAAGGGCGATACTATTTCCACATATCTAAACAAGCTCACCACCTGCAGAGATGAGCTTGGCAGTGTGGGAATAACTACTGCCGATGATGATATGGTGAGCCTCGCTCTCCTTGGCCTTCCAAAGAGTTGGAATAGCTACTAGGACACTGTGAATGGAAGGGAAAAACTGCCAAATTGGGAACGACTGTGGTTGGATCTTATGCAAGAGGAGATCAGGAGGAGCACACGAGATGGTTCTTCATCCAAGAATGATGACGAAGAAAATCTGGCCTTAGCAAGTAAGGGAAAGGGAAGAGGGGAAGGCTTCCCATTTCAAATCGCATTCTTCTCATGGAGAGAAGAAGGGTGACATGTCTAAAGTGAGATGCTTTAGTTGTCACAAGATGGGACATTATGCGACTAATTGCCCATTGAAGAAGTCCAAGAAGGGATCCTCGGAAGGATCGAAAGGTGAGGCATTAGCCTCTCAGTTCGAAATGGAGTTTACCCTCATCGCATACATGGTGTCATCGATGATGGGTTGTGCCTAGTATCTTGATAGTGGAGCCTCATTGCACATGATTGGTGATAAAAAATTATTCAGTGCCTTGGAGGAGAAAGACCTCAAGATGCACATAGAGATGGGTGATGACGAAAGGTATAGTGTTTCAGGAGTGGGCACAGTTGCTTTTTAGAGGGAGCATGGAGCTCCTATCACCTTGACAGATGTGAAGTATGTGCCTGGATTGAAGAAGAACTTGGTATCGGTTGCGATGTTTGAGGACAAAGGCTACGATGTTGTCTTCGGTAAAGGAAAGGTGTTCTTAAGACACATAGCCACGGGTCAGACCAATAGGATAGGGATTCGGGTGAAGAATCTCTATAAACTAGAGGTAGATGATTGTGCAGCATTCAGTACGAAAGCAGAATTGGTGCAAAGCCAAGACATTGGCGAGTTGTGGCACATGCGGTTGGGCCATTTGCATCATGGGGCTTTGAAGATAATGCAACAGATATCTACAGGACTTCCCAAAGGTAAACTTGAGAAACTTGACACATGCAAAGGTTGTACCTTGGGAAAGTACACCAAGTCTTCCTTTCATGATCGAGACAGTTGAGTAGAGGCTATCTTAGAGTGAGTTCATACTGATGTGTGTGGATCATTCTCGACAGAATCCACATCGAAGCAAAGGTATTATGTGATTTTCATTGATGACTATTCTCATAAATGCTGGATTTATTTCATGCAGAAGAAGGACCAAAATTTCACAAAGTTTTGTGAGTTCAAAGATTTGGTCGAGAAAGAGTTAGGGAAGAAGATCAAGGCCTTGAGAAGCGACAATGGTGGAGAATATGTTTCTCAAGAGTTTAAGGACTTCTGTGCAGTGGAAGGAATTAAACGAGAGTTGACGTCACCTCATAACCCACAGTAGAATGGGGTGGCCCAGACGAAGAACAAAACTATTGTAGGGGTAGCACGGGCAATGCTGCATGACTAAGGCCTACCACTTCACTTGTGGACTGAGGCATGCAACACTGCGGTCTATTTGCAGAATAGAAGCCCACATCGCATACTTGGAATGAGGACACCAGAGGAAGCTTTCTCTGGTAAGAGACCAGATGTGGGTCACTTCAGGATCTTTGGCTCATCGGTATATTACCATGTGATAAAAGATGTACGGAAGAAGCTTGAGCCAACAACAAAGTTGGGGATATTTGTAAGGTACACTGATACACCTCACAACTATCAGGTGTACTTGCCTACCAGTTGGAGGATAGTGGTTCGCAGAGATCTCAAGTTTGATGAGAAAAAGGCCATGCAAGTTTCCTTTGAGAGGGAGCTCCAACTACAGGCTGTGGAGGAATTGTTGGTTCCTAAGGAGGAGGAGCCTTAGACTAATGCGGAGCAGCCGCATGCAGAGGTTCCAGGAGTGGAGACATCCACTCAAGCATAATCTTCCAGAGATGGACGGAAGCGCACAAGAGAAGCTGACAGATTGTTGGAGGATGCGAGAGAGAATGTGGGAGCACCATCTTCTCAACACAGACAGAGGAGGTCACCTGAGAGGTACACTGTATACATGGCCCTTGTTGGGGAATGTGTTGAGACCAAGCCATCTTCCTTTGAGGAAGTAGTGCAACAACCAATTTGGGTTGATGTTATGGTGGAGGAGTATGATTCCATAGTTCAGAACAGTGTTTGGGACGTGGTTCCGAGACTAGAGAACAAGTCAGTTGTGAGTTCCCATTGGACTTACAAGGTAAAGCAAGCTGTTGATGATAGTGTGGAGAAGCATAAGGCAAGATTTGTTTCCCATGGCTTTTCACAGGTGGTGAGCTCTAGTATTGCAGCAATAATGCTCCACTCCTGGGACTCCCTTCTTTACTTTTATCAACCCGGTAGTTCGTAACAAACTTGGAAGCGACGGTGCTGTATGCACAAGTACTAGCTCTTGCCGCAGCTGTCACTTGGTCAGCTGGCACAAGTCCGCTAGGGGCTTAAGCCAACTTCTATGAGCTCTGAGAAGAAGCTTTTTAACTAATGGACAAAAGCTAACTTAAAGAAGGCTGATCTATTTGCAGAAAGAAACTGGAAAGCTAAGAGGAAACGTAAACCCTAGCAAACCCTAATTCTACCAGCTAACCCTACTGATGCAAGAAAGAGGATGTAAGCTACTGAAGGAGATGCCATTGATTTCTAGAAAGGTAAATACATGCATCTAAGCTACTTCTACAGTAACATCTAAAAAAAACATCTTTTTGTATTTTTGAATAAGTTGCCAGAGTTATTATGCATATGTTTTGACTGTTTTTGGGCTGTGCAGAGGTGGATGGCCGAGAAGAAATGCTTGGACGAGGTCAATAAGGTTCAGAGAGGGCCTAAGGGGTCCCTAACACCCTTCCATAGAGTTCACCGAGTTTGGCTATCAAGAAACCTCATTCGTGAGCCTCTACAGGAAATCTGCAGGGGTTCTACAGAATGTCTGCGATTTTCTACAGGATGTCTATAATTTTCTACAGGATGTTCAGAAATGAGGTTTTTGGTGGATGAATGGAGAGGAAAAGGTGAAGGAGTGAGTGTGGAGGTAGGGTGAGGGGTGGAGATGGTCCAGGACTTGGTGGATGGAGTTGTGGACAGGTGTAGATGGCTGGATTTGGTTCAAAGAAGACTGAAGCAATGTTACACACAAAACTAGGGTTATGGGAGAAAATGGCGAATGGGAGGCAAGGATGCTAAGTAGAGGGTGGAGTGGATGGTGCTGATGGAGAATAAACAGATGAAGGAGTGGTACAGGTGCTCTGCAAGGCGTTTTTCCAACTGATCCAACGAAGACTTGTAAATTCAAAAACCTAATTACGTTGACCTAATCTGCTAGCTGCCAGTAAAGAGAATGAACAGAAGTGTGACCTGCAATGAAACCATGTATTTTAACTCATGCAACTAAGCAAGCAAAAGTATGAACTAGTAACCAATTTCTACACATGAAAATCAAACACTAGTGATTGCATGGAAAAGCAAAATCAGTGTTTTTGTGGGCAGCAAAGTTATCCTGATCACAGCTCCTGATCCCACTGAGGGAGAGGTGAAACTAGAGATGGTTGATGGCCCTTTTTTGAAGCTTTTCCCTGTAAACAACCTATCAACTAAATCTGAGCATCAAAAGTCTTTCTAACCATTAACAGTGACCTAGTTAATCAGCAAACTTTAATCTACCTAACAGAAATGTTTTTACAAATGCATAAAGAACAACTAACAATATATAAAGGAGGCCTTAGCACTCGGGTTGGGCCCAACCCCAAGAGCTACAGGCTCCTATAAAGAACTTAGATCTAATGCCAAGTAAAGCTGCTTCTCATTATTCAAAAATAATCCTCATATGAAAGTTGTACATCAGTAGCTACAATAAAACAGGCTGAGCAAAATGACAGCACTATAGTGCAAAAATAACAATAGTTCCAAAAGTAAACTACGAAGGCTGAGGCCTTCCTATTTGTATAATACGAGGGGGCTAGCAGCCCTCCTAGATTCAAGGGACTTGCCTATCCCAACTGCTAGTAAATAATCACTCTTCCCAAAACTGCTTGGCTGCCTTCAAAACTCGTTTTGGTGGCCTGTGGAGCTCGGAGTTGAGGGTGGAGATTTCGAGGAAGGCCATTTAATGCAAGAGACAACCTCCCTACGAATCCTCCCCTCAAGCTTGACTGTCAGCTGACCCATGATTGCTTGGTTTTGCTCCAAAATTTGTCCAAAAATCCTGAAATAACCACGTATTAGCCTCCTAGGTAGAGTGACCACCCTTATTCGTTCAAATAACATAAACATACTAGAAAAACATGCATAATCTATGAAAAATGGAGGATTGAACAAGGACAATTAGGCAAAATGAGCCCAATAGGTTACCCAATTTGGGGGCTCATCAATAGGTCGAGGGGATTGACTATGATGAGGTTTTTTCTCCTGTCACAAGGTACTCATCTATTAGATCTATGTTGGCACTATCAACACAGATGGGTTGGAAGATGCATCAGATGGATGTGAAGACTGCATTCCTCAATGGCTAGATTAAGGAAGAGGTGTCCATAGAGCATTCAGAAGGTTTTGAGACCTTTGATCATGAGTCACATGTGTGCCGACTCAAGAGAGCATTGTACGGGATGAAGCAAGCACCTCATGCTTGGTACAACATGATAGATAACTACTTCACTAGGTTGGGCTTCACAAAGAGTGAAGCAGATGTGAACCTGTACCACATCATGGTGAAAGGTAAGCTGTTGATCATTGTACTTTATGTTGATGATCTCATATTGACTGGTGATGATCAGTTGATTATGTCTTGCAAGGAGGACCTTGCAAGAGAATTCGAGATGAAAGACATGGGTCTCATGCATTACTTCCTTGGCATGGAAGTATGGTAGAAGGATGGGGAGTTGTTTGTATCTCAGGGAAAGTATGCCAATGAGATACTCATGAGATTCCACATGGAGAAATGCAAGCTCATGTAGACTCCTCTAGCAAGTAATTGGAGGAAGGAGGATGCTACTTCAGGAGAAGTAGTAGAGGCTACTGTGTACAGGCAACTTGTGGGTTCACTGATGTACTTAGTGAACACACGACCAGATTTGTGCTATGCGATGAACCAACTAAGTCAAGCGATGGTTCAACCTACCAAGATGTTTTGGAAGGCGGCAAAGCATGTATTGAGATACCTCAGAGGCACATCTCAGTATGGATTATGGTACAGACGGATAGAGGGAGTGAAGCTATAGGGCTTCACTAATGCAGATTGGGCAGGGAGTCCATCAGATCGGAAGAGCACATCAGGAGGGATTTTCAACCTTGGGTCAGCAATAGTTTCTTGGTACAACAGGAAACAAAGATCAGTTGCACTCAGCTCGACAGAGGCAGAATACATGGTTGCAAGTCAGGCAGCATGTGAGGCCATCTGGATGCGGAAAATCCTAGTTGGTTTGTTTGATCAGAGGATGGATCCAACTGTGATCTATTGTGATAATAAGAGTTGTATCAAACTCTCTGAGAATCTAGTATTTCATGATAGGTCCAAGCACATTGACATCCAGTATCATCATCTCAGAGACTGTGTAGTGAGGAGGATCATGTTGCTGCAGTATATTTTGATAGAGGAGCAAGATGCTGACATTTTGACAAATGCATTGTTAAAGTGTAAATTCGAGGTGGCAGATAATCCATTTCTTGTTGAGACGGAGTGTTGAAATATGGCAGCAAGAATATTCCAATTAATTTGTCCTTGAATTAAATTGTGAATTAAAATCGAATTTAGTCGTAACAACTACTTGAAAATAATTAATTAATTCATTTTGAATTAATTAGTTGGAGAAATTCAAGTTAGAATTCTTTCTAAAGTCATGCAAGAGTTATCCCTTAAATTAAGGAGATAAGATTTAGTTATATTTCAGTTGTAATTAGTTAACTCAGTTTACTGAGTTAAGTCCAGTTAAATTAGTTCCAAACTGTTTGAGGAAATAATGGTGAGTTAACAGTGAGTTGATGCATGCATGCACTCAACTAGTGTACTCCAGTTAACTGAAGATTCCCTCATCAAAAACTCATGCATGTCTATTCCGTGAAAGACTCAGTTGAGATTAAAGACAAGGACAATGTACTATCAGTCACATGTGTTTTCTTATAAAGAAAACTCATGCATGCAGTCAAGGAATCATTCCTTGAGGATTGCGCAGTTCTGACAGTGTGTGAGAGAGTGTTCCACTTGGTAACATGAGAATCATTCACAAGGACAATGAAAGGAAATAGGAGCTTGGAGGGCAGAGAGGAAGGCTTGAGAGAAGCCAGGATTGCCTGTGAGCATTTGTGAGGATTGTACTGAGAGCTGGCTAGCTATGAGAGCTAAGGCTTTGTATAATTCCTATGTATTTCCACCTTGTATGATAATACAAATATTGGGGTTTTTAGCTAAGGCTTTCCCCAAAGTATTTTCATGTGTATTGTGCATTGATTCTTCTTCTTATGGTTATATTGTTCAACTCGATCTTTAAGCTTCCATAAATTGATATTAGAAGTAGGTTGTAGTATTCTGCTTTGATTTATATTTCATTATTGGGATAACCTACAATAGATTTTCAACATGAAAAGCAACCTGGAAGCAAAAATAAGGGGAAAGCTAAAAAGAAACAAAACCCTCCCCCTCAAGAGAAATCTTATTCCTCTTCTCCAGCTAGGAAACCTCGTTATCCATGTTTGATTTGTAACAAGGAGCATTTTACGTGAGACTGTCCTCACCGCTCTGAAGTCTCAAAACTTCTTAATACTTCTAGTGCATCCACGGTGTTGACAGATCCTTTTCCGAATCCGGAGACTCATTTGGTTGCTACAGATCATGCTTCCACTTCACAAGTGCTTATGCTATCCACCTCTAAGCCTAAAATTGATGTTTTGGTGTCTACACAAAGTAAAGATTATGGTAATCCATCGTCGTTGTCGAATAACCAGGCTTCAGATCAACCAAATCCTTCGACTTCAACTTCGTCTGATCCTATTCCACCACCCATTGCACTAGAGTTAACAATAAAACTGCCTAAAGGAGTTGTACATAAGTCTACATTCAACCCTCGAGCTCGAGCAATGCAAAACTATAACATAGTAGAAGATCTGGCTCAGTCACCTTCTGCTATGTCGACGCTTGAGGTGCTTCAAAACTGTCCCTCCCAAAAGCAGGCTTTATTGTCAGCAATTGGTGGAATTGATCCAATGGATTCTAATCTTGTGGTTTTCAACCATGCGGGATATACACCGCAATTACCAACTCAATTAGCTTTCCTAATCCAAGTAAAGGCTTTGAATAAACTCGTTCATCGAACCATCATTGAGAAGGGTGCATCTACTTGTATCATGTCGATGAGTTGCTAGAAAACACTTGGCTCCCCGCCTTTGTCACAGTCACCTACAAATTTAAAATCTTTTTACGGTTGCACATATACGCCTTGTGGAATTTTAAGTAACCTGCAGATAGAACTAGGGGGGGGAAATTTGTAATAGTTGAAGTTGAGGTCGTTAACGGACCCCTTGACTACAACATTTTGCTAGGAAGACCTTGGGTTTATGCTATGGCTGCTGTGGTTTTGACATACTTTCGTATGACCGCTTTCCCTCATAAAGGAGGAATCACAGTAATTAATCAACTCGGCTTCTTTGCCTCTAATTCACATGCTAATGGAATCATTCCATTAGTTCACGGACCTCCGATATCTATTCAGAACGTTGGAGTAGGTCTCTTTAAAGATCCTTCCCTAATGGGTAATTTTTCGCTATCGTCACCATCACAAATGGCGGAAGTGGCAAAGGTTGAGACTTGAAACATGTAATCTTCCACTTCATTTGATTCATGGAAGATTTCCAATAATTTTGAAGATGATATGCATAATGAAACCATGCTACTAAGCCCCATTGAGCTTGCATAGAAATCAATCTTTTTGGCTTGTGCGGCAAACCCAAATCCATTATCACCAATTGTATGGGTTGATCGTTCGTTAGAATATGGTACTTCCTCTGATTCCTTTTCACGTACATTTTCTACTGATGAAGGAATCATCCAATCAATGATGATAGAAGAAGAACCATGGGAAGATTATCATCATCGATCCCATCTTCCAGATCACATAGAAGATGTTTCAAATGAACCAAATCACCTTTCAATTGTTGATTTCCTTTCGAATTCTGTATTTATAGACACAGTCGATTCCGAACAAAACTTGTCAAATATCGAAGAAACCATTTCTATCGACATTTCGACCAAACCTGGAATTGTAGAGAACATCCATGTTGGAAAATCTTGTTCTCCGTCTGAACTTGAAACTTACTGTGCTCTTTTCCGTGAATTCTACGACATATTTGCCTGGTCATATGAGGAAATGCTAGGAATTGATTCTAGTATAGTTGAACATGAGATTAAAATGTATCCTGATGTCAAACCGGTACGACAATGCCTCCATCCTGTTCATCCAAAGAAGGCTGCTGCCATAAAAGCAGAAATTGAAAAACTTTTGCATGCTGGTTTCATTTACCTCGTTCCACTTACCGATTGGGTTTCCAATCTTGTTCCTGTCATGAAGAAACAAGGAATAATACAAGTGTGTGTTGATTATAGGGATGTTAATAACGCTTGTCCAAAAGACAACTATCCCACTCCCTTTATCGACCAGATAATTGATGACTGTGCTGGATGTGAAATATTCTCATTTATGGATGGATTTTCCGGCTATAATCAGATCAATATCTGCCCAGATGACCAATATAAAACTGCTTTATTTTTCCTTGGGGCACATTCACATATAGGAAACTCCCTTTTGGTTTGAAGAACATTGGGGCAACTTTTTAGAGGGAAATGAATTATGCCTTCCATGACATCAAACACATTGTTCAACCCTATCTAGATGATTTACCTGCTCATTCACGGAAACAGGATGATCATCCGCAACATCTGAGAGCTATATTTTTACGGTGCCGACACTACAAAATTCAACTCAATCCACATAAATGTGTGTTTTGTGTTGGTTCTGGTTGTTTGCTTGGTTTCGTAGTGTTTAAAGAAGGAATTCAACTCGACCCCTTGAAGGTTAAGGAAATTATTGATCTGCCTCCACCTTCCAATTTACTGCAGATACAAAGACTCCAAGGGAAGGCTAACTTTCTAAGGAGGTTCATTCCCAACTACGTTGAAATGGCTAAAGGATTTAATCGTCTTTTGGAAAAGGGGATACCCTTCCATTGGGACCAGGTTGCACAAGATTCCTTTGATGCTCTCAAAGATACCCTGATTCGAGCATCATTAATGTATGCCCCTAATTATCAAAACGAATATTTCTTGTATCTCGTCACTGCAGATACAACCATTGCTATGGTTTTAGTACAAGAAGAAGATGGGACTGAAAATTTGATATATTATTTGAGTCACAATCTCAATGATACGAAAGTTAAGTACTCTTATGTCAAAAAGTTAGCTTTGGCTACTGTTCAAGCTGTATAGAGATTTCACCACTATATCCTACTCCGAAAGGCCACTGTCATTTCAGATTGCAACCATATGACATACATTTTGTCACGTCAATTGCTGGGGGGAAAATACTAAAAAATGGATTGTCATTTTGCAGGAGTTTGATTTGGAATTCATAAAATCCAAATCAAAGAAATCTCTAGTCTTCGTCGAGCTTCTTTGCGACCTTCCCTCTATCGATATCGATTCAACAACGAAACCATCAATTCTGGATGAGTCTCTGTTCCTGATTTTGTCATCTGACCCGTGGTATGGAGATATACTAATCTATCTCCAGACCCAAACTTTCTGGCCCGATACCTCTTGCTCGCAACAACGACGTATTCGTTACCAAGCCAAAGATTATCTGATCATTGGCGACACCCTTTACCATCATGGTATCGATATGATTTTACGGAGGTACCTCACTCATGAGGAAGCCGAGAAAGTTTTGAATGATTTCCATTTTGGTGCTTGTGGTGGACATTTATCTGGTTATGCTACTGCACAGAAGATTCTTCGTGCTGGTTACTTCTGGCCAACTATATTCAATGATTGCATTATTGCTGTCAGAAGTTGTCATGCATGCCAAATTTTTGACTGCAAAACACGATTACCACCTGTACCACTGCATCCTATCATCGTTGTTGGACCATTTGCAAAATGGGGCATCGATTTTATGACATGTAACCCTACCTCAGCTGGGGGGCATGGGTATATAATTGTCACCGTGGACTATTTTATGAAATGGGTCGAGGTCATGCCTACATTAAACAACAATGGTGAGACGATTGCTCTTTTTTTCTTCAACCATGTGGTTGCACGGTTTGGTGTACCACAAGCTATAGTTACAGATCATGGGTCACATTTTCGCAACCATATGATGACCGAATTGACTGCCAAGTTAGGACTTTCACATGATAGTTCTACTCCTTATTATCTGCAAGCTAATGGACAAGTTGAGGCCATCAACAAAATCCTTAAGCGAATGCTCCAACATATGATAGGAGTTCATAAATGAAACTGGCATTTAATCCTGTACTCGGCTTTATGGGCTTACCAAACCTTGGTGAGAAATGCAATTGGATTCATATCTTTTCAATTGGTGTATGGTATGGGGGAAATCTTGCCTGTACAATGTGAAATTTCGTCATTAAAACTCACAATTGACCTATTACCCGACACTTCTGAAGAAGAAGCACATTTCTTAGAGCTCATCCATCTAGATGAAACTCGTCGTGAAGCCGCATTGGCTAACAAAGAACATAAGAAATGGATAAAGGCACAATATGACCGAAATGTCAGGCCTCACATTTTCTCAGGAGACCTGGCCTTACTTTATGATCAGGAAGTTGATAAACTAGGAGCAAGGAAATTTGAACCTTTATGGATGGGCCCCTATATTGTCAAGCGTGTTTTGGAAAAATGTGCTTATGAGTGAGTTGATTATGATGGAATTCCATTGTCGCAGCCTCGTAATGGGTTGTATTTGAAACGTTACCATGCCTAATTTTGCATAGTAATAAGCACTGTATATATACTTAGATTGCGCGCGTGTGTGTTACAATGTGACTTTTAGAGTTTTTTTGCGGTTAAGTAATCCACTTTGCATTTGTTGCAGATGTCAGAATCTTAGGAACCATTCATTGGTTATGCCGATGGTGCTAGTCGTAGTACGCAGAACCTATCTTCTGTAGCATGGGCCATATTTGCTCCAAGTGGCGAGTTAGTGAGTTTTCAAGGGATTTGTATCGATTGTTCTATGAAAAATATCGCTGAGTATAGCGCATTGATCAAACTCCTCTCTGATGCCATTTCACTTGGCATTCACCGAATCATCATTAGGCTGGACTCACAACTTGTCGTACTGCAACTAACAAATGTTTATATCGTTCGAAATCCAACAATTTATCATATGTTCCTTAGAGTTCGTCTCTTGGAAAGACATTTTGATTACATGCAATATCAACACATTTCCAGGAACTTTAACACATTAGATGATGTATTAGCAAACAATGTGTTAAATAGACATTTGTAACTCATGTAAAAGTAAATTTTCCATTTCACATCAATAGTTGAATAGGATCACACATAAACATATATAAAAGCACTAAAAGAAAAATAGATAGATGTTTTAAAGTTTTTAGAAAATTTGTGTCCAAGACATGTTGGTAATATGACCTCAAAACTCAAAATGCATAAAGGAAAACATCCTAGGTAGACCTAATGATGCTCATGATAACAGGTCACAACCTGACCTATCATGCGCAATAGCCTCATCCAACGGCTAGGTACACCAATAGTGTGCTGCTGCAGCCTCATCGGTAACTCCTTGATCTGGATATCCGGAATACCGAGGGTTAACCCCTCTATATGATCCTGCAACTTTGCCAGTGTCTCAGTCAAATCCAAATCCTAGAGAACTGCTCTACCGACATTTCTCCGCGCTGGTTCACCCACCTCCTGTTGATGACCCATAGGTTGAACAATACCAACATATGCATGCATGAGTACATTTTTAGTTTAGTCTTGGAAACATTAAAAACACAAAAACATGTAGAAACTTAAAAATTAAAAACACTTGGTCAAAAAAATTTACCTATAACACCCCATTGGGCACCCACTGGTAACCTCAAATCTGGATCTCCACAAAATTCCATCCCTGCATATGGATGCTTCTCGATGACAAGGTGTTGTCGACTGAGCCAACTGAAGAATGCATGAGGAAATGAGATTGATGATTGACCAACATGTCGAGCCATTAACTCAACCCATATTTGCATTTGTGGATCTCTAGGACCAGTCAAACTCAGTGCCACATACTGAGGTTGCATCAATGGAATTCTCTCTAAGGTAAAGGCAATCAAGATTGAACCATAGCTAAAATTATTCGTCTTACCACTCTTTACCTTGGTCAACTGCTCTTTCATCAAAGAGAGAACTGCCTCACACCAGTTGAATGTAGTTGGCTCAAGGCACTCAAGTGCAAACTACATATATGATCTGTTCGCCAGATGAAGTGTCGCACTACCTGCCAACTTTGCGATAGTGAAAAGGATTGTTCGCAAAGGAAAATCATGAACATCCCTGATGTTTATCTTCCCATCCTTGCTAGGCTGTGTACCTGTCTGATAGAACTGTTAAATGTAGTCCCTCACTGATTCACCCCCACGGGCAGAACCAGAAGAGATATGGGGGGCACCACGTCTCGAAAACCCTGTAAGGAAGTAAACATCATCGATCAATATAGGAACCACTTTGCCTCCTATGTGAAAAGCCTGATCCACTGGATCCCATGAATGAACTAGGAACTGCAATAGTTCTAGTTGTTGCCTCATCTCGAACAACCTGAAGTATTTGAGTAACCCACAGTCTTTGAGGGCCTCAACTGTACCTAGATCATTAAGGGCAACCATATCCTATTCTTCATGCTCTCTTTCTCGCCAAGTAATAGTCATTCTAATCTGATCAAAGCCTGCAATCAAACCATAATCTTAGTTAGGATCCATTTCATGCAAAAAATTGAAGGATTTTTGGGTAAAACAGGAGAAACAAATTTATCAACTGCACCCAGCGCAACCCAGGCCTAGAGACAGTGCGCTGCAGAGCAGGTACCCTTCTGTTTGGGTGCACTACAGTGCATTTTTTGATGTGATAGGTTGCGCTGATCCCAGGGTGAAGTATATTTACCCTAGGGACCCCAAAAACCTAAAAAACTTGCCTGAAACTACAAAAGAATGAACTTAAAGGGAAGAGAAAAGGTAGATCTCCTACCTAGTCCTGACGACGCGACAAATGATCCACAGAATCTCTCGCAATCAGCTGCTGAAGTTCGAGGTAAAAAACTGGTTCATAGCACAAAACTGAATGGTAAATATCAAATGGTGAAAATGACTTGGTAAATTCTTGTTTTATGGTTATTTCATGTCATTTAATGAATAAAATATAGTTTTTTACCCATTTTTACCAATGAAACATGTATGTTTAATCCGTTTGGTGTTTCTTTGAACAGATTTAAAACTGATACAGTGAATTTGACGTGCACCATCATGAATTGTGCTTTTGACCATAGAGCATAATTTTATCTCTTTTTCGAGCTCTGTTAAACATAGAAAAAGGAACCCCCCTGGAGTCCTCTTTAAGATCCTTTCATACTCTCGAAATATGAAAAGATTGCTGAGCGCCTGTCCTTTTCAGCTCGTTAATGGATTTGAAACTACATCTACTTAGTATAAGTTTAACCCTTTTTCGGACTGAGATAGATTATTTACGAAAAATGAAAACATTTATCGAACATGGTCAATAGGTTCTCTCTTGCATTATTTTACGCTTTTTCGGGCTTGAGAGACAAACTTACGAAAAAGAACTTGTGGAGTTTTCTTTTTGTCCATTTTCAAACTCTCTAAACATGAAAAGGACCGAGTTCTCATTGTCATTAAACTCGTTAAAACATCAAATAGCAACAAACTTGTCCATCATGAAAAGACTGAGTTTTACCTTTTCTAGACTCATTAAAACATCACATAGCGATGGATTCAACTGAAGGATGGAATTATACTACAAGCATATGTTATCCTCCTCAAGCTTGTTAAAAAATAAAGAGGTACTAGTCAACAATGACTGGGGAAAATGGGAAAAGGGATAAATCACTTTATGGTAGCAAGTCACTCTTGAACATGACACTTTCACTTCATCTCCGTGACTATTTGGGTTGGGTTAT
This sequence comes from Pinus tabuliformis, assembly GCA_031772625.1. Classification (NCBI taxonomy): domain Eukaryota; kingdom Viridiplantae; phylum Streptophyta; class Pinopsida; order Pinales; family Pinaceae; genus Pinus; species Pinus tabuliformis. The sequence goes on from CM062804.1 coordinate 919,439,843, forward strand.
TTGCTTGATGGTTATCATACCTATGGTCTATCACACCATACATCACTTTGGTTTTGGGTCAATGCTGCCAATTCATTCAGTGTCGCCGATATGTTCAAGAGAAGTCATTCAATAAAACTCATCCTTTGCAATACTCATAAACCTTCATTTTCATGACCTCCATTTCTGAACCTTCTGTCGTCAGTCACATTCCATCTCCAAAATCATTACACTCATTTCGTGTTGTTGATGTGGGATACATCAACACCCTCTTGCGATGAGTCACTTCTTGTCGACATCAGCACATTATCCAAGAAGTTGACTTAGAAACACCCTTTCAGTACCTTGAGGGTTGCATAAATCATTGGCAAGTTTCTCGCTTCCGGTGATAGGTTGACATCACTAGCCTTCGACCGAAAGACTTTGTATGGTGTTCAACATCAAAACATCTATTCACACCATGTAGAATGTACTGCAGTACCTTGAGAATCATTATCATTATTGGTGATCTCTCTCGCGTCTGTTAACGGCTTACATCATTGGCTGGTAATCAGATGGTGTCTTCCCATGTTTGACTTTAGATCACATATTCACATGGTTAGACTCATACTTGAGCGAACGATTGGACGAGATAGAAGACCCCAGATCTAGTTTCATCCATCCGGGCTGCGATTTCAGGAGAGTACTAAATCATCTGTACGATGGCTTTACACTGATGGTCATCCCATCATGGGTCTATATCTGTAGATGACTATCTATGTACATGTAATGAAAAGTTTATATGCTGAGTATGGGTATGCCTTCCCTCAACAATTCATGAAAAATCCAAAATATCATGATATATATTATAATCGATGCAAGTCACCGTGCACTTCAGTTCCTCTTCGTCACATCGTAAAGCATATCACTCGACATTATCATTTTCGAATTCATGCTTTAGGGGGAAACTGTTACATGTATACTTGGGCACATCACTCCCGACATTCAAATCAGTACCATTAGGGCTCATCAAACCCTAATTTAGTTGTTACATGCCCTAGAGAAGTCAACTTATTGAATGCCTCCTTCTATGAAAGTTTCATGGCTTGAAGCCTTCTTAAAATGCCTTCTTGGGACACCAACGCAGCCCAAGCCTTGATATAGTGCGGTGCAGAGCAGGCAAGCCCACTGTGGCCTACACTATAGTGCACTTAGGCTCTCTTTAGCCTGCGTTGAGCAAGATTGAGCGAAATTTGCATAGGGTTCTGGGAATATTCCTTGATTCTAGATTATTCTTGAAGGATCCAATCTCTTATCTCCTCCTATGAGCTCGAAATTGGATAGGCTAAGGATCCATTAACCTCCTATCCTCTTATCCCTTTCTCCATGGAAACTAACTCCAAGTTTGGAAGGCCATTCAATACCCTCATTTATGACAAAACCACCTCCATTTCCTATAAATTGAGCACTCATCATAATGATTAAGGGGGCTAGAATCTGAATTTTGTAAGGAAATTCTGTTGGTTTGAGGATTGAGTTTATGTAAAGCAATGTTATGTTGCTAGAGTTGTGTGCTTTTGATGTGGCGAGGGTTGGATTGAAGCTAGAGGAGTGGCACATGATCGAACTGTATTGGGTGATACTCTTCCTTCTACATTAATAAAGAGCTTATTCCTTTTCTCATATGATTGTTCATATATGTGATCATTATGTGTTTCAATGTCTTCGATTCCATTATTTTATAGTAGATAGATCATGTATGCTTTGATCGTTTCTTGTTTATTTTTCTCTTGATGCAGGTACCTTTTGAGCGGATTTAGTTCAAGTGGGAGCGACGAGAGTGATTCAAAAGAGATCTAGTAAGTGCAAGACTACAAGTAAGTTCCTCCATCTCATCTATCTTCTATAAGAAAAGGTTAAACTACTTTCTTTCTGTTGTTCTAGGTGTAGTCACCCACCTAGGGAAAATGTGTTTATCCGTAGATGCAAATTCCATATAACAGTAGGCCTTGAGAATTTTTTAAAATTTGGTTTTTGCTTCAACCCAAACCTGAGTTTGTTTTTCTGGAAGTGTCATTATCTTTGTTTAGACTGTGTTATGTCTCTTCTGAACTCATTTGAGTGCTTTGTTAATTTTTTTTTAGAATTAGGTCTCTTTAAAGAAACTGGTTAGGGTTTTTCCTGGTTGATTTTCTGATTGATCAAAACAAGATATGTTGTCCTTCTGCTTATGATATTCTTATCTTGTTCTGTCAAATACACCAGTTAGCCTTAAGTTTTTGCTTATTTGTGATCAAACTCATTTTGAATTGCAAATTAGGGTTTCTTGAGATCTAGTGCTTTTGTGAAGAAATTGTGGTCATTTTTGTTTGATAAAGGAAATTGTTGCTTTCAATTTTGGGAATTTCTCACAATTACACTGTTATTATCATTAAATCAAAGCATTCATAGGGAAAATGTGTTTTTCTCCAACTCTCTTGATTGATTTTTGTGTACTTGAAAGTTTTGAGTGATAAAAGATAGAGAGTATTTTGGGTTATTTAACATTTAGGTAAATATGGAACTTGGTTTGTTTCTTGCAATTTCGTTACATTAAAATGAAATTGGTTGTTTTAGAAAAATTTGAAAAGTTGTGATTTTTTCATTTCATTTCGGAAAAATCAAAGAAACTCTTTCTTTCCTCTAAATAGGATTTCGTCGAATTTGAAAGTTGTTATTGCATTTTTGAGTGCATTAAGATTTTGAGTCATGTCATAACATCATGAGTTTCAACTGCATTACCTATTGAGTAAATAACAACTTAATAATACAACGTTAATTAAAACTCATCTATAATTTTACATTTTTTAGGGCTCTTGCCACCTACAGTAGCTTAAGTATAGGGCTTTGGAATAGAGAATGAAGTAAACTTTCCAAAGCTACAAACGAAAAAATAGAATCTTGAGTTAGGGAGAGAAAATCCAATTATTTTCGTTTTTCTCTAGGAAGCTCATCTTGTACATGAGTTAAGCATGAGATCATGTTGAATCTGGTGAAGTGACCGTACCCACTTCATCGGCCTAGATATAGTGATTTTCACGTATTACAATGGTAAAGAAAGGTACTTGGGGTCAGTTGAAAGTAAACCTCCAATTGATCACGTAGAGGAGCCTTCAAGGGGATTGAGCTTGTTACTCTACCCTTGTGTGTACATCTGATCTGCGAATATCCCCCCAGGTAAAATTGTTTATTTGGTAAACTTAGTGACTATAATCCTAGGTCTCTACCTAAGGTGACGACAGAGGGAAGGTCCTGCTATACCTGGAACAGATGTTGACTAGAATCACTTGGAATTTTTGGAGGGTAATCTTTGCTTGAGATGGTTTATAGCTGAGTTACCCACACCAAACTATTTCATTAAGCTGGTTTTCAAGGTAACTAGATCCAAACGCTCATTTCTATAAATATTTTCACCTTGGTCACTGCGACGTTGGATTTCATCACCAACTAGTAATTATTGATCTCCGTGAAGAGTCAGTTTGTATGGTTTGAACTCGTAGATTTTTAGTGTGTGTTACTTTCTGTGTTGTTCTTTTTACTTTTTAGAGACTTTAGGTGTAATTTAGATTTTGTGTAAATTATTAATTGAAATTTTTTTACTGTGTTGGAATTATCAAGACAATCGCATAGGATACTTGAGGATCCCCCTGAGTATACATCGAGTCAGTTAGAAAAGATAAAAGCCACAAAATCTAAATCATCAGGATCCGGAACTGTAGTAGAAACTGAAACTTCTACTATTATAGACTTTGATGTAAAAGGAATTGAAGTTAATTAACTGACAACATCTACTATTTTAGGCCTTGAAGTCACAAAAACTGGGTTTGATCAAACTCAGAAGGAACTGATTTACAAATTACTGAACTCATTCCAACTAAACCAGATACTGGAGACCTTTCAGATACAAATTCCATTTCTGAACTAGATATTGACGAACTTGAGTTTGATATTCTGAACCTGAGACTTATATGCCTGCCATAACGCATATTCCAGATCCTCCACATTCACTGCGTGTGAAACTTATTATTACTGATAGTCTCCCTTCTGGTCTCATTAACATTGAAGAACTTGTTTCAAATGAAGAGGAAGAACCAATAGTTTCTACCAATGAGCCGTCAGATATCTTATAGATTTTGTTTAGATATCTTTACCCTGATCCTTGATATTTCACACCCTTGAAATTTTTAGGACAAGGGATTCTGCGATACATGACTCCTTACTCTACTGTACCAAGTTTTGATTGGTCTATGATGGCTTCTAGAAGTACCTCAGCAGACACATCTATGTTTTCTACTTCTCAGAGTCAACATTGTATGGTGGTTTTCTACCACCTAGATATCACTCTCTTGTTGTAGCTTGTTCAGGAGTTTCTTCCTCAAATTCATCTTCAAACATGTCAACTGGTGTAATTAATCCTACCAATAAAGGTTTGACATATGAACAATTTATTAATATGATTTCTGGTAATGTTGGTAATCCTCAAATCAATCCAATAGGTGGTTATTACTTGCCTGGGGGGAAACCATCGTATCCTCCACCCGGAGGACAAACTTTAGGTGGATCTTACCATATAGCTAGGGGGAAACCCCCTGCTAAAATTATCTTAATTATGTTCAAATGCCTCAAATCGGTTTTGGTCAACCTGTTATGCCTCAACCCGCCGTTGGAATTCCTTACCCTGGAATGAATACAATCTAGAACCCTTTGTTAAATAAACAATCAATTCCAATCATTCTCAAGTGCTTGTGTATCAACTTTTTCAACTTATTGGACAACCTATACAATAATTACCTTTTCAGGGTATGCCTTTTCAAGTCCAACCAACTGTTCAGGATAATCCATCGACACCTACCCATCAACCATTTCAGCATCCTGTCATGAGTACTCCTCAAACCTTGGTACAGTATGCTATACCAATGAATGTTCAGAACCCAGGTTTAGGTTTGCCTCAAACTCCCATTCCAAGAGTATCGCAGTTAATTGTCCCACTTATATCACAAGTAATGGTGCAACCCCTTGTTCAGTCTTTACCTCAGGTATCTGGTGTTAAATCTATTCCTACAATTCCATCAATGCCCCAAATACCTATTGTACAACCTAACGTCCCATATATGCAAGTGCCGTTTCAAGGGAAACCTTTCCAAGGTCAACCCTAGAGTCAGTTTGTTCAAGATCCTCCTTTTCAAGCTCAATTTCTCCATGGTCAACCTTTGCAAAAGCAACCCTTTCAAGGACAGTGAATTCAAGGTCAAATGGGTTAGAGCCTTTAGTTTCAGAATCAACCATACCCAGGTCATATGTTTCAAATACCTATGCAGCTGCAATATGGTATGGCTCATCCTAGATATCCAGGAGGTATGCATATTCCAACTGCTCAGGCTATTCCAAGATATCTTGGGTATCCTCCTCCCGGTACAGGACTCGTCCCTCAAGGTTATCAGTATCCATCTCAGGATCCTAACCACCAGTTTCCTTTCATTGCAACTTTGGATTTTCCTGACCTCTCTCGGTTAACTAATGATCCTCTTCTTTATTTACCATTTTGGCTAGCCATTCCTACTAAGTTGCCCAGTGATATTCCTAAGTTTGAAGGTAAGTTAGGTGAAGATCCATCAAACCATGTTATGACCTATCATCTTTGGTGCGCATCCAACTCATTAATCGACGATTCTATTAGATTATGACTTTTTCAACGAACCTTAACTGGTTCGGCAGCCAAATGTTATGTAGAATTGTCGTGCGCTTCCTTTAGTACATTTAATGCCCTTTATCCAACTTTTTTGGCTCATTTTCAGTTGCCCATTCGATATGATAATGGAACTGAACTTTTAACTTCTTTAAATCAGTCAACATCAACCCATATCTCAAATCACATTCATGAATGGAGACGAATACGTCACCTGGTTAAAGTTTACATTCCAAACCATATTTTGGCCAAATGGTTCATAAAATCTCTTTTACTAGTAATAACTGAAGATGTGGCCAAAGGAGGTATTGTAACTGAGGAGAAAGTAATTTCTCGTGCTCAATAACTTGATCTTGTTTATACTCAGTCTAGTACTTTGTATGAAAAGATCCCATATTTACCCCGCCTTGGTCAAACTAATCCAACCCTTATAGGATCACATGCTGTTGATTGTATGATTGGTTATGTGAGCAAAAAATCTAAGAATAAAAAGAAAAATTCTAAGAAAACTCAGATTTCGGCTCTATTTGATTCACTTGAAGAAGATCCTTCTCCCGAAATTACTTCAGAAATTAACGCCGTAGAGTAATCTACTGGCAAGGGTGAGCAATCTAGAAATAAGAAAAAGGGAAAAGTGAAGGCTAAACAAGACACTTGTTCTAAGGAGAAATCAAACAAGAATGAACCATCTGATGAAAATAAGAAACCTCGTTATCCTTACCTAATTTGTGATGAAGATCATTACACCAAGGAGTGCCCGCATCATGCTGAAGTTTTTAAATTTGTCAAAGGTTCGCTCACTCCCGTTGTTTTGAAGGACCCCTTTCCTCCCCAAGACAACAAAATGGTTTCTCATGACCAATCCTCCTCATCCACATCGACAGATATCATGATGATGTCTTCCAAAGTTATGGTAGCAACGAGATCTATTTATTACACATCAAAGGGTCTTGTTGAAGATGGATATGACTCCATTCTAGTTGGTCAAACTTCCACATCTACTCCTCCTTCTTCTGAACCATCACATATTGAAAAACTGTTATGAAACCAACTCACAAAAAGATAGAAAAGATAGATCAACGCCTTAGAATTCAGCCTCTTCGAGGGGGCAACCTCCTTTACATTACACAAATGAATGATTCTTTTATCATTCAAATGAAAAAACCTCCTTTCTATATATAGGAGTCTAAGGAGTCACAATATAACCCAGCCGACCTAACAATAATAATATAAAGCCATAAAAATAACAATAGTGGGATTCTATGGGGCACAGTAATAACAATATGGGGACAATAGGGGCACAACAATATTAATAAGGGATACAACTACAATAGTAATGGGGTAATCACTAGTATTGTAGGGACCTAACATGCCCCTCTCCTTCAAAAAAGTGTTGTCCTCAACGCTTGAGTAGTTCTGGATGCTTCTGTATAAAATTCTCATCCTCCCATGTGGAATCTTCAGCGGATAAGTTCTTCCACTTGATGAGATACTCTGAAATTGATCGATTTCATAGCTGTCGAGTTATTGTTTCTGTGACTGATTCTGGTTCCAATATAATTTTTCCTTCCTCGTCAAGTTCTGGCAATATTGTTTGAACTGGGAGCTTGTCGCCTATAACCTTCTTTAAACATGAAAAATGGAAAACTGGGTGCACTCGAGAAGCTGCAGGAAGCTCCAATTTGTATGCCATAGTACCAATCTTTTGCAACACCTTGTATGTAACATAATACTTTGGTGATAATTTATTATCCTTCTTAGCTTGCTTGAGGGACATTTGTTTATATGGTTGTAGCTGTAGGAATACCTAATCACCTACATCAAAACTTCTTTCGCTGTGATGTTGATCTGCCTGTTGTTTCATTCTATTCTGCGCCAACACAAGGTTATCCTTTAAGAGTTGGAGGACTTGTTGTTGATGCTCGATGTGATGTTCCACTGCTTGAACCTTAGAAATTTCTCTTAAATATGATGTGATGGATGGTGGATGATATCCATAAAGTGCCATAAATGGGGTCATTTTTGTTGCTGTATGGAAGGAAGTGTTATACCACCATTCAGCCAGAGGTAACCATTTGACCCGTTGTGTCTGTTTATCAGATACAAAGCAACGAAGATATCCTTCCAAACATTTGTTTACTATCTCAGTTTGCCCATCAGATTGAGGATGATAAGATGAGGTATGAGCTAATTGAGTACTGAGACAAGAAAATAATTCTGTCCAAAAATTTCCAGTGAAAATGGGGTCTCTATCACTTACAATAATCTTTGGATTTCCATGTAGCTTTTGAATTGTTTCCATAAATGCAGTAGAAACTGTACTGGCTTTAAATGGATGTGATAATGCACAAAAGTGTGCATACTTGGTAAGTTTTTCAACGACCACCATGATGACACTCTTTCCCTCAGACCTGGGTAAACCTGTGATAAAATCCATTGAAACCTCCTCCCAACGTTGGGTTGGAATGGATAAAGGTTGTAATAGACCCGGGGTCTTAATTGTTTCAACTTTATTTTGTTGGCAAACCAAACATTCTGCCACAAACTTTTGAATATCCGATTTAAGGCCATCCCAAAAAATTCCTTCTTAACCCTGTGATAAGTTTTTAAAAATCCTGAGTGACCTTCTAAGGGAGAAGTGTGCAATTCCATAAGAATCTTTAGTTTGAGTTGGGAATTCTTACAGAGGTATAAGCGATCTTTGTACCATAACGAATCATTTTTCCAGCTAAATGTATCAGATGTACTGGAATATTGTTGTAACTTTTGAATAAGTGCCCACACTTCTTCATCATTCTTCCATTCCTCCCTTGCGTCGTTTATCCAATCTGGTTGGATAATAGAGATGGAGCACAACAATGCTTCCACATCCTTATCCTTTCTTGAGAGTGCATCTACCACCACATTTTGTTTCCCTTTTTTTTAGATGATTTCAAAGTCATAACCCAACATCTTTGTGACCCACTTTTGTTGCTCTTCAGAGGATAATCTTTGTTCTAAAAAGTATTTAAGGCTATCATGATCCGTTTTTACCTTGAAGTGTCTTCCCATTAGGTAGGGTTGCCATTTCTTAAGTGCATGTAGTACTACCAACATTTCCTTCTCATAAATAGCTTTGTGTAAAAAGTTTCCCTTGATTGGACGACTTTCAAAAGCAATGGGTCTTTCATCTTGCATTAAAACAACACCAATTCCATTTCCTGAAGAATCACATTCCACAATAAAGGTTTTTGTGAAGTCTGGTGTCGCTAAGACTGGTGCTTAGCACATTGCCTCTTTAAGATGTTCGAAGGCCTTTGTTGCTTCTGGAGTCCATGAAAATGCATCTTTCTTCAATAATGTTGTTAGAGGTGCTGCTATTCTCCCATAATTTTTAACAAACTTGCGATAATACCCTGTCAACCCGAGAAATCCTCGCAGATGCTTTATGGATGTGGGGATTTTCCATTCCTTAATGGCTTTAATTTTGCTAGGGTCTACCTTAACTCCTTCATGAGATACAATATGACCCAGATATTCCACCTCTTGTACTCCAAAGAAACATTTAGATCTTTTTGCATATAATTATTTCTCCTCCAATAGTTGTAGCACCCTGTCAACATGTTCAACATGATCCTTCCAAGACTTGATGTATATTAGTATATCATCAAAGACTATTAACATAAATTTTCTAAGGAAGGGTTTGAAAATGGAATTCATCAAACCTTGAAATGTAGAAGGTGCATTGGTAAGGCCAAAAGGCATGACCAAAAATTCATAATGACCCTCATGAGTTCTAAATGCTGTTTTTGGAATGTCTTTAGTCTTCATTATGATTTGATGATATCCTGAACGAAGATCCAACTTGGTGAAGTAAATTGATCCATGCAATTCATATAGTAATTCATCAATGACAAGAATTGGAAACTTATCTTTAATAGTGAGCTTGTTGAGCTCCCTATAATCTAGACACATGCGCCATGATCCATCCTTCTTGTGCACCAATACTACTGGAGAAGAGAAAGAGCAAAGCCATTGATACCATACAAACTGATTTGGTTCCAAATATAAAGTTGCAATATGTACCTTTTGTGTGTTTTGCATATTATTGAGATCGAAAAATTTCTCCATCTGTAATATCCATTTTGCGGGATCCTTGCCATCAAACTTCCTCATATTGATTTTTGGAATATGGTGGGTCTTCGATCCAACATTAGAGTCTATGAAATCATGATTAACATTTCTTTTGTTTGCATCATGAGTTTCCTTTACTACCCTTTCACCATTAGTAAGTATTTCTTGTAGAAAATTTGTCAAATTTGTCTTCAAATCTGCCATGTCTGTCTTCAAATATTGCTTCAAATCTATCTTCAAATCGTCCATCTTATCTTCCACGCCATTCATCTTAGCTTCCATGCCCTTTATCTTAGATTCCACGCCATTTATCTTAGCTTCTGTTAGCTTTTGTGAGAGTGACATTTGTTGCACTTGGTCTTGTAATTTTGATATATCATGTAGTATTTCTTCCTCTTCTTCATGCGTCATGCTAGAGTTTTTAGGTTGCTTACTAGTTGTTTGAATTTTATTTCCTCGGGGCATCAATTACCGATAATTATGCTCTACTATGCCCTTTGAATTCCTTCAAAATAATTTTTCAAACCAAGCTTAAGCAAAAATTTAAAAAAATCTACACACCTTTTTTTCACTTTGTAGGAGCTCGATATTGCCTCTGATGTATCTCTGTAATTTCGGATCATCTAGTTCTGAAATTGTGACTTGCAGTAGCCCTCTGTGTCCTCTTTCCAATGCCACCAGTTTGATCCAAATTGGATTCTCCAAGGAAGAGTTATACCAAATCTCCCACAGTGACCTGATTATAGACTAGTTCAGTAGAGCGAACTTGTACGACATGCCACGTGTCCCTGTTTCGACCTTTGGCTCTGAAAATATATACAAGAAACTACATTCCATCCTATTTCTGTACCTTCTTACGAAATTTCAATCCAATGCTTAGAGAGAAAGTTATGACGATTTTCCCCAGGTCACCTGTTTGGAATGTAATTCAGGAGTCTGCAAAAAGACCAACTTCCTTAGATCATATCTCCACAAATATAGCACAAAAAGCTCTGAAATTCAGACTCGAGGTTCAGTGCAATTTCTTCCCAAATGGTATTTTTTTTAGCTTCTAAAACATCGTAGAAAAAAAGTTATAGCGAAAATGACACGATGACCTATTTGGAGCAGCGAAACCCTAGAATCCAAAGCTCTGATACCAAATGTTATGAAACCAGCTCACAAAAAGATAGAAAAGATAGATCAACACCTTAGAATTCAGCTTCTTCAAGGGGGAAACCTCCTTTACATTACACAAATGAATTATTCTTTTATCATTCAAATGACAAAACCTCCTTTCTATATATAGGAGTCTAAGGAGTCACAATATAACCCAGCCGACCTAACAATAATAATATAAAGCCACAAAAATAACAATAGAGGGATTCTATGGGGCACAGTAATAACAATATGGGGACAATAGGGGCACAAAAATATTAATAAGGGATACAACTACAATAGTAATGGGGTAATCACTAGTATTGTAGGGACCTAACAAAAACCAAACCTTGATATGATAATTCATTTGCCTCCTAAGGGTATGCTTCGAAAGTCAACCTTTAACCCTCATGCTAGGGCTACTTAGAACTATAAGATCGTCAAATATTTGGCTATGTCACCTTCGACAATGTCGACTCTTGAAGTGCTAGAGACTTTTCCAACACAAAGGAAGTTATTATTATCAACCATAGGACTAGTAGATCCTCATGACTCCAATTTGATTGTTTTTGATCTCGAAAAGCATGTCCCGCTTCTCCTGCACCAATTGGATTTTCAGATACCAGTTCATGTAAAAAATTGACGAGTTTTTCGATTCGACATTGGTGACTAAGGAGCATCAACATGTGTTACCATTTCCTATTGGAAAGCTTTAGGCTCTCCAACAATCAATCAATCTCCCACAACTTTGAAAGCCTTTGATGGAAGAGGTTTTCGTCCTTATGGTCTTTTAAATGATTTACCAATCGAATTAGAGGGTAAAATGGTTGCAATAAACATTGAGGTTGTTGATGCTCAACTTGACTATAACCTTTTGCTTGGTTGGATCTGGACTTATGCCATGTCGGCAATAGTCTCTTCATATTTTACGATGATCATGTTTCTTCACAAAGGAATAATTGTGAAGGTAGACCAATTATCCTACTATACCTCAGACCCTAATTCCACTAGTAGTGTGCCTTTTGTTGGAAAATTAATGACTCCATATGAATAAGTTGGTGTTGGTCTTCTCAAAGACTCATCTTTGATGGGAACTTTCGTGTTACCTCCACCAATTTCCCTCATAATGATTCCTAGATTAATATGATTACATCAAGTACTTTCAAATCGAGAGATCCGTGGAAAGTACCTTCAGAGTCATAAATGGTCTTATATGGCAGTAATATGCCTCGTAGCCCTTTTGAGTTAACTTATGAGGAAATTTAGTCATTTTCCAATTCATCAACATCTGAAAACAATCGAATGAATACGATTATTGATGAATATTCTCATTTTTCATGCTTGGAACCAATATCTATGCTTGAGCCTTTTAACACAAATTTCGTAATTGATGAAGGGATTATGGAATTTATGACCTTGGAGGAAATGCCATGGAACAATACTCGTCATCGTTCAACCTTTTTTCCATCCTTTGAGAAAATTGAGAATAATTTCTCACTATGTTTTCATCTGAGACTCTTAGTGATACTTAATGTCCAATATCTACCCTTTCTTCCAATTCTAAACAAAATTTAGGGAACATATCGACAACGATACCCATAAGTATCTCAGTGAAACCCGGTATAGCTGAAAATATTCATATAGGAGCTTCTTGTTCTTTAGAAGAAATTCAAACTTATAAATCCTTATTTCAGGAATTTCGCGACATCTTTGCCTGGTCATACGATGAAATGCTAAGAATCAACCCTAGCATAGTTGTACATGAAATAAAAACTTATTCAGATGCTAAGCCCGTTAGACAACAGTTACATTCTATACATCCACGAAAAGTTTCCGCTATCAAAACCGAGGTTGAAAAAAATATTGAAAGTAGGATTCATTTACCCCGTTCCTTTGACTGATTGGGTATCAAACATTGTACTCGTTAATAAAAAATAAGGAACTATTCGAGTATGTGTTGATTACAGAGATATTAATAAAGCTTGTCCTAAAGACAATTATCCAACTCCGTATATCGACCAAATTGTCGATGACTATGCTGGGAATGAAATTTTTTCATTCATGGATGGATTTTCTAGCTACAATCAGATAAACATACTCCCTGTCGATCAGTACAAAACTGCGTTTATATTCCCATGGGGAACTTTTTCTTATCACAAACTCCCATTTGGCCTAAAAAATGCTGGTGCAAATTTTCAACAAGCAATGTCTTATGCATTCCATGATATCAAGCATATTGTTCAGCCCTATTTAGATGACCTGCCAGCTCATTCAATGAAAAGGCAGGATCACCCATTACACTTAAAATCAATTTTCATTAGGTGCAGGCATTATAATATTCACTTGAATCCGCACAAATGTGTCTTTTGTGTGCAATCAGGTTGGCTTCTAGGTTTCATCATTTCGAAAGAAGGCATTCGTGTTGACCCCCTCAAGGTGGAGGAAATTCTGAATTTGCCTGCTCCTTCTAGCCTTACTCAACTCCAAAGTTTGCAAGGGAAAGAAAACTTTTTGCATAGATTCATCCACAATTATGCCGAACTAACCCAAGGTTTTACTCAATTGTTGAAAAAGGGCATTCCTTTTTTCTGGGATGAGCTTGCCGATAAATATTTTGATGCATTAAAACATGCACTGACCAATGCACTGTTACTGCATCCACCTGATTATCATCGAGATTACTTTTTGTACTTAGCCACGTCCGATGCCACTATTGGCATGGTGTTAGTCCAAGAGGATGATTCTAGCAACGAACATGTGATTTATTATTTGAGTAGAAGTCTCACTAAAACTGAGATTAAATACACACATGTGGAGAAGCTAGCCTTTGCAAATGTATAAGTTGTCCAACGATTCCGTCACTATATAATTCCCTCAAAAACAACTGTCATTTCAAATTGCAACCCTATGATGTATATTCTCACTAAGAAATTGCTAGGGTGAAAATACTCCAAGTGGATAGTTATCTTATAAGAGTTTGATTTGGAATTTGAAAAATCTAAATCAAAGAAATCTTTGATTTTAGCCGAACTATTGTGTGACTTTCCTCATGCTGATATAGATACTGTAGAAGAATATTCTTTTGCTAACAGATCTCTCTTTCTTATTAGTATGCCAAATCCGTGGTATGGAGATATCATTACATATCTCCAAACAAAAAATTTTAGGCCTGAGTTATCTAAACCTGATCATCGTCAAATTCGATACCAATCCCAACAATACAATATTATTGGTGACACTCTTTACCGTCACGATATTGATTCTATATTCCAACGTTGTTTGACTCTCCAAGAGGCCAAAAAAACATTAAATGACTGCCACTCTGGAGCATGTGGCAGTCATATGTTTGGGTATGCTACCCAAAAGATATTACATGCTGGTTATTTTTGGCCTTCAATGTTTAAAGATTGCATTACTACAGTTCACAAATGCCATAATTTCCAAATCTATGATCGCAAAATGCGAGCACCTCGAACTCCTCTTCACCCTATCATAGCTGTCAGTCCTTTTTCCAAATGGGGCATCGATTTCATCACCTATAACCCTCACTCAGCCGAGGGACATGGGTATATTATCCTTACAGTCGATTACTTTACGAAATGGGCTGAGACAATGCCTACATATAGAGATGACGGAAAACTGCAGCAATTTTTATTTTCAATCATGTGATTGCTCGGTTTGGTGTCCCACAAGCCATTGTTACAGACCATTGTAGTCATTTTTGTAACTTTATGATGGTTGAACTATCCGCATAGCTCGGCCTACGCCATGATAGCTCTACTCCTTACTATCCACAAGATAATGGTTAGGTCGAAGCTGTCAATACAATTTTAACCAATATGATTAAACATATAGTTGGTATTCATAAAGGAAACTGGAATTCTATGCTCTTTTTAGCACTACAAGCTTACTGTACTACTGCAAAAACATCGATGGGTTTTACTCCTTTCCAACTTGTTTATGGTTTGGAAGCAGTGTTACCCATTGAATGTGAAATCCCATCCCTGAAACTAGCTATCAAATTACTACTTGCTACCTTTGCAGACGAAGAACGTTTTGTACATTTAACACATTTAGATGAAAATCACTGTGATGCCGCACTGGCTAGCGAGGCTCACAAAAAACATGTCAAAGCTCAGTTTGATCAAAACGTTAATCCTCGTTCATATTCAGAAGGTGACCTAGTCTTGGTTTATGATCAAGCTCATGACAAGTTAGGCGTGGGAAAGTTCGAACCCATGTGGCATGACCCTTACATCATAAAATCTATATTAGATAAAGGAGCCTATGTGTTGGTTGATTACGATGGTATTCCTTTGGGAAAGCCTGGAAATGGTATTTACCTAAAGAAATTTTATCCATAAAATTTTGGTGGAGATCTGTACATTATTTACCATTTTTTAGGTATGTGTGATAGTTAATGTTTTTGCATTTTCTACTACTTCTTATCTTGTTTTGCACTTGATTTGCAGATGTCGATTTTCTCTCAGACTTACATTGGCTTTGCTAATGGCGCTAGTCGTAGTACTCATAATTTATCTTCCATGACTTGGGTTATCTATTCACCCAGTGATGAACTAGTCTCTATTCATGGAAAATGTCTTGGTCAAACAACAAATAACATAGCGGAATATAGCACAGTCATTGAGATATTAGCTAATGCCATCACATTTAGTATCTGACATTTGATCATTAGATTAGATTTTCAGCTCGTAGTATTACATTTAAACGATGTCTATACAGTAAGGAGTCCAACAATGTTAAGAGTGTTTTTATGGGTTCGTCTTTTGGAAAGGAAATTTGATTATATCAAATATCAACACATTCCGAGATATTTAAATGCATTGACAGATGGATTGGAGAATCATGTGTTAAATAGACATTTGCAACATTTGTAAATTAAAAATAATATTCATTCATACATTGATCAAGATAAACAGTAGGCAAAAGTAGTATTTTTTCATTAAAATAGAGTTTGTATAAAAGTGTGTCTACAAAATATGTCATTCGAGGACATAAGGCCTCGTGGCCTTTTATTTTCCGAATATGATGACACCAAAAATCAAAATGTGGTCCTAGAAACTAGAACAACTAAGCATGATGATGCTCATGATAGCAAACGACAACACGAGCAACTCGACGCAACAAATATCTAAGTGGCCCTGGAACCCCAACTACATGTCTCTGATAAGCGCGAGGAATGTCATCCATCCCAGTCTCTGGGATATTCGAAGTCAACCTCTCAAGGTTGTGTTCTAGCTCTGTCAAGATATCTTCTGCCTCCAGGTTAGCTGCCACAACTGCTATAGGCTAATCGCCTCGTCTGTCAAATTGTTTCAGCCTTGATGGTCGGTATGGGCCCATGTCTGCATATGCATTTCAAATAATTATCCTTTGAAGACAAAAACACATAAAAATTTTAAAAAATTGGAAATATGTCAAAATGAGAAATTATCACCTAGATCACCCCACTGAGTTCCAGCTAGAAGTGGGATATCGAGATCACCTTTGTAATCCATCCCGACATATGGAAAGTCCTCGATCGGAACAATCTATTGGCCTAGCCAATAAAAAAACTATGGAGTATACTTCACTGCAGGTCCATCGCCTCCATGACGTGCCATTAGTGCAACCCACCTTATCACGTGTGGATCCCTAGGCCCCCCCCATCTGCTAGAATCTGACGTGGTCGGAGAAGAGGAATCCTCTCTAGGTAAAAAGCTACAAGAATGGTGCTATAACCGAAATTCTTCAGTTTCCCATTCTTGCATTTGGTCAGTTGTCCCTTCATGTTTACCACCACTGCCTCACACCAGTTGAACACCGTGGATTCCCAACATTCCACGACAGTTTGCATCTGTGACCGTGTGGATAAATGAAGGGCCACATTGCCACACAACTTGCTAACAGTGAAAGTAATGGTTCTTAGGGGCAAGAGCTCGATGGTCTGAATATCAATTTTGTTATCCTTGGGTGGTGCACCCTTGTAAAAGCGTTCTAGATACCCATCAATAGTATATCCTCTTGTCCTCTATTCGAATATTGAAACATCGACTCCTCGATGAGACAACCCAATCAAGAAATAGATGTCATCGACGTCAATGGTAACATGATGATCTGCGATCACATAACATTGTTCCAGGACATTCCAGGTTCTTACCAGCCATGTCATCAGATCTACCTGAGCTTTAATCCCATGAATGAGATAGTATTTCAGGAGGCCACAAGTTCTTAGAGCCTGCATGGTAGCTGGATCTGCCAAAGCTGCCAAATCATTAGCTTCATGCTCTCTTTCCCTCCACTCCATTTTGAACAATCAAATAGCCTGAAATGACCATTTTAAAAGGATTAGAATCATTTTTGAAATACATCTCATGTTTTTTTGAGGCTGAAAGCTTGTTTAAAAATAAACCCTCACCGCTTGTGCAGCTGCCGCTTTACAGACAGGGCACAACTGAGTGGGTTTCTCCAGAAAAATTCCATGCATGTTGCAATTTTCAGTATGGAAAATTTTACCTGCCTACGCAAGCCCGATTGAAAGGAACTAGCGCAAGGCCAAGGGTGCATTTTTAAACATAATTGTGCCCCAAAAAAATGACTAGAAGCTTAAAATGGAATGTTAAACGAACAAAAAGCTAAGTTAAGGAGAGATCTACTTCCTGGAAGAAGCGGTGCGCGATTTCGTCCACCGGTCAGCTCAGAATCAGTCCTAGAAGTCTGGTGGTAAAAACTCCTCTCTCTACTCTCAAATGGTAAAAATGCAAATGGTGAAACAATTCACTGTTCCCACCTTTATAGGGTTTTTGAAGTTTTTTTTTTTAATATTTAAAACCTTTTGAGAGGGGAAATGATATTTTCAAGCAGTTATGGCAATTTATTGAGTTTGAATATGTTACAAAGAAGGATATGTTACAAAGCAATCATGAATGATTTTGATTATTTAACATACTTTTATTACTTTTCGTGCTCTTCAAAAATTACGAAAAGTGAAAATCATGGAGTCCTCTTTTAAGCCCTTTTCTGACTCTTTCAAAATGAAACGGTTGCCGAGTACTTGCTTGTTCAAACTCATAAAAGTAAATGAACAACCGTCCACTCAGTATAAGTTTACCCCTTTTACAGATTGAGTTAGGACTATTTACGAAAAATGTATACGTTGACCGAACGTGGTCAATAGAGTACCCTCTTGTATTATTTTATCCTTTTTTCGGACTTGAGAGACTACAACTTACGAAAAAGAACATGATGGAGTCTACTTATGTTTTTCTTATGACTCTCTAAAATTAAGAAACACTAAGCTTTACTTTCTTCGGGCTCGTTAAAATTTTACGGTAAAAGAACTGAATGAGTTTCCATTTTGTGTCCTTTTCAAACTCTTTAAAAGAAAACAACATCGAGTTACTCCTTTACTGAACTCGTAAAAACTAAAAAATATAGGACCCGTTAAGCATAACGGGACCAAACCATTCCCTCTTAGGGTTCATTAAAATACCTCGATGGACTCATCCGAAGTATGAGCTTACAGTCCAAGCATATGTTATCGTCCTCAAGATTGTAAAAAAAAAAAAAGAGGTACTTTCCAGTAATGCTAGGGGAAAATTGGGAAAAGGTGTCCATTTAACATTATCATTTCTAAAGGTAGCATGTCACTCTTCAACATGACACTCCATCACACTCATGTCCGGGTTGGGAAATCCTTTTGTCTTACAATTAATCAAACCTCATTTGAGAGTCTTAATGGTTTTTGGGTATTATCGTTAAGTCAAATGTTTCCAAGTCAATTGTCGTGTCATTATGTGTTCAAGAGAAGTTAAACCTCAGTTCAAAATGCCTTTGCAAATTCTAGCCCTCAATCGTGTCATCCATCCTTGAGTCAGTCCTTGCAAACTATTTTCAAAACTTGACATTATGTTTCATGTCATAGGCTTTCCTACGATGGGTCACTTCCTATCGAATTCAACTCATTATCTAGGAATTTAATCTATAAACCTTCGGTACCTTGAGACCTACATGCCTTAATGACAAGTTTGTCACCTTCAACAATAGGTTCTCATCATTGGCCTTCAATCAAATGATTCTATGAGCATTCGACTTCAAATCACCTATTCACACTTCATAGATTGTACTGGAAGTACCTTGAGAACCATTTTCATTATTTATGGTTTCTCTCATGCTTGTTAACGGTTCACATCATTGACCAGTAATCAAGTGGTTTCTACCATGTTCGACTTTGAAACATTCACTCACATGTTTAGATTCGTACTATGGATCGAGAGATGGAGATCAAGACTGTGGATATAGTTTCATCAATCCAGGTTATAAGGAGATTTTATATTCATGATTATGTAGACCTATTTATGACAGATGGTTGCATCCATGCTGTGTCTACTATATATATGATTTTAGTTTTTCCATGCTTATTCATTGAGTTTGATTTACTCCGAGTATGGGAATTCCTACCTCAAAGATGATTTTTGATACATATTTGCATTGTAATCCTTGAATGTTCCATGCAGGTTTCTGACCATTTCATCTTATCCAATACTTGGAATGATAAAGCACTTCAATATTTTAAAACTTATTTTTACAGACTTCGCACTTTAGGGGGCAATCCGTTACATGTCAATTTTTCGCCATGACACTTGATCAGTTTATGGGCCTTTTTATTGTCCATGAACATGTTTGAATCATTTACCTTAGAAGTCAAACAACCCGAAATATTTTGAAGTAGATGAGAAGTTTGGAGAAAATAACTGTCACACCTTGTTAAGTTCCACTTGTGCTATTTTTTCTAGGTTTTCCCAGGCATTCGCTGGAATTAACTCTGAGAACAGTGTAGAGCTGCACTATGTCTACCAATATAAACCCGCGCAGGTGAATTCAAGAAAGTAAAAATAAAAAGTACATTCTAGAAACATAGTTGGTCAAATATTTCCCAACTGAAAGCTTCAAGGTGATGACTATTCGAACTATAGCCCTTAAATGATGCATATTAATCCCCTTTCTCATGGAAACTTAATCCCTCAATTAAGGAGTCTCATCCTCCTCTTTTGGATCTGAAATTTCTTCCGCTTGGCCTATAAAATGACTAGAGGGTAGAGGGGTTGAAAGGGAAGAACTCAGAGAAGATAAACTTATGCTGTTAGTTTGAGATTGGAAAGCTTGTCATCTAAGGAGGAGATTGAAGGCATTTGGGAGGGACCTCATGGCATCAAGGAAAAGGTTGTAAGGCTCCTCTTAATCTTTGATTAATACAAATGAACACTTTCTCCCATTGATTTGTCTTATTTGAAGAATGAGTGGCTTATAATTGTTTATAATGTTTGTTAAGGAAAATTAAATTCCTAATTTCCTTGATCATTAGGTTAAGTTGTTTGGATTATTATATCGCATGTGCTTTTGATCCTTTTATGGTTGATATTTACAGGTCTTATCAAGCATTGAGGAGTTGCATTGAATAACAACAAGGGATTTTCATCGAGCATTTCGTGAAATAGGTAAGAGGCTCATCCATTAGATTTAATTCTTATAATTCAAACAAGTCCAACTTAGGGAAAGAGTGAGTTCAATTGTCTTGTTTTTTTCTAGTTTCCGTCAAGGATCTAGGGAGATCGCTCTTGTCCACAAGAGGGATTTTTCCGATGTAACATGTTCATACTAAGACCCTATGGATTTTCTTTGTTCAACTGCAACCAAACATTGTCTGCCACCGTGAATTCTTTCTCTATTTTGTGCCTAGAATCATGTCAAGATTTGTGCATTTCATGTAACTTCTTCAATGTCTCCTATACTTGCAAATGGATTTGCATAATCTTTTCAACAAATTTGTTTGCTTTCACTACTTCTCTAGTGATGTCATTCCTCTCTCCTTGTCATCCATAGACAACATCTAAGGGTGAAGGCAACAAATACCCAAAGTAAGTTTTGAAATGGGACTTTTTGATATAAGTATTGATTGCTTCGTTATAAGTGTTAAATATAGATATATTTTCATCTTAGGTCTTTGGATGCTTTTGATTCTAACCCGTCAAAAATTGGACCAACATCCTATTGGCTACTTTTGTCTACACAGTTGTCTATGGATGGGATGCTATAGATCTCTTCAACTTGGTGTCCATATTTTCCCAACATGTAGTCCAAATGACTGAGAAATCTGGTATCCCTATTTGGGATGATTCTTCTTGGTATCCCAAAGTGCACCTAGACCTATTCAAATAACATGCTTGCTACTTCTTATCCTTTGATGGTATTTTTATAGGGCATAAGAATGCACACTGTGAATATGTCAACCACCAATGAATAGACAATCATGTCCCTTTTTGGTTGTTTGAAAATCACCCACAAAATCAATGGAAATTATTTCCCATGATATGCATTCTTTAATATACTAAGCTACATCTTGCATTTTAGGCCACTACACATACCTTTGTAAGTCAACAATTGTCTTCCCAACACAAAAATGTTCTACAACCTTGGAGGTGTGAGTCTATTGATATGTTATCAACTTCATCTTTAGGAACACAAAACTTGTATAACTTGTAGAGCAATCCATTATGGATATGATAATCAACCTTACCATTACCTTCTTCTATAAAAATTTGGCTTGGTAGTTGTTAAAGCACTTCCTAAAAGTCTTCATTTTCTACGTATGCCTCTTTGTATGCATCATGGGTAAAAGGCTCCATGTGCATAAGAGTTTTAAAATCAATAATCTTGGATGTGTGTGGGCCCTGAAAGCATATTTACTAACTTATTAGCGTTTCCATTCTTATATCTGATGACTAGATGAAATTGATAAACCTTTATCCATCTATAATGTCTATTTGATGAAGTGTCCTATGGACCTACAAATATTGTAATGGCATGTGATCAATGTCGATAATTGTTTTTTTCCCATTAGATACTACTTCCACTTCCTAGTAGCTTGAACAAGGGCATACAATTCCTTATCAAATGTAGGGTAGTTTAAGACTCCATCATAAAACATTTTAGAATGATAGCATAATGACCTACCTCTTTGTATCAAGATCACTCCCATAATTTATCCATTTGCATGCATCTCCAATTGGAAGGGATTTTGCAAGTTAGGTTATGCAAAAACAAACACTTGACGAATATTCCATTTTAGCTCATCCAAATCTTTTTCCTGTCTCTTTCCCCCCTAGAAACACTTACCACTCGTTATTATGGTATGGAGTGGCATGACTACCACTCAAAAGGAGGCTATAAACTTTCGTAGGTGTTGTATTACCCCAATAAAAATTTACATTAGTAGGAACTGACCACTTGAGAATGACCTCCATCTTCATGAGATATATCTTGAGTTCCCCTCCACTGGTCATGTGCCCAAAATACACTAATGAACACTGGCCAAACTCACATTTCTTAATGTTAGTTAGCAGTAGATTTTTTTTCAAAGTCACTAACACCTACATGAAATGTGAGATGTAATCTTCCCAAGTAGAGCTATAAACCAATTTAAAATCCAAATACACTATTAAAAATAGATATAAATAGGAACACAATGCATCATTTATCAATTGCATAAGTGTAGTTGGTGTATTACATAAACCAAAAGGCACAACAAACCATTCATATAAACTTTGTCTTGTATTAAAGGTGGTCTTCTAGGTGTTTTCTTATTCAATGTGTACCTAGTAGTATCTCGATTTGAGATTCAACTTGGTGTAGTACTTGGCATATTGCAATTGGTTTAATAAATCATCGATCATATACAATGGGTATTGATTCTTTTATTTAAAACAAGATTGATTAGAAATTTCATTAAGTTTGTGCCGAGAATGCAATAGAAAACCTGTGGAGTGTTACATTCAGTACAAAGGCACCTTCTATTGAGACCATAAATGGAGTTTCAAAAATAACTATT
Organism: Pinus tabuliformis; assembly: GCA_031772625.1. Classification (NCBI taxonomy): domain Eukaryota; kingdom Viridiplantae; phylum Streptophyta; class Pinopsida; order Pinales; family Pinaceae; genus Pinus; species Pinus tabuliformis. Next base: position 919,462,663 of record CM062804.1, read on the forward strand.
GCCCTACTATCATGTTCATACATTATGCATAAATTACTACAACTATAAGCTCTACCAAATTGGCCACAAAGCACAATACATTTGTAGAATTTAAACATAGATAAGCTATGGGGGATCGATAGACATCTTATTTGAGGGTCCTCTTGAGGCGCTGCTTGTTTGTTAAAATTGGAAACCAGGGAAAAACTTCATGTGGGTCATCTTATTCATGGCTGATAATATTTTTATTAGATTCCTCTTGTCGATAGGTGTAGGATTGATATAAATATCATCCGATTCCGATAAGTATTCATGGAGATATGAATTTATTTTGATTATGGAATTATTATCAAGCCAACCTACAACTCATGTAGGCTTAGAAGCCCAACAGTCGCATCTATTCAAACACCAACATTGTGTATAAATATAAGAGGACTTTTACTCATTTGTACTCACTCTTCTCATCACATCTCTCTCTCTCCACTGCACAAAAATGAGTCTCTTCTCTACTGCGCAGAAATGGGTCTCTCTCTCACACATGTGAAGCTGGAAGCTGTTGAACTTGAAGCTGCAACTGCAGATCCAAAGATTGACCTACGTGGCCTAGAAGATATCCTCTTTGGAATAGCACTGTAGGTCCATCTAGATCTCCTCTGAAAGCCACAACTTTTGGTGGTGGAATGAAGTGAATCTGACGAATGATTTGCAAGATATCGACTACCCTAGTTTGAAGCTGAAAACTGCTGAAACTGAAGCTGCAACTGCAGAAGTAAAGATTGACCTGCGTGGCCTAGAAGATCTCCTCATATAAATTGCACTGTAGGTTCATCTAAACCTCCTCTAGAAGCTGCAACTTTTGGTGGTGGAATGAAGTCAATCCAACGGTCGGTTTGTGAGATATCATTTGCCCTAGTTTGATAATGAAGCTGCTAATGCTGATACTACTAATCTAGGGTTTGCTACTGCTGATATGAATCAGATTTATTGTACTATTTCTCTCTGCTGAATTATTGAAGATAAAAGAAGATTTGATCAAAGGGTTCCCCACACATTGTGGGGTTTTTCCCTGGCTAGCCGCCACATCTTGTGTCTCTTATCTTGGCTTGTTTTTTGTCGATCGTTTAATGTTCTATTTGCACTTTACTTTATGTACATGTGATTGCTAATTTGTGGAATATAATAAGAAAAAGAAGTAAACTGTTATAAGCATAGAACATACCATAACTTAACATGGTAATGGAGCTGAGGTGAAGACAAAGCTCGAGCAAGAGCAAGAGCAATCACCGAAGAGAAGATTGGCAAGGCTATCCTAAAAGAACTATGGGGTCCTCAACACTCTTTCATGCGAAAGACAAGCTCCTTGAGAAAGATGACTATCACACATGGAAGATGTCTATCGATCTAACCCTAGAAGATCCAGGAGTGCTAGACCATGTAAGAGGCCATATTGTTGAGCCTCCATCAAATGCATCTGTTGCTGCATGGAACAAATGGAAAATCGAAGAAGTCAAAATAGAAGATCATCCAGGACTCTATCGACAAGCACTTGGTGGCCTACATCTCTGAACTAGAAACCTCCAAGGAAATCTACAATAGACTGGGAAATGGCACTCATGACTCTTGGAGGATTACCATCCGAATGGTACGTGTTCAGGACTACTCTTTTGAACTATAATGTAATTCTTGGTTTCCAGGAATTAATGGCTAGATGCATTCAAGAAGAAACAAGGGAAGAAGAGCAAGAAATGCCCATGCCTAAAGGTCCTCCTACTACCTTTTCTTCTCATGCTAAGAAAAGAAATAATTCTGGGACTAAATCAAAAGGAAAGGTTGGACCTAAGGGTGGAAGAAAAGGACGATGTTACATATGCAATAAAGCAGGTCACTATGCAAGGGAGTGCCTTGATAGAAAGGAATCACATCGAGATGATGATCAAAATCCCTCTGATGGCAAATCAAAGGAATGACAAATTCAACAACAAAGGTAAGAGGAGAGCTGGGGATCGAGGAAGAGGACAACCATTCAAGAAGGCTAGAAAGTCCAGGATGTATTAAATGCACCTGACCTCAAAAAGAACCTAGTGTCCATCTCGACAATGGAAGACAAAGGCTACAAGGTAACCTTCATCAATGGCAAGGTATGTATATGGAAAAATAATGTTAAAGAAGCCTTTACTATTGGGTTTAGTGTTGATTCATTATATTAGGTTGATGGAAGTCCGCTAGGTGTCATGTCTTGTGACACAACTCTTCAATCTGAACTTTGGCATCGGAGGTTTGCCCACCTTCATTACAAAGCTCTACTCGATGTAAGACAGATGGTAACAGGGATGCCCGAATTCCATGTAGAGAAAGAAGGTGTATGTCCAGTATGTGCTGAAGGAAAGCTCAAAAGGGGACCATTCCCCTCAAGCCAAAGCAAGACCTCCGATATATTACAGTTGGTTCACTCAGGCATATTTGAGGCTGGCATTAAGAGGGAGACTACTACACCACGTACTCCTGAGCAGAATGGTGTGGCGGGAAGGAAGAACTGCACGATTGTGGAAGCTGTCCAAGCCATGCTACATGATCAAAGACTTCCGATGTTTCTATGGGCTGAAACTACAAACACTACCGTATATGTACAAAATCGATGCCCTCATCAAGCATTGGGTTCCAAGACTCCTGAAGAAAAGTTCACCGGTAAGAAACCTGATGTTTCTCATTTTAGAATTTTTGGAAGCCCTGTATATTTTCATGTGTTGAAAGAGAAAATAAATCAATTGGGTGCATATGGAAAGAAGGGAATTTTCATGGGCTATGGTGAAAATACTAAAGGCTATAGAATCTATTTAGCCGGTCAAAGGGAAGTCGTAATTAGTCATGATGTCACCTTTGACAAAGATATGGCTCTCAGCAAGGTGAGCAATCTTCCGACTTTGAGGAGCTCTCAAGAAGCCAACACCAGGGAACCGAAAGAAAAGGATGATGAATCAATGCATGATGTAGAAGAACCCATGAATCCGATTGATCCTCCTCCACATGAGCCTTCCTCTTCTAGGAATAGCCCTTCATGGCTTAGGGGGCTACTTGATGATGCTGAAGAACATGCTGCACCCCGAGGAACCTTTCGTGAAAGTAAGAAACCTAATAGGTATCAGGGATACCTGACCATCATGAGCACGATCATACAAAATAAGCCTTCATCATTCTCAGATGCCATCAAGCATCAAGTATGGAAGGATGCTATGACCGAAGAATATGAGTCTATCATGAAGAATGATGTCTGGGAAGTAGTTCCCAGACCCCAGGACAAGACAGTTGTTACTTCCAAATGGCTTTACAAGATAAAGCATGTAGCAGATGGAAGTACGGAAAAGTATAAGGCTCGTTTTGTTGCTCGTGGTTTCTCCCAGAAGGAAGGTATAGACTATGATGTGATATTTGCACCTGTTGCCAGATATATGACCATCTGCTTGATCATAGCCCTTGTCACTTCACAAGGATGGAACCTACATCAGATGGATGTCAAGACTGCGTTCTTACACAGCTCGATCAAAGAAGAGGTCTATGTGGAGCAACCCGAAGGATTTGAAATTTATGATCGAAAATCTCATGTATGCAGGTTGAAGAAGGCTCTCTATGGGCTGAAGCAAGCAGCCCGAGCATGGTATGAGAGGATCAACAGCTACTTGATGAAGCTAGGATTCACTAGGAGTGAAGCCGATCCTAACCTTTACTTTAAGGTTGAAGATGACAAGCCTCTCATACTGGTGCTCTATGTGGATGACCTCTTTCTAATAGGTGCAGACCCTCTCATTCAAAAATGTAAGAAGGAGTTGGCTTCTGAATTTTAAATGAAGGACCAAGGACTTGAAGTATGGCAGAAGCCAAGGGAAATTTTCCTATCTCAAGGAAAATATGTGGTAAAGATATTGGAAAGATTTGGTATGATGGATTTCAAGCCTGTGACTACCTCGAGGATCTTAACTTTTAGAAGTTATATGGTAGTGATGTAAGACCAGATTCGGGAAATGCCTCTGAGTTTCAAAAACTCATTCGCGTTGATGTTCTTGGTGAACCTCCGTCCGAACATATGTTTTGCAGTTAGCATTGTGAGCTCATATTTGGTTGAGCCTCATTTCATTGATGCCAAGAATCGTTTAAGATATCTTCATGGCACAATTACTAATGGATTGAGACACACTATCGGAAATATGAAACTGCATGATTATTCGAATGCTGATTAGGCAGGTAGTGTGGAGGATCACTGGAGAACTTTTTAGTGCTGTTTCTCTTTGGATTCTACTTCGATATAATGGATGAGCAGGAAGCAAAAGTTAGTTGCCATAAGCACCACCGAGACCGGTACATATTTACGAGTATGATCTCGTATGAAGCTGCCTGGTTGGGAAAGCTCTTCAGTGAGCTATTTGAACACATACCATTTTGATTCTCTGTAACAACCAGAGGTGGGATTCGATTATTGAGGAATCCCGTATTCGTTGATTGCTCCAGCAGATAGACATCATCTAGGATATGGTAAGTCGATGAGCAAGGAGGCTCCATCGCATTAAGATGATGTACAGGTTGATACACCTTGTCAAAGCCCCGAGGAAAGATCTAATATGTGATTTTCCCAAATGACTTGGAGTCATCAAGAAACCCTTGTACAAGGGTCCTGCATGTTGCATACATTGAGCTCTGGGAGATCTGAGGGCTTGCGGTTCTTACTGGAGCAACATACGACCACAGGGTGACTCACCCTCCCCTGGTGGTGTGCACTGGAACAAGATGACTCGCTCTCTTGTGGGACAAGATGATTTTCTCTCTTGTGGAACAGGATGATTCACTCTCCTGTGTAGCAGGATTGATGTGTTAGCCTATGAGGCCTGGATTGATGTGTTCTCCATGGCGATTGTAGCAGGATTGACGTGTTCTCCATGGCAGCTTGGATTGATGTGTTCTCCATGGAGATTGTAGTAGGATTGATGTGTTCTCCTGTGAGGACAGGATTAATTAGTTCTCCTGTCGAGGCATCCTACCCATGTAGTCTGGGACTAATGGGAAGTACCTCTCATCTGATCAATGAGTAGGGAAATGAAGTTAGGGACCATAGTAGTATCGATGGACGCATCGTTGTATGTACCGTACTCCCTACACTAGGATGACCTCCATTGATCTGGGATCAATGATACTGGTCTGGGACCAGTGGTAGGAGTTGTACCATACTATGACGCTGACTTCGGGTCAGTTGAGACTGGTCTGGGACCAGTGGTACATACTCCGAGACTGACTTTGTGTCAGTGCAGTACTGGTCTGGGACCAGTGAGAGTGGTACATCCTATGACGTTGACTTAAGGTCGGTTGAGACTGGTCTAGGACCAGTGGTACACTCTCTGAGACTGCGATACTAGTCTGGGACCAGTGGTAGGAGTTGTACCATACTATTACACTGACTTCGGGTTGGTTGAGACTAGTCTGGGACCAGTGAGAGTGGTACATACTATGACGCTGGCTTCAGGTCGGTTGAGACTGGTCTGGGACTAGTGGTACACTCTCTGAGATTGCGATACTGGTCTGGGACCAGTGGTAGGAGTGGTACTTACTATGAAGCTGACTTCGGGTCAGCTGAGACTGGTCTAGGACTAGTGGAGTTGTACTCACTATGACGTTGACTTTGGGTTGGTTGAGACTGGTCTAGGACCAGTGGTACATACTTTGAGATTGACTTTGAGTCAGTATGATACATCCTCGATCATTTCTTCTTCTTCATAATTCGGACAAAAGCAGAGCAGAACAGAACAATGCAAGACCAGAGCAGAACATAGCAAAACAGTACCGATCAGTACAGGGTAGAACAAGACAAAGCAGAATAGGTAGAATAGAGCAGAGCAGCGCAAGGGTCAAGCTGTATAGGGCAATGCATTTGATAACGACCGATAGACAGATTGCAGATGAAGTTCTCCCTGGTTGAGAGGGAGTGTTAAAATTGGAAACCAGGGAAAAAATTCATGTGGGTCATCTTATTCATGGCTGATAATATTTTTATTAGATTCCTCTCGTCGAGAGGTGTAGGATTGATATAAATATCATCCGATTCCGATAAGTATTCATGGAGATATGAATTTATTTTGATTATGGAATTATTATCAAGCCGACCTACAACTCATGTAGGCTCAGAAGCCCAACAGTTGCATCTATTCAAACACCAACGTTGTGTATAAATATAAGAGGACTTTTCCTCATTTTCACTCACTCTTCTCATCGCATCTCTCTCTCTCTCTCTCTACTGCGCAGAAATGGGTCTCTCTCTCACACATGTGAAGCCGGACGCTGTTGAACCTGAAGCTGCAACTGCAGATCCAAAGATTGACCTGCGTGGCCTAGAAGATATCCTCTTTGGAACTGCACTATAGGTCCATTTGGATCTCCTCTGAAAGCCACAACTTTTGGTGGTGGAATGAAGTCAATCCGACGAACAGTTTGCAAGATATCGACTGCCCTAGTTTGAAGCCGGAAACTACTGAAACTGAAGCTGCAACTACAGAAGTAAAGATTGACTTGCGTGGCCTAGAAGATCTACTCATTTGAACTATGCTGTATGTTCATCTAAACCTCCTTTGGAAGCCGCAACTTTTGGTGGTGGAATGAAGTCAATCCAACGGTCGGTTTGTGAGATATCGTTTGCCCTAGTTTGATAATGAAGGCGCTAATGCTGATACTGCTGATCTAGGGTTTGTTACTGCTGATATGAATCAGATTTATTGTACTATTTCTCTCTGCTGAATTATTGAAGATAAAAGAAGATTTGATCCAAGGGTTTCCCCACACATTGTGGGGTTTGTCCCTGGCTAGCTGCCACATCTTGTGTCTCTTGTCTTGGCTTGTTTTCTATCGATCGTTTAATGTTCTATCTGCACTTTACTTTATGTACATGTGATTGCTAATCTGTGGAATATAATAAGAAAAAGAAGTAAACCGTTATAAGCATAGAACATAGCATAACTTAACATTGTTGTGCTTAGATTTTGATCGACACTCCTCTAGATCTGCATGTCCACAAGCATGCATTGAATCTAATTGATTTCCTCTTCAAAATGGTTCATTTTGGACTGGAACTTTTGTAATTCTTCAATTAGGAACAAAATAAAAGTTGATTACAGACTCATCTACTTCTTTAACTCATTATACCCATCATTATTGCCTATGGGAGGATGAGGGAAACAATGGCAGTGGCTAGGACATCCAGAACCTAAGGCGAGAGTGCCTTGATTATCCATGTGAAATTGAGACACTGTTTGGCCCAAAAATACCCACAATGAGCTAAGTACGTTGCTAGTGCTGAAGGAAGAATGAGCAACGAAGACTCCATGGACTGAGGTGACCAATTGAGCACATCTCCAAGAAACTAATCCACAAGGGTTGATATAGGGAGGGATCTCAGAAAGGAACCAAGAATTTTCCAGCTAGAGACGTAAAAGAGAGAGTATTTCTGGAGAATGTTCAGAAGCACTTGGAAGATAGAGAGTTACTATGCAAATGAATGAAATTAGAAACTGGTAGGAAGTTGTTAAGGATACAGAGGGATGACACGAAGGACTGAACAAATATAGTTGCAATGAAAACTTCCGGACAGTGAGACCATGCATAACTGAATCCTCTTGGAACACTTGAAGGAGAGATAATTTTACTATCTGCAGAGCTGAATAACCCAATATTCCTCATCTGGACAATGAAGAGTGGGCACATCGACCCTTCTTCGATCCTCTAAGCAGGAGATTTCCATACTTGGGAAGAAAGAAAGGTCACTGGAGGCAGGGAGGTAGTTATCTCACCATCCTGCATAAATACCATCATTTTTCCCAACTATGACTTCTCGAACCATCTCTTTCTTGTTTAATCTAGAATTTCCTTCCACGAATGTAGCACGAGACCTTGAGATCTCCCACACTTCAAGGAATGAATTCATCTAAGACCATTTAAATTTGCACTATTTGGAATTCATCAAAGTGATTGCCCAGTCATAAAATATAATGGAGATAAGACTTGGATCTATCTTCTCCACATGAGATAAGTAGGATGCGCATGGCCTTCTTCCTGACAGTTCGCCACCTTTCTTCATATGGTGACATCTTGACGTCAACAATGTATTCCATATTTATTTGAGATGGGGGGACACAATGAGTGCAACACTGGGATGCACTTCTTTTGCACTTCATAAAGCCTTATTTTTTCAATCCACATAAAATGGTAAGACCTTATATGCATATGAAGGGTTATCATGGAATAGCTTGCAACTCCATCGATCCATTGATTTCATAGTGCCTTGCTTCAAGATGGAAAGCCTGATTTTCTTCAAAGTTTTCTTCCTTGTTTTGCTTATGAAGAATGTGATAATATGATTTTTGAGATAAGGGTTCCAAATTAGTTTTTATTATGCAAAGGAGATATAATTGATTATTCTTCAGGAGACATCCCATGGGTAGATGTCGAATAATGATGAAAGAGTTGCCTATGATTACAATTGAAGAAACACATATATTCTTGACTAGCTGGAGACCAAAATAAAGTCCATGCATTTCAACAAGGTTGTTCGAATTGAGACCTAGCCCCCAAGCATACTTTTCTTCTTGTATTCCTTCGGGATTGAGAATAATACCTCCCCCACCTTCCACCCCTGGAATGGGTATTGATTCTTGAGTGTGATTTTATTCAAATATTTGTAATAAACCCACGAGATGAAGTTCTTGGTCAAATTACTCCCTACTTCAACAACTATTGCAACTATTTCTTCTTCTATAACAAACTAATTACATAACCTAATATTTGCTAAGGGGATTCAGACAACCATTGTATCTCATGCTCCACTTCTCTCTTAAGTGGTGACCATTTAGGATCTTATAACATTGCTCCATATGCTTGCAACAATTCCCCCAATGATCCATAAACTAATGTGGATATTCCACTAGATAATTCGTCACGATAGATCTACTAAAATATATTAGAAGATCCAAAATCTATACTATGAGGGTTTATTTCTCCTTAGATTTTTGGATTTGTTAATTACTATGTATTGCGTATGCATGAAAATATAATTATGCATAAAACATATTATAGCAAAATAAAAACTCACAAACCACAATTCACACAGGATATATCGTGGGAAACCCTTTGGGGAGAAAATATAGGAAGGAAGGTGAGGCTGCCTTGCTCTCTTTCTTTGAATAGAAAATGGACGCAAGTACAAAGAAGTAAGGTATATAGCCTGTTTCATACCACAATGAACAAATCCTCTCTATGTGCTCTCCCTATCCCTCTTGACTACTTTGCTCATCTACAAAACAAAATGCACTAAAAAAGAATGAAACCCCTTTTCCTCCCAGTGTCCTAGTTATATCATAGGCTGATATCCTACTAGTGGTTAAGTTTGACTCCTTCGACTCTTAAATACAATTACAATATGGAATCTTCTAGAGTTTTCTTCATCATAGTCATATGACTAGCCCCATTTCCATGAATAATTGGGGCTGACATGGCACCTTCTCAAATTATGGTGGTCAAAACAGGTAGGTCAGATTTTGAGTCGCATAACTTTTGCATACAAACTTTGATTGAGGTGATTCTTGTGCCATTGTAAAGATATTTGTGTGTGGAATATCAAAAATAGGTGCGGTGATAAAGTGACAATTTTTTACCCCCAAAAAAATCTCTTTAATGCCTCAAACTACTCCTAAAAGGTTTCAAACCCTAATCTACCAAACTGGGTCCCACAGGTAAAAGTGGTCTCGTGAGATGATTCCTCCAATTTTTCTAATCTAAAAGAATTGATATAGATAAAAAGACATTATAATGATCCAATACATATCACATCTCTCCATTTTTGGAGGATTTTGGTCCCAAAAAGCTTCTACTCAATGAGGTGAGGGAATTTTTCCTCCACATTCTCTTGGGTGTACCATTTAACATTGCCTGGAAGTTGTCCTTTAAACCCAATATGGAAAAGGTGATGTTGCCTATATCTTGTAGTTCTAGACATATTCTACAAAACTATATCTTCTATCAACTTTACCTGAGCATTTGGTGCCAAATCCTTTACAAAAGGTAGGACTTATTCTTCTTCCTGATCTAATATGGAAGGCTCATACAATTTTAGATTTTCTACATTCACAATTGAGTAAATGTGCATGTACGGGGGTAGATTAAGTCTATAGGAATTATCTCTCATATTTTCTAGTATCTCAAAGGGGCCATACCTCAGAGCGTTTATTTTATTACCAAGACCCTATAGCCTATCCTTGTTCAACAACAACCGTACTTTGTCTCCCAACTTGAACGAATTCTCTATTATGTGCTGATCATGCCTGACCTTATATTTTTCTTATGACTTCTGCAATGTCTCCTATACCTGTATATGGATTTTCTTGATCTTTTATACAAATATGTTTGCCCTTAAGGCATCCCTTGTAAGATCCTCCCTCACTGCTCCTTACTTCCCATATGCAATATCCAAAGGTGAAGGTCGCCAATATCCAAAACAAGTTTCAAATGGGGACTTACCAGTAGAAGTTTGTACTACTATGTTATAAGAGTGCTATATATATACCATATTTTTATCCCAGGTCTTCAAATGATTTTGGTTGTAACCCCTCCAAAGTTGCACCAAAGTATTGTTGACTACTTATGTGTGCCCATCTGTCTATGGATGGAATGTTGTATACTTCTTTAACTTCGTGTCCATATTCTTCCACAATGTAGTCCAAAACACACTAAGAAATCTTGTGTCCCTATCTCAAATAATGTTCCTTGGTATCCTAAAGTGCAACTAGGACTATCCAAATAACAAGTTTGTTGCTTCTTTCCCGATGGTCATTTTACAAGACATTAGGACACACATCTTGCTGAACCTGTCAACTACCATGAACATGTAGGGATTTCCCTTCTTGATGGTTGGTAAACCCCCCACAAAGTCCATGAAAATTATCTCTTAAGGATGAGTGGGTACAAGTTAGGGATGATATAGACCTCGTTACCCATTATTAGGCCTATTAGTACAACAAAGCATGCATCCTCTTATGAATGTAGCTACCTATTCTTGCTTCTTGGGCCAATACACATATATATGTAAGTTAGCCATTTTATTCCCTACACCAAAGTTCTCTGCAACCTTGAGGTGCGAGTCTCTCTAATTAGCTACAATCTCTCACCTTTAGGAACACATAGCTTATCCAACTTATAAAGTAACCCATCTTAGAGATGGTAGTCAACTATGCTATCACCATCTTTCACATCACTATGGCTCTACAATTGCTGAAACATCTCCTTGATGTTCTCACCCTTTGAATATGCCTTTATGTATGCATCATTGGTGAATGAATCCATCTGCATAAGAGTTACCAAAGTTGTGATCTTTGATGTGGGTGGCCTTGAAAACATGTTAGATAACTTGTTTGTGTTTCCATTCTTATACTTGATCGATAAATGAAACTTTTGTAGAAACTCCATCCATTTGTAATGCCTAGGATGTTCTAGCTTAATCTAGATATATAAGTACTATAGTGGTTGGTGATTTGTGTGGATTACTGTCTCTTTTCCCATTATATAGTGTTTACACTTCTTCACAACTTGCACTAGGGCATATAGATCCTTGTTGTAGGTAGGGTAGTTGAGAACTTCCCCATGAAACAATTCAGAATGGTAGCATACAAGCCTTCCTCCCTGCATCAATATCACTCCCATAACATACCCACTTGCATTCGTCTCCACTTCTAAGGCATATTGTGAGTTTGGTAATGCCAAAACTTGTTCTTGAATTACCTTTTTATTTAACTCCTCAAAGACCCTCTATTGTCCCTTTCCCTACTAGAAACTCTTTCCACTTGCTGTTATGGCATGGAGTGGTGCTGTTATTTCTAAAAATGAGGCTCTGAATTTCCTCAGGTACTATTCCGCCCCAAAGAAACTCTGAATCTCAGAAACATTAGTAGGCACCAAAAAATCCATGATGGCCTCCATCTTGGAAGGATCTATGTTCAACTCTCCTCCACCTATCACATACCCCAGATACACCAAAGATTGTTGCACAAACTCACACTTCTTGAGATTTGCTAGCAACTGGTGCTTCTTTAATATCTCCATCACCCATGTTAAATGTGAGATGTGCTCCTCCAAGGTAGCATTGTATACCAATATATCATCCAAATATACAATAAGAAATGAATCTATAAAAGGGAAAAATATATCATTCATTAACTTCTTAAATGTAGCTAGTGCATTGCATAGGCCAAATGGTATGACTAACCACTCATACAAACCTTGCCTAATTTTCAAGGTTATCTTCCAAATATCTTCATCTCTGACTCAAACCTGGTGATATCCAGATTGTAAGTCCAGTTCGGTGAAGTATTTCACTTGCTATAATTGATCCAACATATCATCTACTCTAGGCAGGGAGTACCATTTATTAATTGTAATTTTATTCAACACCTTGTAATCTATACACATTCACCAAGTCCCATCCATCTTTAGAACAATGATGATGGGTGACCCACATGGTGATGTACTTGGTCGAATGATACCATGTTCAAGTAGCCGTTGCAACTGTTTCTTCACCTCACTAGCTTCTACAATAGACTGCTTGTACAACCCAATGTTTGGCAATGGGGTGTTTGACAATAGTTGGATTTCATGCTCCACTTTCCTCTTGGGTGTTATCCCTTTAGGCTCATGGAACACATCCTTGTATGACTATAGAAACTCTTTAGGCTATTGTTTTTGTTTCTTTGAACACCCCTCCAGGGTTGCCTTTTCTCTTACTAGCTCTTCTACAAATCGATTTTCTCTTAAAAATAGTAAAACATACTTTTGGATAGAACTAATTAGTTTCTTGGCTTAGTTGGCACTTATCAATGAAAATTTCAACTTGCTTTTGTGTGTGTTGATGGTGAATGATTTTCTATACTTGACAAAATGGTACTGGTTGGATCTCTACATGAATATTATATCCCACATTGATGCAACGCTCTCACCATAAGTTTCGCCACTTAAATCAAACACGCAATAAAACTCTAAAATCCACAATATAAGAATTTATATAACTCTCAAATACAATTTATTAAAGACATAAAATATTTACAGGAAAACTTCTCATTCCTCACTCTCACACTCCTTACCTTTTCATGCCTCATGGGTTCCTCTTAATTTATACAAATGGATTAGAATCCAAATAGGTTCTAGATCCCTTAACAAACTCCAACAATATATCTCTTGATCCCTAAAATCTCTCATCCAAATACTAAAAATCCTCTAATTTCACTTTTAACTCAACTAATACTTTATTCTAGGATCCCCTAATCCCTAAGATCTTTACAATTCTATCATCACTCATATTCTCTCATAATTGAGAATATTTACAATTAAAACCTCACACCCATATTTTCCACTCAATTTATTAAAAATATACAAATAAATTAAAACATCACACCCCCTATTCAACCAAATATACAATGATTTTTTGAAGCAGGATGCTCCTACATCAGACTTCCGATGTAGAAAATAAAATTTCATAGACTCCTGTCTATGAGGTTTGTCACTTTTCTGTAGTAATGTGATAGCCACAAGTCTTAATGACTTGCTACCTACAGGATTCCAAACTTTGTTTTGCTGCTGGTCCTTCAATCTTTCTTCCTGATGCTGTTTACAAGATTGGAATAACAATTCATTATGATTACATTTAGGTTCTACATTTGGACATTTTTCTTCCATATGTGCAATATGTCATGTTCCAACAACATTTTCATTTCTTCAATTTCAACTTTACTATCATTTTCTATGCTTCCGTTGCGCCAAATTTGTTGATTTGAAGGCATATTATCACATTCTAACTTTGGATTATCCAACCATTCTTCTAGAAATTTTAATTCTACTTTAATATTACTCATGTTGATATTTGAAAGTATTTGATGATTATCAACAACTTCAATTATTTGTTCACCTTCAACATCTTTAACATGTCATGCATCCAAAAACAAGCTATCAGTTTCTAAAATACAAGACCTTTCGGCCTCATTTGATGCTTCAAGCACCAATCTTTCACAATGGACTTTCTGGGTTTCAACAAATCCTCTTCGTTGTGACTCAATTCCTTTGAGTCTCTCATTTTCTAACAAAGCAATATGTATTTGTTCAAGTTCTCTAAACTGGTTTATTAGCTTGGCATTCCATTTCTTTTGCAATAGGTTCCATCTAACCCGTTTCCTCATTCTCCATCCATGTCTTCGGTCTTCATTCTATTTTCCTTGTAGCCATTCTGTTAGTATGTCAAGTCGCACTTTCAATTCCTCAATCTCTTTCTTCATCTTCTACGGTGAACTTTACCCTGTTCACTGTCACGTGCAACAAACACTTTAGCAAGTTGTTTTCTCTGAACTTGGCCAACGGTTCACCTCACTTGAACCTACTCCTGAGCAATTCTTGCTCCTCTATGCTGCAAGCAACAATTGCAGTATCTCTTCAAATTGTACTACAATGACCAGACTTTTTTGGTGTCGGGCTCTGCCGATCATGCACCCATTATAATCAAAGACTCAAACTTTTTGACTTGATTCTCTGACTCTTAATTTTATTTTGACTGAGACTTTTAAGTTTTACATCAATAAATCTAAACTTGAATTTTACATTGAAAACCTCTCTTTCAACTCTATTCTCTAAAAAATGAAATACATTTCATGACCAAATCCAATCTTTACAAAAAAGCCCCAAAAATAACATAAACTCTTTTCCACACTTTATAAATCCTCCTCATAATTATTTAAAAACTCTCGTATAAATATTCCCACCAAGTCTCTCAACTTATTTTTATGATATATATTTACCCTTATACCTCCCCTTAAAATTACAAAACTCTTTCCTTTATAATATATACAATAGGGAATTATGATTTTGAATATAAAACACCACCATATATAATAATAATGCACTTATTCTCTCCTCCGCTTATTTTCTCTCATGAGCCTTTTAATAAACCTTCACATATATTCACGTAATGTGAAAATTAATTCACTTACATGTAATTTCTTCCCCACATTCAAAATTAAATGATATTTATGTTGTTTCCAATCACGCAATCTCCACGTACAACATGTATTATTCTGCCAAATCAAATCTTGAAAGACAATCTGTGAGGCTTCTTTGGATTCTTCCACAGAACAGACTCTTCCAGATAGGAAAACACAATTGATGATCTGAAAAGAGATCTTCAAATTTGGAACCAGCGAACAGGCGATTTCATTGAGAAAAAAACCAATAAGAGGAATCTTTAGGACATGCTCACCTAGATTTAAACGATCTTACCAAATGTTTATCTTGTAGTTCTCCATTGCCGGATTTGAACAAATGCATTGCTCCAATATAATTCGCCATTTCTTATCTGGTTAATAACAACAGCTTCCATCACCCGGGATTTCGGCAGGAAATCACAATGGTTGATAATGTTTTGCAAAATCGAACGTCAACTTTGCCAGCGATTTCACCGGAAAAGTTTGGCTTTGCTATGGTCTTGCTTTTTAAGCAGCTTTGCCACGTACCCTGTAACTCCTAACAATATATTCCAATTTTTCACCACGGTTGACGCTTTGGCAACTGTGCCTGCACCAAAATTAGCATTCCAATTTCCTACGAGTTGTTTCAAAGTAACAACAACGCTTTGTTCAAAGCCCATGGATTGAAAGGAAGTCCTGAATTAGCAAAGCCGTGGCCTTGAACTAGCCTTGAACTAATAATTAACTGCGAATGCTATTTCCAACTCTATAGCAATATAAATGCCCTCTGACATGCGAGGGAAATAGCGCTCGCCCTCTGAGTGACAGCACGTGAACAAATGAATGGAGCGTGGAGAGAGAGGTCTGAGTGACAGCACGTGAACAAATGAATGGAGCGTGGAGAGAGAGGGCGAGCGCTATTTCCCTCGCATGTCAGAGGGCATTTATATTGCTATAGGGTTGGAAATAGCATTCGCCATAATTAACAACATCCAACACAAAGAAAAGAAATATCTAAAAAAAGGAAAGCTCTGATACCGCTTTGATGTAGCGCTCCCACCATAGGTTCTGCGGCTTAAATCAAACACACAATAAAACTCTAAAATCCACAATATAAGAATTTATATAACTCTCAAATATAATTTATTAAAGACATAAAATATTTATAGGAAAACTTCTCATTCCTCACTCTCACACTCCTACTTTTTCATGCTTCATGGGCTCCTCTTAATTTATACAAATGGATTAGAACCCAAGTAGGTTTTATATCCCTTAACAAATTCCAACAATATCTCTCTTGATCCCTAAAATCTCTCATCCAAATCCTAAAAATCCTCTAATTTCACTTTTAACTCAACTAATCCTCTATTATAAGATCCCCTAATCCCTAAGATCTTTATGAGATCTTTACAATTCTATCATCACTCATATTCTCTCATAATTGAGAATTTTTACAATTAAAACCTCACACCCATATTTTCCACTCAATTTATTAAAAATATACAAATAAATTAAAACATCACACCCCCTATTCAACCAAATATACAATGATCTTTTGAAGCAGGATACTCCTGCATCACACATGTACATGTATGGACTTCCAAATACCACTCCACATACATCAATGAGAACTACATATAGTTCTACTTCATTAATAAAATCAATACTAATAGCAAATATGTTTTTTCATTGTTTTGTTACCTTTATTTCCACATCCTTATTTACCCATTCTAATGGATATGGGCTTGGATGATTACGAACTTCCAATCCCAATTTGTTGACTAACTTTGCTACAGTGAGATTTTATGTGATCCTAAGTTGAACAAAGAACCAATCTTGGTACTTTTAACCTTTATTTTTATATGGAAGAGTCTGGTCATTTTGTTCTCTTCCTATTGTTGAAGGCTACTTAGATTCACCTCCTTCTACACTGATGTACATACGATCTTATCATCCATATTCAAGCTACTTTCAACTTGGTTTCTTGAATTAGGTTCCATGATGTTCTTCTTATTATCTTTCCTTTTGTTCTTCAATTTAAGCTCTGGATACAACTTCTAACACTTCTTCCCTGTATGACCATCAATGTTATAGGTGCTTGCAGTGGTTGTTCAGATATTTGCACTAGTGTGATGTGGAAATCATATTTTTATCATTTTCTCCTTTATACTTATTCTTCCCTTCCTTAGAAGTATATTGATGCTCCTTCTACTTCGATCCACTTGATTTCCCTTTCTTCTGGTATATTATGCCTATACACAAGTCTCGTCTACCGATCTAGCTTTGAACATTATCACTTGATTCCATAGATTGATGTGTAAACCCCCGAGATACTTGAAGAGTACATCTAGGTTATTTGGGTAGATACCCAACATAATGACCATATTTTTTAACTCTATGGTGTAATCCTACACACTTTTCCCCCACTTCTGCTTGAAGTTATGCCATCCAATCCACTGGTCCTCTACAAACTCGACAAGGTAGAATTATGACTTTATGAGGGTTTGAAATCCTCACACTTAGTTTCTAGAGGATCTCCCTTCAACCAAAATGTCTCCATGTGGATTTCTCACCAGGTCAGGGCATGGCCCTCTAATTTCCGCTGAGTGAACGAAATATTTTTTTCTTCCTCTATATGACAGACACTAACATAAAATTATAATTGCTACAACCAATGATTTAGCTTCAAAACATCAATCTCACATTGTTACAAATTTATGTATCCTTTCATTTCCATTTTTAATAGGGAATGTGAATGGTTTACAACACTTGATCTTTTTTAGGTTCTTTCTTACGCTCCTTCTCTATTTCTTCTTGATCTCCTGATCTCCCCTTTGATCAGACCTCTATGTTAGAACCCCCATATTCCTCAAATAGCCTAAGCTTATTAGTCAGGGCCTCCATGAGGGGGCTCACATTATGATTTATATTTGCAACTTGTGCTTCCATCCACAAAATCCTTTCCTTTGCTGTATCAAGAGGGTTATTCATAGATTCGTCGACCATGACTGAGGTTTTGTGACTTTTGACTTAACCAATCTGGATGATCTGCAACTATCCAGAATATACCCAAAGAAACATGCTCTGATACCAATATGATCCATAAACTTCTGTGGATATTCGACTAAAACAATTTGTCACAATAGATCTACTAAAATATATTAGAAAATTCAAAATCTACACTATGAGGTTTTATTTCTCCTTAGATTTTTGGATCTGTTAATTACTATGTATTGTGTATGCATGAAAATTATAATTATGCAAAAAAAGAGAACAATGAAATACAAACTCACAAATCACAATTGGCACAAGATATATCTTAGGAAACCCTTTCGGGGGAAAACCTAGAATGGAAGGTGGGGCCACTCAACTCTATTTCTTTAAATACAAAATGGATACAACTACAAAGAATTAAGGCCCATGGATCGTGGGTTAATAAAGTGAACAAATATTCTCTATTTTCTCTCTCCCTATCCCTCTCGGCTACTCTTCTCGTCTATTGAAAAAATGCACTCGAAAACAATGCAACCCTTTCGTCTTAGTGACCCAGTTATAACACAACTCGATAACCTACTAGTGGTTAAGTTTGACTCCTTCAACTCTTAACTAGAGTTACAATATGGAATATTATAGAGTTTCCTTCATCATGATCATGTGGATAGCCTCTTTTCCATGAATAATGTGGGATGACTCTCGCACCCTCTCGAATTATGGTGGTCAAATAGGAAGGTCAACTTTCGAGTGGCATAAATTTTGCATACACACTCTGATTGAGGCAATTATTGTGCCATTGGAAAGATATCTATATGTAGAATAGGAAAAAAATATTCTATGCTAAAGCAATAAATTTTTACCTCCCTAAAACACCATTTAATGCCTCAAATTTCCTTCAGAAGGTTTCAGACCCCAATTTTCCAAACTGGGTTCCGTCGGTAAAAATGGTTCTATGAGCTGATTCGTCCACTTTTTTCAATCTAAAAGGATCAATATGGATGAAAAAAATTATAATTTTCCAATATAGATAACCAACTATTTATTTTTCTTTTTAGTACATCCATCCAAGGATGCTTTTACTCTTATGAATTCATTATAGTTGATTCTCTCTTAATAAAAGTAATACATTCTTCTTACAATAACTAATCAAATTTTTGTCTTGGTTGGAGCTTACCAAATATATATTGAATTTGTGTGTGTTGATGAAGTATGAATTTCGATCCTTGATTATACAATATTGGTTTTCTATTTTCATGAAGATCACATTCGTTATATACATGTAGGGGATTCCAAACACTTTCACGACACACGTCTAGGAGTACTACATCTAAGTCCACTTCATCAATAAAATATGCAATTATAGCAGATTTGATCTTACTTTTTTTATGACCTTGAGATCTACATCATTTTGTGCTCATTCGAATGGATATGGGCTATCATGATCCTGAACTTTCGACCCAATACTTGACCAAATCAACTACTATGAGTTTGACTTGTGAACTAGAATTCAATAGAGCATCTACCTTGGAATTTTTGACTTGGACCTTGCTGATGGAAAAAATATAAATGCTAATTTCTCAACAATTTTTGAATCCTTGGTGGGATAAGCCAAGAAAGATGGAACGTTACCCAGATTTTATATCCTTCTTATGTTACAACTTTGAAGTAACTACCTAGTAGCTAAATACAACTAATATATATATATATATATATATATATATATATATATATATATATTCCAGAAACATTTACCTCAGATTTAAAAAGAAGTTAACAAAATTAAAGTGATTAACAAAAGGTAAATTCAATTTTCAAACACAAAACTTGTATGAGAAGTGATCAAACATATAATCATAGTCATAAAGAATTAACTTCAACATAAATTTCACTGTTTCTATTCAAAATAGAAACCTATCAATAAAATAGATTCTATATATAATATAAAAGATACTGAAATCAAGAAGGTAAAGAAAGAAACAATAGAAATAAGACACAATATGGTAAGATAAGAAATAGATCATTCATTTAGTATACTTGAAAATACTATTCCGATATAATAAACTCAAACTAAACAAATTAAAGTAATCCGTGACAAGAATCTCCTTTACAAATGACTATGTCTATGAACCGTATAAGTCAAATGCAAGTGACAATGAACAATAGATAAGCCTAGGCATTGGTTCAACTAGCGAGAATTTTTGGACGTCGGTATGCTATTTACTCAACAAGTGAGACTTTCAAACATCCATTCATTGCTACTATTAAAAGGAGCCCATACTCTGTGTGAAATTTGGTCTTATTTTGCCTCTCTTAGCAAGTATTTGTATCCAATATTTCTTGATACAATTATGAAACCAATTTATTTTACTTAAGTAAGGTTAATTATAAAAAATGATCGAATAGGTAAGTAGGAAAATAATTTTAATATTGGACTCCTAAAAAATAGGAAACATATAGTGAATCAAGAGGGAGGGAGGACCCATGTTCATATCCATATTACACCATCATATTTCATAAAATCCTTACGAAGAAAATTAAAGCATGCATGATAATCTCTTATGCTTTGCACATAGGCATGAATTGCTTAATAGTCAGTTATCAAAATTGACTTTCATCAAATAACCGTCATATACATATATAATGTCCATAAAATAAGTTCATAATAAATGTCCATGTGAGTTAATCACTAGAAATCATCACAAAATTGCCATCATAACCATATAAAAGTCCAAACATTATATCGAAAAAATAGTAAGTCTGAATATATAAGAGAAAACCACTGTATTATGAGCTATTTCTAAAAAAACTTTTCCATAGAAATTATTGGTTGTTGTGTGGGTGATTCTGCAATATTTTCACTAGACCCAACTTGCTTTCCCTAATTTGTTCCCTTTAAGGATGCAACTTAGAAACAAGACTAGAATCAAGACACTTAGGATTAGGGGTGGACTTCTCATAATTGGGATTGACAAAATTCTCAGGTAATGGCTCAGAATCAACAAAATGATGCAGGGGGAGTGAAAAACAACAACAATTTTACAAGCAGGGTCATTTGCAGGACTAACATGAGCACTTCCAGTAATATGAATAGTTATTTTGAGACTAGAATCAGGGTTGAATGCCTCAGATGGAGAAGACTGTGAATGAATAGTAGAGGAATGAGAATGGGTAGATGGATGACGAGTAGGATTGGTGAGAATTTGTCCCCAACCTTATATCTCCTGAATGAGAAGGGTTTGGTGATGGGTTACCGACATTGTCATTATTCCAAGGATTATTTACAGGGTCCTATATAAGAATATCGTGAATGTTCAGATGAGGCCTCAAAATGGAATAGGCACTTCTCTAAAATATAATAGGTTGACAACTGACATTAGGAGAGCATGAAAACAAGTGCTCAATGGTCACCAATTGGTGAAATTCTTCATATTTAACATTAATATGCATAGGGAAATGTATTTTATTGTTTCTCCTAGTATATCAAATAGTAGGAGGTCTATTTCCTCTACCTCAACCCATCCTGCCTGGTCTTCATGGATTAAAACTCATCTATGCAAGTCACAACCACAATATTAACAACAACAAGTAACAAAAGCAAGTTGATACTTAAAACATCAACACATTTCCTTTTAGAATCACTACAATGAGTTTTCATTCAAGACAAATACCAATAAACTCTCATGCAAAGGGATAATGAGGGTTTGTGAGGTGAGACGAGGGGTACGATGAACAATGAAGTCAAATCGAACAGAGGAAAAGAAACCCTTGTAGATTCTTGTGAGCATGCCCCTTTTTTATATTGGGAAAATGCCATTTAATTAAAATTACATTTTGAATTAAATTTTCTTTTTTCTATTATGAATTTCATTCTCATTTTTTTTCTTTTTCCTTCACAAGTTCGACCCCCTTTTTGTGGCACATTATCAAATTGAAAGGAATGAAATATATAATCTCCAAATATAACCAAAATAGTTTAGTGTAATAATAAATAACACAACACATGAACTACCTCAGTTAGGGTTTTTATGGGATGCGAGGGTTTAAGATTATGAATCAAAATAATGAGTGAAGACAAGAAACAATCATGTGGAATATGGATTTACAGTCCAAACAAGGGCTGGAAGACAAATTAAGCCATAATTTGAATGAGGGATTTTCATAATTTGCCCTGAACCAAGAGTATTTCATAAAATGGCTCTGCATAATGCTTATAAGTAGAAATTTTGATAAAACCCTAGGTCGTAAGAGGGTATTGAGCTATCGATGGCTCAACAACTAATTTTATAGATTTATCATAATTTCCAATTGCAATTGAAAAGATTGTGTAGAGCAAACGTTATTTACATGATGAGATATGAGAGAATACACAACAACGATTGGTAGTATGGATAGAGACATGGAAAAATTAAAATGAACCGAAAGACATCAACCAATGTAAAAAATAAAACTTATTCTGCAATTAACCATTAAAATATCAACTTATCAAATTATGCCTTTCAACAAGTCAACACATGATTTTTAAGGAAGGTACAATAGTCATCCCACAGTGGAATCACTATTTACCCTTCAAAATTACAACTTGCTATAGCGATAGGCGGAGTAAAAACAAGAATAACAATAGATAAAACTTCCAAAATGAACTAGGATTCTCTATTTAGAAATGCACAATTTCCATGCAGGAAACCCTTATTGTGAAGGGCCATTGATTTCTCAACCAAAATGATTTCCAACCCTTAATTATCATTATGCATAATTGCATTCAATACCTGCGCTGAAATTCCATATTTCAATGCCCTACATTTAAGACCGAGAGTGGCACCAAGGCACCTCATACTTGGTGGATTTAGAATTGGCATACAAACAATTGGTGAATCAAGATAAGAAATAAAATCTAGCCATGCTCAGGGGTGACTCAATACATGTGTCATCCTTGGATTGCATAAACAATATGACATCAGACCATCTAAATGACTCAACATGCATGTATCCAACGCATGGATCAAATATGAAGGCAGGGTATATTGAAACCTTCACAATATGCTTGTAGCAACATATCATCGAAATATGAAATAGAGTAGCCAAAATCCTTATAACACCCATATACCAAAGTACAGACTGTGGGGAGAACCATAGTTTACCTAAGAATTAAACATGTTATCATACTCTATGCGTGATGCAAACTCAAAAATCATATCATATGTATCATAAAAAATATTCAACCCCATAAAATGTGAACCATTACCATAAAATATAAAACTTTTCCATATCATATCCTTTATACAACCAATGTCGCATACTTGTATATTTGACATCTCAAATAAAACTTTCATAAGGATCATACAAACAACGAAAACAACATTAAAAAGAAAATTAAATAAAGAAAATAAAAGAAAGAAACAACAAAGAAGAAAAGTAAAAGAAAACAAAGAAACAAGAGTAGAGGAATGATCAAGTTTGAATTGATCCTGAAGTAGGATCAACATAATGTTTGATATTAACTCCATTTGTATGATATGACAGAATCCTATCACCATAATCCTTTAGTAAGTATGAATTAGTTCTAATTATTGTTTCTATTTCATAAGGACCAATCCATAGCTTCTGAAACTTTGTATGCTTCCCTTTATCCACATACACATAATTCCACAATAACACATTTTGACCAACTTCAAAAGTAACAACTTTAGCTTTCTTGTCAAAATACCTTTTGAAAATACTTTTCCTCTTTTCAATTTTATTGATTAAGAGTTGAAGTATTTTGTTCATTAAGGGCCAATAATGCATGATATCTGTTATACAAATCAGATTCTTTAAATTCTTCAACTTGAAATGCTAGGTGCAAGGAAGCTAACTACAATTCAATGGGAATAATGGCTTCCTGGACACATACTAGTTGAAAAGGGGTAACACTAGTATTGACTTTTGTCACGGTTCTAACTGTCCATAGGGCATAAGGAGGCAAAAAATGCCATCATCTTAGATTATCATTTATGATCTTCTTAAGGATTCTAATTAAGTTTTTATTTGTGGAATTTGCAATTCCTTTCCCTTGAGGATAATAAGATGAGGAAAAGGGGTGCTTAATATCAAATATACTACAAAAAAGAGGAAATTTGTCGAAATGTAGGTCTGTTATCATAGACAATGTGAACATGTGTTCCAAATCTAGGGAGCAAAGTTTCTTCAAAGAATTTAATAAATTGATCCTCTGTTTCCCTTTTAAGGGGAACTTCTTCAGACCACTTAGTAAAGTAATCCATTGCAGTCATAATGAAAATATGTTCGATTGAGGACAATGGATTTATAGGCTTGATAAAATATAATCCCCAATTAACAAAAGGACAAGTAGAGATAATAGGTTTCAAATGCATAGCTGAATATTGTAGCCTTCCTGTTGCATGTTGACATTCATCACAACATTTAAAAAATTTAAAGGTATTGCGAAAGATATGAGGCCAAAAGTATCTGGCCCTTAAAATTTTGTAAGTAGTGGGTCTTGCAGAAAAATGACCACCTAGGTGATTATATTGTTGAGATGAACTGTGCAATGATTTCAAAATTTGATTTGCATATACAAATATCAACAATATACCTTTAGGATATTTCTTGAATAAAATTTTTCCCATGAATACATATTTTGAAGCATATAATATTAATCTTCTCCTTTGTGTCCTGTCTAAGTTCTCAAGATATTTTTAGGGAATTAAATAAAAAATGATATCATGATACCAAGGGTGTTGATGCAACTTAGATTCTTCGCTATGAATGAAGAATAATTCAGAAAAAACATTCATTTTGTAATTCAACCTATTCATTATTATTCAGACTTTGTGCCAAATGTAAAGTGAAATCTCATCCTTCGATTGTATGTGTGGTAGTGATTGATAAACATGTTCTTGAATTTTTTCAACCAATGAGCTAATTTTCTAGACATGAGATTCCAAGATAACAAAAATTTAATAATTGATAAAGGAGTTCTAACTTCTATTTGTTTACCAATAATTAAATGCGTGAATTTTTCAATAGATTTTACCAAAGAATAAGCATGTCTTTATATTCAACAATACTTCATATCTTCATTAGAAAGACTCTAAATCATGAATGCTATGAGATGTTCAAGTCCTTCATGATTTTTCTACATTAAATAGTAGATATATCTTCTTTGATAACATTGGTGTAAATAATGAAGTCTTTGGTAAAGTTTGGGATGGCCAAAATAGGGGCTGATGAAATAACATCTTTAATTTGTTGAAAATCTTTTTGAGTTGGCGAATTCCAGTAATTTTTTTTTATCATTTTTCAACATATGATGAATAGGTTTGACAATTCTTGTGAAATCAAGTATAAACCTCTTTACAAAATTAATATTTCCCATGAAAGATTGGATATCCTTTTCAGATTTAGGAGGATATAGGCCCTGGACGGATTCTACCCTTTCAGGATCTATTTCATTCCAGAATTGGAGACTATATGTCCAAGCAACTGATCCAGGTGGATCTTTAGACACACTGGCATGGAAAAAGCTCAAATTTCAAAGTGGTGGAAAGGCAACTAACTTGACATCAGATCGAAGTGCTCGTCGCCCTGATTCCAATGATGTGAACGACACTCCAATCCGAGTCCAAATGAAGGAGATAGAAGCAGTCAAAGTTGGGTCGACTTTTGATGACTTGGCAGGTTTAACGAGGGCGCAATTTGGCATTTTCCGACAGATGGAATCCGGCCAACTCCAACCAGATTTTGGGAAAAATCGTGGCCTCGTTAAAATGAACCCTTCGGTCCAAAACCAAATTTCCAAAAACACATATTTTTTTTTATATAACAAAAAAAAAATATTAAAAAAAGGGGTGGCGGGCCACCAACCCCGCCACCCCAACTCCCAACCGAATCCACATAATAAAGTTTAAATAAAATGATTGGTGGAGGGGTGGGCCACGACCCTCGGCCCCTCCCACGGGTCCCTCACCTCACACCACTCCTCCGCTCCCACAGAGCCACCCTAACCATCCCACAGAGCCACACATAACAGCCCACACTATGCGGCCATTAAGGTGGTGGGTTGGCCTTGGGGCGCGGGCCCATCCACTTGAAAAAAGAATGCGGGCAGAGATGGGTATGGTGGGTGGGCCGCCCAAGGCGGGTCCGACCCAACCATTATTTTAATTTAGAAAAACAAATTTGTTGGTGGTGTATAAAAAAGAGGAGGCGAGGTTTGACCTCCTGACCTCCTCCCTATTAACCGGATCCTCAACCAACGTGCCACAACAGAACTCTTGAGAAATCCATCAATAAATTTTTATTTAAACTCAGTTTTCAGTGCGCTCAGGTAGAGGAGGTAGTGCACGTAGTTCGAGGCAGAATTTTGCAGGAGGGCTGAATTTTCACTTTGTCAGAATTTGACAAATTTTATATGGTTTCAGCACTTCTCAATGCAATGAACGCAATGGCATTGTCCGTTTCTCCATCAGAGTTCTACATTGTTTGGCCATTTTTCAGTATGGAGGTATAAGACTCCTTTTTGTAACTGATGCTTATACTCTTCTTTTTCATGCCACTTAATGAATGAAGGCCTCCCCATTGATTGAGCACAACCCAGAGACGTATTCCAAGTCGGACGAACTCCGTTATCAAGTCTTGTTGTCTTCTTTCATGCTTTATGTGTTTCTCCTCTTCTCTCATGTGCACATTAAGTTTTCTATGTTAAGCTACAATTTATGCATGTAATTTTTTAACACATCTATAAGCAAAATATTTTGGATCAAGTGGTATCAGAGCAAGTCTTTTTTAGATGTGAATTGCATGTTTGTATGCTAACAAGAAACAGGCTCCGAAGAGGCGAAGGGAAACTAAAGTCTTTCGATCCTGAAGTGGGGCGTGCACATCGAAGGAGAAACATGGCAGATGAAGAGGCTCGTCTTGAAGAGGAGCGCAATTTCCGCAAAACCTTCTATTCAATGGAAGAGAATGTCGGTTAGTTGCTTTCAAGGTTGGAGAAAGCAGAAGAGAGAAAACTAGAAGAACAAGGTTCAACGCATGGAAATGGTGGAGAAGAACCCCCTCCTTCTCCTTCCACGAGTGAAAGTTCTTCTTCCTCTCATCACCATCATCATAGAAATTCAAGGGACGCATCTAAGAAACCTTTCTTTAAATTAGATGTCAAATTTGATCTTCCCATGTTTAACAGTGAAAGTAATGCAGAAAATCTTAACAACTGGATTAGGCAGATTGAAATCTACTGCAGGATTCAGCAGATCGATGAGGACGAGGCAAAGATTCAGCTGGCCTCTCTTCGGCTGAGTAGCACCACTCTTGTTTGGTGGGAGAGCAAATTGCGAAGTAGTAAGAGTGTGGGTAATCTTCTTTCCTCATGGCCTAATTTCATTTATGCATTAAAAGAACAATTCTATCCCTTGGGTTACAAACAAAAATCCTTAATGGATTGGAAATACTTAAGGCAAGGCAAAGGTCAGGATGTTCAAAGCTTTACAGAGGAATTTAAAAAACATGCACTTAATTTGGGCATTGCACTTGACACACATGAAGTAGTAACTAAGTATATTGGATCATTACATAGTTACCTTACACATTCATTATTATTGTTTGAACCAACTACTATTGACTCCGCCAGTGTGAAGGCAATTCATCTTGAGAACAGGGGCAAAAATGAAAGAGATGATCATTTCAAGAAACCACCTTTCAAACCTCCAAATGGCAAACCCAAAGTGAAAGGAAAAGGAAAGGAGAAGAGGACGACATCAACCAAGAAAGATGAAGGAGAAAGACCTTATTGCAATCACTACAAAAAGAAAGGTTATGACGCCAATCATTATTGGAAACAGTACCCAGAGAAGAGACCAAAGAAGTATGGAGGAAAAGGCAAGCAGAAGACAATGGCAACTATGCAGCAAGACCTTGGATCCAATTCGGGAGATGAAGCATTGATCACAGCAGCAGGAACAAAAGGTACTCTTACACCTCATGTTAATTCTGAATCACATGAAGGCACTAGTTCAATAGATGAGTCTCTTCCTAATGAACGAAAGAGAATTGAGCTATTTCATATTAGAGTTATCATAAATCATACAAAAGTGGAAACTCTATTTGATACTGGATCCCATGCAAACTTAATTTCAGAGTCCTTGGTAAAGAAGCTAGGCTTAAAAACTACACCACATCCAAAACCTTACCCACTTGGATGGATGCATGATAAAGCAAAACTGAATGTAACTAAGCAGTGTAAGGTTAAATTTGTGATCGTTTCTAAGTTAGTGGATGAGGTAAAACTTGATGTGATACCATTGGACATCTGTGGCATGGTGTTAGGGAGTCCATATCTATATGATAGAAAGGAAATCTTCTTCCATCATGAAAACAAATACTAAATCACAAAAGATGGGGTAGAATATATTGTAAGGGCTCATCAAACTAAAATCAATGCTAGCCTTGTAAGTGCAGGACAAATGAAGAGGTTGGTGAATTCCAGTAAGGGTTGCATGCTTATGATTGTAAGGGAAAAGATGCAGAATTATCTGATGCTTTCCAGGGTTGTGATCATGTACATAAAAAGGAATTATGTGAATTAATTTCTAACTATGATGAGATGTTTCAGGAACTAAAGGGATTACCTCCGAAGAGGGAAATCCAACATGAGATCCATTTGCAGCATGACGCTCTTTTACCGAATATTGGCATGTATAGGATGTCGACCATTGAGATGGAGGAGATTAGAAAGAAGGTGCAGGAACTATTGAACCAAGGGGTCATTAGACCAAGTACTTCTCCATGCAGCTCAACGACTGTCTTAGTGTCGAAGAAAGATGGCACATGGAGGATGTGCGTGGATTATCAAGCACTAAACAAAATCACGGTGAAAAATCGTTACCCTATTCCCCGTATTGATGACTTATTAGATCAGTTAAAGAATGCTATCTATTTCACCAAATTAGATTTGTGTATTGGTTATCACCAGGTCTGAATTGCAGAGCAGGATGTGTGGAAAACTGCCTTCAAGAACAAACAGGGGTTGTTCGAATGGATGGTGATGCCATTCAGACTTTGCAATGCTCTAGCCACTTTCATGAGCGTCATGAATGATCTCTTTAGGCCTTTCATTGATGAATTTTTTCTTGTATATCTAGATGATATCCTTGTATTTAGTAAAAGTTGGAATGAACATGTATGTCATGTGAAGAAAGTGTTTGATGTATTGAAAAATGAAAAACTCTATGTAAAATTGTCAAAGTGTGAGTTTGGGAAAACCTCTTTGGTTTACCTAGGTCATATTGTTGGTCATGGTCAGTTAAAAATTAATCCTTCTAAAGTTGAAACAATTGTAAATTGGCCTAAGCCTACTAGTGTAACTGAGGTTAGCAACTTTTTGGGTGCAGTACAATATTGGAGGAGATTTATTGTCAATTTCTCTATTATTGCAGCATCTTTACACGCATTGACAAGTGTAAAGAAAGTATTTCAATGGGGAGGAAAGCAGCAGAAGTCCTTCAAAACATTGAAAGAAAAGATCAGCACCGCACCGATCTTGGCCTTACGAGATCTCCAACAGTCATTCGAGATCGAAACAGACGCCAACAGATATGTCATGGGAGCTGTATTGATGCAACAAAGGAAGCCGATATGTTACCATTACGAGAAGTTGTCTCAGGCGTTGATAAACTATCTCACTTATGACAAGGAATTATATTCCTTGGTCCAGAGTGTAAAAAAGTGGAAACACTACCTGATCGGCAAGGAGACCATCATCCATATGGATCATCAGCCCTTGTGGTATCTTCACTCACAGACCAAGTTGCAGCAATCTCATCATTTCAGGTGGATGGGTTTTCTTCAACAGTTTCATCTGGTAATAAAGTATAAGAAGGGCACTAGTAACAAAGTGGCCGATATGCTATCTCGCCCTCCTATTTCTGCTTCTGTTGTTTTGCATATTGCTTCATTGTCTTTTGAAAGTTACGCTGAACAATATGCTAATGATGATGAATTTAAGGAGATTTATGCAAAACTAACACATGGTTCATAGGTGGACAACTATCACCTGCAGGGGAAACTGTTGTATCACCTTAGCAAATTATGCATACCCACAGGAGAAAGGGTACATGTAATCCGGGAGGCCCACACCTCCCTTGTGTTTGGTCATTTTGGTATTGAAAAAACTTTGTGTCATGTACAAAGATTTTGTTTTTGGCCTCATATGAAGAACATTGTGACTCGCTATGTAAAAGGTTGTATGACGTGTTCTGTTTCAAAGCCCTCTAATAGAAAACTCGGGCTCTACAAACCACTTTCTATTCCAAGTTGTCCATGGGAAAGTGTGTCGATGGATTTTGTAGGAGGTTTTCCTTTGTCTAGAAAAAGTAACGACTATTTGTATGTTGTCATTGACCGTTTTAGTAAGATGTGTATTTTAATGCCTTGTAAAAAGCAGATCACTGCAGAGTAGACTGCTCATATTTTATTTCAGCATGTTTGGATCCATTTTGGGTTACCCACATCGATTGTGTTAGATCGGGACTCTCGCTTTCTTGGAGAGTTTTGGACCAGCTTGTGGAAGATGATGGACACCAAGCTGAAAAATAAGCATGACATTCCATCCCTAGACTGACGGATAGACATAGGTTGTAAACCGCACAGTGGTACACTTATTGCAAGGCTATTGTGGGAAACATCCTAAGTTGTGGGATGAGCATCTTCCATATGTACATCATTCTTACAACTGAGCAGTGCACTCATCTACGCAGTGTTCACCATTTGAGACGTGTTTTGGTTCCCTGCCAAAGGACCCTTTTGATATGGTCTTTGGAATGGAAGATGGCTCCAGTAGATGTAATGACAGGGATAAAGTGCAATAGTTCATTCAGTGGATCCAGTTGATTCACCAAGCGGTACAGGAGCAGTTGGAGAAAAGTCAAGCTCGGTACAAGGCTCGACATGACAAACACCGAGTTGACCATCAATTTCAAGTGGGCGACAAAGTGTGGTTCCATATCCCCAATGACAGGATGAAGGGAGAAGGGAAGAAGTTGCGACCAATCTGGTATGGTCCATTCACCATTTTGGATAAGATTGGAAACAATGCCTTTCGTCTCGATTTGCTTATATATATGCAGATGTACTCCATAGTGAATGTGGAGAACTTAAAGCTGTATGAGCCACCATTGATTATGGACACCGAAGAGGTGGGCTTAGTTCCTACAGTTGATGAATTTGCACCAGAGTGTCTCAATGAGCTACCTGAAGACATCATCCTTGACAGAAGAACCAGGACTTCACGGTAGGGAGATGTGGAATACCTTCAAGTTGGTTTCAAGGGGATGCACTCTAGCAAGGCAAAATGGTTGGAAAAAGAAAGAGTGAGGGAACAATTCCCTCACTTGCCAATTGACTGATAAAGCTTTTGGCAGTCCAAAAGCTCCTCAAATGAGGAGGATTGTTCCAAGTGGATCTTCAGACACAGTGGCATGGAAAAATCTCAAATTTCAAAGTGGTGGAGAGGCGACTAACTTGACATTAGATCGAAGTGCTCGTTGCCTTGATTCCAACGGTGCGAATGACACTCCAATCTGAGTCCGAATGAAGGAGATAGAAGCAGTCAAAGTTGGGTTGACTTTTGATGACTGGGCAGGTTTAACGAGGGCGCAATTTGGCATTTTCCGGCAGACGGAATCCAGCCAAATTCGGCCAGATTCCGGAAAAACTCATGGCCTTGTTAAAATCACCCCTTTGGTCCAAAACCGAATTTCCAAAAACACACATTTTGTTTTATATAACCAAAAAAATATAAAAAAGGGGTGGCGGGCCACCAACCCCGCCACCCCAACTCCCAACCAAATCCACACAATAAAGTTTAAATAAAGTAATTGGTGGAGGGGTGGGCCACGACCCCCGACCCCTCCCACGGGTCCCTCACCTCACACCACTCCTTCGCTCCCACGGAGCCACCCTAACCATCCCACGGAGCCACTCATAACAGCCCACACTATGTGGCCATTAAGGTGGTGGGCCAGCCTTGGGGCGCAGACCCATCCACTTGAAAAAAGAATGCGGGTAGAGATGGGTATGGTGGGCGGGCCTGACCCAACCATTATTTTAATTTAGAAAAACAAATTTGTTGGTGGTGTATAAAAAAGAGGAGGCGAGGTTTGACCTCCTGACCTCCTCCCTATTAACCGGATCCTCAACCAACGTGCCACAATAGAATTCTTGAGAAATCCATCAGCAACTTTTTATTTAAACTCAGTTTTCAGTGTGCTCAGGCAGAGGAAGCAGTGCACGCAGTTCGAGGCAAAATTTTGCAGGAGGGCCAAATTTTTCACTTTGTCAGAATCTGAAAATTTTTATATGGTTTCAACACTTCTCGATGCCATGAACACAATGGCGCTATCTGTTTCACCATCATAGTTCTACATTTTTCGACCATTTTTTAGTATGGGGGTATAAGACTCCTTTTTGTAACTGATGCTTGTACTCTTCTTTTTCATGCCACTTAATGAATGAAGGCCTCCCCATTGATTGAGCAGGGCCCGGAGACGTAGTCCAAGTCGGACGAACTTTGTTATCAAGCCTTGTTGTCTTCTTTCGTGCTATATGTGTTTCTCCTCTTCTCTCATGTGCACATTAAGTTTTCTATGTTAAGCTATAGTTTATGCATGTAATTTTTGAACACATCTATAAGCAAAAGATTTTGGATCAGCAACTTACCATATTTACCTCCAAAGATGGATTTTACAATATTTAAAGATACTCCATATTTTCAACATCATATAAATACTTTTCTCAAGTGATCAAAATGATCATTTAATTTTTCTGAATATACAGTAAGATCATCTAAGTATACTTGGATAATGACTACAATTAGATCATCAAATGCTATGTTCATGGCCTGTTGAAAGGTAGCATCGAAATTAACAAGACCAAAAGGCATTCAATTAGAAGCAAAAGTTTCCCATTTATTAGTAAAGGTAGTCTTATGTCTATCATTTTTCTTAAGATAAATTTGGTTATAGCCAGAGAATCCGTCTAAGAGGGACATCATATTAGAACCAACTACCTGTTGTAAAATTAACTCCATGTTAGGGAGTGGAAAATTATCCTTTACACTGGCTTTATTAAGGGAATGAAAATCAACACATAAAAAATTTGACTTGTCTTTTTTTTGACAGGAACTAGATTAGGCACCCTCTTAGAGTACTTTATTAGAAAAATTATATGTGAAGAGAGAAACATATCTAATTCAACTCTTATGTTGCCTCAAGGGAAAGATTTATTGATCTTGTCTTTTTTCTTACAAGTAAACATTCTTTCTTCATAGGTATTGCATGAATTACAATAGAAGGATCAAAGCCTTTAATATCATTGTAAGACCAAACAAATATATTTGAAAATTCACGGAATAGACATAAAAATGTTTCAATTTCTTCTGAGTAGAACAAGTTTCTGAAACATATAACATCTTAGGTTCTTCCTTAGTCTCGATATTAACTTTAATAGTTATATCAATTGTTTTGTTGAAAGTTTTATTTGGGGTTTCAATATTTGTTGCATCATTGTGTGAGAAGGTATATTCTAAAGGAACAAGACCCTTGGGGTGTTTTTTTTGCCCATATTAATAATATGGGAATATTCTTGAATTTCATTAACAAGAAAATCATGAAGAGTCTTATCATCTTCAAAAAATTGCCAGGACTCTTCATTATTAGGCATGTGTGGCTTATAGAAGGATACTACATGACAATCCCGTTTATTAGACATGTCGAATATTTTAGGTCTTACAACATAGGTGGCTAGACCATTTGCGATAATATTCATGCTTTAGTTAATATGAGTAATATTAAAACTATCAAATTTTGAAATGATGTTTGAAGCTAAACTAGTATAACATCTCATAATCTTATTTGAAGGTGTGTAATCCCTTTTAATAAAATTCATGATCAGTTTTGAATCTCCGAAACTAGTTAGATTTTGGTTACCAAGCTTAAGAGCATTGCTTAAACCAAACAAAAAAGCTTCAAACTATGCTATATTGTTAGTACATGAAAAATTTAATCTATAAGAAAATGGATGCATCTTACCTAAATGGTTTTTCAGAATAATCCCAACACCATTTCCTTCTTGGGACGATTCTCCATAAAAAAAAAAAAAAAAAAATTCAGCCCTGATGAGAGTCTGAAGGAGCATCATAATTATTTTGGCTTTCAAATTCCTCTTTATTGAAAATAAACTTTATTCCTAGATCATCTTCTACATATTTAACTGAAGGTTGAGGAAGATTTTCAATGTAAGGAAATATTCTTTCCTCTCTATAGACGATGGTATCTTTAGGTCCTCTAAGAATAATGATATGAGTTATATCCATTGATTAATATCCACCAATTAGAGATTGCGAGTCTCTACCTAGGATGATAGAATAATTGCTAACAACCATATCAATAACTTGTATATTACAAGTGGTATGGATTTCAGGATGGGAACACATAACCAATGTAACATCCTTGAACTCTCCAATGGTTGGTTTCTTTTGTTTGTTAAAGGATAACATGTTCATGGACACTTCGTTGGTACAAGGTAGTCCTAATTCTTCCATTATAGTCTTTGACATAACATTGGAGCTTGATCCCCCATAATTTTGACAACAATAAGCACTTTGGTAAAATATCTTCATAGAAGCATAAAAGGGTGGATTCTTAGGTTACTTATAATTAGTTATAGTTTTAACCACTTCATTTATAGAAAGTTCTGATTGATCTTCAATTTTGGTAATAATTACGGAAAAAGCTAGGTGTTCAAGTTGTTTTTCAAGAAAAAAATTGATATTCGCAATCTGTTGAGGAGTTCTAGATAAATCTAACGATGTAGTGTTTGATTTGATTTTAGCTAAATTTTCAATTATATTATATTTTTAAGTAACCTTGGAAGGATTTGAATTTGATTTTGGATTAGTGTTAACTCCATCCTTAGTAGGGTTTTGAAGGGGATACTGCATAGTCAGAGCATAATTATGATTGTGATAATTATTTTGAATTTTTTTACTATAGTTTTGTCCACGAGTATTTACAATGTGAACATATTCTTCTAACTAATATAGGCTATTTAAAGAAACATTTTTTTAACATAGGTAAATGTTTCTTTCCAAAAATCCTCTCCTTTCTCGCTTTCATAACTTCACATGTTTTTCATTGTGATAATCCTCAGAAAAATTACACCATGGGAGATTTACAAAGAAAGTACCTAATGGGGATGTCATGGGAATATATTGAGAGGATGAAGGAAGAGTAGAGTTAATTTCCAAAGGAGAGACTTTTCTTTCAAATGATATCATCCTGTTATTCATGTCTTGCATCAATTGCAATATCATAAAAAAATCCATACTTTTATTTGATTCATTCAAAGGAAGCCCCATTCGTAAGTTTTGATCTTCGAATTCAAAGAAAGTTTGAAAGGTTGATGGTATATTATTAACAACTTTTTCCTCAGGCCTATTTTTGTATGCAGGAGGTATAATATTGTAATAATGAATCATAGCATCTTGACTGTGAGGTATAATCATGTCAGGAATTTGATTGTATAATTTGGTAAATTTTAAATTGAAATCACTAATTGTTTCACAGGGATGAAAGGCCATGTTATTATATTATTTTAACCAATAAACAAGACCCTGTTACTACCCATATGTAGATTTAAACCAATAAAAAATCTCAACCCAAGTGGAAAAGATTTAGAGGGCAGATCAAAGAAATCAGAAGAAAACCTTCCCTTTCAAAGTATTTACAAACAACCTCATACAAATTTCATTGGCATTAGCTCCTATATTATTACAGGAATTGGAAAAGACATTTAAATGTTCTTCCACAATACAAGTGCCATTACCTAAAAACTTAGGTAAGTAATTCTTAAAATTAGGTAAAGGAACAATGCATGGAGGTAAATCTAGAGGAGAGGATACATTCCGTGGGGTTGCATTCAAATCCTATTCAAACTCAAACTTACCATATTTTTTAATGACTTTATTAGGGTTGGTAGTTGAGATGACAAGTCTATAATTTATACACACACTACAAAGAGGAAGTGAATCCATATTTAAAGGTGGTATATTAAACACATGTATATGCTGTAAAAGCATAGAACTAGACTCATAAATGGATTGCTTACGAGTACTTTCAAGGTGCTTAATATTTTCCTTTCGGATTTTGACAACTGATAAGGAATCAAATTCATGAGATTTCCATCTAAGTCTTTGTGATTGATAAGGAGTATCAAATGATTGATGAGAAGAAGATCAAGATTGGAAAGAGGGTGTATGCATTTAATTGAAAAAAATGATTTAATTAGCTTGTATTCTGGCTAAACTCTCTCTAAATTGTGCTTCAACAATTTCAATATTTATTGATATTGAGGTATAATATATTTCAATTTCTTCCTTAGTCTGAGTAGTATCTAACATGACATTAAACAAGCTTGTTGAAATACTATTTTGAATATTGAAGTTTGGGAATGGGTTAAGTTGAAAAAGGGTTGGTAATGTCATCTATCTCAGAGAATGTGAAAATTAATCAACTTTTTCTAATCGAGGCAATATATCATAAAGATATCTGGCAAGTAAAACTGAAAAAATGAACAATTGACCTTCATTAAATCTCTTGCTTGCAGATTATTTAGCAAGCACCAACAATGCTGCAATAATGTCTTCCTGCTCAATACTTGTCTGAAATGGAGCAACTCTAGTCATAACCTCCAAGATAGATCAGGGAAAGAAAGACAAAATGATAAAAAATAAACAACAAACCAAAAAGAAAACAAATAAAACTAACAACAAGAAAGAAAAGAAACCCAAAGAAAAGAAATCAAAAGAAGAGTTTTCACTTTACGTCCACAATGTGGTCACCAAAGAAATGTTGATGGATGAAATAGAAAGGGTAACTGCTCAACATTTTTTGAATCCTTGGTGGGATGAACCAAGAAATATGGGAATGTTACCTAGAGTTTATAGCCTTCTTATGTTACAACTTCGAAGTAACTACCTAGTAACTAAATGCAACTCTTATCAACCTAGTTTATCTATATATATATATATATATATGTTTGATTTCTTCTCATACAAGTCATACATAATAAAATTCAACAAAAAGTTCACTATCTGTGTTTAAAATATAAATTTATCAACATAAGTGATGCTATATATAATACAAAATATATTTCAATCAAGAAAGTAATGAAAATAAACAATAGAAATAGGACGCATGATGGTAAGATAATAAATATATCCTTCATTGCATATACTTGAAAATATTGTTTAGCGTAATAAACTCAAACTCAACAGATTAAAGTATTTTATGACAAGAATATCCTTTACAAATGATTACGTCTATGAATCGTATATGTCAAATGCAAATGACGAAGAACAATAGATAAACCTTGGACTTGCTACAGCTAGCTTAGTGATAAATTATGGACATTGGCATGCTACTTAACAAGTGAGACTTTGAAATCTCCATTCATTGCTACTATTTAAAAAGATCCCATACTTTGTGCAAAATTCAGACCCATTTTCCTTCTCCAAGCAAGTATTTGTATCCAAGATTTATTGAGACGATTATACAACTCTTTTATTTTACTTAACTCAAGTTAATTATAAAAAGTGACTCGAATAGGTAAGGGGGATTTTTTTTTTAATATTGGACTCCTAAAAAATAGGAAACATCCAATGACTCAAGAGGGAGGGAGGACCCACATTCATATCCATATTACACCATCATATTTCATAAAATCCTTATAAAGAAAATTCAAAACATGCATGATAATATCTTATGCTTTCCACATAGGCATGCATTGCATAATAGTCAAATATCAAAATTGTCTTTCATCAAATAGTTGTCGTATACATATATAATGTCCATAAAAGAAGTGTATATTAAATGTCCATGTGATATAATCACTAGAAATAATCACAAAACTGCCATCAAAACCATATAACAATCCAAAAATTGTATCAACAACATAATAAGTTAGAATCTATAACAAAAAACAACTTTAATATGAGTTGTTTCCAAAAAAAAAAAATCCATATAAATTACTATTTGTTGTGTGGGTGGTTTTGTAATATTTTCACTAGACCCAACTTACATTCCTTTGTCTGTTCCATTTATAGATGTAGTTGTAGAAACAAGACTAGAATGAGGACACTTAGGATTAGGGGTAGACTTCTCATAATTGGGAATGGAAAAATTCTTAGACACTGGCTCATAATTAGCAAATTTGGAGGTAAAGTGAACAACAACAACAATTTTACTAGCAAGGGCATTGGTAGGAAACATGAGCACTTCTAGTAACAGGGATAATGGTTTTGAGAATAAAATTGGGGTTGAATACCTTAGAAGGAGAAGACTGTGAGTGAGTAGTATGACAATGAGAATGAGCATGTGTATGACAAGCAAGATTGGTGAGGATTTGTCCCCATCCATTATCTTTTGCATGAAAAGGGTTTCGCGATGTGTTCTAGCCATCACCATTATTCTAGGCATTATTTAGAGGGTCCTATACAAGAATCTCGTGAATGTTTGAATGAGGCCTTATAAGGGAAGCGACACTTCTCTAAAATACAAGAGGTTGACAGGTGACATTACGAGAGCCTAAAAACAGGTGGCCAATTGGTGAAATTCTTCAGAGTCAGCATTAAAATGCACAAAGAAACATATTTTCTTGTTTCTCCGAGTATCCCAAATACCAGGAGGTCTATTTCCTATGCCTTGTGTTAAATTTCAGATTGTTCTATGCTGTATCAGTTACTTTAGCCCAATTTATCTTTTCATTAACAATGCATCCAATTTTTCAGCGATATAATCAATCATAAATGTAACTGAAGAAAGAACAATATATGCAGTGATAGAGAAGACAACAACAAAACCATAAGAGACAATAGATTGGTCCAAGACTAGAGAAAAACCCCACTAGGGCGGACTTTCAAATATTCTTCTTTAGTAGATCGTCATAAAAATATTTTAGCAGAGAGTACAATGAGTTCAATACATATGATTTGCAGCAGACAATAATGAACCATATCTACAGATCTATAGATATGCTATAACAACAGAGAAACCCAAATCTACCATATCACTGAAGCCAGTTGATGTCAAGATGTCAAAATCTTAGATCTAAACTAGGTCGCTCTCATCTACACTATCTATGAGTGACTGAAGCTTCTGGGTCGCTCTCATGAATACAGTGTGTGAGCAACTGTAACTGCAAAGTCACAATTAGGAGGTCTCTATGCGTGTGAATTTGGCACCAAACTGTAAAGAACCAAAGTCGCCCCCTTGTCGAGCTGTGTGAGCGACCAGAGAGCTAAAGTCACACCTTGGCTAAGCTATGCGAGCGACTGTGACGATAAGGTTACTCTCAGGTATACCTGATGCGAGCTATTGGGGACCCGGTCCTTCCAATCTCCCTCTGAACCCAGAGTCACTCTCATTGAGCTGTCTCTTAGCGACCAAAGAGCCAAAGTCACTCTTTGGCCTACTCTGTGCCTACAACCAAGGATGAAAAGCTTCAGTTTTGTGCCAGTGACCAAGATCTAGAAAACCCTAACCCACAATGAACCTTTCACATGTAATTTCAGACCCAATGCGAACTTCTGTTGATGAACTAGTGCGAGCCAGAAAAAATATAAGAATAGAAATATGAGGATAATGTGATCAAATGAACTTGAGGTTGCTTCCTTTTATAGCTTTTCCTTAGGGTTAACTTGGGGTTAAGATTGACCTAAGTAGTTACTCATGTGGTTAGGGCTAACCCATTCCATAATGTATACATGAATAAAATAATTCAAATCTTAACTTCTGTTTAATCAAATTACTTGATCTTTAGGTTGATTTTGGTCCTCTGGAAAAGAGGAATTTAATGCACCTATTATCTTAATGATATGAGTTTTCCAATGTGGAATTTGACCCTAGTTGCAGAAATTACCACTCCCTCTCAACTAGGAAGAATTCCACCTTTCAATATCTATCAGCCTCTTCTCAACTCTATCTGCTGAAACTTTCTCAGATCTATAAGAAGAATCAAGGAGCAATAGATTTCACCCTTAACTAACAATAGGATAACTCATTATACAGGGGAGTAAACCCTTAACCCTTGAATCATATCGGGTTATCTCAACCCATCCTATTGCCTACTGATTTTCCCATCAATGACCCTAAATAGTCATGTGGTAGAACACCTGCATCATAATCACCTTGGGTTGTACACCCCCAAGTACACTCTCACTCATTGGCCAGATGAGGAGCAATACTCCCAACAAGCCCGACTTGTGGGTATGATTCCAATTGGGGTATACTCTGCAAAGACCAAGATAGGGTGAGCTACAACTCCAACCCTATGGGTAACAGATAGGGATAACACCCTATTGTCCAGAGTTCCCTCAACCCCAAGAGCCCTCCATCTCGATTCCTCACCCTGGGAGCTCAAATAGGGTAGGAAGAGCTGGCTCAGTGTTCTCGATCAGCGATTCCCCTCATCTGGAGGGGACACATCCATTAGTCCAAGCTGCTCTCTAAAGACCAAGAACTTTCTCTTGGGTAATGCATTTGTGAGAATATCTTCCAACTGTTCATCCGTCAATATGTGATGGAGCTTGACAACTCCTCTCTATATCATGTCTCAAATGAAGTGATATCAAATCTCAATATGCTTATACTTTTCATGAAACACGAGATTTTCTACCAAATGGATCCCTGTCTTGTTGTCACAGTATATCACTGTAGTATCTAGGACCTACTCAAGTAGCTCTCCAAAGAGATTTCTCAACTAGACTACTTCGCATCTATTCTTCTTCGAATGTGCTCAAAGCTACATAATTTTGTTTCCTTCTCATCTAAGATATCATGGCAGATCCAAGGCTAAAGCAACATCCAAATGTACTCTTTTTGTCGATAACATTTTTGGCCCAATGTGCATCAGTGTATCGATGAAGTTGAACATTTCCTGTTGAATACCTCAAAGTAAGTGTAATCGACCCATGCAAATATCTCAATATTTGTTTAGCAGCTATCTAATGTGAGTGGTGGGGCTCGGTAATGAATTGAATCAAAGTGTTTACTACATAACATATGTCTAGATGAGTGTTCACAAGGAACATTAGAGCCCAAATCAATTGTCTGTATTGAGATGTATTTTCTAAGTCTGGTCCCGCAACATCTCCACATAATTTCTTGAAGTTAATTTCCATTGGAATGACCATAGGTTTACATTTAGTCATTCCAAATATTTCCAGCAACTTTACAATGTATTTTCCTTGTGAAAGGAAAATCTTACCAAGATTTTGCCACACTTCAAGACCCAAAAAGTAGTGCATGAGGCCAAGGTATTTCATCTCAAATTTCGAGGCTAGCTTCCTCTTACATTCGATCATCAGAGGCTCACTACTTGTCAAAAATAGATCGTCAACACATAAAACCAAAATCAATAGCATACCTTGGACTACCATGAAGTAGAGGTTGGGATCGACATTGCTTCTTGTGAATCCCAACTTCACTAAGTAACTGTCAATACGTGCATACTAAGCTCAAGGAGCTTGCTTCAAGCCATACAATGCCTTCTTCAACCTGCAGACATGTGTTCTTCAATCTTCCACTTCGAATCCTTGTGGTTGTTCAACATATACCTCTTCCTATAACATGCCATGAAGGAATGCAGTCTTTACATCCATATGATGAAGAGTCCATCTCTGACTTGTAGCAAGGTCAACTACAGAATGAATTGTTGTATATCGAGCTACATGAGAAAATATGTCATCATAATCTTCTTCCTCTTTCTGAGAGAAGCCTCGAGCCACGAACCTTGCTTTATATTTCTCAATGCTTCCATCAATTCTGTGTTTGATTTTAAATAGCCATTTTTAAGTCACAACAGACTTCCCTTTCGGTCTAGGTACAATGTCCCATACATCATTTTTCATAATTGATTCATATTCTTCAACCATAGCATCCTTCCAAACTTGTTCTTTTGCAACTTCTTTGAATGTGGATGGTTCGACGTGAATCATAGTACTCATAGCAACAACATATCCTTGATACCTGCATGGTTGTTTCTTTTCTCTGTATGATCTGCGAATGGGGACATTTCTTTTAGTATCCTGTAAAGTATCTCAAAGCCAAAGTGGTCTCTTCTTGGAAGAGAATCTAAAGGATCCATAGGCCCTATGGGATCATCAATCATTACAAACTCAGGTTGTTAGGCCCCTATACTACTAGTGTAACCCCTTATTGTTATTAGTACAACCCACTTATTATATTTGTGTACCCATGTAGTGCCCATATTGTTACTATTGTGCCCCATAGAAGCCCACTATTGTTATTATTGTGCCCTTACATTATTATTGTTATGTCGGCTCTGATTATGTTATGACCCCTTAGACTCCTATATATAGAAAGGAGGTCTTTTCATTTGTATCATCCAAGAATTGCTCATTTATGTAATGTAAAGGAAGTTGCCCCCTCGAAGAGGCTGAATTCTAAGGAGTGGATCTCTCTTTTCTATATTTTTGTGAGCTGGTTTCATAACATAGGTGGAGGTGGACCATCCAGAATATCTCAGTCATCATTCTCTCCCTTGGGAGGAGGAGGTGGAGGAAGATCTCTTGCTTTTCCAAGAGCTGCATCTTCATCAAATGTTACGTCCCTACTAATTTCGACCTTCCTCTGACTAGGAATATAAATTCTATATGCTTTATAATTTTCACAATAACCCACAAACATAAATTTTCTTCCAGTAGCTTCCAATTTGTTCCTTTTGTCTTTCGGCACATGAAAATATACTGGACATCCAAATACACAAAGATGGATGATATCAGGCTTAGTTCCAATGAATATTTATTTAGGAGTCTTGTTTTCTAATGCGCTATGAGGCACCCTGTTCTTAACATATACAACAATAGATGTCACTTCAACCCAAAGAAACTTCGGAACCTTTTGATCATGTAGCATAACACGTGCAATGTCTAATATCGACTCGTTCTTTCTTTCGGCTAGACCGTTCTGTTTAGGAGTATATGGCACAATTGTTTCCTTCTTGATTCCGTCTTTCTTTCAAAATTCTATGAATTCTTTTGACATGTATTCTCCTCCATTATCAAACTT
Source organism: Pinus tabuliformis (assembly GCA_031772625.1). Taxonomy (NCBI): domain Eukaryota; kingdom Viridiplantae; phylum Streptophyta; class Pinopsida; order Pinales; family Pinaceae; genus Pinus; species Pinus tabuliformis. The sequence goes on from CM062804.1 coordinate 919,505,795, forward strand.
GAAGATTTTGATTCTCTTTCCTGATTGATTTTCGACCAAGGCTTTGAATTCCTTGAATGTTTCAAAGGATTCATCCTTGTGTTTAAGATAGTATATCCATGTCTTTCTTGAGATGCTGTTGATAAAGGAAATGTAGCAGAGAGGACCACCAAAATAATGTATAGGCATCAAACCACATATATCATAATGAATGAGATGAAGGATGTCATGATTTTTATTCTTACTAGAGAGAAATGGTCCCCTTGTTTTCTTTCCACTTTCACAACCTGGGCAAACTCCATCATGATGAGCTTGAACATCAGGAATACTAGAGACCAATTTATTTAGTTTCGAAAGTGCATCATAATGAAGATGAGCCAGTCTACGGTACCATAATTCGCTCAAATGATTAGTATTATGGACCAATGCAAGGAGAGGTCTTCCAGTGACCCTATAGAGTCCTTCAAATCTTGATCCTAGTGTGAAGGCATCCCTCATAGGTGAATCAACATGCCAAGTTATAACTTTACCTTTGATGAAGGAAACCCTCATACCTTTGCCTTCCATTGCAGATACATATACTAGATTCTTCATTAATCCTGGTACATACATAACATCATGCAACATAATTAATTCCCCAGACTTTAGCTGAAATTTAACGGACCCAAAAAATTTCACAAGATGAGTAGAGTTGTCTCCAAGAATGATATTTAGCTTAGTCTCCCTCTCTACTAGATTAGAGAGGACTTATTTATAACCAGAAAAATGATGAGTGGCCGAACTATCAACCAACCAACTATCCCATGAATCCGGTGGAGAAGAACTAGTAAGAGTAGAAATGAGAATGTATTCAGATTTATTCACTGCATTACTTTCATACTTGGGAGCCTTTGACTTCTTTTGATAATGGAGATGTTCTTCACGACCAATTGAGGAGTCTCTTATGAATCTTTTATTGTAGTTCTTCCTTTGATTGTATTTTCTTCTTTTGTCATTATAGTTGCTTCTAGTGTTGTAGTGATGTCTTTTGTTCTTCTTGGGACAGTCACAGGCAAAGTGACATTTCTTATGGAATAGAAGTATTCAACTTGAGATAATGATTTTTCATTTATTGTTTTTGAGTATTGAGAAGGAGGGTTCCATGATGGACCTCATTTTATCTTCTTCTTCTTGTCACGAGTGATATATGCAGCAGGCTCTCCCTCTTCATCCTTTTGAATCCTTCCTCTTGCTATCATCCTTGATTCTTATTGCATGAGATTCCGAACAATTTTGTCAAATGTCGGAATGGACATTGCTGTTGTTGATTGTAGTAATGAAGGTTTACTAAATGGGAGGGAGACCTCTAATAGTCACAACAACAAGCTCCCTATTTGGCACATTTTCTCCAACCCTCTATAATTGATCTCTAATGCAGGATATCCAAATAAGGTAGGATTGAACCATTTCCCATTTGTTCATCTTAGTTTCCTTGAGTTTATCTTTCAGAGTGATGATTTCATTCAAGTTGTTAAATTCATACATGCCGACTATCTTGTCATACATATCTTCAAACTTTCGTAAATTCTCAACATAAGCAAGTAAATGATTTTGCAAACCATCAGCTATAATTTTCTTTGATTTAGACTCACCTTTCTTGTACCTGTTCTTGAGAGAAACGGAAGCATTTTCTAGACGCTTAGGCATCCTTCCTTGAATGTATTCCATCACATCATTGTTGTCAGCTATGATCTCCAATCTGACATTCCATGCAGCAAATTTTGATGCATCACCCAACTTTTGATGCTCCTTGAAGGTAGAGGATGACATCTTGACCTTGAATAGACGACCTGCTTTCTGACAGAGAGGGCTTCAAAGCTTGTATTCTCTTTTGCTTGACTTTCATATTACCTCTGATACCATGTTAATTTTTAGATTTTCTACGTTGTATCAGTTACTTTAGCCCAATTTATCTTTTCATCAACAATGCATCCAATTTGTCAGTAGTATAATCAATCATAAATGTAACTAAAGAAAGAATAATATATGCAGTGATAGAGAGGAAAACAACACAACCATAAGAGACAACAGATTGGTCCAAGACCAGTGGAAAACCCCACTAGGGGGAAACCATTTCAAATCTTCTTCTTTAATAGATTGTCATAAAAATATTTCAGCAAAGAGTAAAATGAGCTCAATACATATGATTTGCAACATATAACAATGAACCAGATCTATGGATCTACAAATCTATTATACAAGTAGAGAAACTAATATCTACCATATCACTGAAGTCAATTTATGTCAAGATGTCAAAACCTTAGATCTGAATTGGGTTGCTCTCATCTACATTATTTGCAAGTGACTAAAGCTTTTGGGTTGCTCTCAAGAATACAGTGTGTGAGCGACTATAACTGCAGAGTCGCACTCGGGAGGTCTCTATGTGTGCGACTTTGGCACTGAACTGCAAAGGACCAAAGTCGCTCCCATATCAAGATGTCTGAATGATCATAGAGCCAAAGTCACACCCTAGATGAGTTGTGAAAGCGACTGTGATGGCAAGGTCGCTCTTAGGTCTACCTAATGTGAGCGACTGGGGACTGGATCCTTCTGATCTACCTCTCAACCCAGAGTCTCACTCACTAAACTGTCTTTGAGAGACCAAAGAGCCAAATTCACTCTCTAGCCTACTCTGTGCCTATGATTGATGATGAAAAACTCCTGTTCTGTGCCAGGGACTAAGATCCAGGAAACCCTAACCCAGAGCAAACCTTTCACCCGTAATTTTGAACCCAATGCGAACTTCTGCCGATGAACCTGTGTGAGCCAAAACAAAATAGAATAATAGAAATTTGATGATAATGTGATCAAATGAACTTGAGGTCTCTTCCTTTTATAGGTTTTTTTGAGGGTTTACTTGGGGTTAAGATTGACCCAAGTAGTTACTCATGTGGTTAGGGCTGACCCATTCCATAATGTATGCATCAATAAAATAGTTCAATTCTTAACTTCTGTTTAACCGAATTAGGTGATCTTTAGATTGATTTTGGTCCTCTCAAAAAGAGGAATTTAATGCACATATTATTTGATCATCTGATTTTTCCAATGTGGAATTTGACCCTAGTTGAAAAAATTAACACCTTCACCCATCATGCCTAGTCTTCGTGGATTAAAACTCATCTTTACAAGTGAACCACGATATTAAAATAAAAAAATAATAAAAGCAAGTTGGTACTTAAAACATCAACACATTTCCCTTTAGAATCACTACAATGAGTTTGCATTCGAGACACATATCACTAAGCTCTCATGTAGAGGGAGAATGAGGTTTTGTGAGGTGAGAGGAGGGGTATGATGAACAATGAAGTCAAATCGAACAGGGGAAAGAAACCCTTGTAGATTCGTGAGATCATGCCCCTTTTTATCTTGGGAAAATGTAATTTTGAATTAAATTTTCTTCTTTCTATTCTAAATTTCATTCTCAATTTTTTTCTTTTTCTTTTCGTAGGTTCGACCCCTTTTTAGCATCACATTATAAAATTGACAGGAAATGAATATATAATTTCCAAACATATCCATCACAATTCAATGTAATAACAAATAACACAACACATGAACTACAAGGGTTCGATTTTTCATGGGATGTTATGGTTTAAGATTATGGACCAAAATTATGAGTGAATATAGGAAATAATCACGTGGAAGATATATTTACAGTTGAAACGAGAGTTCAAAGAAAAATTAAGCCATTATTTGAATGAGGGATTTTCATACTTTGCCTTGAACTAGGAGAATTTCATGAAAAGGATTTGCATAATGCTTATAACCATAAATTTTGATAAAACCCTAGGTCAGAAGAAGGTTTTGAGCTAACGAGGCTCAACAACTAATTCTATTTAATTGAGAGAATTTCAAATTACAATTGAAAAGATTGTTCATAACATATGTTATTTACATGATAAGAAATGAGAAAATTCACAAGAATGATTGTTCGTATGGACACATGCAAAGAAAAATTTAAATGAATTGAGAGCCATTAACTCATGTCAAGAATACAAATCATTGTGCAATTAACCATTAAAATATCAACTTACCAAATTATTCCTTTCAACCAATCGACACACGACCTACAAGGAAGGTATAATAGGCATCCCACAATCAAATCACTCTTTACCCTTCAAAATTACAACTTGCTATAGTAATAGGTGGAGTAAAAATATGAATAACAATGGATAAAACTTCCTAAGTGAACCTAGATTCCCAATTTAGAAATGCACAATTGCCATGTAGGAAATCCTTATCATGGAGGGCCATCAATTTCTCAACCAAAATGATTTCCAACCCTTGATTATCATTACAGATAGATGCATTCAATACTTGGGATGGAATTCCCCATTTCAATGCCCTTCATTTAAGACTAAGACTCGTGCCAAGACACATCATACTTGGTGGATTCATAAATGGCATACAAATAGCAGGTGATTCAGGCTAAAAAATAAAACCTAGCCATGATCAGGGGTGACTGAATACCCTAGTCATCCTTGTCATAACAATAACACTTCAGACCATCCAAATGAATCAACACACATGCATCTAGGGCGTGGATCAAATATGAATACGAGGTATACTGAAACCTTCACACTATGCCTATAACAACTGTTGTAGAGGCTGCAAAACCCTCCAAAATTTTGGCCCACATCCAATTTCAGAGCCTCCTTTGAGAATTTTAATTGATGTCTACACGCACTTGGGTTCACCCCATGAGCTCATGTGAGTCTTTGCACCCAACTTGCTTTTTCATTCGACAGAAAAATTTTCCATGTTGATGTCAATGTTATGATTGCAACCATGTTCTCGTCATCGACAAGGTCTTTGCTTTGTGTGTACATGTTGTGTTCACTATGTAAACATCTGTCGTGCTCACACAAGGAGTCATATACACTGTTGTGTAAGCATCATCGCGGTCACCCAACAATCAATCACAAGTGTCGCGCTTGTCGCTCACACCGTCGTTCAGTCATGTTGAGCATGTGTGTCTGGATGGTTTGAGTTGTCTTGTCGTCAAGTCATGTAAGTGTGTGTTTGCAAGTTCACGTATCCACCTTTTCAATCGCTCACACACTTAATCGTTTTGCTGAAGTTTTGACGACCAGATCACCCTTTGATAGTCAGACCTTTACCCTACCATCGAATCGATCGACTGTCACCCAGAATAATGCATATGCATCAAGCAAGTCATTTCAAGTGGCACTGCACGCAAGCTGATCAATCGATCTTCCTGCTAGCCAACCAGAGAGTTTGACCCAACAGTCACCCCGGGAGTGACTCCCCTAAAAAATTGCGTAGAGGCTACAGACCTTGCCCACTCCGCTGACTAAGGAAATTGTGCAGACAGGTCAGACAGACACCCAGTGTTCGTCTCTGTCTCCCTCAGAAAATTGCACAGTTTTTCCAGCCAGCCCACTATTCAGCCAGTCGGCTGCTCACCCGGAAAACTACGCAGATTTCATGAGAAAGCCCTATGCTGCCCAACAATCTGCTTAGCCCAGAAGTTGCAAAGAGGTGATCAGCAAGCCAACCTTCCAGCATTAGCTCAGTTTTCCCCACCTGCAGCTGACTGCCAGTTCCCTCCAGGAATTGCATAGTTTTTGCTGCTGAGGTCCCAACAGCCAGCTGCTAGTTCCCTCCAGGAATTGCGCAATTTTGGCTACTAGGATCCCATTGCCCGCTCCTTCCAAAAATTTCACAGATTTTATCTACTAAGCCTCCCTGAAACACAGACTAATCCTCCCAAAAAATGCGCAGTTTTGTCCTCCAGCTGAGTCAGACCCAGCGGATAGTCACTGTTAATCCAGATTGCCTGTCTCCATCCCCCAGTGACTTCTGTGCAATTTTCACCAGCAGTGTCCGGAGCCTCCATCCCATCTTGAAGCTCGCAACCTTGTCTTCCCTCCCGATCACCTGCATTTGAAATGACCATGCATCATGGTAGACTAGGAGGTTTATGGATTTGATGTTGTCTTGTCATGAGTGACTGTAGATAGAGGTACACAAACAAACATGGCGCGACGATAGATGGGATGAAAAAAGGGAGCACATGGAGAAGGACATGTTTATCAACGAACGAACAAACAATGCATGCAAAGATAAGTGCTAGCGAATGTATGATCATGCAAAGATGTGTTCACGAACGAATGGACAGATGAACATGCGAGGATGTGTTCACACACGGACGGACAGACAAACATGCACTTTTCATGAACAAATGAACTTGTCAAGCATGCCAACATACAAGCAAGGAGCAATAGACCCAACGGCCATTGAAGGCTCCGAGCACTTTTCCATGCGGAGGTGAAGCTGTGACGCACCATGAGGACACTCATCACCCAGCAACACTGCAGTTCGACATGCACACCAGTAGTAACACGAATGTAGCAGCACTGTCATGTCGAGTCTTGTCATCCACATCTCTATTATGGGGCATACTGTCAATCAATGTAATGTAACGTGGAAGTCCAAGAGACCCACTTTTCATATGAAGAGTCATGTAAAGTAGAAAGGTCATGGAAGTCTGTTATGAGGAATTTGGTATCTATGGATAAATACTAATTCCCTAGGTAGGTAGCTATACCTAAAACAACATATTTAAAGCGCTTATCCTTTTTCTATAAACGATAAATAAGATAAAGGAATCAAAGGACCTACTTGTTCTTTCACTTTCCTTTTGTTTCCTTTGTTTGACTCCCGTCACTCCTTCTCGAACTTAACTCGCTCCAAAAGTACTTGCAAGCATAAACAAAAGACAGAGAACCAATCAAAGCAAGAGATCTATCAAATACAAGTAAATGGAATCAAATACATTCACACATATAAACATCATATATCAAGATAAGCATATGGAAAAAAGTGTAAACAACTTTATTAAGTAGAAGGAAAAATTACAACCATGAAGTCCGATCCATTGTCACTCTTCCAGCTTGGGTTCCAACCAACATCACATCAATAACACAACACTACAGAAGCATAACAACACTTTCTTATACTCTCAATTCTCACACCAACTGTATCTCCTTACAAATTCTCAAAGTCCAGCCCTTGATCACTTAGATGAGTGCTCAATTTATAGGAAGATAGGGGAGGTTTTGTCATAAATGAGGGTATTGAATGGCCTTCCATAATTAGAGTTAGTTTCCATGGAGGAAGGGATGAGAGGATAGGAGGTTACTTAACTCATTCCCAATCCATTTTCGAGCTCATAGGAGATGATAAGTGTGGGAATCTTCTAGAAGGCTCCCGAAGATAAGAATATTCCTAGAATCCTATGTGAATTTCGCTGAATCTCACCCAACACAGGTCAAAGTGGGCCTAGGTGCTCTACAGAGCACCCTGACATGGGCCTACTTGCACTGAAGCACACTTACCCTTGTCCAAGGCTACGCTGGTCCCTCAAGGAGGCAATTCTGGAGGGCTTCAGGCCAAGAAACTCTCAGGGAAGGAGGCATTCAAAATGGTGACTTGTCTAGGGCATGTAGCAACTGAATTAGGGTTTGATGAGCCCTAATGGTATTGATATGAATGATGGGAGTGATGTTCCCAAATGGATCTGTAACATCTGCCCCCTAAAGCATGAAGTTGAAAATAATGATGTCAAGTGATATGCTTTACGATGTGATGAGGAGGTTCCGAAGTGGTTGGTGACCTGCATCGATTACAATACATAATATCATGATATTTTGATTTTTTCTCATGAATCGCTGAGGGAAGGCATACCCATGCTCAACATATAAACTTTCATTACAAGTACATAGAAAGTCATCTACAGATATAGACCCATGATAGGATGACCATTAATGTAAAGCCATTGTATGGATGATTTGGTACATTTTCTGAAATCGCAGCTCGGATGGATGAGACTAGATCTGGGGTCTTCTATCTCATTCAATCGTTCACTCTAGTACGGGTCTAACCATGCGAATATGTGATCTGAAGTTGAACATGGGAAGACACTGTCTGATTACCAGCCAATGATGTAAGCCGTTAACAGACGCGAGAGAAATCACCGATAATGATAATGATTCTCAAGGTACTACAATACATTCTGCATGGTGTGAATGGATGTTTTGATGTCGAACACCATACAAAGTCTTTTGGTCGAAGGCCAGTGATGTCAACCTATCGCCGGAAGTGAGAAACCTACCATTGATGTATGCAAGACTCAAGGTACTGGAAGGGTGTTTCTAAGTCAACTTCTTGGATAATGTACTGATGTAGACAAGAAGTGACTCATCGTAGGAGGGCCTTGATGTATCCCACATTAACGACACGAAATGAGTGTAATGATTTTGGAGACAGAATTTGACTGACGACATAAGGTTCAGGAATGGCGGTCATGAAAATGAAGGTTTATGAGTATTTCAAAGGTTGAATTTTAATTGAGTGACTTCTCTTGAACATGTCGGCGACACTGAATGGATTGGAAAAATTGACCCAAAAAGTAATGGATGGTATGATAGGCCAAGGTATGATGACCATCAAGAAGATAACCCAACCCAAATAGTCACAATGATGAAGTGAAAGTGTCATGTTCAAGAGCGACTAGCTGCCATAAAGTGGTTTACCCCTTTTCCCATTTTTCCCAGTCATTGCTGACCAATACCTCTTTATTTTTATCAAGCTTGAGGAGGATAACATATGCTTGTTGTATAATTCCACCATTCGGGTGAATCCATCGCTATGTGATGTTTTAACAAGTCTAGCGAAGGTGAAACTTGGTCTTGTTGTGATGGACAAGTTTGTCACTATTTGATGCTTTAACGAGTTTAATGACAAATATAACTCGGTCCTTTTCATGTTTAGAGAGTTTGAAAAGGGACAAAAAGAAAAATCCACAAGTTCTTTTTCGTAAATTAGTCTCTCAAGTCCGAAAAAACATAAAACAATATGAGAGAGAACCTATCAACCATGTTCGATCAACGTATTCCTTTTTTGTAAATAATCTATCTCAGTCCGAAAAAGGGTTAAACTTATACTGAGTAGATGTCATTTCTAATCCATTAATGAGATGAAAAGGACAAGCACTTGACAATCTTTTCATATTTCAAGAGTTTGAAAAGAGCTTAAAGAGGACTCCACTTTGAGGAACGAGTGGTATCTAGGATAGCAACTGGTTCCGCTGATGTTGGAATTTCTCGAAACATGTTGATTTATGTGAAGAGGCTAGCTAATAAGACCACTCATTTCAATTTTTCCTCAAAAAAGGTAAAACAACCAAGTGAAAGCGTATGATCGGCCAAGCAGATAGTGACGATGGAAGGAGAAAAACCAAGGCTCATCTGATGGAAGAGGCTGATAGAATGGAAATCACGAGGGTTAAAATGGAGATGGGTTCATTTTTACACAAGCTTGAACCATAGGGAACTATGCTTGGATTCAGTTTCATGTTTACACAAGCTTGAAATGAAAAACTATGCTTGGATTTAGTTTCATTTTTACACAAGCTTGAAACGAAAAACTATGCTTGGATTCAGTTTCATTTTTACACAAGCTTGAACTGAAAAACTATGCTTGAATTTAGTTTCATTTTTACACAAGTTTGAACCAAAAAAACTATGCTTGAGATTGGTTTACATGCCCCCATCATGATGACTCGATTCTAGGTGCATGCCCCCCAAGCTTCCTTGCATTCACCTAAGTAGACTAGTCGTGGCTATGAGATGGATGGAATGAAGGTTCATTTAAGAGATCAAGTGAAAGACTCGATTGGGATTTTACGCGATCTAATCAAAGACTTGAATTATAACTTTGCTCCAAGGGACCTTGTTTCATTTTTTAATGAGCTTGATAGAAGACAAGGAACTTTGCTCAGACCCTTTGTTTCGTTTTTTAACGAGGTTGACACAAGACAAGGAACTTTCCTCATGTTCCTTGTTTCATTTTTTAACAAGCTTGACACAAGACAAAGAACTATGCTCAAATTCCTTGTTTCATTTTCTAACAAGCTTGACACAAGCCAAGGAACTATGCTCACACCCTTTGTTTCATTTTTTAGCGTGGTTGACACAAGACTAGGAACTATCCTCATACTCCTTGTTTCATTTTTTAATGAGCTTGACATAAGACAAGGAACTATGCTCATATTCCTTGTTTCATTTTTTAAAGAGCTTGACACAAGACAAGGAACTTTGCTCTGGGACCTGTTTCATTTTTTAACGAGGTTGACACAGTAAAAGAACTATCCCCATTTTCCTTGTTTCACGACCCATAAGAGGTCATGACTTCCAAGAGATTCTCATTCGATAGGAGAACAATGATCTGGAAGGGATCATTAGAGAGGTCTAGTTCTAATGCCCCTAGTACATAATGTACAACATCACAGAATTGATCATCTGTTAATGTAGGCACGGAATGGTTTGCCACATAATTGACCCATGGCGGGGAAGATGCCATTGGGACAAAAGGACCATTTAGGGAAGATGGTTGACTGGAAGCCATATGTGGATCGGGAAATGGAATCTAGTCAACGGTGACAATTCTGCCTTCATGCGGGAAATAAATCACTCGAGAGAGTGTTGAAACAATAGCTCCCATGTCATAAACATAGTCACGCCCAAGAAGTAAATTGTAATCTAAAGGGCCTGGGACTACCATCACATTTAGATAAATGATTTTTGCTCCCAAGTAATAGGAAATTGAGGAAGGATCCCTAATGGTTGACTGGTTCCTTTGTTAAAAGCCAACAGATTTTGGGTAATAGGCACAAGTGGCAGCGAACCGAGCGCTTGCCAAGCAATGGAGGAAAGGATACTCACAGATGCACCTTCATCTATAATAGTGCTAGGTACAATCATATTACAAACCTGTACTATGATCTGGAAAGGCACATAAGAAGGAAGACGACATCCTACCAGTCGATTCCAATCAAAGGAAGTGACCAGACTACTTGGAGGGGGTACTGTAGAAACGAGAGTATTACCCCCTTGTGTTACGAGAACGAGAGGATTTTCCTCCTGTCTTGATGGAATAGGAGGGTTGCCTCCAAGCTCATTGGAATCTAAAGAAACAAAAAGAACCTAAGTGGTATCATACTCACTCTCTACGGGAAAGGTACAATTAACTGAAGGTGAAATCGGGTCAATTGTTTCCTCGACCTGTGATGGGTGAGGTGTAGACTCATTGGATTCACATTTAGAGAGAGTGGGTTTGACCGACGGTTGATTTGGGTTAGTCACTTTATCAACTAGTGAAGGATTAAGGGAGAGTCTCCTGTAACCAGATGGAATTCACTGTGGAGAAGCAGGACAATTATCCAACATGTTTTTGGCTTCATCCATATAGGGACAAAGGTGAATGGGGTGTTTCCCTTCACATAACCTATTGGGAAACTTAACTTTACCCTTCTTTCCATGAACTTTACTGCCACTAGTTGATGGTTTGTCACCAAAATGATCTCCAGAAGTTGATGACACAGGATGATGTGAACGAGAAGACCATTCTTCTAAGATCTGAGGAATACCAGAACAATTTCAAAGAAGATGGTCTCTCGTACAAAGTTTGCATGGATATCGAACTTTGTGAGGCTTATCAGACGATTTCTCATCAGAATTTGCATTCAAAGCAATGGTTGCTTGGTTGCCCCCTTGCTAAATTTTCTTATTCTTCTTATTCTTCCCTTTCTTCTTCTTCTTAGCCACCTGGTTACTAGTGTCAATACTTTCACCAGGCGAAGAGGAAGAAGGGGAGGAAGAAAAAACCGAGGAAGAAGGCAAAGGGTCAACTTTAGGATCAACTGGAGGTTGATTTTGTCCAGTTGGAGGAGTACTCGATTGCAGAGAAATCACGACATTTTGAACCAAGGAGGTTGAAAACAACCATACTGGCAAGCCAATGGTAAATCCTGGAAGGGACAATGTAGCCATATAAGGAGCACCAATATTTATGAAAGGAGGAAAAGGACTAGGATTCCCATCAAAAGGAATTCCTTAATCAGTGGACTCTGAATTTGTCGCCATATATCTCAACCTAAGATCAACTAAGGAGTGAACGTGGAGGATGTTATCCATGGTCAATTAAATTTATTTTAATCAAAATAACAAAACAAAACAAAAGAGGGATGATCTAGGCAAAAGGATTACCAAGTAACTGTGAACTACAGAATACCTCCCGGTGAACCGAGAAGTACAGGTAGGCAATCTCCCCGAATGCTATGTTTGGTGTATCACAGTGTACAAGGTGGCCGATTCAGTTACCTAAGGATGGATAGCAACCTAGTGTTGTCCTCCCATATATACCCGAAAGTACGTGGAGGCCCAATCTGTATTAGCGTTGTCTAATGCGAAATCGCACAGTGAGAGAATTCCCATATACTTTACGTACTGTAACACCGCCCTATATACCCGAAGGTATGTGGACGAGCTATGATATACTCACGTACGTGGAATGAGGTATCACACTCGGGATGTATCGCAGACAAGTTAGTGAAAACTGCTATGTTTTATGACGTCGAAACATGTCTCTAGCCTAGAAGCTCTAAATTTTATGCATTAAGTTACAATGCTCCATTAGGTTAATTCAGATGAATTTTAAATTGATCTTCTTTATAATTTTCCTTTCAAGGTTCACCACATGATGTATGTTTGCAATTACTAGAATGCAACTATTATGACAAACATTCTTTTCATTTAATTTGAACAATGAAAACCTTAGCTAGAAAGGGATAGAGCAATCAGATCTTTGACAAAGAGCAAAGAGCACATCTAATGCAATTTCCCTAACTATTCCTATCAAGCATTCACAAACTACAATATGCACAATGCAAGTTTTTCTTTTCAATTCCCTTCATGTTGAAATGAACAAAAGGAAACTAAAGTGCATACAATCAATCAATATTTTTGCAAGAACGAAGACTTTACGACAGTTCCTTTTCGAAAGAAATGAAGATTTTTACGACACTTTATTTTGAACAAAGATTAATCAACTATAATCTAACTTTGAAAATGAATTGATAATGACAAAGAAATCATTTAAGAAACATTAATCAATCAAAGCCAAAGTAGGGCTAGCAAAGGGAATACAACGTTTATTTCAGAGACATAACATTCATTGATCATTCAACAAACAGATACAAAAGGAAATTTTGGAAAAAACCCAATCCAAAGGTGGAAATTTGACCTAAGGTGGATCAACGTAGGTCTGAATGGGAGACAGTGCGCTGAAATGCACTGTCTCTAAGCCAAGGGTGCACTGATCAGCGCACTGTCTCTAATCCAAGGGTGCACTGATCAGCGCACTGTACCCTGACCAAGGGTGCACTGATTCCAGCACATTCCTAAAGTAGGCATTCTAGTGCAAATTTTGACCAAAAAACTTCAAAAAGGCTGAAATAAGGTCAATGAAGGCAAGCAAGGTCTACTAGGGTGTCCTAGGATGTGGATAAACTACTTGGAACGATGATCGTTCCCCAGTATGGTCGCCAATTTGTCATGAGGAATTTGTTATCTATGGATAAATACTAATTCCCTAGGTAGGTAGCTATACCTAGAAAAACATATTTAAAGCACTTATCCTTTTTCTATAAACGATAAATAAGACGAAGGAATCAAATGACCTACTTGTTCTTTCGCTTTCCTTTTGTCTCCTTTGTTTGACTCTCGTCGCTCCTTCTTGAACTTAACTCGCTCCAAAAGTACCTGCAAGCATAAATAGAAGACAAAGAACCAATCAAAGAAAGAGATGTATTGAATACAAGTAAATGGAATAAGATACATTCACACATATAAACATAATATATCAAGATAAGCATATGAAAAAAGGTGTAAACAACTTTATTAAGTAGAAGGAAGAATTACAACCATGAAGTCTGATCCATTGTCACTCTTCCAGCTTGGGTTCCAACCAACATCACATCAATAATGCAACACTCCAGAAGCATAACAACACTTGCTTATACTCTCAATTCTCACACCAATAATATCTCCTTACAAATTATCAAAGTCCAACTCTTGATCACTTAGATGAGTGCTCAATTTATAGGAAGATGGAAGAGGTTTTGTCATAAATGAGGGTATTGAATGGCCTTCCATACTTAGAGTTAGTTTCCATGGAGGAAGGGATGAGAGGATAGTAGGTTACTTAACTCATTCCTCATCCATTTTCAAGCTCATAGGAGATGACAAGTGTGGGAATCTTCTAGAAGGCTCCAGAAGATAAGAATATTCCTAGAATCCTATGTGAATTTCGCTCAATCTCGCCCACCGTAGGTCAAAGTGGGTCTAGGTGCTCTGCAGAGAACCTTGACATGGTCCTACTTGCACTGAAGCACACTTACCCCTGTCCAAGGCTGCGTTGGTCCCTCAAGGAGGAAATTCTGGAGGGCTTCAGGCCAAGAAACTCTCAGGGAAGGAGGCATTCAAAATGGTGACTTGTCTAGGGCATGTAGAAACTGAATTAGGGTTTGATGAGCCATAATGGTACTGATCTAAATGATGAGAGTGATGTGCCCAAATGGATCTGTAACAAAGTCAAACGGTCATGAGGGAAGTCGAACAAACAAAATGGGTCAGTTTCACCCTTGGCTATAAATACCCCCTCATTTGTACATGCAAAAGAATTTTTCACCTCGGCTCCTCCCACATAGCCTTGAGAGTCTGTAATATTTTCTTTGAGGAGTAAGTTGTGGCTCCAACGCCCTGCCCACGGGGTTAGTGATGTATGGTGTATCGATGTGTCTTGGAACTTTCACTTAATTTAGAACCCTGCTAACAGGCCAACACGTTTTCACACGTGTTGTAACTGTTTGTAAGATTCATCTTGAACATTTGTAATTCATGTTTCTTTAACTTGTGTTTAACACTTGGATTCATTCAACTGTTCTAATACATATATATCAATGAAAATGTGTTGTATATGTTGTTAACACTATCTTGCCCGTGTTGGTCACCTCCCGGACATGAGACAAAACCTTTCACGTAAACTTGCTATAATGACTGTCGCACTCGCGCGGATTTCCCGCTGAGTGTTGTACGTGCTATCTTCCCTTGTGTGATGTGACTGCCGCATCCGTGCAAATTCCTCCTCCTGAGGCTGTGCACATCCTGTTGAGTTGTGTGTTCCTAAAAGTGTTGGTTTCCTCCCATTCGACTTGGGACTCACTCCCACCCTTCCTCTCTCCGGTGAAAGAAATTTGACAGAAGTAACACTATCAATCACCAGGCACACAAACCTCACTACTCGAAGAAAAAGTAGACCACTCTCCTATGTTGACAAGCAAGAGATGAGGCAAACATTTAAGATAATGGCAACCGAGCCACCATACCGGATGGGACTCCCACACCAAACAGTGTGAGGTCTAGTTGGGACTTCATACCGGGGTGATCGCTTGAATGTTGGTGGGTCCAACACCGTCGACGAAAAAATATCATTGTAATACACAATAGAGGAGAAAAAACCCTTATAACACCCATATATCAAATTCCAAGCTGTGGGGAAAACCATAGCTCACCCAAGACTTTAAACGGGCTATCATACTATATGCACAATGCAAACTCAAAATCATATCATATCTATCATAAAAAAGATTAAACCCTAGAAAATGTGAACGTTTCCATGACATATAAAAGTTTTCCATATCATATCCATTATACAACTAATCTACCATTTTTGTAATCAAAGTGCAAGAGAAGAAAACGTATGTCCTTTATCATCTAACCTTTATGTACTTCTTCAAGAAATTCTTTCTCATTACTTCTATATTTGTGCATTTGGCTAGTATGGTGTCCATACATATAAGTTGAAAAATATTTAATAAGTTTGTCAACATTAGGCATCATTCTCATTCACATCAAATATTTATGACATAGGACATATCTCACACAACATGCATTGATGAAATATTAAGTTTATTATATGGTTTCCTCCCTCCTTTGGTCATGGAATAGGTCAAAATAGAAACAATTAGGGTCACTTAACTCATGACACAACAATGATGCAGTGGTAATTTTGTAGCTTAATAAAAAAATATATATTTTAATGACACGGGTATCAAAAAACCTTAATATGGAAGAGTTTTGTCATCTCTTTTTGTTCCTTGTGATGAAGTCTACTTATATTCATCTCCGTATGCATTGAAGTGTAGAAAATCTCCTCATCCACATCTAATGTTCTCTCTACCAAGTTGCTTGAATATATTATTAGCAATTTCTTCTTCTTGGAATCCTTCTTATGTTTATTTTAATTCATCTATTCATATAAATTCCAACACTTATCATTAGTGTGATCATCAATATTGCAATAGTTGAAGTGGTTTTCTAGATCCTTGCGCTAATATGTAGTGTCTATTGCTTTGTTGTCTCTTCCTTTCGACTTCTTATACCCCTCAGAAGCATCTTGGTGATATTTTTGTTTAGGATGAATGGTTTATTCTTTCTAATGACCTATTTTATTTAGATGCTATGATTGCACATAGACCTCATCAATGTCCTTGGTTTTAAGAGCATCATTTTCTTTCCTAGATGACTATGTGGACCCCCTGGATACTTGAGGAGTATGTTTTATTTCTTGGGATAGATACCTATTACCCTTCATGTCAGTAGGGGCACATACATATTTTTACTACATATTTCACCATCATTTTAAGCCAAGGTCACAAGTCAAAAGCCTTGTAACAACCATGCCAGACTTTGTATTAGGTGTCCTAGACTTGTTTTGTCAGACCATGGATGGTCCCTTTGGGTTTCTATTTGGATTCTTTCATCTTGGATAGTATTAAATGGTGTTGGATTGACTTATATGAGGACTCGTGGTTTTAGAGGAACTTTCTTTTATAAGGGTGATCCCCAATGTATGGGCTAGTCCAACTTGCGTTAAGGTGCACCTATGTCTTACTGCATGGTTGTGTGTCTATAGTGTTTGTATGTGGCCATGGCCCTATTGAAGTATCCCTTAGATAGTTCTTATACATGGAAGTATCAGTATCCCTTAGATAGTTCTCATACATGGAAGTATCACACAAACAAATTTTCGTGTTTGTTGAGGTAGTTCACATTTCCCAACGCAAGTGGTCATGAGAGTAAAAAAGTTAACTTGGTCCCATATTGTTCAAATTAATGAGAGGATGACATGCCATGTAAAATTTTTCTAAGAATATACGGTAGTGGCAAGTTACAATTGGTAAAAGGTGGTAAAACTGGCACTACAAGTTTCAAGGTGGAAAAATAGGGTCAATGTTGGAGAGTTCGAGGCATGCATTATGTCAGAAATAATTTATAAAAGAAGAGGAAAAAATCCAAGTATTTGAACCATCAGATTCCTTAGGACATTAGAGAACCAATACAGGGGCATGATGTTGTGGATAGGACAACGATGATGTATAATTTCTAGGCATGATATGGAAAATTGAAGGTATACATAGTTTAGCTTAGGAAAAATTTCAACAAACCCAACTGTTAGAATATTAAAATCATCAAGGCATTGGAGATCTAGAGCATAGGTGGCTAAATTGAATTTACTAAAGAGGAATAGTGAAGTAAACTAGTAGTTTGAAGGGTCAAATTATCCATTGGAGGTATCTTGGATCGAGAAGTTAAGGAAAAGACTATCTATTAGTCGTTATGAAATCAAAGGATTAAATCAAGGACCAAATTGAACCACCTAAAGGCTAATTTTAACTATTATGGACCAAGTTGGGTTTCCTCAAGGATGTTTGGATGGGATATTGAGCTACTTATGGTTACTATTCTTCATCATTTACTCATATAGACCACAAGCAAAGAGAACCTTGTAATAAGTCAAGCTCTGTGAATTAATTTGATCCCTTAGTGGGAAAAGTTATTCTTGTAATATAATATTTGATGAAAATATTAAGTTTCTCGCATGTGGATGGCTAGTAAAAAATAATTTTCTAGAGAAAAAGTACTACTAGTTGTTAGGTAGTTTTTTTTTTTAATAAAAGACTAGCCTCCCCTCTAGTAAATGTTGTTGTCTTGGAAGATCAATGCCATTAATAAAATAATTCATTTGCGAACTTGTATAATAAATTTTACATTTGTGGTTGGATCTTACTATTTATTTTCTTCTTGGTTATTTGTTTTAATCATTTTAAATCTATGTTATTTTCCATCTAGCGAAATCACAAAAAATATCTATAGGATTGATCCATTTAGAGGCTACATAGCCACGTGGAGGGGGAAAATTAGGAGAAATCCTGCTTTGTTTTTTGTTGCATGTAGTTCATTTCAATAAGGGTTGAAACAATCTAGTAGGGAGCTTTCATTGTACCACATACTCTAATTGAAGGTCGAAGAACACCATGCTAGGAGCTGCTCTTACTTGGGTTTGAAAAGTGGATACTACCTTAAGTCACAAGTGGGTGTGATTGCTCTTGTAGACCAATACCACTTTCTTGATTAAGTATGAAACCAACTTAGAGAGGAGTGCATTTAATAATGAAAAAATTGAGGTAAGTATTGATGACATAAGGTAAGAAATTCCAACAACCATCAATTTCAAAAAAAAAAATAACTTTTCATTTTTTTGTTTTAGTTAGTATATTTAACTTGCTGGGTTTTAAATTTTCATCTCAAGATAGCAACTTAATCTACCTCATATTGTTTAAAATGAATTATATTTTAGCCAAGGTTGTGATATGGTTTATTTGGATTACGTTTCACATCTTTTACCCCTATATCAAGTTAGTTTATTGAAAATCAAATCATTTAAGTGACTGTTACAATATAATCTGCAAATATTTCAAGGTCCGATGCACACACCAAGTATCTTTTGGAATCTTGCATTTAAGACTCTACTACATATTTACATTACTGGTTTATTAATTTAGAGTCCAAAAGTATGAAAATTTCAACTATTTTTATTGAATATTTGTTGTTATAATTCTTTTAGGCAAAATATCCAATGGGACTCGATCCCAAGTTGACATAAATACAATTTTCAACTTGCTGGAAATTTCTATTTTATGCTTCCCAAGGCCTAGAAGTGGTATTTAAAGATCCATATAACACCTTCCAAACTTCCCGCCCTAGATCCTTGATAAAGGAGTGATTTAGCACTTGTTGTGTGGTTTGTTTAAGTGAAACAAGTTGTTTCCCTACAACTTATTGTAGATTTTGATGTCTGTAGTTACAGTGAAATAAACTAATTTTCTTTGTAAAACCTTGATGGACCTCTAAAATAGGTTAATTATTAGGTCCATCAATTCACTCCTAAGCACATTAAACTATGTTTGAACCCACCTTTTGCACTCAATGGTATATTTTCCTAGCTTAATTCTCCTATAAGAGTTTGATGTGGTTTTCATATTTCATGTGCCTTAACATGTTTATTGTGCATGATTTACATATATTGAGTGTATTATAAGAGATCCATCATTGAAGAGATTTTACAGACTTTTTCCCTGTTGCAGGAAGACCTCAACTCAGTTGAGGCTTAGGGAATTTAATGCCCCCTCTTGTTGTTGCAAATTGTATCTGGAACAAGATCCCCTTTTTCAGGATTTTTTTGGAGGGAAATGCAAGCATCCTCTCAATGAATATGCTCCAAACTTTATGTATAAATAAGAAGCTTGAATTAACCTAGTATAACATAGAGAAGGAAGGAAGAAGTAGAAAGTAATTTGTATTCTCAAGCAAGTTTTGCAGTCTTGTAATGTAAGAATACATTTTTAGTTAATGGAATCAATGTTTTATTCCAAAACTTAGCTTAGTTCTCCTTTAAGGACTATCATCATCCTTGGGATGGGCTCACACTAGGAGCTTTAGAGCTCTCTTGTACTTTAGTTGGTATTATGGTTTGAATTTGTTTAGTTTCTAACATTGGAAATTATGGAAGTTACATTTTAATGGTTTTTGTGCATGGTTAAGTAGGAGGTTCTTTGAAAAATTCTTCATTGTAAGTTATTTATGAAAGTTTTCATCAATTGTAGCACTTACTAATGTAATTTCAAGTATTTTTCTATTCCATTTCTCTTTCTATTATAAATTTTGTAGTTCACTATTTTGTTGTACAACTGGTTTCACAACTACAAAAGACAAACAAAATTTGGTTTCATGAATACAAAACTTGAATCAAGGTTCCTTGAGCTTTGAATAGTTGGATGAGATCATTTCATAGCATTACCACCTATTTTCCTCACCTTAGATTCACATTCTAATTGTTACAGGCTCACTCTACTCTTCCTATAGCAAAACAAAGACTCTTATAACAACATATAACCAAACACCTTTTCCCACCTGACTTCGTAATAAACATTTGTTTTGATCTCCTTGATGTACTAAAACACCTCTGGGACGTTGATGATGAAAATTATAAGTATAGATACCTCGCAAATTTGTCCATAGATTCATTTTTCAATTGTTTTCAAAATGTTGTTTTCTACAATTTAGGGTTTATACTTTCAAGTCCTTGTTTCCAGTAGTGTGATTTTTCATTCATTAAAGTATCATAGATGTATGTGCCATTTCCTTTTCTGAAATTTATTTATGCAAATATACTTTCCTGTAGCATAGCTTAGTTTATCTAATTAACTTGGTCCCTATGCATCTAACCTTCATTCCAATATTTCCCACGTGTATAAGAATTGGAAAAGATGAAGATAGTTTCTGTTGAACATATAGTGTCGACCCAAGGCCGATAATTAAATCTTAGACCCTTGGAGGTTGCATCATTGTTGCTGCAATACTAAGAGCCATCACTTTTTGGTCATTGTCGAGGAGGTGTCAAAGTATGTACTATTTACTTTTTCTCTCATTTTGTATTTTTCCAGAAGGCAAAAAAAAATAAAATAACATATTTTCAAAAAATACAAAAACATTTTTTTTTCTTTTATGCTTCAAAGAATTAGGGATAACACATAGAAATTTCTACCAAAAACCCCCACTTCTACTTGCAACCAACCCTTTTCATCTGACTATGATCCTCCTACCCTGTCTAAAGGGACCTTTGGGACCCTTTCGAGTGAGCATGCAAGGATAATTGGCGAGCTTGCAGGAGGATAAAATCCTTCACACCCCGCCACTACTACGACTGAAGAAAGACAAGTTGAAATGTTTATATTTCCCATTAGAGAAACATATGGAGAAGAAAGAATGAAAAACATTAACCCATCTATGCTCCCACACTTTTATGGTTGGATCACAGAGGATCCTGACACCTTTATGTTTGAATTTGTTGTTATTTTCAAAACTTATGACTATACCACATATGAGTAGAAGTTCAACTTGTTTCCTTCCACCCTAAAGGATGTGGCTCTCGAGTGGTTCATGAGTCTTGAAGGTATTAGAATCAACACCTGAGATCAAATGTAGTAAGATTTCAACAATAGTATTGAGATTACTGTAGATCATGTATATTTTTATTGTAGATTCAAATAGCAGATTGTGATATGCTAAAACAATTGATTTGAATCTACTCTACTCATCAACGAAAACAAAAATTGATCGATGAAATCATGAAGCAGTATATGAATAATTTCAATCACACATAACTCAATAATTTTATGGGGAAATCCTTCGCTAAAAGCCCCTGTTATCTATATATTTCATTAACCAGAATATCTGAGAAGAAAATACAATGCTTGTTCAACCTGAACAATCCCTGCACAAGTATAATCTATCTCATTGCTTCACAAACTAGCTCAAGCCAATACTTAGCCAAATTTTCTACCTGCCAAGTTCCTACTTCCTTGCATTGTTCCCTTGGGAATTAGCCCATATTTAATTGGGAAATTCCTCACTCATAACTATGTAATCCATCCATAGGCCTCCCTCTGATTTCATGCATCATCAGTTTAATTTAGATGATTTTACAACTAATAGTACATTGTCCCTAAACTCTAATCTCAACTGGGTCTTCCTTTGAATTGACATGCATGAGTTATTTATGAGTGAAATATCAGTTATCTGATTGATCATTGCATGTGAATTAAATCCAATTTAATTCACTTGACCTCTCACTAGTTCCTCCTTTAGTTAGAACTAGTTTAACTGAATTTAACTCAGTTAAATTGAATTAAATAATTACAACTCAATAAGAACTCAACCTAGGACCCTAAAATTTAGAGATCCCTCTACATGACTCTAGAGAGACTTCCAACTCGAATTTACTGAGCCAACTAAGTCAAATTAACTTAGTTAACGGTTACGAGTTTCTATGAGAATAGAATTACAATTTAATTGAAGGACAAATTAAATTATGATTTTCTTGATGCTATTTTTAACATTTCTTGTTTCTATTTTCGACAATCCCTTTCAACAAGAAAGGAATTCAACTCTATCTTGATCCGGTACCTTTGGAATTTTTTGCATGCAACTCTTGTCACTGTTGCTACTGCAACATCTGCAACCAAAAGGCATCCAAACAAAATAAACTAAAAGAACTGTGTCTGCAACTGTCTACTGGGAAAATTATGTTGCTGATGACTTTGCTACTAAGCCTCCTGCTTTGTTGTCAACACTTCTCTTCACTCCTTAGTATCTGAATGACACTAATCTTAGTGCTACTGAATATTATGGGCCCCCATAGCAAGGTAATGATCCATGGGACAAAAAACACCTCAATGGACCCTGCCCAAATTTTTTCAGCTCTTGGGACTATTGCTTCACATCACCCCACCTCTCACCTGAAGGTATGGCTACATGTGCTCCTTCTTCCCACTTGGATCGAAATTTACCCCTACTAGAGGTCTCTTCTTAAGTGGATGTCTCCACTCGGTCTCCTCTCCACTTCTCCAATTGTGGCTGCTCCCTCTCAGCCACCAAGTCTCTACCATTTTCCTTGATCCTCAAGGCTTTGCGTGCATCTTGTACCTCAAGTGCATACAAGTTCTTGACTCACACACCGATCTGTTTCACCTGTCCCGTGGCGAAACAGATCGGTCTTCCAATACCACGATGGAAACAAGATTATTCTTCAATTCTGTAACATACATCACATCTGTGACTCTGAGAGGGGAACCATAATCCCTCTGAAAAGTAACAGTATTGATGTCGGTCGCACTATACTTCCCATCATCTCCAAACTCTATGTTCTGCTTGAGGTCCTTCTCCTCCAAGTCACTGAAGAGATTTGTATTCCCCGTCATATGGAACGAGGCATCGCTGTCGAGATACCACATGCTTCCCATTATAGTGCTTACCATGAGCAATGAGAGTGAAATTAAGTTCAAATTGTGAAGCTAAAGCTTCACTTGTTGTTTCTACTGCAAGCTCCTTCTTGCTTGCTTTCTTCTGTGGGCATTTCTTGGCGTAGCGTCCAAACTTGTGACAGTGAAAACAATTAATTTTCGACATTCCTTCTTATTTATGCCCTACTTGACTTAGGAATTCTTTCCCTTAGATTTATTTTATTTGCTGACTAATGCAAAGTCCTCTTCCACTTCTTTGGATGAGGTCCCATCTCTAGTGTTTCACCGAATCTCTTCTTGTACCAAGTCGGACCACAACCGCTCCCACTCTGGTAGCTTCTCCCTCCCATTAACTGAGTCTTGGTAGCTGTGCCAGCTCTTGGGAAGTCCTAGAAGTCTTAGGTGCACTAGATCATCTTCCACAACAGTAACACTGACACTTCCAAGCTAATCCTGACATTGGGTGAACTTGGTCAAGTACTTTAGAATTATGTCGCCGTTCTCCATCTTGATATTTCTGAGTTTGTCCTTTAGTGCCAGCTTCTTGTGGTCACTACTATTTTTAAATAGGTCCATCAAGGCCTTCCACATTGCAAATGGATTTTCCTTACCATGGATATTTGAGACAATATGATCTCGAACTCCTTATAGGATAATCCGTCTCTCCTTTACCACACACTTTCTCCACTCTGCCAGATCTTTAGCATCAGATGTTGTGTTGGCTTAAGGGGGTCTGACCTAGGTTCAGAGTTGTTCACACCAACCAAAAAAACCCTCATATGTTGACCATTTTGGCAACAACCTGCGTAGCATAGGTTGCAGTCTCACCCGAAGTAGTATTGGGGGATGCAAGAACCAAGTTTCTAGATCTAGGGATACGTGATAAGCGGTTTCTAAGTCTGCACAAATTTAGATATGCCTTCGCACATATCGGTATTTTCCTAGGGCCTGTTACTATAACTAGGGAAAGATGGCTTCTAGACCTTCACGAAGGTTTACGATCAGTCCTTGCATACCTTAACCAGATGACCTATCTATTTTCGCGCATCAATAAACAACCCTAGATCTGAGTTCGCGCAGATCTATTCAATTCGTCAGAAAACATAGCAGAATTAACTATTATCTTCGTGAAACAAGATAACTACTTAAATTATGCATTAATAAGATAGATCCAGTGACTTCGTGCAACATTCATTCATTATTTCATAAAACATATCATTAAGCGACAGAATATAACATAACAGATTCGACAAAAATGCATAGTAATTCTCCAAAATTAGTCTTTATTGATCTTTAGTGTTTAGATTACAGACTCTTCTACCCTACGCACTCAGCTGCAGGGGTCTGCACACTTAGTTGTGGACTTACCAAGGCCTCCTGTGCACTCAGCTGTAGGAGCCTTCCCCTTCTCGCCTAAGTACAGGAAGCAGAGCCTTCCTGCCTTAACACTTGCCCAAATAGTTCCTATCTTGATTCTTCGCTATCTACTATCCTCTTCTAAACTTTCTATGACTCGAATATATATACTTTTCAATACAATACCATGGTCCACGGACCATGGGTGAATCTCAAAACCAACTTAACTATCTATCTAAATAAGGGTCTAAGGACCCCTTGACACCTATCTCTCTGCGTGCTCCACATCCACATATCGGGAGACTTTACACCTTTTACAACAACATATACAAAATTTGGGTTAACTAACCCCAAAACTAACCCTAGGGACCCTTTGGTCTCAAGGATGGTAATATTCCGTGGATCACCCTCTTCTTCAGCAATCACATTATAGCATTCCAACGCATGGCGCAGTTGTGTACTCCAATCTAGTTTGGTCCATTCTACCAGTTCGTTCAACATTCTGAATATAGTTTCTTTAATTTCTTGTAGAGATTCATCAATGCTCTCAAACCCATCCTTGAAGCTAAATGTTAATAGAAAAATCTCCCTTAAAACGTCCCATTCAACCATGGCGAAGCTCTGTCTCCAAATACCAGTTCATTGGGATTGTATCTAGCGTATGACAGAATATATGCACCCACTCTGGTTGTGGTTATGTTCCCCAGGCCTTAGTCCATCATGCTAAATGATCACGTGGATCATCCTTCCCACTAAATTTTTCTGTCATCCTAGTATTAGCATAGCCAAACCTCAACTTCATCATTCTTCAGTATTCTTTCCATCCACTAAAGTTATCCTTGTGCTTACCCCACCAATGGGAAGGCATAACGCGCAGGGCCAATTCGAGTGCTTGGAATCAATGTTCTTCCAGTACTTCCTTTTCAAATTCATCCAGGAATAGTTTGACATTATTCAAACCATCGTAATGTAGAAGATTCCTTACCTTAGCCGAGACACACCTCAGCGACTTGGTCATCATGTTGTAGTAGAGCGTAGATACTTCATGCAGCCTATTCTGCCAATTCTCAAGCTCTTCATTGGAATATGAGGTGCAGGAGTTGTCCCTGTCCCATGCAATTCGTCCATCAGCTGTAGGATTGATCCAATCCTCATCTCACATTGTTATCTTGTATATTTGATCCAGGTCATCATCACTTTCTACATAGTCGCAGACAGGTTCAGTATACCGCGCTCCTTCTGCAGGGTCTAGTGGCACTATAACCCTGAGAGACTTTCTTTCAAATGACATCGTCTACTTCTTCAAGTTGATTACCCCATTCATATCAATAGCCCAGTCAATCCCTAGTAGCACAGGGTAGGGATTATTGTCATCCATTATTTCGATGACCTTGAAGTCATCCAACACGCTCACTCCCTCAATGTCCACCGTTACACCATATAAGTGTCCCATCAGAATAATTTTATTCTGGTTTTCCATACGCAACTGAATAGGAGACCACTGCAGCACAAGTCGCCTCATAATTTCCCACGTCTTCTTAGGCAAAAAATTCACATCTGATCCTAGATCCAAGATTACCTGATCTATCTCATATTCACCTATCTGCGCAGTTAGCCTCATCTCACACCCCGTTCGTGCTTTATGCTTAGCAATATTTCTGACCGTGTGTTGTTTAGCGGGAGCCTTTTCCTTATGTGTGCACTTGTCTATTAAGTATTGCAATCCTTTGACGACTTTCTAATCCCGCAACAACTTTATACAAGTCTTAAGAAAGGTAGCTAGTATTGAAGGATCTACTTCTTGCATCGTATTAGTCTCTAACAATTTCTCTTGATTTCCTAAGGTGGAGGCCTGAGTGAAGTTCTTCCTTGCTTCCAAGAACAATTCTTTAGCACTATTCAGATCAAAATCAACTTCCTTCTCAGCAGAATTTCATACCCATCTCTCTTCCTCGGGTTGCTTGCCCTTATCTGCGCTAGTTTTTATACCACTTCTCAATACAATATTTATGTTCTGATCCTCTTTGCGGGGCTTAGCCCTCATCATCTGAATGTTCTGCATAGGATGTTGGGGCTGTGCCTTCTTCTCTTGCATATTTTCCATAAGGAACAGACAGTCCTCTATGACATGATCAAACAGGTGATAATACTGACATGAGGGATGTGTGGGATTTGGAAAATCGTGCGCGAAGTGCCTTGCTTCACCATAGTTATAACAAATCAGTTGCCCACACCCTCGTCCTAGTCTAGCACCTCTTCCTCTTCCTTGACCTTGGAATCCCTCGCGCGCTGCTCCCGCACCTTGATCCGGAGGCTGGCTTTCCACTTGCATTTTGTAGGTAGGGGTTCTATCCATCATCAACTCATAAGTTCTACAATGGCATTCATCGGGCCCTACTGACTTATAGAAATTGCAAAATAACTGCTGAGGGGTCTGTACAAACTTCTGCAATAGATGGAAGTTATTAGTAGCATGACGTCCTGTAACTTGACAAATAGCGCACCATAGCGCAACTCCCGCACTCATCCCAATATTGCCCTCTGGTTTCAAAGGAACAGGCCCTCCCCTTATGATATTGTTCCTAAAGACCAGGCAATGATCCTTATCATGTCCATGTCTTTTACATTTTAGACACCAGATCTCAGCGCGCACCTCTAGCTTCCCTTCCCTTCCCTTTTTCAAGCTCTGCAACTCCAAGTGCAGGCTCTCCAACTGTGAATGAATGTGTTACACCCCAAGGTTCGTATCTTGAATAGGTTATGCATGTATGCTCATCATGATTTCCAAGGTTTCTTATTGCATTGCTATCTTCTGTTGTGATAGAGATATTCTTAAATGTGGCAAAAGCGATGCTATAAACCAGTCACGATGCTAACTATTTGAGATTTTCATATTAGCCTGCCTGATCTAGCACTTCAACCTCTTATTAAAGTCCCAAGGTGTCTCCTCGAATTTCATTCGAATCTCCTTAAATTCAATTACTGACTGCACCTCTGACTTAGGCCTACTGAACTCCTTATTCAAAGCTAGCTGGGTATCTGCCAATGACGCGTTGGGGTTATCAGTGCAATACTTGATATACCATGTCAATGTGCGGTCCTGTAAGGCTGTAACCAACTGTGATTTCTTAATATTGTCATCGGTAATCTGTTGTTTTGTCCACACAGATCTTGCAACAAACCAAAATTGTTTTGGATCTTCATCGCCTGTTCCTTTAAAAATCGGCATCTTCATCGCGTTCGCCATGTTGAATGGTGGAAGTGGAGGTGGAGGAGGTGAAGGCGTAGGTGTATGAGGTGGAGGTGGAGTGGATGGATGAGATATCCTCGGAATACCCTGAGTTATTAACTGAATTGCACTTCGCGGCGTAGTCAGCACCATCCCTTCGTCGTCGCTTGAAGGGGGTTCAATGAGAGGACTATATTATGCGCTAGATACTCGGTTTCTTCTAAAGGATCTCCCACTTCATGTAGCCCCAAACATCAAGGTAACTGCATAACCCTATTTTCACATAAAAACATTTTAATCCAAGTCTTCAGTGAGTTCAAATACTTACCTCGCGGTCCTTTAAAGATCCTTTGCTTCGCTTCACTATAGCTGATATTCCTGTCAGTCACGAAATAAGTCAAAAATTCCCAACATGCGATCAACCCAATGATCCATAGCCCACGTGATATTTCTTTATGATGTTTCTAGATGTCGCACCAGTTCAGGAGTCCACACTATAGGGCCTTTCATCCTCCACGTCCCTTAAATATCAGCTAATTTAGAAAACCACTCGTATAGTTCTTCATGGAAGAAACAAAAGAACATGTAGGTCTCGTTTGTATACAAAAACCTTTGCAACCACTTCTCCTTGAACAATTTAGGGCTCATATTCTGTTGAGCTGCGAATGCTTGTGATTTCTAGTCAATCCACTTATCAAGTTCTTTCTTCATCGAAAACGATTTACCACACATCTCTTAGACAGATCCTGGTCTTGGCAACAGAACCATTTGTTGGCTTAAGGGGGCCTGACCCAGGTTCAGAGTTGTTCATGCCAACCAACAAAACTCTCAACTGCTAGCCCTTTTGGCAACAACTTGAGTAGCGCAGGTTTTAGTATCATCTGAAGCAATATTGGGGGATGCTAGAACCAAGTTTCTGCATCCAGGGATATGTGATAAGCAGTTCCTAAGTTTGCACAGCTTCATATCTGCCTTCACGTAGATCGATATCTTCTTAGGGCCTGTCACTCTAACTAGGGAAAGATGGCTTTTATACCTTCGCGAAGGTCTATGATCAGTCCTTGTGGACCTTAACCAGACGACCGATCTATTTTCATGCATTAATAAACAACCCTAGATATGAGTTCACGTAGATCTATTAAATTCGTCAGAAAACATTGAAGAATTAACTATTATCTTTGCAAAACAAGATAACTACTTAAATTATGCATTAATAAGACAGATCCAGTGAATTCACACAACATTCATTCATTATTTCATAAAACATATCATTAAGCGACAGAATATAACATAACAAATTCGACAAAAATGCATAGTAATTCTCCAAAATCAGTATTTATTGATCTTCAGTGTTTAGATTACAGACTCTTCTACCCTACCCACTCAGCTGTAGGGGTCTATGCACTTAGTTGCAGACTTACCATGGCCTCCTACGCACTCATCTGCAGGACCCTTCTCCTTCTTGCCTAAGTATAAGAAGAAGATCCTTCTTGCCTTAGCACTTGCCCAAACAATTCCTATCTTGAGTCTTCGCTATCTACTATTCTCTTCTAAACTTGCTATGACTCAAATATATAGACTTTTCAATACAATACCATAGTCCACAGACCATGGGTGAGTCTCAAAACCAACTTAACTATCTATCCAAACAAGGGGCTAAGACCCCTTTGACACCTATCTATCTGCACGCTCCACATCCACATATCACGGAGGCTTTACACCTTTTACAACAACATATACAAAATTTGGGTTAACTAACCCCAAAAATGACCCTAGGGACCCTAACCCAAAATGTTGGAGGCTTGAGGATATCATTATCTATGAATTCCTTCAACCCATTATCTTCCAACACTACCTCCATCCTCTTCTTCTAAGCTATGTAATTCGAGCTACCCACAAGGGCATACTCAAGTCTCAATCCGTAGAACGACATCTTGCTGGCTCTGAAGTATGAAACTACAAATTCGATTTCACCTGCACAAAAAAATCGTATTCTCCTCTTCTATAGTGATTTCAGCTCTGATACCATGTATATTTTTATTGTAGATTCAAATTGCATATTGTGATATGCTAAAACAATTGACTTGAATCTACTCTACTCATCAGTGGAAACAAAAATTGATCGATGAAATGACAAAGCAGAAAAGGAAGGATTTAAATCACACATAACACAATAATTTTTTGGGGAAACCTCAGCTAAAAAACACTGCTATCTGTATATTGCATTAACCAGAAGATTGGAGAATAAAATACAATGCATGTTCAACTCGAACAATCTCTGCACAAGTATAATCTATCTCACTGCTTCATAGCTAGCTCAAGCCAATACTTGGCCAAATCTACTGCCTTCCAAGCTCCTGCTTCCTTGTATTGTTCCCTTGGGAATTAGACCATATTTAATTGGGAAATTCATCACTCACAATTGTGAAATCCATCCATATTCCTTCCTTTGATTGCATGCACCATCGGTTTAATTTAGATGATTTTACAACTGATAGTACGTTGTCCTTGAACTCTAATCTCAACTAGTTATTCCTCTGAACTGACATGCATGAATTATTTATGAGTGAAATATTAGTTATATGATTGATCACTGCATGTGAATTAAATCCAATTT
The DNA here is from genome assembly GCA_031772625.1 of Pinus tabuliformis. Lineage (NCBI taxonomy): Eukaryota > Viridiplantae > Streptophyta > Pinopsida > Pinales > Pinaceae > Pinus > Pinus tabuliformis. Next base: position 919,536,083 of record CM062804.1, read on the forward strand.
AATTCACTTGACCTCTCACTAGTTCCTCAATCAGTTAGAACTAGTTTAACTGAATTTAACTCAGTTAAACTGAATTAAATAATTACAACTCAATAAGAACTCAACCTAGGCCCCGAAAATTTAGGGATCACTCTACATGACTCTATATAGACTTCCAACTCAAATTTATTGAGCCAACTAAGTCAACTTGAGTTAGTTAACCGTTACAAGGTGCTATGAGAATAGAATTACAATTTAATTCAAGGACAAATTAAATTAGGATTTTCTTGATGCTATTTTTAACATTTATTGTTGTTATTTTCAACATAGAAAGAGAACCTACAGATGAAATCTTCAGAATGATTAAGAAGAAAATTATTCTCTAGAAGAATATGAGGAGAGATTTCAACAAAGTTACAGAGGGGCACATAATTTCACTCTAGGAACATACTCCTTAAAAACTGGTATTATTGAGGGGAGCCAAAGAATGTCTCATGAAGACCCTCAACTTGTTAGCAAATGGAGATATCTACAATCTTACCTACGATAGAAATTAAGCATGCATTTAAAAATTGTTTGAGAGCTGCCACTAGAAAAATAAGTATAGCCAACAAGAGTTCATGAATTCCTTCTTCTTAGTTTGTGTTTACTAAGAACGAAATAGGAGGGATGTTAGAAGACATGAAGTATCCACACACATAATCACATATGAAATATATAAGTATCTGTCAACATAATCACATATGAAATATATAAGTATTCATTAGCATAGTCACATATTAAATATATAAGTATACATCAACATAATCACATATGAAATATACAAGCATCCCTTAGCATAATCAAGCATGCAAGATATAAGTGGACATCAACGTAATCATGTATGAAACATATAAGTACGCGTGCAAACATAATCAAGGGTTGAGAGGAGTCCCTTCTTGCCAGTTTCCTAGCTACACATGTCTTTGTATACTATTCTCATGGACCCAACCAGCCCATTATTAATCATGGCCACAACAACCATTAGCCTGTGTCCAAATAAATCCAGGGTTTAAATGACTCTGTGATTGAGGCCAAGCATGTGTTATACACTCTCTTCATACTGATATTGTTTTCATTCTTACTTGTTTCTATGTTCATGTTCGCTTCCCAGTAGCATTCCATTCTACTTGGATATTTACTCAACATGTTCTCCTTCATGCCTATCAACCAATTCCCTTTCTTAGGATTTTGCGGCCTTTCTGCCACTCCAACCTCCTTAGTCCAAGATCCCCAAGCATGCAATTCAAAATTTAAATATGAAAAACCAATGCAAGAGGAAACAAAGGAAATTATCACAAAAGGACATGAAATTCAACACAACAGTAGTTCACAAAAAAATAGTAGGTAAAACAATGTCATAAATAGGACCAGGACCAACATGATAATCAATACCAAAACCAACATGATAACCCAAGCCAAAAACCAGCATTGGCATGCACAAGTCTAAAACAAAGTGATATCAAATTGAGAAGTAAATTAAGCCATAACACATAAGCATAAAATAAGTAGTCCCAAAAGTCATCTCAATTTCCATGAGTCCAACATTCATGGCACTCTCATCCATCATGGTACGCATGTACATATGCACATTCACGTACCAAAATTAGTTCAAGACTTCTTCACAAGTTTTACAGCAACCTTGAAGTCTTATATTCCCTAAAAGTTCTCAGGAAACCTTTTTAACACACATGTACACATATATATGTCAAAGAGCTTGAGGGAATCCCCCCTCCTCCTTCTTGGAATCCTGCATTGTTGATGCGTGTCCCCGTGGATCGTAGGGGATATTTTATTTCTTCTCATTCCTGTGGGGATAGTCCCTTATCTAATTTCCTTCCTCACATTTCCAACAAGAGATTATCTTCTCCTCCTTCTCAGCCTCACGAGGCCTCTTCTTGCATTTACCATCCTTTCTTTTGGAGGATTCATCCTGGTAGGTCCTTTCTCGCAACTGTCTTTATAGCTCAGTATTCAACTCAACCAATTCTTATTGCTTCTTGGTGATTTTTCGAAGTTCTACCCTGCATATCTTTAAGTCATCATCCCAGTATTTGAACTTGAGATCCATATTTTTTGAAGGTTTTGTTCTCTTGGAGGAATCTCCCCCCTTCTTTTTTTTGATGGGCTTGGTAAATATCTTGTTGTACAATGCCACGATATATGTTTCCTTCCTTTGCCACTGAGTCTTGTTATGTGTTTCCATATACACTCAACTATTAGTTCATAAAGAAAATTAGTGACACATATGTCAATTGTCATATCTTACCATATTAGGCCAAGTATGGAATCTTATAGCTGTGACACAGCCTTAAGGTCATCATCAATCACATGTCATAAACCAGGACACTAATTATCACATACATAAGCTTGTTTTCAAAACATGGCAACACATGTGTATTAATATTATTCATGATCATTATTATGCCAAAGAAACAATTAGAGTTCAATATTTGACCATACTAACAATATTATTTAAAATCATCCTATTTATTGAGGCCATACTACTATTTTTAATCAACTTTTAAACACAAGAATAATTCAGCCTTCTTATTAAGGTCAACAATAAGCATGGAATCTGCAACTTCAAAGGATCAGTTAGAAGAATCTCATATTATCTTAATATTTATCATACTTGTAATTATCATGTTCACACAGATGAATTATAGGGCTTGCAACCAAGTGGTTATCCTTCACTTGACTTTCTAAAAGATGCACAACATCATACCTTTAATCTTTTGAGGTACTATATCATATACAGGCCATTGGATGTTCCCATCCAATTATCATTTATATATATATGCACCCATGTTATGCAACACAAGCAATCAAATGATCATGCAAGTATTCACATGCACACACATTTTGATTAGCTAGTGTTATGCAACCAACTCACAAAAATATAGATCAACACCTTAAAAATTATCCTCTTCGAGGAAGAAACCTCCTTTACATTACATAAATGAACAATTCTTGGATGATACAAATGACAAGGCGTCTTTTCTATATATAGGAGTCTATGGAATCACAATATAATCAGAGCCTACATATCAATAATAATGTAAGGGCACAACAATAACAATAGTGGGCTTCTATGGGGCACAATAATAAAAATATGGGGACTACATGAGCACAAAAGTAACAATAAGGGGGCTACCATAATAATAAAAATAAGGGGCTACACTAGTAGTATAGGGACCTAACATACCCCTATCCTTCAAAAAAGTGTTTTCCTCAATGCTTGAGTAGTTCTAGATGCTTCTGTATAAAATTCTCATCCTCCCATGTGGAATCTTCAGCAGGTAAGTTCTTCCACTTGATGAGATACTCTGAAATTGATTGATTTCGTCGCTGTCAGGTTCTTTTTTCCATGACTGCTTCAGGTTCCAATATGATTTTTCCTTCCTCGTCAAGTTCTAGAAATATTTTTTGAACCAGGACCTTGCCGCCTATAACCTTCTTTAAGAATGAAACATGGAAAACTGGGTGCACTCGAGAAGATGCAGGAAGCTCCAATTGGTATGCATAGTACCAATATTTTGCAACAAATTTAAAGGACCATAGTACTTTGGTGATAATTTATTATCCTTCTTAGCTTGCTTGAGGAACATTTTTTTGTATGGTTGTAGCCGTAAAAATACCCAGCCACCTACATCAAAACTTCTTTCGCTGCGATGCTAATATGCCTGTTGTTTCATTCGATTCTACACCAAATTGAGGTTATCCTTTAAGAGTTTGAGAACTTGTTGTTGATGCTCGATGTGATATTCCACTACTTGAACCTTAGAATTTTCTCTTAAAGATGATGTGATGGATGGTTGATGATATCCATAAAGTTCCATAAATGGGGTCATTTTTGCTGTAGTATGGAAGGAAGTGTTATAACACCATTCAACAAGAGGTGACCACTTGACGCATTGTGTTTGTTTATCAGATACAAAGCAATGAAGATATCCTCCCAAACATTTGTTCAATATCTCAGTTTTCCCATCAAATTGAGGATGATAAGATGAGTTATGAGCTAATTGAGTACCCAGACAAGAAAATAATTCCGTCCAAAAATTTCCTGTCAAAATGGGATCTTTGTTGCTTACAATAATCTTTGGGTTTCCATGTAGCTTTTGAATTGTTTCCATAAATGCAGTAGAAATTGTACTGGATTTAAATGGATGAGATAATGCACAAAATGTGCATACTTGGTAAGTATATCAATTACCACCTTGATGACACTCTTTCTTTCGGACTTGGCTAAACCTATGATAAAATCCATTGAAACCTCCTCCCAGCGTTGACTTGGAATGAATAAAGGTTGTAACATGCTCGAGGTCTTAATTGTCTCAACTTTATTTTGTTGGAAAACCAAACATTCTACCACAAACTTTTGAATCTTAGATTTAAGTGTTGAAAATAGAAACAAGAAATGATAAAAATAGAATCTAGAATATTCCAATTTTAATTTGTCCTTGAATTAAAATTGTGAATTAAATTCGAATTTAGTTTCACCAGCTGCTTGAAAAATAATTAATTAATTCATTATGGATTAACTAGTTGGAGAAATTCAAGTTAGAAGTCTTTCTGAAGTCATGCAAGAGTTATCCCTTAATTAAGGAGATAAGATTGAGTTATATTTGAGTTGTAATTAGTCAGCTCAGTTTACTGAGTTAAGTCCAGTTAAATTAGTTCCAAACTGTTTGAGAAACTAATTGTGAGTTATCAATCAGTTGATGCATGCATGCACTCAACTAGTGTACTCCAGATAACTGGAGATTCCCTCATCAGAAACTCATGCATGTCTATTATGAGAAAGACCTAGTTGAGCTAAATGTCAAGGACAATGTACTATCAGTTTCATGTTTTCTCCTATAAAGGAAACTCATGCATGCAGAAGGATTAATGCACAAGAGGATTGCGCAGTTTTTACAGGGTGTGAGATCAGTGTGAGTGATCAGTGTTACACTTGGTAACAGGAGGATCACCTAGGAGAAACTACACAAGGAAATAGGAGATCAGGAGGACAGAGGAGAAGGTCTTTTGTGTATTTCTGAGATATTTCCAACTTGTAATGATAATACAAATAGTGGGGTTTTTAGCTGAGGCTTTCCCCTAAGTATTCTTCTGTGTGCATTGATTCTTCTCTTGTTATATGTGTTTCGCTTGATCTTGCTCAAATATTTTAAGCTTCCGATAATTGCTTGTAGAAGTAGATTAAAGCATTTTTCTTTAACATTATCAGGTTAATCTACAGTCGAAATTTCTACATGGTATCGGAACAAAGGTTATCAGAGCTGAGAATAGTATACTGAGAAGAGAATTCGAAGTTTGAAGTTCAGGGTCGTAGGTGCAAAATCGAATTCTTAACATACTTCAAGGTTGGCCAATGGCATTCAATGGCTTGAGACTTGAGTATGCCTTAGATGGTAGCTCAAATTACATAGCATGGAAGGATCGCATGGAGGCTGTATTAGAAGAAAATGACTTGAAGGAATTCATTGATCAAGAAATCCAGAAGCCAGCTTCAACTAATGGACAAGAGTTGGTTGAATGGAAGAAGTGTGTGGTGAAGGCGAGACGGATCATCGTTGAGGGAGTTTGAGACCATATTGTCTCGAGCCTCCATGGGAAGGATACTCCATTTTCAATGTGGAAGACATTGAAGGACATCTACCAGAACAGTAGCGACCAAAGGAAATTGGCGCTCAAGGATACGCTTCAAAGAATCAAGATGGAGAAGGGTGATACTATTTCCACATATATGAACAAGCTAACCACCTACAAAGATGAGCTTAGGAGTGTGGGAATAACTACTGTCGATGATGATATGGTGAGCCTCGCTCTCCTTGGCCTTCCAAAGAGCTGGAATAGCTACCAGGACTCTATGAATGGAAGGGAGAAACTTCCGGATTGGGAACAATTGTGGTTGGATATCATGCAGAAGGAGATCAAGAGGATCACATGAGATGGATCTTCATCCAAGGATGATGATGAAGAAAATATGGCCTTAGCTAGTAAGGCAAGGAAAGGGAAGGGGAAGGCGTCCCATTCCGAATCGAATTCTTCTCATGGAGGGAAGAAGGGTGACAAGTCTAAAGTGAGATGCTTTAATTGTCATGAGATGGGTCATTATGTGACTAATTTCCCATCGAAGAAGTCCAAGAAGGGATCCTCGGAAGGATCGGAAGGTAAGACATTAGCCTCTCAGTTCGAAATGAACTTTACCCTCATTGCATGCATGGTGTCATCGATGATGGGTTGTGGTTGGTTTCTTGGTAGTGGAGCCTCATTCCACATGACCGGCGATAAAAGTTTCTTCAGTACCTTGGAGGAGAAATACCTCAAGATGTGCATAGAGATGGGTAACGATGAAAGGTATAGTGTTTCAAGAGTGGGCACGGTTGCTTTTCAGAGGGAGCATGAAGCTCTTATCACCTTGACAAATGTGAAGTATGTGCCTGGACTGAAGAAGAATTTGGTATCGATCGCGATGTTGGAGGATAAAGGCTACAATGTTGTCTTCATTAAGGGAAAGGTTTTCCTTAGACACATCACCACGAGACAGGTGAAACAGATCAGTTCACGAGTCAAGAACCTGTATGCTCTTGAGGTTCAAGATGCATGCAAAGCCTTGAGGAGCAAGGCAAATGTTAGAGACTTGGTGGTTGAGAGGGAGAGTAAATTACCTCTCAACATGCAGCGCTAGAAGAAGTCTCAGACAATTGTGGAGGAGCCACAATTGCATAAGTTAGCAGAGGGATCACATGCAGCCATACCTCCAGGTGTGAGGTGGGGCAATGTGAAGTGATAGTCTCAAGAAGGCTGAAATTGGGCAGGGTCCATTGAGAGGTTTTATCTCATGGATCGCACCTTGCTATGGGAGCCCAAAGTATAAAGTAGTAGGAGGAATCAATGGGATTGATGCAGTCAGAGATCAAAGTGACAAAGGCTCGAGCGGTCAAATACTGAAGAGCACAGAGAAGGATTGACAACAGTGAAGAAAGGCTGAGTCAGAAGAAGTGTAGAGTTTTCAGTTGATAGAGGCAATAACAGTCAGAGACTTTGATGACAGATGCATCATACTGATTCAGGTTGGATGTTTTTTTTTTTTTTTTTTGAAGTTGTTGGAGCAACAACACTAGAGAGAAGTGTTGCATGCAGAACATTCCAAAGGTTCATGATCGGGATTGAGTTGAATTCCTTTCTTATTGAGAGGTAGTGTTGAAAATAGCAACAAGAAATGATAAAAATAGAATCCAGAATATTCCAATTTTAATTTGTTCTTGAATTAAAATTGTGAATTAAATTCAAATTTAGTCTCACCAGCTGCTTGAAAGATAATTAATTAATTCATTATGGATTAATTAGTTGGAGAAATTCAAGTTAGAATTATTTCTCAAGTCATGCAAGAGTTATCCCTTAATTAAGGAGATAAGATTGAGTTATATTTGAGTTGTAATTAGTCAGCTCAGTTTACTGAGTTAAGTCTAGTTAAATCAGTTCCAAACTATTTGAGGAACTAATTGTGAGTTATCAATCAGTTGATGCATGCATGCACTCAACCAGTGTACTCCACATAACTGAAGATTCCCTCATCAGAAACTCATGCATGTCTATCTTGAGAAAGACCCAGTTGAGCTAAATGTCAAGGACAATGTACTATCGGTTGCATGTTTTCTCTTATAAAGGAAACTCATGCATGCAGAAGTATTAATGCACAGGAGGATTACATAGTTTTTACAGGGTGTAAGATCAGTGTTACACTTGGTAACAAGAGGATCACCCAAGAGAAACTACGCCAGGAAATAGGAGATCAACAGGGTAGAGGAGAAGGTCTTTGGTGTATTTCTGAGATATTTCCAACTTGTAATGATAATACATATAGTGGGGTCTTTAGCTGAGGCTTTCCCCTGAGTATTCTTGTGTGTTTCATGTGCATTGATTCTTCTCTTGTTATATGTGTTCCACTTGATCTTGCTCAAATCTTTTAAGCTTCTGCTAATTTCTTGTAGAAGTAGATTAAAGTATTTTGCTTGAGCTATATTGCATTATCAAGTTAATGTACAGTCAGAATTTATGCATTAAGGCCCTCCCAAAAAAATTCCTTCTTGACCTTATGGTATTTTAAAAAAAATCACGAGTGCCCTCCAAAGGGAGAGGTGTGCAATTCCAAAAGATTCTTTTGTTTGAGTTGGGAATTCTTACAAAGATATAAGTGATCTGTGTACCATAATGAATCATTTTTCCAGCTAAATGTATTAGATATAATGGGATCTTACTGCAACTTTTGAATGAGCATCCACACTTATTTTTTATTCTTCCATTCATCCCTTGCTCCGGTTATTCAATCTGGTTGGATAATAGAAATGGAACAAATCAATACTTCCACATCGTGATCCTTTCTTAAGAGTGCATTTGCAACAACATTTTTCTTTCCTTTTTTGTAGATGATTTCAAAGTCATAACCCAACATCTTTGTGACCCATTTTCGCTACTCTTCTGAAGATAATATTTATTCAAAAAAGTATATAAGGCACATGATATTTTTTTACCTTGAAGTGTCTTCCCATTAGGTAAGGTCACCATTGCTTTAGTGCATGTAGTATTTCCAATATTTCCTTCTCATAAATAGGTTAGTGTAAATAATTTCATTTGATTGGATGACTTTCAAAAGCAATGGGTCTTCCTTCTTGCATTAAAACAACACCAATTCCATTTCCCGAGTCATCAAATTCCACAATAAAGGTTTTTGTGAAGTCTAGTGTAGCTAAGACCAATGCTTGGCACATTGCCTCTTTAAGATGTTCAAAGGCCTTAGTTGCTTCTAGAGTCCAAGAAAATGCATCTTTATTTAGTAATGTTGTTAGAGGTGCTGTTATTCTCCCATAATTCTTAACAAACTTGTGATAATAGCCTGTCAACCCGAGAAATCCTCGAAGATGATTTATGGTTGTGGGGATTTTCCATTCCTTAATGGATTTAATTTTGTTAGGGTCTACCTTAAGACCCTCATGATATACAATATGACCCAAATATTCCACTTCATGTACTCCAAAGAAACATTTGTATGTTTTTTGCATATAATTGTTTCTCCTCCAATAGTTTGAGCACCCTGTCAACATGTTGAGCATGATCCTTCAAAGACTTGCTGTAGATTAGTATATCATCAAAAAATACTAACACAAATTTTCTATGGAAGGGTTTGAAAATGGAATTCATCAAAACTTGAATTGTAAAAGGTGCATTGGTAAGGCCAAAAGGCATGACCAAAAATTCATAATGACCCTCATGACTTCTAAATGTTGTTTTTAGAATGTCTTTAGTCTTCATTCTAATTTGATGATATCTTGAATGAAGATCCAACTTGGTGAAGTAATTGCTCCATGTAATTCATCCAACAATCAATGACAGGAACAAGAAATTTATATTTAATAGCAAGCTTGTTGATCTCCCTATAATCTAGACACATGTGCCATGATCCATCCTTCTTATGCACCAATACTACTAGAGTAGAGAAAGAACTTTGACTAGGTTCAATTATACCAGCCTCTAGCATTTCTGCAACCATATGTTCAATTTCATTCTTTTGGTCATAGGGATAGCTGTAAGGCCTGATGTTTAGAGGAACACTTCCTAGAATCAAATGAATAACATGATCATCATCAAGAATAGGTGGGGGGACTTTGGGAGACTCAAATACCTTGGAATGTTTGTCCAAAACTTTTTGGAGATTAAGAGAAATAGATGATTTCAATGTTTGAATCTCTAGTGAGAATAATTTTGCAATTACGCCATGTTGTTCTTTCTTTAGAATCTTTGTCATGCAATTAGAGATGATTATATTTCTTTGTTTCCTTTTGATACCCCTTAATTCAACCTCATTTCCTTCCCAAAGAGAATTCAAGAGAAGTTCTTGAAAATTAAAATCTATCGTACCCAAAGATTGTAACCATTGGACTCTTAGTACAACATCAACACCACCCATTGGAATGGAAAGCATTGGACTATTCAATACATATTCCCCCATGGTTAGCTTGATATTATGGAACTTTCCAAATAAATTTATAGTTCCTCCATTTGCAACCATCACGTGACACTCTGGTGCTGGATATAAGAAGCAATTCAATTCCTTTACTATCTTACAATGATAGGGGGGATGTCGGGTTAACAATACCCCGGGTAAAAACTCTGAGGGGGGTAAGAGCTAGAGTGAGCGGGATTCTCTCACTTAGCAGGTTTGGCTGGAGTTAGTCAAGGAACCCCAAGTCAAGTTTAAGGGGGGAATTGTTAGGTAAACTTGACTCAGGATAGAGTCAAAGTTGACTAGGTTAAACAGTGATGGTTTTGGGGCACATGGTATTGTGCACCCATAGTATTCTGCCAGTGGTATTATATGTAATGGAGCTTATAAAAGGCTAGAATGACTTCATTGTAATGCAAGACTTGGAGGTGAGCGGTGAAGGCTCACTTGGTCGGATTGGCCAGGGTTTTGGTCAATGCTAATGAGATCTCATTAGGTTGGGTTTTTCCCCAGATTTGGGGTTTTCCCGGATAAACATCTGTGTTTATGTGTTTATGGTTGTTGCTGGTTATTTTTATATTTATTCCTCTCAGTAATTATTTACGTTATGCAGTAAATTTCTTAACACACTAGGATTTTGTCTCCTCGTGATAAAAATTTAAGCTTCTGAGCCTTCGTAGAAAAAAAATTATAGCAAAAATTTCACGATGACCTATTTGTAGCAGTGAAACCCTAGAATCCGAAGTGCTGATACCAAATGTTATGCAACCAGCTCACAAAAAGATAGGTCAACGAGTTAAAAATTATCCTCTTCGAGGGGGAAACCTCCTTTAAATTACATAAATGAAAATTCTTGGATGATACAAATTACAAGACCTCCTTTCTATATATAGGAGTCTAAGGGGTCATAATATAATCAAAGCCTACATAACAATAATAATGTAAGGGCACAACAATAATAATAGTGGGCTTCTATGGGGAACAATAATAACAATATGGGGTCTACATGGGCACAACAATAATAATAAGTGGGCTACACTAACAATAATAAGGGGCTACACTAGTAGTATAGGGACCTAACAAGTAGCATACACATAAATACAAAATTTCATAAATATACATAATGCACACAACACAAAGAGTTTTCCTAAGGTTCCTTGCATCATATTAATAGTCTCATACATATTATTCCAAGAATAAAAAGGCTCATCATATGACCAAAATGGATGATGCACTAAAGTAATCATATAGTCAACCATGCCACATAATTGGAGCATAATATAAGTGCATCAATCATGCATGTCATAATAATTTACAACCAAGTTTTAACATGTAAACATTTGTTTTATTATTTTTCTAAAAATAATTATAGGTCCTCCCCCTTAGGGAGTCTCTACTGTTGCTTGATCATGATAGAGTCCAATGATGGCTCTGACTTCCTGCTTGCGATAACCGCATCTAAGCCCAGTGTTGAACTTGGATGCTCTGATACCACTCTGTAACGTTACTCGACTATTGGGTGTGGAGCCTGATTATATTCTTGATCCAGGGTCTCATTTTAGCCACATTGGATCCCAATTCCTAATGGGGCGGAAACACCACCCGTAGGATTTCCATCAAGAAAAATATATGAAGGTACAAGTTATGTTAAACTAGGGTTTTTTTTCCCTAGAAGGAAACCCTAGGTTTATATGATGGAAGTGTATTGTATTGATTATTCTGTGTGAGGGAGAAGAGGAAATTACAGTGGATTTGTTGTAGGTTGTATCTCTTAATTTTTTTGGACATTATAAAAGGAAGGCTTGGCTGTTTCCCCATGGACGCAGCCCAAATTGGGTGAACCACATATATTTGTATCTCTTGTTTTATGATTTTTTGTGTTTGTGATTTCGTGATATTTAATGTGTTCCATTGCTCTATTAATTAATTTCTAACACTAACCCCTCATTTATCTTTAGAGGAATGAGGTAATTATTGTTTTTTTGTTAATTATGCATTAATAGTTCCATACTTATATAGAAACTCACACACACACACACACACACACACACACACACACATATTCGTTATGCTCGTTGAAAACCAAGGGCCTTCGCTCTCCACATTATCCAATGCTTTCTGTGGGGGGTCTCTCTAGACATGTCACCCTGTTCATCCTCTTTTGGTGGTTCCCAGGATATGTGCTTGGCCACCCACTGAATTCTCTACACCAAGATTAGATGGAGAACGAGCCCCTCTTTTCCACCTCCTTATTGTCCTAGGTCCTACTGCTAATGGTCGTCGCTACTAGTTTTCCTCATCCTGACACTTTCCTTTATGACTCCTCTTTATTTTGTTGGGGTCACGATGTTGACTGACCTAGTTGTGGGTCATCCCTCTGCTAATTGTAATATTGTCGGGCTTGTGTATATATCCAGTGCAACCAGCTCACGTCATCTCGTTAGGCCCCTTCTAGTGCACTCCAAAGAGAACTCTATATCAACCACTGAGCCTTACTATTGGGCTTGCATGGATGGTGGGGCTGCTCCTCGACCAATAGAAAAATAGTAGGGGCATGTAACCCTGTTGGGTCTATCCCGAAGTTATCCTCTATCTCGCTCCTTTATTCTTCCAATGTTATATCATCGGGCTTACTTGGATAACGGGAACCTTATCCACCAATTAAGATGTGCACATACTTCCCACGTGAAGTGGCCTATGTCATACTGTTGTTTACCTCCTAATTCTTTTCAACTTCCTCCCACATTAATCTTCCAGGGTGGTCTCATCGGGCCAACTTGGCAAGTGGGCCAGTCCCCGACCAATAATGTTATAGAAAGGAATGGGCCTAGCCATATGCCATCTTACATAATCCCTCTAGGATTTTCCTGACGTCTTCCTTTACACCCCCTTTTCATGATTCCGGGCTAGGCGTTCAGGCCTACATGGTTGTGGGCCAACCTTCTAGCCAATAGAAATGTTATTAGGGAACATCATTGTACTGCGTAATCCCATTTCCTTTTGCCTGACTCTTCTTTGCTCGCGCCCTAAGAAATGTTCTGGGTAAACCTAATGGGATGACCTGTCTGGTATGTCTATCCCTAACCAATAGCACAACAGTCGGGGTTGTGTGGCTTCTAGCATGTCCCGACTTTTGCTATCCCAGTTACTCCCTTTACTTCTCGTGACCATCCTTCCGGGGTATTCCTTCTAGGACACGTCAACACTCTTGTGACCAATTACGTAAGGGGGAAATCGACTGTGCCAATGGAAGGTCTCCATAGACAGGGCTTGATATACGAAAGGATAAGGTTTCTAAATCTTTCCTTATAAGTTCAGGGCTTGATCCCTCTGCACTGCAACAAGTGTTTCCTTCTCATTCTCTTCTATGGATTGACTAAGGTACTTCTAACCTACTTCATGTGGCCTCCCAGATGGGGATCTCCATGATCGCCCCAAAAACAAGCTCTACTACTACACATACTTCATCGAGCTAGTCTTCTCGACCATGGCTCTTTCCTAGAGGTCTGACGTACCTCTAGATCAATGTCAAGGATTCGTGTCGATGACAATGGTTTATTAAGGCTTCCCATGGTGCTACCTCTCCTAAGTTTGGGAAAATCTAACTCCAAGGATTTCTTGGCCTGCCTGCATTCCCCATGTTAGAAAATTATATATTACAGAGCAATGGAACACATAACATATTGCAGAAATATAAACACAGAAAACGCACAAAACAAGAGAGACACAGATATACGTGGTTCACCCAGTTTGGGCTACGTCCACCCCAAACAGTTAGTCCTTCCTTTCTATTATCCAGCAAAATGAAGAGACACAACCTACAACAAATTTGCTGTAATATCCTCTGTTTTCTCTCACAGTCTCACCTCTCTGTTTCTCGCTCACAGAATACACATCTATTACATAGCCTCAAATACAATGCCCTCATACAAAGAGAGGGGTGCCCTTCTAGGGCAAAAAACACTAAACTAAACATAAGTTCTACCGTCAGATCTTCTGCCTAATGAACGACCCAGATTGACTAGAAATTACTATACTTTTACAAGGCAATTTTATAGCTGTTTTTAGCTTCAGGGACGCTACCCCCGAAACTCCCGCCAGGGGGGGGGCTCCCAAAGGTCGCAGCCGCCCCCCCTGGACCCTCCCTGTAGCGAATATTTTATGGGCGGCGTTGCCGCCCCCATTTTGAACTGGGGTCCAATGTGGTGATACATTTGAATATAGAAGATAATCAGGCTTCACACCCAACAATCTCCCACTTGGAGACTGATTGTAGCAACTCCACCACTGCTCCATTTGCTGGACAATGACTCCTCTTTGGACCTGGATGTTTCTCATCTTCATCGTCATCCTTGAAGACCAATTGAAACTGAGCATATTCTCAGTTTCTCCCTGGTTACAACTTTTGTTAGCATATCTGCAGGATTCTGGATAGTGTGTATCTTTTCCAACTTCAACTCTCCATCTTCCAACACTGATCGTATGAAATGGTACTTGAGTTGTATGTGTTTAGTCCTGGAATGAAATGCTGAGTTCTTTGCAAGATGAATGGAACTTTGGCTATCACTGTATAACGTGCCCTTATCATGCTCCTTACCCAATTCACCCATAAACCTTTGTAACCAAATCATTTCTTTACTAGCCTCTGTAGCAGCAACATACTCTGCTTCTGTTGTTGAAAGTGCAACAACACTTTGGATTTTTGAAACCCAACTGACAGCTTTTCCTCCAACAGTAAATACATATCCTGTAGTGCTCCTCCTGTTATCTCTGTCACCTGCCATATCTGCATCAACATATTCCTGTAGGGAAATGTTTGAACCACCAAAGCATAATGCTTGATTTGTGGTACCTTTCAAATATTTGAGAATCCATTTAACTGCCATCTAATGTTCCTTTCCTGGATTGTTCATGTACCTGCTTACAACTCCCACTGCATGTGCAATATCAGGCCTTGTGCAGACCATTGCATACATCAAGCTTCCAACTGCTGATGCATAAGGAACTTTAGACATATAATCCATGTCTTCTTGGGTCTTTGGGCACATTTCCTTGCTAAGTTTGAAATGGCTAGCAAAAGGTGTACTAACTGGTTTTGCATTGTGCATGT
This sequence comes from Pinus tabuliformis, assembly GCA_031772625.1. Classification (NCBI taxonomy): domain Eukaryota; kingdom Viridiplantae; phylum Streptophyta; class Pinopsida; order Pinales; family Pinaceae; genus Pinus; species Pinus tabuliformis. The sequence goes on from CM062804.1 coordinate 919,551,223, forward strand.
TAAATATTTTCAACACCTTTTATATGTACTCATTCTGAGACAATGTTAATTTACGATTTTTCCTGTCTCTAGTTATTCTCATACCAAGGATTTGTTTTGCAGCTCCCAAATCCTTCATTGCAAATGTATTTTCCAATTTTCTTTTGAGCACATTTATTTCCTGCATGTTAGATCCTGCAACAAGCATGTCATCTACATACAATAACAATATAATATAGCTACCATCATTTTGCTTTTTCAGATAAACACAATGATCAAAGTGACATCTAGCATAACCTTGTTCAGACATAAACTTGTCAAATTTTAGATACCACTGCCTTGGAGCCTGTTTTAAGCCATACAAGCTCTTCTTCAACCTGCACACTAGTTTCTCCTTCCCTTTCACTTCATATCCTTGTGGCTGCTGCATATATATCTCTTCCTCCAAATCCCCATGGAGAAAGCCTGTCTTTACATCTAACTGCTCAAGATGCAAATCTTCAACTGCCACTAGACTTAAAATAGTTCTGATTGAAGTCATTTTAACAACAGGAAAAAATATTTCATCAAAATCAATACCTTTCTTCTGTGCAAACCCCTTCACCACAAGTCTAGCTTTGTACCTCTGTTTTTCTCCATCTTCTTCCTTCAGCCTGTAAACCCATTTATTCTTCAATGTAGTTTTTCCTGCAGGCAACCTGACTAAGTCCCAAGTTTGGTTATGCATTAAGGAGTCCATCTCTTCCTCCATGGCTACCTCCCACTTCTTCCTGCTTTCAACTTGCATTGCTTCTTCATAACATTCGGGTTCACCAGAATCAGTCAACCATAAATAATATAATGAAGGAGAGTATCGTTCAGGGGGTCTACTTATCCTGGTAGATCTTATAACACCACTTTCAGGTGTTTGGGGTGCCTGTTGTTGTTGTGGTGGTTGTTGATTATTATTATTTTCAGGCACCTTTACCTTTTCAGTGATTTCATCAAAAACTGCGTATTCCTTGTTTCCTTTTCCTGTTTCTTTTCCTGCAACTGATTCTTATACAAGACTAATGAGCCCCAAATTTTGGTAACATTTTGGGCTCATTTGGCCTACTTACCTTGCTCAACCCTTCATTTTTCATCACTTATGCATCATTTCTTAGTATATTCATGTTATTTGTAGGAAGGAGGGCAGTCACTATGCCTAGGTGGCTAATACATGTTTATTTCAGGTTTTTTGACATTAAATGGAGCAAAAGCACGCAGATGAAGGCAAGGAGACAGCCAAGGTGGCATTGCGGTTTTGTAGGAAGGTTGTCCACAGCCTTGAATGACCTTCCTCGTGATCTCCACCCCAACTCCGAGCTCCAACAGCTATCACCACCGAGCTAGAAGGCAACCAACGGATTCTAAAGGGACAAAAGTTTACTTTTAGTTGGTCAGCCAAGCCCCACTAATTTAGGAGGCCAGCTTGGTCCTCATAATGTATAAATATTGAGGCTGTAGCCTTCGATGGGGACTTTTGAACCTTTGTTGCAAATTCTGAAGTACGAGCTACAGCTCTGTTTTGCTGTTTGTAAGCCATTTTTGGCATGTTGTTAGACTTTTGACTATGATCTTTTAATAAAAGGCAGGCAGATTTGAGTTTAATTCTGAGTTCTTAGAGGAGCTATAGCTCTCAGGTTTGGGCCCAACCTGAGAGAAATAGGCCTCCTTTCTTTGTATTGTTACATGTCTTTCTTTCAGCATTATATTTCTTGTCCTTTACATGCACTTGGAAACACAGTTTGCTGATTTGAATTTCTTGGTGTGGTTACATAGGTTAGTGTTATGAACAAAGTTGCTTTCAGTAGTTTAGATTAGAGTAAGGGGATTAGAGTGATCAGAGCTCCAAAAAAGGGTTGATTGCACACTCACTTCCACCTCTGTTTAGAGATTGGGATTGCAGCCCGTGCCACCCACCAAAAACACAGTTTTACATGTTCATGCAAGCTTTAACGTAATATTTTCAGTTGTAGAAGTGTCCATGCATTTAGATCTTGTGGAATAACTCTTCGTTTCAGCACCATGCACGATTTCCCTTTAACTTACATCGCTGTTCTTTGGTTTTTAATAAAACAGTTAGAGTAGGTTGATGACATTTCGGTTATACGCAAGACAGAGGTGATTTGTTTCATTTACACTGCGCAGCACCACTCTATCATTTCCTTATCCTTCTCAGCCATGCCTAAGCCATCTACTTACCTCCCAACTAGATCATTTGCTCACCAACTCTTCTATTATCCACGTTGTTTTATCTTTTCAGCCTTCCATTACCTCTACCCTCCTATCGACCAACCAGCTTTACACACCCCCTCTCCATCTCATCTCTCTGTCCATAAGCCATCACAAGCTCCCCTCTCATCCTCCCTATCTACCCATACAGCTCATTCACTCCTCCATCACCCAAAACTCCGATTGCAGAACATCCTGTAGAAGTTAGCAGACTTCCTGTAGAAATCCTGAACTTCCTGTAGGATCCCCTGCAGACATCCTGTAGAAGCTTGCAAACATGATTGCCAGGCATCTGAACTTTGTGAACTTCTGTGGAATGATGTAAGGGATCCCTTAGACCCTCTCAGAGTCTTCCTGACCTTTTCCAAGCCTTCCTCCCCTTTTTTCTACCCCTGCACAGTCAAGACCCAGTAAGAAGCACAGTCATAATAACTCCACCAACTTGAGCAAAAATACAAAAACATGTTCTCTTCAGATGAAAGTAGTTTAAACACATGCATCTCATCCCAATAGGAGTAATGGCATCATTGTTAGAAGTTGCATTCCCACCATTGCATCGTAAGGATTAAGCTGGTCAAATTAGGGTTTACTAGGGTTTCTATGTTTTGTTGGCTTTCAGTTCATTCTTGCAAAGTAGGATAATTCCCTTTGAGATAGCTTTCGTTCATCACTTAAAAAGCTTCTTCTGCGAACATATAGAAGTTGGCTTGAGCCCTAGCAGACTTGTGCCAGCTGACCAAGTGACAGCTGCGACAAGAGCTAGTACTTGTGCATACAGCACCGTCACTTCCAAGTTTGTTACGATCTACCGGGTTGATAAAATTAGAGAAGGAAGCTCCTAGAGTTGTAGCATTATTGCTACAATACTGGAGCCCACCATATTTTTGGCGCCGTTGCCGGGGAAGCGTCAGAGTATTAGTAATTGTTGCTTTTCTTCTATTTTCCTACTCTCGCCTTTTGCCAAGTAGTTTATTTCATTTCCATTCTGCAAAAGTAGCATAGACATTTCCTACTTTCATAGATTAACATTTCAATTCCGCAATTTCAATTTTGCAAGCATAGATTAGCATTTCAATTCTGCAAGCGTAGACTAGCATTTCCATTCCTGCAATTCCATTTGAGCAAAGTAGATTAGTTCTTTCCTGCTTTCATTTCAATTCTGCATTTTCATTTCAGCAAGATAGTTAGTTGTAGATCAATCTGTTTCAGTTTTTGCAGGTACCAGAAAAAAACAAAAGAAATCAAAAAAGTCTTTCCATTTCATGCCTCGTAGGAATCGAGATAAAACAGGCAAATTCGTACCCAACACCCCCACCACATCACTGAGTCACCCTTCTCTCTTCTTCGGTGACAGTGATCCAGAAGAACTTATAGGTGAACCTCCTGAGATATACGAAGATCCTATAACAGAAGAAGAATTAGAGACCATCCCATCTGAAGCTATGGCTGACAATAGAGGAGAAGATGAGAGAATAGAAGGTGCCTTCCCCATCCAAGAAACCAATGGAGACATGAAAATGAAGAACATTAGCCCCTCCGCTTTACCTCACTTCCATGGACTGACTACTGAAGATCCTGATACCTTCCTGTTTGAGTTTGCTGTCCTTTGTCGAACCTATGACTATACTGAAGATGAGCAGAAGCTGAAACTCTTCCCTTCAACTCTTAAGGATGCAGCATTACGCTGGTTCATGGGCTTACCTGGGAATAGTATCACCACTTGGGCTCAGATGCAACAAGCTTTCAATACCAAGTACCAGGACTACTGTAGGTCCAAGGAAACCAAGGGAGAAATCTTTCGGATGACCATCAGAAATGATGAGTCCTTAGAGGATTATGAGGAAAGGTTCCAACTTAGCTATAAACGGGCCAGGTGCACACTTGACCCTGAATCCCTCAAGTTGGTCCTGCTCCGAGGAGTCCTTGAAGACCTCTTAGATACCCTTCACATGTTAGCTGGAGGAGATATTTACCAACTGCCTTATGAGGACATAAAGACTGTGTTTAGAAACCACTCTAGGGCAGCCCAGAAACGAGGTAGAGGAAACCTCCTCTCAGCTGGTATTCCTTTCTCCAAACATGAGTTTGCAAATCAATTAGAGGATCTCAAAAGTGAGGTGAGACAGACCATTGCCATGCAACTTGATACATTCAGGATCCAGCAGAAGAAGGAAGAAGCTGAGAGGTCTTTGGCTATCTTCTGCCCTAGATGTACAAGGAGACACCCTAAGAACGAATGCCCATTACATTCGGTTGAGGTATGTTTCGTTTGTGAGGAGGACCATCCCACAAATCAATGTCCAACCTTACCTGGGCTTAAAGCCATGTACCAAGGGACAGAAGCCCCCACTGAACCTCTCTATTTCCTCAACCAAAGGAGGCCACAAGGACCTAGACCTTACCAGCAGGGGATGCAAGGGGCACCCCAAGCTTATTACAGCCCCAACCAATCTACTCCTATGCCTTCCTGGGGTCCCCCTGCTCATCCTTCCTGGTCTGTGCCTCCTCCATGGTCTTATCCACCTCAGTACCACACTCAACCCACTACTCATTCATATCACTCACATACCCAGCCACAGCCTCAGTGGAATGTACCTCAGTCGGGGTGGAGGCCCCAGTACAACACTCCTCCCGCCATTTTTCCTCCACCACCAGTTCAACCTCAAACATTACCTCCTGCTCCTCCAAGGCAACCTCAATGCCTGCTCAACCGAACCTGAGCCCCAACAACAGACAGGCCCAATAGGTATACACTGGGGAAACATCATGCCCTACTTATGCTGTGGAGATCCAGGAGATCAATCTTCGATCTGGAAAGACACTTCCGGATCGCCAACCTCCTCCCCCAGAGGACGAGGAAGACAAACAGGAAAGTGAACCAAAGGCTATTCCACCCTTTCCTGAGAGACTAACAGCCACCACACAACCCAACCCAGAGGAGGATGAGCTTCTGGGAGAGCTCAAGCAGTTGTGTGTGAAAATACCACTTCTCCAAGCCATCAAAGATGTACCGATATACAACAAACTAGTTAAGGAAAAGTGTTTCAAACACCTAGGCAGGAGAAAGAGGGATGCTTCAACCATCAATGTCTTAGGACAATTGTCTGACCTTATGTTAGGACAAGTCATCTGCCCAAAGTATCTAGATCTTGGGAGTCCTGTAGTAGATGTCCACATCAATGGCACCATCATACCTCACACCTTGATTGATCTGGGGGCTGCCATTAATGTGATGACCAGAGATACCATGCTCAAACTCAACCTTCAGGGTTCCTTGAGGAAGACCTCGACAGTCCTGCAACTAGCAGATCGCTCCACCGTGACTCCCGAAGGGATTGTGGAGGATGTCTTGGTCTCTGTTGACTCTTGGGAATACCCTGCAGATTTCTTGGTTCTGCAACCAAAGGAAAAGCTTACTGGATATCCTCTTATTTTTGGAAGGCCTTGGTTAGCCACTGCAGATGCTTACATAAGTTGCCGTGCAGGAAACATGACCATAAAAAATGGTCCTATGTCCAAGCAGCTAGTCCTATACCCTCCTGCCCAACCCTCCTTAGAGCATGACTTACCACTTTGGTTGGAGGAAGGAGAAGAGGATGAGGTGTACTCAGCACCTTTGTGCACCTTGGATGCCACTAGAAGAGACCCCCCAACCGAGGATGACTTGATTGAGACCTTGATCCAGAATCCACCTCCCAGTGCACTATCCTTAGAGAAATTGGTGGAGGATGCCCAAGCCAGCACCTTAGTGGACCTTTGTGCAACTAACCCTGTCACTCCCAGAGTCAAGAATGTGGAGTTCGGCCCTGAGAGAACGTTAAAGATCAGCTCCTCCCTATCTCCTTCCCAGGAAAAAGAGCTGTGTAGCCTGTTGGCCAGTCATCTAGATGCTTTTGCTTGGAGCTATAAGGAGATGAAAGGAGTCCATCCTTCGGTCTGTACCCATCACATCTACATCAAAGAGGATTGTAAACCGGTTAGGCAATCCTAGAGGAGAATGAATCCAGCCCTTAAGGACATTGTCAAGGAAGAATTGCAAAAACTGTTGGATGCCGGATTCATTTACCCCATCTCAGATAGTGAATGGGTGTCCCCTCTGGTGTTGGTTCCCAAGAAAAATGGGAAGTGGAGAATCTGTGTGGACTACCGAGAACTGAACAAAGCTACCAAGAAAGACCATTTCCCTCTACCTTTCATAGATCAAGTGTTGGATGGACTGGCAGGAAAGAAGTTCTTCTCTTTCCTAGATGGGTTTAGCGGGTACAACCAAATCCAAATCAGCCCGGAAGACCAAGATAAGACCACCTTCACTTGTCCTTGGGGTACCTTTGCCTACCGAGTTCTTCCCTTTGGGCTATGCAATGCTCCTGCTACCTTCCAGAGAGCTGTCTTGAGCATCTTCTCGGAGCTGGTCCATGATGCGGTGGAAATCTATATGGATGACTTCACTCCTTATGGGTCCAACTTCCAGGAAGCATTGTCCAATCTGGGAAAAGTCCTAACCAAATGCATTGAGATGAACCTGTCCCTTAGTCATGAAAAATGTGAATTCTTGATGACTGAAGGGACCGTGCTAGGCCATACTATTTCTTGCCAAGGGTTACAAGTGGATCCTAACAAAATTGCTCTCATCAAGAAGGTTCCACCTCCCCAAAAGGTAAGGGATGTTCGGAGTTTCTTAGGATTAGCAGGGTATTACAGGAGATTCATTAAAGACTTCAGCAAGCTAGCCTCGCCATTGTTTGGCATGTTGGCAAAAGATGTGGAGTTTAAATGGATTGACGATTGTCAGAGGGCTCTGAATGAATTAAAGGACAAGTTGGTGTCTGCCCCAATCTTGAGAGGTCCAAACTGGGCCCTACCTTTCCACATCCACACTGATGCCTCAAACAAAGCCATAGGGGCAGCCTTGGGACAAGTTGAACAAAAACTTCCATATGCCATTTACTTTGTTAGCAAAAACTTATCCAAAGCTGAACTGAATTACACTGTAAACGAGAAAGAATTCTTGGCGGTGGTCCATGCACTGAACAAGTTCCGACATTATATCACTGGCTACCAAACATTTGTACATACGGATCATGCTGCAATTAGATATTTAATGAATAAACCAGATGTGAATGCTCGTATTATTAGATGGTTACTTTTGTTGCAGCAGTTTGATTTGACCATTGTTGACAAACCAGGTAAAGAAAATGTTGTTGCTGACTTTTTATCTAGATTGGATTTATCTGCAGATGAGGATGGAACAGTGGATGACCAGATGCCCGATGAACATCTGTTTGCTATTTCAATACTCTCTGCATGGTTTGCTGATATAGCAAACTACCTTGTTTCAGCACAGTTCCCTCCGCACCTATCTTCAAGAGAGAAGAGTAGAATCATCAGAAAAAGTGCCTCATTTACTTGGATCGGGGGCAACCTGTTCAAGCTTGGCCTTGATCAGATATTAAGGTATTGTGTAAGGGAGGAGGAAGTCTTTGATATCCTCCTCACCTGTCATGATGGGCCTTGTGGAGGACATTTTGCAGCAAAGAGGACTGCCTTCAAAATCCTGCAGGCAGGCTACTATTGGCCCACACTTCATCAAGATGTCAGAAGGTATATCAGCCAATGAGACCGATGCCAAAGAATGGGGAAACCGACTCAAAGGGATGAGATGCCTCTCCAACCTCAAGTGACTCTTGAGCCATTTGAGAAGTGGGGTATGGACTTTGTGGGTCCAATCAACCCTCCTTCGAGGAAAAGGTCTTACATCATTGTGTGCACTGACTACCTGACAAAGTGGGCAGAAACTAAGGCAATCAAAGCAGCAACAGAAGAAAAGGTGGCTGAGTTCTTAAGAGAGAACATCTTCTACAAATTTGGCTACCCAAGAGAGTTGGTCATCGATCAAGGGAGCCAGTTCACATCCAACTGAATTGAAGACCTACTAGCTCATCACAAAATCAAGCATAGGACTTCCACCCGCTATCATCCACAGGCAAATGGGCAAGTGGAAGTCACCAACAGAGCATTGGAAGGGATTTTGACTAAGGTGGTGAGCAGCATTAGGAAAGATTGGGCAGATCGCCTGGTTGAGGCCACATGGGCTTACAACACCACCTGGAAGACCACAACCGGCTTCACACCTTATGAGCTGGTCTATGGGAAGAAAGCTTTGCTGTCCATTGAATTTGAATACAACACTTTGAGGATGGCAGCTCAGCTGGACCTAGATCTCAGCCATGCACAACAAGAAAGGTTATTGCAGCTGAATGGACTGGACGAGCACCGAATGCAGGTCCTCCTTCACTCAGAAGTGGTTCAACTTCAGAGAAAGGTGTGGCATGACCAACACCTCAATGACAAGCAATTCCAGCCAGGAGATTGGGCGCTGTTGTATGACTCCAGGCACAAAGATTTCAAGGGAAAGCTGAGAACCAGATGGCTGGGGCCCTATGCAGTGGAAAAATGTCATGACAATGGATCTGTTCTTATTCGGACCATTGATGAGGAAGCCATCCCCATGCTTGTCAATGGGCATCGACTGAAGATCTACAAGAAACCTCTCTCAAGACAAGAGTTCATCAAAACTATGGAGAAGTCAGTGTTGGTCATAGAGAAGGGTTCTGCCTCTGCTTTGGGCATACCCTGAAAGATCTAAAAAAAAAAAAAAAAAAAAAAAAAAAAAGTAATAAAGATCCTTGGGTGAAAACCTTTCTGAGGCTCCCAAGGCAGGTGGTAGGGGTGAAAACCTCATTGAGGCGCCCCTATTGTCTTTCAAAAAAAAAAAAAAAGGAGATTTGAAAAAGATCCTTGAGTGAAAGCCTCTCTGAGGCGCTTAAGGCAGATGGAAATGGTGAAAACCTCATTGAGGCGCCCCTGTTATCTTTCAAAAAAAAAAAGAAAAGAGAAAAAAAAGAAGAAAAAAAACAATAAGTAAAAGAAGACAGGGACAACAAGTTATAATGTGGAAATGCATGCAGGTTGCAGGTGTTCTATGAAGGAGAGGAGGTCTCTCAACTCAAAGTCAAGGATCCTTATCATGCTGCCAGGAGACCTCACCAGCACCTCCTCCAAGAATACTCATCTTCTCCAAGGTATGGGCACGATTTCATCACAGCTTAGTCTTCTACAGGAAGTTACAGACTTTCTACAGGAAGTACAGACTTTCTACAGGAAGTTCTGTATTTCTACAGGAAACTTCCTGTAGAAGTTTTGGACGGCCCAGAACTGATCATATGAGGAGATCTAATGACCAAGGTCTGGTATGGACGCATGCAAGCTACCAGTTTCTCCCTCACACACTGCTGTCACCTCTTTCTACCACCCCTGTCGACATGCAATGAAGATACCTGCACATTCAAAGCAGATCATTGAGTTATCAAGGGAAAGCAATTTTTAAATGAAAAGATGCTGAGATGCCATGCCATACCCATCCCAGCTATCCATGAGCTCTGTGAGCGTGATCGTGAGGCCACTGTCTTCGTCGTGCAGCATGCACCCGAGGAGGAAAAACTGCTACAGGACATCCTGCAGGAGTCCCGTAGCAGTTAAGCCAGCTAGAGTGTACACCATTCAAGCGCTTGCAACATGCAAGGATAACGCAGGCACACACAGCCGAGTCATAAGCTTCATCGTTAGCGGCCTGTGAAGAGGAACCTCCGGGCCTGTGCAATCCACCAGCAGCAAATAAATCCACTCATCGTCGTCCAAGAGCCTGAAAAATCGTGTTGCGGCCGCACAGGTAAGTGCCTCGACCCTTTCTTCCGTCGAATTGCATGAATTTTACTTTGAAAATGTTTGCAAGTGTGAAGTGAATGGGTTGAGCGGTTGTATGGCCAATCGACTGGCCACGTCGACCAGTTAGATGGTCTAGTCGGATGGTAAACAGTGGTCGTGGCAAAAGGAACGGGCAGTGCACACGTGAGAGCCATCCAGTCGGGGAGAAATGAGTTGTAATAGAAATGACGGCGGTGGATCTGCGGGGAATGATACGGCAGTAAGGGAACTTGCAGAAGAATGATGGTGTGACGTCGTCCAACGGTCCGGCAGGGACAGCTCACCCCCGCGCCACGGATTCCGCCGGATTCAAATCTAATTGGCTAGATTGCCACCCCATGCATTTATCATTCGCCATTTGAAAGTCGAGTGAGCATCCGGATTGCTCTGAAGCTCGACACTCCAAGTCTTCGGCCGTTCGAATGCCTGTTAAGCAGCACCAAGAGCGCAGACCCACTGCAGTATCCTCCAGAATTCGTGCGCTGCTTCTACAGGAAAGCTGTTTCTACAGGAAATTGGGTTCCTCACGTCAAAAGGTGGCAGATTAAAAAGGTAAGCCTGAAACCTTCCATGCAATTGGTTTTGAGGGTGGCAAAATCGACGTCTACAGTTTGGTCGATTTTTTTTTTTTTTTTGCAAGAATTGTCTGCCGTTGCATGAATTGTCGTCCTACAGGATGTCAGTATAATTAAGTTGTGTTAAGGTCCTCGGGAGATAAGTTTCGTGAATTATGTGCATGACAGAGGCGTAATTCTACGCTCTGTCCCAGTAGGCCAATTTTCTTCCGCATTCGCCACCTCCAGCTAACGCAGCAGTTTTTCACCATGCCGGGTGGGTTCATCAGAAGGGAACCAACCGATTCAACAAAGTTAAGAGAGAATCCTGAGGTGGTGGAGCTATTCACGCAAGCGCAATGGATGTCGTTCTGCGACAAGTTGCAGGGCTATGACGATGAGGTGGCAGAGGAGTTTTTGCAAGCTCTGAAGCCGAAATCCAAAACATTGGCCACCGTTAACTTCAGGGGTTTGAGTCTCAGACTCACCCCACAATTCATCAGCCGAGTTACTGAGCTCCCAATGGGATTACCATGGGATAAAGAAGAGAGGAAATTGGGCCAGCAGGCTAAGAAAGAATTCTTTCCACCAGAGGAGGAATTCTCAGAAGATAAAAATGGGGTTCGTAGAACTAGTTTGCTGCCACTATGGAGTGAAGTTAGCCTCCAGATTATGAAATACATCACCTGCGAAGGTCGTTTTAGCATTGTATACGGGTACCATTTTCGGTTACTCACGGAATTAAGGCACCAGATGGACCTACCTGTAGAAAACAAACTGAGTATCCCCTACTTTCTACTACAGTCTATGATTGAATGTGCCACCAAGCTGAAAGAAGGCACACCAGACCAGGTAGCCCACCATGGACTCATTAAACTCCTCGTGGAGGATGCGCTCCACACATACAAGGTTCCTCTCTCATGGGAAGCCTTCAGAAATTTGACCAAGGATGGTGACATAAAGATGTTGACCGAGGAGCTCGGTTCATCTAGCAGTAAGGAGAAAGAGTCAGTGCCCGCAGGGAAGAAAGAAAAAGGCCAGAAGACCACGACCACGGAGCAGAAGAAAAATAAAGAGAAGAAACAAGAGAAAAAGGGTGCCAAAGAGAAGGATGACACACCCATTTTGATGGCCAGAGATAAAAGATTACAAAGTAGAGTGGACAAGGCTGAGCAGGTCCACATCAGCAAAGGCACCTCGTCAGCACCCGCAACCAAGTCAAAAAGTAAAACACCCTCAGCAAAGAAATCTAAAGTGGTGCCACCTGTCTCTACAGGAAAACCGAAACCGGCTTCTACAGGAAGCCCGAAATCAACTGAAAAAGGGCCTTCTACAGGAAGCCCGAAATTAACTAAAACAGGGGCTTCTACAGGAAGCCCTGAAAAAGCGAAACCCAAGGAGAAGAAAGCTGACATTCTTGCAAGGGAGGCAGCAGCTGTGCTGGCTGCCCTCAGCACACCTCCTAAGCCAAAGGAGAAGAGAAAGAGGGAGACCCCTCTATATTTTAAATCTAGGAGAAGTGTGAGAATAAAGACGGGCAAGCCACAGCCTCCGTCCAGCACCCAAATCACTATAGATGATGCCCCTACTTCGCCCAAGGAGAGGTCCCCCTCACGGATATCAGTCACCTATGAGAGGGGGAGCCCGAAGAAAACTACTTGGAAAGAAAGGTTAGACCAATTGACTACAAAAGCTCGGCTACAAGATGCTGAGGATGCTCTACAGGAAACCTTAGCCAGGTTTAAAGAAACAGAGAGAATGGAAGGAGAAGCACCCTTATCACCATCAAGGGAAGGCGAAGTAGAGCCACCAAGAGAAGTAGAAAAAGAGCACATTCCAGAGCCTAGCCCTTAGCCAAGTCTGAGTTCATATTACAACTTCTTAGAGGCTGGCAAAATTATACCTCAGAAATTCACTGTGCCACTGTTCTTTGCATTGGAGGAAGAGCGAGTACGTACGCACACGTGGATTAAAATAGCCAAGTCAAAGGGTGTGGCAGACATAGGCCCCTTGCAAGAGCAACTTAAGGAGGCCAGGAGTGAATTAGCCATGGCTAAACACGTGGCAAATTACCAAAGAGCGTTCCTACAGGAAGAAAACGAAAAGCTTAGATTGCAGCTACAGGAGCTGAGGACAGGAACAGGTACACCCTCCAATGACACCACTGCAGAATAGCAAGGCAAAAAGGAACTACAAACTGGTCTTGGGGAGCCAACCTTGCATCTACAGGAAGCAGAACAACAAGCACAAATTGAGGTGCAAGCTCTCAGACAACAGCTGCAGCAGAAAGAGGCACAATTGGCTTGCATGGCCAGTTGGGCCATGGACGCTATACAATGCAGACAGCCGGCCAAATCCTATGGCCTGTACCTGAAAGACCAATGGCTGCAATTTCAAATCAATACCTTGGCGCAAAGAGGTATCTCTCAGCTCCAAGACCCGCAGCAATTCACTGAAGTATGCAGTACTAGTTCATCAGAGGATAAGGCCAAATTAGCGGAGTTCTACCTCCATAATTTGGCCCTGCCTAATGTAATTTCATGGGATCCCAATACGGCCTTAGGAGATATGCAATTAATGGCATTTGCCTCATGGTTGAACCATGAGGACAAAAGAGCAGCAGAAGCCAAAGCGGTCATGAACCGGGAGCTGAATGAGCCATTGCTAATTCGAGCAGAACCAGGGGATCCAGTTGCACTAATCTCAGCACACCAGCACTTGTCCACTGACCCTCAAGCTTCATTGAGATATATGGATCAGCAGGCCCAAGCCATAGCGCATTTTGAGGACATGGAGAGACTGTTAGGAGACAACGCTGTCCAAGCTTGCACCCGCCGATGGAATACATTGGCCCACAGTCTGAAAATCAGAGAGTATCATACCCCAACTCGGATGAGGGAAGCTCTAGTACGGGTGGCCCTCTATAAGAAATCCATGCAAAACCTCCAGGCAAGCTGGATTGGCCTCAAACTAAGCCCACCACTGCTGCTAGGATTAATGGAGGGCAGCACAGAGAAGGATGATAATGAACAGTGGGAAGAGGTGAACAGAAAGGCTGGGTTTCATATCAGCAAGGAGGACACTACTACAGAGGCTTGGGATGTAAGGGTGGCAGTAAAGGCAATGAAGGATGAGGAGTTGGACTAGTTGCTCAAGGATGAGCAAATATTTTAGCTGGGGGGTGATGATGAGCCCCAAATTTTGGTAACATTTTGGGCTCATTTGGCCTACTTACCTTGCTCAACCCTTCATTTTTCATCACTTATGCATCATTTCTTAGTATATTCATGTTATTTGTAGGAAGGAGGGAAGTCACTATGCCTAGGTGGCTAATACATGTTTATTTCAGGTTTTTTAACATTAAATGGAGCAAAACCACGCAGATGAAGGCAAGGAGACAACCAAGGTGGCATTGCGGTTTTGTAGTAAGGTTGTCCACAGCCTTGAATGACCTTCCTCGTGATCTCCACCCCAACTCCGAGCTCCAACAGCTATCACCACCGAGCTAGAAGGCAGCCAACGGATTCTAAAGGAACAAAAGTTTACTTTTAGTTGGTCAGCCAAGCCCCACTAATTTAGGAGGCTAGCTTGGCCCTCATAATGTATAAATATTGAGGCTGTAGCCTTCGATGGGGACTTTTGAACCTTTGTTGCAAATTCTGAAGTACGAGCTACAGCTCTGTTTTGCTGTTTGTAAGCCATTTTTGGCATGTTGTTAGACTTTTTGACTATGATCTTTTAATAAAAGGCAGGCAGATTTGAGTTTAATTCTGAGTTCTTAGAGGAGCTATAGCTCTCAGGTTTGGGCCCAACCTGAGAGCAATAGGCCTCCTTTCTTTGTATTGTTACTTGTCTTTCTTTCATCATTATATTTCTTGTCCTTTACATGCACTTGGAAACACAGTTTGCTGATTCAGATTTCTTGGTGTGGTTACATAGGTTAGTGTTATGAACAAAGTTGCTTTCAGTAGTTTAGATTAGAGCAAGGGGATTAGAGTGATCAGAGCTCCAAAAAAGGGTTGATTGCACACTCACTTCCACCTCTGTTTAGAGATTGGGATTGCAGCCCGTGCCACCCACCAAAAACACAGTTTTACATGTTCATGCAAGCTTTAACGTAATATTTTTAGTTGTAGAAGTGTCCATGCATTTAGATCTTGTGGAATAACTCTTCGTTTCAGAACCATGAACGATTTCCCTTTAACTTACATTGCTGTTCTTTGGTTTTTAATAAAACAGTTAGAGTAGGTTGATGACATTTCGGTTATACGCAAGACAGAGGTGATTTGTTTCATTTACACTGCGCAGCACCACTCTATCATTTCCTTATCCTTCTCAGCCATGCCTAAGCCATCTACTTACCTCCCAGCTAGATCATTTGCTCACCAACTCTTCTATTATCCACGTTTTTTTTATCTTTTCGGCCTTCCATTGCCTCTACCCTCCTATCGAACAACCAGCTTTACACACCCCCTCTCCATCTCATCTCTCTGTCCATAAGCCATCACAAGCTCCCCTCTCATCCTCCCTATCTACCCATACAGCTCATTCACTCCTCCATCACCCAAAACTACGATTGCAGAACATCCTGTAGAAGTTAGCAGACTTCCTGTAGAAATCCTGAACTTCCTGTAGGATCCCCTGCAGACATCTTGTAGAAGCTTGCAAACACGATTGCCAGGCATCTGAACTTTTTGAACTTCTGTGGAATGATGTAAGGGATCTCTTAGACCCTCTCAGAGTCTTCCTGACCTTTTCCAAGCCTTCCTCCCCTTTTTTCTACCCCTGCACAGTCAAGACCCAGTAAGAAGCACAGTCATAATAACTCCACCAACTTGAGAAAAAATACAAAAACATGTTCTCTTCAGATGAAAGTAGTTTAAACACATGCGTCTCATCCCAATAGGAGTAATGGCATCATTGTTAGAAGTTGCATTCCCACCATTGCATCGTAAGGATTAAGCTGGTCAAATTAGGGTTTACTAGGGTTTCTATGTTTTGTTGGCTTTCAGTTCATTCTTGCAAAGTAGGATAATTCCCTTTGAGATAGCTTTCGTTCATCACTTAAAAAGCTTCTTCTGCGAACATATAGAAGTTGGCTTGAGCCCTAGCGGACTTGTGCCAGCTGACCAAGTGACAGCTGCGACAAGAGCTAGTACTTGTGCATACAACACCATCGCTTCCAAGTTTGTTACGAACTACCGGGTTGATAAAATTAGAGAAGGAAGCTCCAGGAGTTGTAGCATTATTGCTACAATACTGGAGCCCACCAAAGACCTTTTCATTGAATATTACATCTCTGCTCCTAATGATTTTGTGATTTTCGTAATCATATAAGCGATAACCAAAATCATTAACACCATATCCAATAAAGGTACATTTATTTGACTTTGCCTCCAGCTTTGTTCTATTTTCTTTATCAATATGGACAAAGGCCTCACAACCAAAAGGCTTTAAAATAGAGTAGTTTACCTTTTTACCTGTCCATGCTTCCTCTGGAACACCACCATCCAAGGAACTTGAAGGCCCTTTGTTTATTAGATAAACAGCGGTATCTACAGCATCTGCCCAAAACTGTAAAGGCAATCCTGCATGCAATCTCATGCACCTTGCACACTCCATGATTGTTCTATTCATCCTTTCTGACACACCATTTTCTTGTGGTGTTCTTGGAACTGTCTTCTCTCTGCGAATTCCATGCTCTGAACAGTACCTATCAAACTCTTTGCTACAATATTCACCTCCATTGTCTGATCTAAGACACTTCAATTTCTTTCCTATCTCAATCTCAACTAAAGCTTTCCATTTCTTGAAAGTATCAAATACATCAGATTTATTCTTAATACAATAAATCCATGTTTTCCTAGTTGCATCATCAATAAAAGTAACATAATAATGAGAGCCACCGAGAGATGATACCTGAGCAGGTCCCCATACATCTGTATGCACAAGCTCTAATTTTTCGCTCTTCTTTTCTTTCCCAACTCTGAGAAATCTGACTCTCTTCTGTTTTCCATAAATGCAGTTCTCACAGAAGTCCAAATCAACATTCTTCAAGCCTGGCAACAAATTCCTTGAGTGAAGAATCTTCATCCCCTTTTCACTCATGTGTCTAAGCCTATGATGCCATAACGCTGCATCTACGCCTTTGGAAGTTAAAGCATTAACAGAGTTAGAAATGCCATTGCATAAATACAATGTACCAACCTTTTCTCCTTTTTCTATTACCAGGGCTCCTTTGGTGACCTTCCAAGCTTTATCTGTGAAAGTTGTCACACAACCTTCATCACCTAACTGCCCTGTTGAAATCAGATTTTTCTTTAGATCTAGAACATGCCTTACCTCCTTTAGTAGCCATTGGTTTCCATTCTGCTGTTTTACAAGAACCTTACCCATTCCAACAATTTTACAGGGTTTATCATCACCCAAACGAACTTGTCCAAAATCTCCCTTAACATAGTCATGAAAGTATTTCTTATCAGGTGTGGCATGGAATGAGGCCCCTGAATCTACCACCCAGGAATTAGTAATATTTTCGAAAGAAAGAATCAAAGCATCTTGTAACACCTCACCTGTCACATTTGCTTCGTGATTGTTTTCTTGCTGTGCATCTCCTTCTTTTCCCTTCCGAGATCTACAGTCTTTCTTTAGGTGTCCTTTCTTTCCACATTTCCAGCACACTATCCCTGATCTGGACTTGGATCTGCCTTTCCTTGATTTACTGCGATATCCTGAGCTCTTTCCTCTTTCCATTTTTCTTCCCCTAGACTCTGCACTCAAAGCATTACCCGATGTCTCACCGGAGCTTTTCCGTCGCATTTCCTCACTAAGGATAGCACCAACAACATCATCAAACTTTAAAGTACTAGATCCAGACACAGAGTTAGTAATGGCCATTACTAAACCATTCCAACTTTCTGGTAATGAGAACAATAATAACAGAGCTCTAACTTCATCATCAAAGTTTACCCCTACAGAACATAACTGACTTGTAATAGTATTAAAATCATTTAAATGGTCTGCAACAGATCCACCTTCCGACATCTTCATATTAAATAACCGTTTCATGAGAAATACCTTGTTTGAGGCTGAGGGTTTTTCATATAGTTTCGACAACGCCTGAATCAAACCCTTTGTCGTTGTTTCCTTCGAAATGTTGAAGGCGACTGATGCAGCGAGGCACAACCGTATTGTTCCGAGTGTCTTTCTATTGAGAAGGTTCCATTCTTCATCTGTCATACCTGTTGGCATCTTTGTTTTTACGCCCAATGGTAGGTACAGATCTTTCTGATACAGATAATCTTCCATCTGCATCTTCCACAGCGAGAAGTTTTGGCCGTTAAATTTCTCGACCCTAAACTTACCATCTTCCGCCATTGCTCCCACTCGAATCAGGAACCCTTCTTTCCTGCGAGTTTATCAGCCAAATAGACCTTCAGCTCTGATACCAGTTGTTAGAAAATTATATATTACAGAGCAATGGAACACATAACATATTGCAGAAATATAAACACAGAAAACTCACAAAACAAGAGAGACACAGATATACGTGGTTCACCCAGTTTGGGCTACGTCCACCCCAAACAACCAATACTTCCTTTCTATTATCCAGCAAAATGAAGAGACACAACCTACAACAAATCCACTGTAATATCCTCTGTTTTCTCTCACAGTCTCACCTCTCTGTTTCTCGCTCACAGAATACACAGCTATTACACATCCTCAAATACAATGCCCTCATACAAAGAGAGGGGTTGCCTTCTAGGGAAAAAAACCCTAAACTAAACATAAGTTCTACTGTCAGATCATCCGCCTAATGAACGGCCCAGATTGACTAGAAATTACTATACTTTTACAAGGCAATTTTACAGCTATTTTTAGCTTCGGGGGCACTGCCCCCGAAACCCCCCGCCAGGGGGGGGGCTCCCAAAGGTCGCAGTCGCCCCCCCTAGACCCCCCCTGCAGCGAATATTTTACAGGCAGCGTTGCCGCCCCCATTTTGAACTGGGGTCCAATGTGGCGATACATTTGAATATAGAAGATAATTAGGCTCCACACCCAACACCCCATTCTTAAACTGGGAATCCCATGCATGTTGGTGTAGGTGCTCCTATGGCCCTTACCTACCACGGGCTTGGTGTGAACTCATAAGAGGTCTCCACCTCACCTGTCACACGTCTCCAAAACTGGAATCCATGTCAAACCTCTAAACAACTCCATAGCACTATGTATAGCCTTCTAGGGCCTCACCAGTGGCACTAGGATGCCAACGAAATACATCCAGCCTACTAAGAATGCAAAGATGAAGGCCATTTAGCTAAAGTGGATCAACTCATCTGGCCCCAAGGAAAACAACCCTCAACGTTAATGAAATGCATGTTGCGTGGTAACACAACTTGTAACACAAGAAAATAAATGGATGTAAGAGAATGTAGAGCCTATTGAGCAAAAGATCTTCAACATAACCATTTCATATACATAAAAGGGTCTCTAAGTCCATTTTTTCAAGTTTTTATTCAATCTCTTATGGATTTTGCTGTGGCCTGCAACATGGGCTTATGTTCCTAAATTGTTTACTTATTTGCTGCTTTCAACATAGTTAAGCATTTAATTTAAAATAAGGTTTAGCTTAGAAATATAACATAGTCCTTATTATGATATGGGTTATACAACACGAGATCTTAGTGTAGAGACATGGCACAATATTTGTTCTCACGTTGTTTCATTTACATTCTGCTAAATATTATAGGTTATAGGAATATTGACAAATGCTTCACACAATACCTCTTTCAGTCTAGAGGACCCCATTTGAGCAATTCATATAATAGCAACAATAACTCAAAATGAAACACATACATACATTCATGCATATTATCATAACCATAGAATCCATATCCACACAGAGAAGTAACACATGCTTATTATATCAACAACATAGTTATAGTTATGAAATCTCAAAACTGTTTTAAACATAAAGGAATCATGATTTATCAATAGATAAACAAGTATAAGGAGATACTTATCTTTGAGCGTGTAGGGAAACTAAGTCTAGGACAAGGACTCTCCACCCAACTATAGATAGTTGCAGCCACATTTACTTGCAGCTGTCACCCTCGAGCTAGATTCCATCATCTAAGGGGATGCTTGCTTAAGGGATTAAACACCAGCTTCCAACTAAAATAGGGACTCCATAGGACCTCTTTCCTCAATACCACTAGCTACCTAACACTTCGTTTATCAACACATGGAGTCCATAGGTAATTTACCTCACCCCCAAGTGCACAAAGTAATTCACCCCCTTCTACGAAGTCCATAATCCAATGCAAATGTAGTGAAGTAACACAAGTCTTAAATCAAGTCTTTCTTTGATGATGCTCCAGGATTGGTCCTTTACTAAGTCATTACAGGGTTCCAAAGTCTGCTATCTCATCCCACAACCTCCAGGGAATCAAAGAACCAATCCCCTTCTCTTTTATTATTTTCTCCTCTCCTGCATTTCCTGCTGAACCCTTTCATTGGATGCTTGAATCCGTTGCCTTCTCTATATGCCTCTACATTGCCTTTGGATGATTGTTTGTTTCTCCCTTTCCTCTTGTTTTACATGGATTCCTCCTCCCTCACGCTTTCTTCCTTACAATTCATAGCCCCATTAATAAATATATTGTCCTCTTTTGTTGTTGTTGTTTTTCAAGTAACATGTGCCTATGTACTTTCTCTTGTAGCCCATTTAATTTCAAGAACTAGACCCTTGTCATGCACCAACCAACCTTTAATGGTTTTCCTGCAATTTAGGCTTCTTTCTTTGCACAAGAAATGACAGCATCCCAAACAACCAATTCCCCTCCCTAGCTTTGGAATCCATGTCCGTTTGACTCAGTCCCCCTTTTTTTTATTTCACATATTGAAAAAAATTACAATATAGTTTATGAGAGAGCCATGGGTGGGGATATCACAGGATCAACTAATGTAGGAGAGTGCACTTGAAATTCCTCTAGAAAAGTGCTTTAACAAGATAAGTGAAGATAAGAAAAAGTGACACATGCATGAGTGAAAGTAATCAAAGTGACCATTAGAGAAATTTTGAGGTCCAAAATGGGTCTCAAAAGAAAAATGTACAACCAAAATCAACTTTATAAGAACCAATAGGATTCAATATGATGAGGTCAACTATGGGGGATGATTCACTATTTTTGGAGCAAAAAAGTAAAAAGATAAAAAAAATAAAAAAATACTCTTTCAACTCATGTTTTCAACATATATTCCTACAATTTTACTAAAATTTCGATCAAGAGCACTCATTGGATGCATAATTTGATTCCTCATCCAAGGAGTACCCATGCCACATACTTTCAATGGACCCTTCTACATGAAAAATGTGATTTCAATAACATTTTTTCATGTATTTCTCATTTTTCGTGTAGCAAGATCCATAGAAAGTATGCTACATGGGTACTCATTGTGTTGGGTTCGGGATCCCACATGGAACGTTTTGGGGCTTAGAGCCCAGATTTTGATAAAAGTTGTAAATCCGATGTAGAGACATTGCATGTTGTGGGCGTAGAGCACGAAGTTGTAAAAGAGTCATAGGGTTGTCCGCCCTCAATTTTGTACTGTAATGTTAGCTATAAAGACCTACCCATGGTTTGTGGACCATAGGATTGTATAAATAGAGCGAGGCTCTAAGTTATAAATAAAGCAATAGATGATCATGGAATAGAAGCATAGAGGAAGATCTAAAGTGTAAGGTCGAGTCTTTGGGTTGTAGAGTAGGAGAAGGCTCTGCAGCTGAGTGCGCAGAGGCCTAGTAGTCCGCAACTGAGTGCGCGGACCCCTGCAGCTGAGTGCGCAGGGCAAGTCGAGTTTGTAACTATTGAAGCATTAATAAAGAGAAGTTTTACATCAATTCTGTGTATTTATTTCCTATTTTCTGCATAAAAAATACTAGGTATAAATTACATTTATGTTGCTTATATGGTGTGCGAACATATATAACTGTGTAGATTAAGTGAATGTGAGTTAAAGTATCTGTTTACGTGAATTTGAATAACATCTATAAGAGGATAAGTAAGATACTGTTATGAAACCAGCTCAAGAAAAGATAGAAAAGATAGATCAACGCCTTAGAATTCAGCCTCTTCAAGGGGGCAGCCTCCTTTACATTACATAAATGAACAATTCTTCGATGATACAAATGAAAAGACCTCCTTTCCATATATAGGAGTCTAAGGGGTCATAACATAATCATAGCCGACATAACAATAATAATGTAAGGGCGCAATAATAACAATAGTGGGCTTATATGGGGCACAATAGTAACAATATGGGCACTACATGGGTACGTCAATATAATAAGTGGGTTGTACTAATAATCATAAGGGGTTACACTAGTAGTGTAGGGGCCTAACATGCCCCTCTCCTTCAAAAAGTGTTGTCCTCAACGCTTGAGTAGTTCTTGATGCTTCTGTATAAAATTCTTGTCCTCCCTTGTGGAATCTTCAGCGGGTAAGTTCTTCCACTTGATGAGAAACTCTGAAATTGATCGATTTCGTAGCTGTCGGGTTCTTGTTTCTGTGACTGCTCCAGGTTCCAATATGATTTTTCCTTCCTCTTCAATTTCTGGCAATATTGTTTGAATTGGGATCTTTTACAACTTTTGAATAAGTGGCCATACTTCTTCGTCCTTCTTCCATTCATCCCTTGCTTCATTTATCCAATCTGGCGGGATAATAGAAATAGCACAAAACAATGCTTCCACATCCTCATCCTTGAAGAGTCTTCCCATTCGGTAAGGTCGCCCTTTTTTAAGTGCAAGTAGTATTGCCAAAATTTCCTTCTCATAAATAGCTTGCTTGAGATGTAGCAATAAAAATACCCAATCACCTACATCAAAACATTTTTCACTACGATGTTGATCTACCTATTGCTTTGTTTGATTTTGCACCGAAGTGGTGTTATCCTTTAAAAGTTGGAGAACTTCTTGTTGATGCTCGATGTGATCTTTCACTGCTTGAACCTTTTTCTTCTTGATATGTCCTTCTATCTCTAGAGTTTGAGGAGTGTAAATTTCTTCCAATCCTTTACAAGATATGGTCGGATTCATTTCTTGATGCTCGATGTGATCTTTCACTTCTTGATATGTCCTTCTATCTTGATAGTTTGAGTGGTAATTTCGACCAATGAATTACAAGATATGGTTGGATTCATTTCTTCTTTCTTGATGTGATCTTTCACTTCTTGCACCTTTTTCTTCTTGATATGTCCTTCTATCTTGAGGGTTTAAGGAGTGGTAATTCTTGCCAATTCTTTACAAGATATGGTCTGATTCATTTCTTCTTTCCCTGGGGTGGGGTCCTGGCATAGATCCTCTTGTTTTGATGTTTTTTGATCCTTTTCTTCCTCCTCTTCATATTCTATGTAAAATAATTTCTTCTCAACACACTTATGACCTTTAGTGCATTTTCTATCACAATTGTAACAAAGCCCTTTTTCTCTTTTTTCTTCCAATTGTTGTGGTGTAACCCTTGTAGGTTGTGGAAGGCTAGGAGAAACAACACTTCCATCTTTATAGTTGTGAGGGGTATGCTTCCTGGTTTCCATAATTTTTCTTTCCACGATGTCACAAAGCCCTTTTACTCTTTCCAATTGTTGTGGTGTTTCTCTAAAGAAGGTGTTGCTCTTTGTAGCCTCATAATGTGCTATCATTTCCTCCGTGAAAATTGACCATGTAACAAGTCGTTTAAGAGAACAAAGCCCTTTATACCATAAAAATGGATCAGGTTCTAAATATGAAGATGCAATACATGTCTTTTGTAATAATGGTACACCATGTAGATCAAAATATTGCTCCATCTGAAGTATCCAATTTACCGGATCCTTGCCATCAAACTTCCTCATCTTGTTTTTTCTTGATTTTAGGAGCTCGATCTTGAAACGACTATAACTCTGTACTTTCAGATCTTTAAGTTTTGAAATTGTGACTTGCAGTAGCCCTCTATGTCCTCTTTCTAATGCCACCAATCTGATCCAAATTGGATTCTCCAAGAAAGAGTTATGTGAAATCTCCCACAGTGACTTGATTATAGAATAGTTTAGTAGAGCGAACTTGTATGACATGCCACGAGTCACTGTTTCGACCTTTGGATCTGAAAAATGCATACAAGAAACTACAGTCCGTCCTCTTTCTGTACCTTCTTATGAAATTTCAATCTTATCCTCAGAGAGAAAGTTATGACGATTTTCCCCAGGTCACCTGTTTGGAATGTAATTCAGGAGTCTGCAAAAAGACCAACTTCCTCAGATCATATCTCCGTAAATATAGTGTGAAAAGCTCTGAAATTTGGACCCAAGGTTCAGCGCGATTTCTTCTCAAATGGGTTTGTTTTGCAACTTCTGAAACATCGCAGAAAAAAAGTTATAATGAAAATGCCACGATGACCTATTTGGAGCAGTGAAACCCTAGAATCCAAAGCTCTGATACCAAATGTTATGAAACCAGCTCAAGAAAAAGATAGAAAAGATAGATCAACGCCTTAGAATTTAGCCTCTTCGAGGGGGCAACCTCCTTTACATTACATAAATGAACAATTCTTGGATGATACAAATGAAAAGACCTCCTTTCTATATATAGGAGTCTAAGAGGTCATAACATAATCAGAGCCGACATAACAATAATAATGTAAGGGCACAATAATAACAATAGTGGGCTTCTATGGGGCACAATAGTAACAATATGGGCACTACATGGGTACATCAATATAATAAGTGGGTTAAACTAATAATAATAAGGGGTTACACTAGTAGTATAGGGGCCTAACAGATACACAATGTAACTTGGGGAAATAGCGCAGATTGCTGCCATAGCAGTGCAAAATCAACTCAGCCCCTGGTTAGGGCTACGCTAAGGAAAATTATAACAGATTGTGAAGGTATCGCAGGTCAGAACAGTGTGCGAAGTGACCTATGTGAAGGTAGACACAGTTGGACTAAATCAACACCTCAGACATCTCGAGGGTGCAGAAACTTGGTTCTAGCATCCCCCCATACTGCTTCGGGCGAGACTTCAGTCCGCGCTTCGTGGGCTGATACCGAAAGGGCTAGTAGTGTAGGGATTTGTTTGGCTAATTAACTTCGAACTTGGGTCAGGCCCCATCAAGCCAACAAATGGTTCCATTGCCAGGATCAGAATTTGCATAAGAGATGTCTGATGTCGTATCATTAGAATCCAACTAAGAAGGAAATTGAAGGCTGGTTGGATAGAAGAATTCATGAGTTCGCGGCGTAGGATAATAGGAACCTGTGATTGACAAAAGAAGAGTGGTTGGACTGTTACCTGTACATAGCGATCCACGAAATCTTCTTCGCGTCTTTCCCTATTGAGCTGTATGAGTGGATCACGAAGCTAGCAGATAGCCAAGGAAGGTGGAAACTTAACGGTCTTATTGTGTGGACCCCAGAGTTAGTGCGCAGGTTGGAAGCATTGGAGGATAAGATTGCGCACATCATTGATCATTGGCTCGATCGGATTATAGGAGGATTCATTACTGAGTTCGTGGTTGACACCTCAGTTAGCTACAGTGAGGTAGAGCGATGCTTTCTCAAAGGATCACGAGGTAAGTACGTAAAGTCTTTGAATACTTGGATTAAAATTCTATTGTGCAAAAAGAGGGTTATGCAGTTACCTTGATGTTCGGGGCTACGTAAAGTGGAAAAACTTACAGGAATGAAGGAAATAAGGGACCAGAAACTAGCCCCTTGATTTCACCTCTGCGAGGGGACGAGGAAGAGCTCGTGAAGGTCTCACTGTAAAGTGTGATCCATATGATAAGGCAAAGAATTCTGCGAATACCACCTCCACCCACACCGCCACCAGCTTCACCACCATCACCTCCATCTTCACCCGTACCACCTTCGCCACCACCACGATTCAATATGGCAAGCACGATAAAGTTGCCTGTGTTTAAGGGATTGGGAAATGAGGATCCGAACCAATTTTGGTTCATTGTAAGAGCCGTATGGGAAGCGCAAGGAGTTATAGATGACAATATAAAGAAAGTGACACTGGTTAGCGCCCTGTAGGACCACGAGCTGACCTGAAGTATTAAGCACTCCAATGATAATCCAAATGTGGGAATTGCGGATATCCAAGCAGCGTTAAACAGAGAATTTAGTAGGCCAAAATCTGAAGCACAATCGATCATTGGATTCAAGGAGATCACGATGCTACTAGGTGAGACTCTTTGGGAGCTAGATCAGAGATTGAAATGCACAATTCGTGAAGCTAATATGAATATGATGGATGGACAACATCGCAAATGGTTTGTAGAGTTGCCAATGCCACATCTGAGGAGTGCGTTGTCATAGCAGAAATTAACGACTCAGGCAGAGGCCTTAGAGATCGCAATGAGGCTGCATGAGACTCCGATGCAAGATCCTAACCTGGTAGTTCAGTAGATCCACGCGCAACTGAAAAATTTATGCCTTGAGATGTAGAGTCTGAAACAGGACAGGACAAGTCGACCATAAGTGCGCAAAGAGGCGTGGTGTGTAAAATGCAAAGGTCAAGGTCATGACAAGGACCATTGCCCGGTGTTAACAAATTACCTCGCGGGAGGAGGACCAATGCCGTTAAGGCTGGAAGCGCAAGAAGGACCTTGTGCGGCGCCTGCTTTGTGGTGCACAATTTTTCAAATAGCTGGAAAACATGCTACGGACAACTGCCATTTGTTACAAAAGTATACACAAAATTTGCAACAATTGTTCTGTAACTTTTGTAGGTCAGTGGGACATGATGAGCGCACTTGTAGAAGCTATGAGTTAATGATGGGTAGAACTCCCACCTATAGAGTTCAGGCTGAAATGGGGCGCCTAGACCAGAATGCAGAGATGGCGCGAACCGGATTTCAAGGGCGCGGATGAGGTTGAGGTGGAGGAGGACCTAGAAGAGGTCATGGACAGTTGATATGCTACAATTGCGGAGGGCTAGGACATTATGCCCATGATTGTATGAACCCAACATGTCCATCCTGTCTGTATTGTACCTTGTTTGATCATGAGACAAAAGATTTTCCTACGTTGATAGCTAGGATTTGCAACAAAGGAGCGCTACCACCTCCCCCAACTCAGAACCTGCAGATGATGAGGTCTGAGCCACGCGAGGAAGATCCAAATGTGAACATTGTGCTCTGAAGTGGAATCGTGACAGGAGATGACAAAGGAAAACAGCCAGAAGATAGTACTTGGGTTCACAAAGCTCCGGCGAAAGAAGCGGAGTTTAATTTGGAGCGCGCTCGGGAAACCTTCACGGAAGCTAAGAAGAGATTCGTTGATGCCTCCACTTCAGGAAGAAAAGATAGACTGGAGCTAGAGATAGACCCATCTATGCTCACGATGTTCCTAGAAGCATGCATGAAGTTACTACGCGACAGTAAGGCTGTAAAAGGATTACAGGAACTCATTAACATATGTGTTGGGACTGTGCCGGGAGAACCGCGCGTAGTCCGGAAGATTGGAAAGAATAAGATGAGGATGGGAAGAGAAATGAGGTTAACCGTGTAGATTGGAGAATATGAAATGGACCAAGTAATTCTGGATATAGGATCGGATGTGAATGTTCTACCGAATCAGACATGGGAGCAAATGGGGAGACCTATGCTGCAGTGGTCTCCTATTCAGCTGCGAATGGTGAACTAGCAGAAGATAATACCCATGGGGCGATTGCAGGGAATCACTGTGGATATTGAGGGAGCGAGTGCACTAGCAAACTTTAAAGTGATAGATATTGTTGATGACAACAATCCCTACCCCGCACTCTTAAGAATTGATTGGGCCACTGACATAAACGGGTTGATTAATCTAAAGAAGCACAAGATTATTTTTTAGAAGAAGTCTCTACATGTAGTTATACCCCTGGACCCTACTGATGGATCACACTATACAGAGCCGGTGCATGACTATGAAAGCGATGATGACTTGGACTGCATCTACAAGATAACAACGCGAGAGCAAGACTGGGTAAATCCCACAGTGGATGGGCGGATTTCATGGGAGCGTGAAAGCTCCTGTACTTTGGATTCTGATGAGGAGATAGAGCAATGGCAGAACCGGTTACACGAGGTAACCACACTTAATTGTAACATGATGACAAGGTCAATGCGCTGCGTATCGACAGCAGTGAGAGATCTGCCCACTTATGATGGGGTAAGTGAGGTAGATGCCTTCTTGGATAAATTTGAAAGGGAGGTGCCATAAAAACATTGCTTCCAGGCCTTGAACTAGGTACTGTGCGCTATGCCTGCGAGGTAGTGGGGTACGCACAAATGAAGCTTTGACGATTGGTGCGAATGTAGGAGAATGATGTGCACATAGTTTAGGAAGCTTAGAATGTGATTGACAAACAAATACAATGGGCAGGATGATCCGCGCACGTATATGGCTAAGTGGACGCAGGCCTATGGGGAAAAGCCACAACCTGAGTGGGTGCACCTGTTCTGTCATGCCCTGGAAGTTATACCAATGAACTGGTATATAGAAACAGAGCTCTGCCATAGGACAGGTGAATGGGACGTTCTGCACGAAGGGTTTGTGATGACCTTCAATTTTTAGGATGGGTGGGATAGTATTGATGAAGCGCTACAAGAAGTAAAAGAAGACATCTTTAGGATGCCACAGGAGCCGGTAGAGTTGATTCAGCCTGAATGGGCTACTCAGCTAAGTTGCGCGCTGGAGTGTTATAATGTAACTGCTGAAGAAGAGGATGAAGATCCGTGAAACATTAACATTCCAGAGACAGAAGGCCAGCGCGAGGTTCAAGGACCACAAATTGAGAATCTTGACATAACCGTGCCAGTGAAGACTAAGCAGGTGAATATTGGTACGGAGGCAGAACCTAAATTCGCGAAGATTGGGGACAACTGGGATGATGTGACAGTGGATAAGGTTGCTGAACTACTCCGCAAATATCAGGACTTATTCCCAACCAAGTTTATGGACTTAAAGGGAATAATCAGAGATTTAGGGGTAATGAAGATCACGTTAAAACTCGATGGGAAGCCAATTAAGCAGAGATTGTATCACTTAAATCTGAAATACAAGGAGAAGGTCCACGTAGAATTAGACAAGATGCTCGCGGCATGCATCATTGAGCTTGTGGAGGAATTCGATTGGGTAAGTCCAATGGTGGTACAAGAGAAGAAGTAGGAGTAAATAAGAATATGCGTGGATCTCAGAAAGTTGAATGACGCGTGTGTACATGATCCATTCCCAATTTCGTTCATAGATGAGGTGTTGGAAAATGTAGGCAGTCAGGAAGCATATTCTTTCACTAATGGGTTCTCAGGGTACTACTAGACCAGAATTGCACCAGAGGATAGGAGCAAGAAAACCTTCATGACTGAGTGGGGTTGCTTTCAATACACTGTCATGCCGTTTGGACTGAAGAACGCGCCGACCATTTTTTCGCGCGTGGTTGTTGCGGCGTTCAGGGAATATATTCATAAGTTCTCGGAGGTCTATTTTGATGACTAGTCTATATTTGGGCTGGTTAGGTGCCATGTAGTGAACCTGCGCTTGATGCTGGATACATGTTGAAGATACCAAATCATGCTCAACCTCAAAAAGTGTATGTTCCTTGTTCCTTTTGGGAACCTGTTGGGGCATGTGGTTTGTAAACAAGGGCTGATGGTAGACCTTGCGAAAATTGAGATGATTCTAGATTTGGAAGCACTGCACAATGTGAAACAGTTGTGCGCTACCTTGGGACATACGGGGTACTACAGAAAGTTTATCAAAAGTTACGCCCAGATCACCGCGCCGATGGAAAAACTGTTGAAGAAGGATGTCACGTTCTGCTGGGATGATGACTGTAAGAAAAGCCTGGATATATTGAAGGAGAAGATGGTTACTGTGCCGATTCTTGTCTTCCCGAACTAGAAGAAAGAATTTCATGTTCATGTTTATGCGTCGTGTATAGCGCTGGGGGTAGTACTCACACAGGATGGTGAAGAGGGCTTGGATCACCCTATCGCGTTTGTGAGTCACAGATTATCTAAAGCAAAGAAGAACTATTCCACCACTGAACGCGAGGGACTGGCTATGGTGTATGTGCTCCAAAAATATTGGCACTACTTGCTAGGGGGACACTTCAAGATGTATACAGATCATTTTGCGCTAAAATACTTGGTCAATAAGCCTGTGTTGGGGGGGTGCATATGCAGGTGGCTTTTATTGTTCCAAGAATATGATTTTGAAGTTGTTGTGAATCCTGGACGACTGAACGTGGGACCTAATCACCTGTCGCGCATTGAGACAGGGGAGGAACCTACTAGTTTGGAGGAAGGACTACCTGACACGCAACTTTTCATTGTGCACGTAGCGGATGGACAATTTGAAGATATAATTCACTTTCTAACAACTGGAATTGTGCCGGAAGGTTACTCTGTCCAGTAGAAGAAGGAACTAGTGGTGCATGCGGCAGATTTCTTTGTCATTGCGGGGCATCTATATAAGATGGGGAATGATAAGATACTGCAAAGGTATGCACCTAAGTTTGAACGAAGCAGCATCCTCACAGACGTTCATGGGGGCGCTACAGGAGGACACTATGCAAGGAGAGCAACTGCGCAGAAGGTTCTCCGTGCAGGGTTGTGGTGGCTGACCCTTCATCAGGATTCAAAAGCACATTGCAGGGCATGTGATGAATGTCAAAGAATGAGTAATCCATCGTGAAGGGACAAGATGCCTTTGAATCCGCAAATGAAATTGCAACCATTCAAAAAGTGGGCGATCGACTTTGTAAGACCTATAAAACCTCAAGGAAAGACAGGCACGAGATATTTTATCACCGCGATAGAGTACCTGACTTGTTTGGCAGAAGCGCAGCCAGTAAAGGATTGCATGGCCGCGATGGCCGTGAAGTTTCTGTTTGAACACGTACTAATGCGATTCGGTTGTCTGAATATCTTAATGAGCAAACATGGTACACATTTCTTGAATGAAATGATCAACGCGCTGACGAAAGAGTTTCAAGTGTATTATCAGAAAAACACACCGTATCACCCACATGCTAATGGGATCGTAGAAGAATTTAACAAAGTATTGGAGACCGCGCTAACGAAAGTATGCAATGTGCAGTGAAGTGATTGGGACCTGCGCATACCCACAATATTATGGGCTTATAGGACAACATGCAAGAAACTGACGGGACATACACCTTTTAGTATAGTCTATGGAGAAGAGGCCGTAATGCCTATGGAGTATATTGTGCCTAGTCTGTACACAACAGTGCTCACAGGTATGATGGATCACGAAGCCTTGGAGGAGAGGCTCGTGCAGTTGGAAGAGCTCGAAGAAGAATGGTTTTTGGATGGATTCCACCAGTAGGTACAAAAGCAACGTGAAAATGCTTGACACGATCAATATATCAAGTTGTACACCTTTAAGGTGAATGATTTGGTGTTGTTATATGATAGTAAGTTTGATAAATTCCCGGGGAAGCTCCAAATGCATTGGATGGGACCATATGCTATTAAGGAGATCACAGATGGTGGCGCAGTGCAGTTGGTAAAATTAAATGGCGAACTTTTCCCAAGGAAAGTAAATGGTAGTCGTTTGAAGCCATATACAGGTGGCCTGACCATCTGACTAGCCACAGGAAGTACAATCTTAGCGCTCTAGGAACCTGAAAGGAGGTGCGGGACTATAAACTACTATGCCTGAGAGCTACGCGATGTCAGGACTGCGCGCAGTAGTAAAGTGTCACAGGGTTTGCGACAGCATGAGGGTAGTTGTGCTGCCACGCGGGTTGGCTAGAAAGTGTCCATTATAGTCACTATTCATGATGTGATGCTTGGTTTGAGACCAAATGGAGCGAGCAACAAGCATTTAAGGAGAACTTTATGGGCTAGATTTGGGAAAATTTGTCGCCAAGGGAGCATTAATGGACCAAAAATGGGGGGAACGGTCGAATTAGAATTCAAAAGGCACTAAAAATTACAAGTGGTTGTCCAGCGAACAACACTTGCCATTTTGAGAACTGAGCTGTTGCACTATTAACTGTGTATGGACCTTTCGAACTTTGAGGCTTTGAGAGCAAGCTCAGTGTTTGAAACATTGTTGTAGGAAACACAAGACCTTCTAATGAGAATGATGAGAGCGCTTGAGGAAGCAATGGATACTGGAGAAATGACTGCTGACGAGGTCGCACAGGCCATAACGGTAGGAGAAGCCCCAGAAAGTGTCGGGATAGTCGCAGAAATCCCTAAATTGCCGCACACGCCGAGACCCAAGAAAGACAAGCAGCCTATGGTACCGGTGCACGTGTCCCCCAGGAACCCGTTAAGGACCAAATTCACCATGGAAGAAAAGGGGAAGGCGATCAACTTGGAAACTGATGAGGAGGAAGAATTCGAAGAAATCCTGGTAGAGGAGGAGGAAGACGTAGAGATGGAGGTGGAAACCCAGGGTGCAGACCCTCTGACCAGGCTGCCTGCATATGTTCCTCTGTGGAAGGGAAAAGCAAGGGTTCCCAAGGACCTAGATGAGAGCAAAAGCTCTCCACAGACTCCGCTGCTCCCCGACGACATCATTTTCGACAGAGCGCACTTGGGCCGAGTGCTGGTATTAAAATTTGAAGACTAGGATCTCGCGGACCACAAGAAATTCCCACACTTGGCAACCGCGCAGCTAATGCACCAGAAGAAAAACACACTGGCGGGAGTCATAGAGTTGGAGCCGCACAAGTGGTTGCGAGGAGTAGAGAAAGCAGGATTGTTAAACCTGCTCTAGTTGCCGTATTACCGTCGCGCCCCAGTAACTATTTTTGTCATCAAGTAGCAGCTCTGCCTGGTGCATGATGTGTGTTTGTGGTTAGAGGAGCCCATCCCCATCACAGATCATATGATTCACAAAATTACCCGGCTCCCTTGCAAAGGGGAGGATCCAACAAACATATCCGAGGGTAAAAGTGATGATTTGGCCATCGCGGAGGCCATGAAGAAGAAGTTCAAGCTGGAGAAGAAAAAGAGAGGGTACACGATCTCTAGTATCAACAACACTACGGCCAAAGTCTCGACACAGATATTGGTCGAGAAAGTTATGTGGAAGTGTCGCACGGATGATGTGCCCGCGCTGGTGGTTGCACTTGCCATGTAGTGCACAGAGGGTGTCCAGTTTAACTAGGCGGATTACTTGTGCAAAGAGTTACTAGAAAACTGCCGCGAGGCACAGGAGCAGTGGAAGACTTTACACTATGCATGGTTTCTGCTATCCATAGTGCTGGTGGCTTGGGAATTGCCTGAGGATAGCTAGTTCCCAACAATTGCACAGGATCTTCCGGAGGCAGTGAAGTACGCTTCACTGTGGGCAATTAAATATGCACAGGATCTTCTGGAGGTAGTGAAGTACGCTTCGCCGTGGGCAAGTAAAGATGCACAGAGGATTAGAGACAAAAAAATATTATGGGTGTTCATGGAGATGAACATTAGAATGGAGATTAACTGCAAGCCACGGTTATCACCCATGGTTTATAACTATTTGCAGAGCTTCGCAGAGTTAAAGGCAGACTTTCATCACGTATACATCAGGGTGCGCAAGGACCCCGCGAAGACTTGAAACGAGCTTCCTTATCTGGCGATTGATGATGTCATATTCACCATCCTTGAGTCGTGGCTACCGGAGTGGTGTGCTCCTACTAGCTCCACGGTGGAAGCAGAGAAGTTCACTAGACATAGGAAGGAGGAGGAGGCAAAACTGCGGATGGCGCAGTTGGCAGAGAAGAGAAGGAACGAAGCAGTAGCAGCCAAGGCGCAGGAGGCGCGGAACGCTGTGAAGGCAGCAATAGAGTAGCAGAAGACAGCTGAGAAGGAGTGCGAGGGATAAAAGTTACCTTCACCCAAACATGAGATAGAAACAAAGGAAGGTGGCATAGACCCACAGACAGCATCCACACAGCTAAAGCGATAGTTCCCGAGAGAGCAGGTGGGGCTGCGAAAGAAGTTGAAGGCCTCAAAGACTTATTTTGACCCGATCACTCTCATTGAGGGGGATCTCCATGACATTGGGGAGACGGTGCACGATGTCACCGCACAGGCCCTCCAATAGTTCATGGAGGAAAAGCAAATGGAGTTGGGGGCCCTCTGGGTGTAGATACAGGAGTTGTAGGTGTGTACTCCACAGGCTGGTACTCTGTCAACCAACCTTGCATTAGGTATGGCTGCGGCTGAGGAAATGTTGCACGCCCTCATGACCAACACTATAGTGTTGCCAGAAGGAGCATTGGTTACAGAAAATGAGGCCGACAGGCCTATGGTCATTGCGTTGAAGGCAGTTGGGATAAACATGGTTGCGCTCCCTCGAGAGACGCTCTATGTTTTGCAGGACGAAGTGACTGTAGAACTGTGAGCCAGGTAGGGTCGCACGCTCCAGGTCATGAGCAAGCAACGCATCAACATTGAACAGTTGAGCTTGCAGCATGACGAAGTAGTGGCGCATAATCAAAAAATTATGCAGGTGGTCGATGAAGCCTACCAGATGGTCCCGGAGCTGGCTATCCAAGTAGAGGAACCAGTGGAGGCGCGCATCCAGAAACTAGTAGTAGGGGTGCACGAGGCTAAGGAAGAGGTGGCCAAGGTTTAAGTAGAGCTGAACCTTCAGATAGCTAAGCTCCAATTGAAGGCGCAACCTTCAACTCTGCCAGAGGTGAAGGAACAATGCACCAGCGCCATTACAACAGGAATAGTGGAGATCAACAGTGCAGTGAAGGACTATATTAAGCTATTTGAAGAGTCGTTCAAGGTTCTCACCACTCTGCAGGAGGACCTGAACATACAACGCTTAAAAACAGAGGCACGTGAGCTACAACAGAAATACAACGAAGTAAAAGGGACTGTGCAGACAGTGGCCCTTACACAGAGGCTCGCGCGGATGTAGCAGGCGAAAGTGCTCAAGGAGCAGGTGGATGTTGCTTAGCACAAGGAAGCTGTTTTGAAGGCGTGCGTACAACCATGGATTGATGAGGCGTTTGTCATTACAACCTCTATTGAAGCAAAGCTCTCTTAAATGCAAGGGACACAAGAACAAATTCAGGGAAGCATTTCAGCTACCGCGGTCTCTGAACAACACATCCAGGAAGTGCAACAAGCAGCTGCTCAGTGCGTTGTCGATCTTGCAACAGTCCAAGCAGAGTTGGGAGGTCTTCGCACAAAGATCTCTGCACCGACAAAGTGACTTGAGGGCGAGTCACGATGTTTGTGTTGGGGGCCTGTTGGGCGCGGGATCCCCCATGGAAAGTTTTGGGGCTTAGAGCCCAGATTTTGGTTAAAAGTTGTAAATCCAATGTAAAGACTCCACATTTTGTGGGCACGAAGCGCGAAGTTGTAAAAGAGTCATAGGGTTGTCCGCCCTCAATTTTGTAATGTAATGTCAGCTATAGAGATCTACCCATGGTCCGTAGACCATAGGATTGTATAAATAGAGTAAGGATCTAAGTTGTAAATAAATAAATAGATGATCATGGAATAGAAGCATAGAGGAAGATATGAAGTGTAAGTTCGAGCCTTTGGGTTGTATAGTAGGAGAAGGATTTGCAGCTGAGTGCGCAGAGGCCTAGTAGTTCGCAGCTGAGTGTGCGGACCCATGCATCTGAGTGGGCAGGGCGATTCGAGTCTGTAACTGTTGAAGCATTAATAAAGAGAATTTTTACATCAATTTTGTGTATTTATTTCTTGTTTCCTGCATCGAAAATATTGGGTATAAATTGCATTTCTGTTGTTTATATGGTGCGCGAACATATATAACTGTGTAGATTAAATGAATGTGAGTTAAAGTATCTGTTTACGCAAAGTTGACTAAAATCTATAAGAGGATACATAAGATACATGGTGTAACTTGGGGAAATAGCGCAGATCGCTGCCATAGCAGTGAGAAATCACCTCAGCCCCTGGTTAGGGCTATGCGAAGGACAATTATAGCATATCGCGAAGGTATCGCAGGTCAGAATAGTGTGCTAAGTGACATGCACAAAGGTAGGCATAGTTGGACTAAATCGACACCTCAGACATCTCGAGGGTGCGGAAACTTGGTTCCAGCATCCCCCCATACTACTTTGGGTGAGACTTCAGTCCGCACTCTGCGGGCTGATGCCGAAAGGGCCAGTAGTGTAGGGATTTGTTTGGCTAATTAACTCTGAACCTGGGTCAGGCCCCATCAAGCCAACACCTTGGTTGAGGAATTAAATTCCGCATCTAACGAGTGCTCCCACTCAAACCTCTAGTAATACCGTAGGGAGATTGGTTGAAAATATGAGTTGAAAAAGTAGTTTTATCCTTTTTCCCTCTAAAATTTGATGATGTAATCTAATATTATTTTATTATTTATATTATTATATTATAATATTCCTTAGGAGGCCCATTTCAGACCTCAAAATTTCTCTAATGACTTGTGAAAGTAAGAATAAGTGAAAACAACACTTACAAAAGCTAAAGAAAGTGAAAGTGACACTAATGAAAATAAAAGCGCAAAAAAGTGATAGTTGAGGAAAATCACCTAAATAATAGTTCAATAGCAACCGAGAGTGAGAGAATTCTCCTTATGCTTCAAAGTGCACAAATCTTGAAAGTGAAAGATGAACTTGAGTGAGCTCCATGGTAGACTCTTTATGCAAGGATAATAGACATGTAGCTAAGGATCAAGATTCATGAGTGCATGTTAGAAGATCAAGAGTCAAGAGAGATATGGATTTTGCTAAGAAGTGCAAGAAAAATGACTTGAGGAACTTCATACTCACTGTTGGCTTGAATTGCGCATGAGACCCCGATGCAGGATCCTAACTTGGTAGTTCAGTAGATCCACGCGCAGTTGAAAAATTTATGCCTTGAGATGTAGAGTCTGAAATAGGATAGGACAACTCGACCAAAAGTGTGCGAAGAGGCATGGTGCGTAAAATTCAAAGGTCAAGGTCATGACAAGGACCACTGCCCAGTGTTCGCAAATTACCTCGCGGGAGGAGGACCGATGCCGTTAAGGTTGGAAGTGCAAGTAGGACCTAGCGCAGCGCCTGCTTTGTGGTGTGCGATTTGCCAAATAGCTGGAAAACATGCTACGGACAACTGCCATTTGTTATAGAAGTATACACAAAATTCGCAACTATTGTTCTGTAACTTTTGTAGGTCAGTGGGACATGATGAGCGCACTTGTAGAAGCTATGAGTTAATGATGGGTAGAACTTCCACCTATAGAGTTCAGGCCAAAATGCAGCCATAGACCAGAATGCAGGGATGGCGCGAACTGATTTTAGGGGCACGGACGAGGTCAAGGTAGAGGAGGACCTAGAAGAGGTCGCAGACAGTTGATATGCTACAATTGCAGAGGGCCAGGACATTATGCCTGCGATTGTACAAACCCAACGTGTCCATCATGTCTGTATTGTACCTTGTTTGATCATGAGACAAAATATTTTCCTACACTGATAGCTAGGATTCGCGAAAAAGGAGCGCTACCACCTCCCCCAACTCAGAACTTGCAGATGATGAGGTCTGAGCTGCGTGAGGAAGATCCAAATGTGAACATTGTGCTCCAAAGTGGAATCATGACGAGAGATGACAAAGGCAAATAGCCAGAAGATAGTACTTGGGTTCGCAAAGATCCGACAAAGGAAGCAGAGTTTGATTTGGAGCGTGCTCAGGAAACCTTCATGGAAGCTAAGAAGAGCTTCGCTGATGCCTCCACTTTAGGAAGAAAAGATAGATTGGAGGCAGAGATGGACCCATCTATGCTCATGACGTTCCTAGAAACATGCATGAAGTTACTACATGACAGTAAGGCTGTAAAAGGATTATAGGAACTCATTAACATATGTGCTAGGATTGTGCTGGGAGAACCGCACGTAGTCCGAAAGATTGGAAAGCATAAGATGAGGCCAGAAGAGAAATGAGGTTAACCGCGTAGATTGGAGAATATGAAATGGACCAAGTAATTCTGGATTTAGGATCGGATACGAATGTTCTACCGAAGCAGACATAGGAGCGAATGGGGAGACCTATGCTGCAATGGTCTCCTCAACTGCGAATGTCGAACCAGCAGAAGATAATACCCATGGGGCGATTGTAGGGAATCACTGTGGATATTGAGGGAGCAAGCGCGCTAGTAGACTTTGAAGTGATAGATATTCTTGATGACAACAATCCCTACCCCGCGCTCTTAGGAATTGATTGGGCCACTGACATGAACGGGGTGATTAATCTGAAGAAGCGCAGGATTATTTTTGAGAAGAAGTCTCTATGCGTATTTATACCCCTGGACCTTGCTGAAGGATTGCACTATACAGAGCCGGTGCGCGACTATGAAAGCGATGATGACTTGGACTGCATCTACAAGATAACAACGTGAGAGAAAGATTTGGTAAATCCCACAGTGGATGGGCGGATTTCATGGGAGTGCGAAAGCTCCTGTACTTTGGATTCTGATGAGGAGATAGAGCGATGGTAGAACCGGTTACACGAGGTAACCACGCTTAATTGTAACATGATGACAAGGTCACTGCGCTGCGTATTGACAGAAGTGAGAGATCTACCTACTTATGATGGGTTAAGTGAGGTAGATGCCTTCTTGGATAAATTTGAAAGGGAGGTGCTGGAAAAGCAATGCTTCCAGGCCTTGAACTAGGTACTGCATGCTATGCCCACGAGGTGGTGGGGTACGCACAAAGGAAGCTTTGACGATTGATGCAAATGTAGGAGAATGATTCACACATAGTTTGGGAAGCCTAGAATGTGATTGAAAAACAAATACAATGGGCAGGATTATCCGTGCACGTATTTGGCTAAGTGGACGAAGGCCTATGGGGAAAAGCCACAACCTGAGAGGGTGCACCTGTTCTGTCACACCCTGGATATTATACCAATGAATTGGTATATAGAAACAGAGCTTCGCCATGGGATAGGTGAATGGGACGTTCTCCGCGAAGGGTTCACGATGACCTTCAATTTTGAGGATGGGTGGGATAGTATTGATGAAGCGCTACAAGAAGTAAAAGCAACCATCTTTAGGATGCCACAAGAGCCAGTAGAGTTGATTCAGCCTGAATGGGCTACTCAGTTAAGTTGCACACTGGAGTGTTATAATGTAACTGCTAAAGAAGAGGATGAAGATCCATGAAACATTAACATTCCAGAGACAAAAGGCCAACGCGAGGTTCAAGGACCAAAAATTAAGAATCTTGACAAAATCGTGCCAGTGAAGACTAAGCAGGTGAATATTGGTACGAAGGTGGAACCTAAATTCACAAAGATTGGGGACTACTAGGACAACGTGATGGTGGATAAGGTCACTGAACTACTCCGCGAATATTAGGACTTATTCCCAACCAAGTTTACAGACTTAAAGGGAATAATCAGAGATTTAGGGGTAATGAAGATCACGTTAAAACTCGATGCGAAGCCAGTTAAGCAGAGATTGTATCGCTTAAATCTGAAATACAAGGAGAAGGTCCATGGAGAATTAGACAAGATGCTCGTGGCAGGCATCATTGAGCCTATGGAGGAATCTGATTGGGTAAGTCCAATGGTGGTACAAGAGAAGAAGCACAAGGAGTACATAAGAATATGCGTGGATCTCAGAAAGTTGAACGACGCGTGTGTACATGATCCATTCCCAATTCCATTCACAGATGACGTGTTGGACAATGTAGGCGGTCAGGAATCATATTCTTTTACTGATGGGTTCTCAGGGTACTACCAGACTAGAATTGCACTGGAGGATAGGAGGAAGACAACCTTCGCAATTGAGTGGGGTTGCTTTCAATACACTGTGATGCCATTTGGACTGAAGAACGTGCCGACCATTTTTTCGCGCGTGGTTGTTGTGGCGTTCAGAGAATATATTCATAAGTTTTTGGAGGTCTATGTTGATGACTGAACTATATTTGTGTTGGTCAGGTGCCATGTAGTGAACCTCCGCTTGATGCTAGATACATGTCGAAGATACCAAATCGCACTCAACCTGAAAAAGTGCATGTTCCTCGTTCCTTTTGGGAACTTGTTGGGGCATGTGGTTTGTAAACAAGGGTTGATGGTAGACCCTGTGAAAATCATGGTGATTCTGAATTTGGAAGCACTGCACAGTGTGAAACAGCTGCGTTCTACCTTGGGACATACGAGGTACTACAGAATTTTTATCAAAAGTTATGTCCAGATCACCGCGCTGATGGAAAAACTATTGAAGAAGGATGTCATGTTCTGCTGGGATGATGACTGTAAGAAAATCTTGGATATATTGAAGGAGAAGATGGTTACTATGATGATTCTTGTCTTCCTGAACTGGAAGAAAGAATTTCATGTTCATGTTCACGCATCGTGTATAGCACTAGGGGCAACACTCACACAGGATGGTAGAGAGGGATTGGATCACCCTATCGCATTCGCGAGTTGCAGATTATCTAAATAAAAGAAGAACTATTCCACCA
Organism: Pinus tabuliformis; assembly: GCA_031772625.1. Classification (NCBI taxonomy): domain Eukaryota; kingdom Viridiplantae; phylum Streptophyta; class Pinopsida; order Pinales; family Pinaceae; genus Pinus; species Pinus tabuliformis. Next base: position 919,591,228 of record CM062804.1, read on the forward strand.
CTGAACATGAGGGACTAGCTATGGTGTATGTGCTCTAGAAATATTGGCACTACTTGCTAGGGTGACACTTAAAGATGTATACAAATCATTTCGCGCTAAAATACTTGGTTAATAAGCCTGTGTTGGGGGGGGTGCATATCCAGGTGGCTTTTATTTTTCCAAGAATATGATTTTGAAGTAGTTGTGAATCCTGGACGACTAAACGTGGGACCTAATCACCTGTTGCGCATTGAGACAGGGGAGGAACCTACTAGTTTGGAGGAAGGACTACCTGACGCGCAGCTTTTCACTGTGCGTGTAGCAGATGGAAAATTTGAAGATATAATTCACTTTCTAACAACTGGAACTGTGCCAGAAGGTTACTCTATCTAGCAGAAGAAGGAACTAGTGGTGCGTGCGGTAGATTTCTCTGTCATTGCGGGGCATCTATATAAGATGGGGAATGATGAGATACTGCGAAGGTATGTACCTAGGTTTGAACGAAGCAGCATCCTCACGGACATTCATGGGGGCGCTGCGGGAGGAAACTATGTAGGGAGAGCAACCGTGTAGAAGGTTCTCTGCGCAGGGTTGTGGTGGCTGACCCTCCATCAAGATTCAAAATCACATTGCAAGGCATGTGATGAATGTCAAAGAATGGGTAATCCATCACGAAGGGACGAGATGCCTTTGAATCCGCAAATAACGTTGCAACCATTCGAAAAGTGGGTGATCGAATTTGTAGGACCTATAAAACCTCAAGGAAAGACCACTGTGTGGACCACCTCAGCTTCCTCATTTATCCCAGTTATAATTATTGTCTCCCCCATCCCCCTTCTCAGCTAAACAAATTTACAAGGCTTACCATATATTAATTGTTTCGATCTGAGAGGAGGATAGTATATATTTACGAGTTTAAGATTACTAGAGTCTTAGTTCCATCTCTAGTGTTTCTCTATTGCCAGCAAGCTCGTTTAGTACCCAGGTGGAGTCATGACATGAACACAAGCATTGCTTCGTTGCTAGTGAGCCTATTCAGTACCTAGGAAAATTTTCTTGCTTCACCTCTTTGCGTGGGAAGATTTTCTCTTATTTCACACTTTATTTTATTTTCAATATGCTCATTGGAATTTTATCAACGTTTATGTCGTCAAGGTGGAAGAGGGATTCCGACTTATTGAGAGAAAGAGAGGTTATTCCTTCAGAGACTATTATATACCTATGAAATTAATATGCTCACTCTTAGTTTTCTCCTTTCCCTTCTCTACTTGATTGGATCGATAAGAAAAACACCATTCAATTACCATATTGATTCAAGGAATGAAGATCCTAAAATAAATATGGGTATCGTGGTTTTTCTTATAGATTTATTTTTGAATGAATCGTATTTTCCATTCAGACATCGTGAAATTTAAAATATATGTAAACACAAACAAAGAAAGGGATCACAAACTATCCAAGTGTTGCTCGTCGTCATAATTTCCCTTTCAAAGATTCACCACATTGTTATTTTGAGCCAAATTAGAGTAGGTTTCATGCACGATCTTATTGAACAAAAAAGGCAACAAAGAAATGACACAACAAGGAAAACAAAGCAAGAGAATAAGGAAAACATGAGAATAAAATCAAAGGCAACATACAAGGCAAGAAGAAAGAAAAGAAAGCAACTGCAAAGACTAGACAAAAAGAAAAATGTAGGGTAGATGCAATGCAAAAGAAAAGTTAAACTATGACTAGTACTACTCCTAATATAATCAGCTAGAAGGTTAGGGCTAAGTGAATTGAAATTTCCAATGCACCCATAGAAACTACTCCTGTCCTGCAAGCAGAAAGATATCAACTATTAGAACCATTATGAAACAATGTGCAAAAATAAATAAATTTACCTGGAAATCCTGCACAAAACCTTGGAGGTCTTACTTAATGGTAGAAAAGTGTACCATACATGATCCTTTTGACATATTTTCAGCTTTACTTTGTTGCTTATAACAATGATCATAAAAATTTTGAAGGTTTCTTGTGATTGTACATTGGTCCTTGTGTTATGTCTTAGCAAACATCAAGAAGGATTGAAACGTATTAGTAGTAATGGAGCCTACTAAATAAGAATCCTCTAGCCAATCATAAATTTGGTCATGGTATTCAAACAACCCTTTTGAAAACCTTGAAACTATTGAGAGAATGAACTTTGAATCAATGAGATCGAGTCATGGGGAGAATCTTGCAAAGGGAAAACCTCATTTCATTCAAAAACATTGTCAAGATGGTGAGGACCTAACACAACCATCAGAAAAGCTGAAGTGCCTCAACTATCTGACAAGTATATGAATAGTGAAATGTTGAATCATAAAGATCAACTGATGTAAAACAACTATCATTAGATGCACTAGTGGGAAAATGATTAATTAAGTGATAATTGTTAAAACCAGTGTTATGATTAGATTGGAAAATCAACATTCTCGATTCTCGATTCTCTATTCTCTATTGGTTCCCTTTGTGTATGATTATGCACTATACCAACAATATGAGATCTTGTGGAATTAGAAATAATTGTTGGCGTTGTAAATCCGAGAAAGTAGTTAGGATAAGAGGTTGAAAAAATATTAGAAACATATGTTAAACCAAATCCAATATCCATTTCAACATGATGTTTTTGATCCACCGAATGATTCAAGCATTAAATGATGCTCAAAAGGATTGATTGTGCCAAAGAAATGATTGGCTCCAAAACACAGACAAGAAGGATAAGGAGTTGATTGTTCAAAGAAGAATTTGAAAGGAAGGAGTCTTTTAGGGGATGATGATATTTGTCTTGAGAATAAGGATGGGATATTTCAAATCTATGTACAATAATGAAAAGTATGTTCTCCAATCCTGGATTTGATACAAGGGACTTGCATAACGAAGAATTAGCTAAACAATAATATTTAGCTATATCTTTAGGACTAATAAGATTAATTTGAAAACTTTGGAAGTCCTTCAGGAGTGATCTTAGATCCAATGAAACGATGTTGAGAGAAGAATTGTGTGAGATAATTCTAATCTAACATAGTTCAGAGACCTCATCAGGATTGCAATTTCTTGACATAACCATCAACCAAAGTTGAAGTGCCTCATCTTCCTGACAAGTCCCTGATCTTTCAAATGTTGAATGGTTGAAATTTGAAAGCATGATAAAGTCATCATTTGTGTGAAGAAAACTATTATCAATTTTTTTAGCAAGATCATTATTCATCATATGGAAGTTGTTAGAATCAATAATTTCCTCATTTGTCTTAATATCACTAATTGGATTATCCAAATTGTAAGAAAGGCATTCAATGATTACCACATCCTCTTCTCCATCATGGGAAAACTTATCACCTTGTTTGCACTTCAAATATGATTCATCAGACTAGAAATTGGGGTTTAGGTTTGATCCATAATACACATTTTGACACAAGGGATGGTATGCTGAGGAAGACAATCCTGTGAGAAATTATTCTATGATCGAATTAGATTCCATATCAAAGATTTGCAAATCCAAGTCTTCTTCTTCAAAAAAGATATCATTTTATGTACTTGGGAATTCATCGACATGTACATAGTGGAGTCATTTTTATCAAGGTGATGGTTTCCTAAGGCTTCATTTTGGTTAAGGAATTCAATCCCACTTGACAGATTATCGATATGTTGAGATTCTTGATCAACAAAGAATGTAGAAACATATTTTGACATAGAAGAATTCGAAAAAAAGAAGCGAGATTAAAATTGTCTTCATCCTATTGCACCTCTACCTATGAAATGTGACTACCTTGTACCTGATTACTATGTTAACCAGTAGAATGAAAACCAAGAGTATTTGGATAAATTACTTGTGAAGAAGATTGATTAAGCGAATCAAGGTACAAAGGGTCATGAGGTGGAAATGATAAAGATGAAAAGTTTCCCTAAAAGAAGCAATATTTTCAATCAGATAAGATTCAATATTTGAATTATGCACATCAATTTCATATAGAGGGATCAAGGCATCAAAATTCACCTTAGGATCCATGGACTTTGTTAGTATCCTATAACTACAGTAGTTAGAAAACAAGTTTTTGTCTTTCAAATTATTTTTGCAAATGTACATAGGTTTTGCTATGATCTTGTAGATATCAAGCTATTAGTCTTAGTATAGAATAATTTTTTTCATTATTGAATGTAATTATCTCAAAGAGTGTGAAGGATCATGAAAATAGTCATTAATATCCTAAGAGGTCAAGTTAAATGAGTCTAGGTTCATGTTTCACCAAAAATTCATGAGTAAGGTCATGGTGTCATGTCTTATCATCATTGGAATAGATTTGTAGGGTCACTTGGGTCAGTTAGAATGTCAAATCACAACTTGCCATGACATCACATTGGTACAACAGTTAGGAGGATAACACTACGCTTCTGACTAATGTTGCATTTTATGATTGAGTGATCTAAAATGATCATATGTTAAAATTGATGTAGAATTGTTTACGCCGTTAATGAATATAATGTTAACTAAAAGTGCGGAAACCAAGAGAGCTGATCAAGAAGACGACTTTCTGATAGATGAGAAAACATAAATAAGATGAAAAATAGTAATGAAAACAGAAAATACACAGTGATACCAAACAACAATATTGATTACGGAGTTTGTCCTGATGGACTACGTCTCCGGGTCTGCTTTCAAGATGGGCGACCGCTTTATTAGGATTGAAACCAAGGAGGTCTATTACACAACAATTTGACCAATTGGAATGTGCATGTAGGCACTTCTGCTCATTGTCATGGGAAAGCTCTCTGAACTAGCTTTCAAACGTTTGTCACGGTTCCCAATTGCGACTCTGGATGCTCCTATTACACTGAAAACAAAAACGATTATAACCTCCAAAACCTGCATACAAATTCCCAAAACCACTCTCTCCTTTCTCTTCAATGAGATAAACTAGCTTTATAGCCCTCCATATGCACTCTAACTCCTTCATGCTGATTTTAGGAGTGAATAAGCTCAAAATAGGGTTTGTTGGTTTTGATCTTGTTAGGTTTTACCACCTTAGGTTTCATATGCATGGTCATCGCATTAGTTTAGAACAAACTACAACAACAAAACCCAAATATAACCCTTATGATAAAAACAAAACCATGGCGGCTTGCTGACCAGGCAGAGGAGGTTGACCGCCTGTATGTGACTGCCACGGTCTAACCGCAGGCTTCCACCTTCGCAGTCTTCCTCCGGCGGTTCCGGCTAACAATGCTCCGGCGGTACTGTTATGATTTGTTCATATGCTCGGGTTACGGTTAGGCCTGACGATTTTGCTGCGGTCAAACTCCCGGCGCTAACCTTGACGGCTTATCCAGACTTTGCTCACATGTAATAGTCTGTGGTTATGTAACTCTCTGGTTAATACTCCTACAGTTTTGCTACATCTCCTTCTATTCACATGGACAATGATGTTCTCCCACGCGGTTAAGGTTTGCGGTCTAGGGCTGACATCTCCGCCATTTACACGCTGATCACATAGTTTACAACTCGTGTGGTCTTCTCCCATTACGGTTAAGACACTCATATGTATTTTGAATTTTAATATGATTTGATAGGTTTAGAATTAGGGTTACGCATTTGATACATGGTTTGTAATACAATAGACCAATAGGGTTAGGACTTAGGCCTAGAGCTTAGATTTAGGTGTTTTTATGTTGTTTTAATGCATTTTAATGCATGTTTAATACATGTTTTATTGCATAGAGGTAATGTATTAGGGTTTTAGGTCTTTAGGTTTTTTTATGTTTTCCTCCATAGCTTTTAGGGCTAGGGTTTAGGTTTGGATTAGGTTAATTTTTAGAAATAACCTTTTACATAAAATTGTCACAAAGTGACATTTGCGATAATCGTAACTTGAAGATGGCAACATAACCTGGTAACATGGAAGACAAATCATATCTTGGTAGACTGACGACAACCAACATGTCGACAACGAAATACTATGAGGCGGACGACAATCACATGTCGACAACCAGATACAAAACCATCACCATGAAAACCATTAACATCACCTGAACAACCTGAACCATAATCAACACTGTCGAAACTGAATGACACCAGACTGAATTGTTGACGATGACACTAAATTGTGTAAGTGATCTGACGAGATCCTCTTGGATCAATCCTCTCCACTTGAAAGCTTTTGGACCACAAAATTTTGAGTTAAAAAAATAGTCGATGAGGGTAAAACTTCCTCACTTTCCACCTTGTCTTGATGATGTACCAATACATTCGATAAATCACCTGCAAGTGATGACCCTGATAATGTTGACCATGGAACATTTTGATTCAGTGACTTGTTCCATCCATCTACAGTATGAACAACTTGCGACAATGGTCAAACAACCTATTATGAACATGGCAATTGATTTCTTTCCACGAAATACCATGAGTTAGTGATTCATAATCATCTTTAAAAACAATCTCTATAGGATATTGTTCAATACCATTGACATTTATTAACAATCTATTTTGTGGAATAATAGAGAAAATAAAAGATATTCTTGACATCAAACCAGCTACTTGACATGTGATACTTTCCTGCTTCCTAATTACTAAGTGAACTTGCTGCAATAAACCCATCAAACTGTAATACTGGAACTGCTGCAACTTAGTTTGATTTTGAAAGCATTGAATTAGTTGTTGATTTGTTTGAATCACTTTTTCCTTATTCATTAAATGATGTTTCCATTGATTAGCACTTTCCCTTGATGCATAAGTTTCCCTTCGCTAAATTGTATACTTTGATAATGCTTTAAAAAAGGCTTTGATATGAAAACAAAAGGGCTTCCTCTCCACTTGAAAAGAGGCTTCCAAATTGTTTGAAACATGAAATGGTGACACAATACAACAGAAATTGAACATTGACTTTCCCCAATACTGACCTGCATCCCTGTAACTATTAATTTCCAAACTTGAACTGAATTGATTCATTCTGACATTAGGAAGAGGAGCTTTAGGCACAAACTATAATTCATGTTGTATTCCCTGCTTATGAGTAAGATGTTTGATTCCTTTAAATATAACTGGAAAAGTTTCTACCTCTTTGATCAAACTATCTTTAAGCTGAGACTCATAACTTGAATAAACATCATGTTGATTCTTATGTTGTTCCTTTACACACATGATTACAAATATTTTATTTGAACTTATTAATTGCTTCATCTGATTAGCAACAACTAAATTCAAGTGATTTTTACTTTGATGTGCCCTGACAATAAATTCAACCCCATCTTTCTTAAAGTGATATTTATGCTCTCTCCTATAAACTACTACATCACAATCATAAAGATAAGGACTTCCTAAGACAACTCCACATATGTCTACTAGAACCACATCTAATTCCACTTCATCAATGTAATTAGCTGTAATGGAAAATCTTAATCGACACTGTTTGGTGACTTTTATCTGAGTTGATTTATTTAGCCATCCTAATGGGTAAGGTCTTGGATGATTCTGTGTTTCCAAACCCAAATTCTTAACTAAATATTCATATATTAGATTGGCTTGTATCTTTGTGTGCTTAGAAGTTATCCTTATGTTAAACAATTCAACTCTTTTATCGGCATTTGAAGGATTTATGTTTTATGAAGATGCAATAGTATTCAAACTTGAACTAGTATCAGGAGTTTTACCTATCGTAACCATAGCAGTTATCCTCCTTTCATCACCTAAATCTGAACCTAGATCTTGCTGGACTGCTGCAATTGCCTTCTTTTCATCCTTCTCCTTAAGGAAATTTTTGAGCTTAAGTTCTAGATGAAGTTTCCAACACTTAGATTCATCATCATCAATTCTCTGACAATGAGAACAAGTAGGTCTTTCCTTCTGAACTATCGCTGATTTCTTTCTCTTCGAATTGTTCTTCCCCTTACTACCATTGGAATCTTTAATTTCCAACTCTCTGGATGATTGCGATGAAAACTTGAATGGTCTGCCACCTGATTCAATATGTATGGCCTGAACACACACTTCATCAAAATCATCAGGATTAAACATCAATAATGTGTGCTGCAAATATGAATGTAAACTGCTGATGTATTTTAATAAAGTTTCATGTGTATCCAATGAAATACCAAGCACCAATGCTTTCTTTCTGAACTCCTGAGTAAACTCTTGAACACTCTTCCCTTTACCTTGCCTCAGATGTTTCCAATCAATAACAACTTGATGCATGTATCCTAAAGGATAGAATTGTTTCCTAAGAGCTTTTAAAAACTTAGACCATGAAGAGATGAATTTTCCTTTTTGCTTTAGATCTATTTGAGTTTTAATTTCCAACCACATTAAAGTTGTTCCCCCCATTCTAAGTGTAGCTAACTGAATTTTCGTTTTATCGTTAGAAATGTTATGAATACGACAATACACTTCTAACTGTTTAATCCAGTTATCTAGCTTTTTAGGATTCATTTCGCCATCATAAATAGGTAACTCAAATTTTACATCAAGTTTTAAAAGAGATGTTTTCTTAGGTTTCTTTTATGTTTCAGATTCTGCACTGGAAGAAGAAGAAGAAGAATATGATGATGGAGATGATGGAGGTGAAGGAGGTTTATCAGCCTTGCCTTTACCTTTGTCCTTCTTCGATGTCTTTGAAGAAGAAGCTGCATCTCTCGCCTTCTTATATTCGTAGAGTTCTCCCAACATTTGCTGCATAGTCAAGAATGCTTGCTGAAAGTATTCATCACTCATCTTAGTCTCTGGATTTTCGCCTGCATCAGATCCTGTCATGGTCGACTTATGAACGACTCGTCGCTTTCCAATCTCTGGATCAATCTGCTTAAGGATTCCTTCTCCACGTTGCGACTTCGACCTGGTTAACATTCAATGGAAAATTCTACAAATTCAACCTGCTCTGATACCAAATTATATGATCTGAAATGATCATATGTTAAAATTGATGTAGAATTTTTTACGCCATTAATGAATAGAATGTTAACTGAAAGTGCGGAAACCAGGAGAACTTCTCAAGAAGATGACTTTACGACATTTGAGAAAACATAAATAATATGCAAAACATTAATGAAACAGCAAATACAGAGCGATACCAGACAACGATATTGATTATGGAGTTCGTCCCTGATGGACTACGTCTCCGGGTCTGCTTTTAAGATGGGCGACCACTTTATTAGGATTGAAACCAAGGAGGTCGATTACACAAAAATTTTACCAATATGAATGTGCATGCAGGAACTTCTGGTCATTGTCATGGGAAATCTCTCTGAGCCATCTTTCCAACACTTGTCACGGTTCCCAATTCCGACTCCAGATGCTCCTGTTACACTAAAAACAAAAACAACTATAACCTACATTCAAAATCCCAAAACCACTCTCTTTCTCTTCAATGAGAAAAACTGGCTTTATAGCCCTCCAGATGCACTCTAATTCCTTCATGCTAATTTTAGGAGTGAATCAACTCAAAATAGGGTTTTTTGGTTTCGGTCCTGTTAGGTTTTACCACCTTAGGTTTCATATGCATGGTCATCACATTAGTTTAGAACAAACTACAACAACAAAACCCAAATATAAAACTTATGATAAAAACAAAACCGTGGTGGCTTGCTGACCAGGCGGAGGAGGTTGACTACCCTCATGTGACTACCACAGTCTAACCGCAGGCTACCACCTCCGCAGTCTTCCGCCGGCAGTTCTGGATACCAATGCTCCAGCGGTTCTAGTTATGATTTGTTCACATGCTCAGGTTACGGTTAGGCATGACGGTTCTGCTGCGGTTAGAATCCAGGCACTAACCCTGAAGGCTTATCCAGACTCTGCTCACATGTAATAGTCTGCGGTTATGTAACTCTGCGGTCAATACTGCAATGGTTCCACTACATCTCCGTCTGTTCACATGAACAATGGTCTTCTCCCATGTGGTTAAGGTCTGTGGTCTAGGATTGACATCTCTGCCGTTTACATTCTGATTACATGGTTTACAACCCATGCGATCTTCTCCTACTGCGGTTAAGACTGTCATATGTATTTTGAATTGTAATATGATTTGATAGGTTTAGACTTAGGGTTATGCATTTGATATGTGGTTTGTAATACAATAGACCAAGAGGGTTAGGACTGAGGCCTAGAACTTAGATTTGGGTGTTTTTATGTTGTTTTAATGCATTTTAATGTATGTTTAATACATGTTTTAATGCATAGAGGTAATGTATTAGGGTTTTAGGTCTTTAGGTTTTTTGATGTTTTCCTCCATAGATTTTAGGGCTAGGGTTTAGGTTTGGATTAGGTTAATTTTTAAAAATAACCTTTTACATCAAATTGTCACAAAGTGACATTTGCGACAATCATAACTTGAAGACGACAACCAAACCCAACAACATGGAAGACAAACCATATCTTGGCGGACTGACGACAACCAACATGTCGACAATGAAATCCTATGAGGCAGACGACAATCACATGTCGACAACTAGATACAAAACCATCACCATGAAAACCATTAACATCACCTGAACAACCTGAACCATAATCAACACTGTCGAAATTGAATGACACCGAAATGAATTGCTGACGACGACACTGAACTATGTAACTGATCTGATGAGATCCTCCTGGATCATTGAGGTTCAAATATTGTCATCATCATTCATGAAATTCGAATTCAACCACCTTGGGAGTTCAAATTCTTGGTTAACTTCCAAATGCACCATAGAGTCATTCATTTTTCCATCGAGACTTTGTTGAGCATCACTTAAAGTTCATTACACAAAGGAGGTAGGGGAGGCATTGCGCTTGCAGATAGGCGTTGCGCTCAGAGATAGGTGTTGTGCTTTTCCAAGTTAGTGGTTAAATTGCTTATCCAAGTGCCAATGTTTTTTTTCTTGAAGCCCTTTGTTTTTCATGTCATTGAAATTACTCCCATGTGCTGAGGAAATGCATTGAAAGCCTTCAAACTTTTGAATTGTTAGGTCATTGCGTTTCCTAAAGAATACACTCTTTTTTTCCTTTGTGTTGATTTCATGTTCTTACCCCCCACCAAACACCCACAATTTTTTTTCCACCTTGATATTGAATCTTGACTTATCATTCATGTGATTTGAAACTTCATATCTGGTTATTGTTTTCCTTAGAGGTCAAGAAGCATTTTCCCCCATGCACAGTTATTTTGGCATTGTTCCCGTGTTTTTAATTATGCCACTGTGACCAAGAAAACACTGGTTGTTGTTTTGCATTTGCGAGATGAGTTATGTTGTTTGAAGTTTTCGATGAAAATTTTTCATTCTGAATTGTCATAAAAATTTAATCAAAGTTCCATTTCATCATTTCTACCTCATTTTTTGTGCTTAATTGATATACACCAAGTTGCATTCAAGGAACCTTGGAATTCATCTTTTCTATGAAAATCATGTCAACCCCGGATAGAAAAAGAACAAGGGAGGTGATACTGTGAGATTTGAACCTCAGGACCTCACTTTGATAAACTCAGACCGATCAATCAGAGTTTCCTTTGAACAAGTTGTATGCATTAGATTTTGCGAGAAGATTCTGGGGTATAATGTACATCTCACCAAAGAATTTTCCTTGAGCTTCAATGGATTATATGTTAAGGTTGGAGTGATCACTTTTCCAGTATTAGATGCCACTATCTTAGCTACCACAAATATTCCTCTAAAAGGAGAACAGTGGTTCAAGGGCATGCCTCTTAACATAGACAACTATAAATATTTCTTGAAATCCAAATACAAAAACGAAGCGTATGGATCCATTGTACCTAGAGAATAATTTCTTGAGCTCTACAGTAATATTTTGAAGGAAATCTAGAGATACTTTACCTGTGACTACAGATTTGGGAGGATCTATCAATATCATTTTAGGATTTTGATGAAATTAAGAGGAAAGTGCCCATTGAATCTGCCCTTCTATTTGTTCAGAAGCCTTAGCAAGATGGCAGACAAAGTGCAAGGAAAAAAATTCCAAGTGGAACCTATTCTTTTCCACTTCCCTTTGACTAAATTGTTGGTGTTGGAAGAACTAAATAGGAGAAATCAATCATGGAAGTCATTTATAGATTCTTCAAAGTTGGAAGCTGACTTACCAACCGATTCCCAAAGTAAGAAGGACACACCATCATCTGTGGCAAGAGACATACAAACACCAATTGGAAGTTATGTGAAAATACCATCAGTTGTTGTAGATCCATCAGAAAAGAAGAAAGGAAAAAAGTTGCATTTTTCTCCTGAAGTAGTGAAGGTTCCCAAAAGACCCCTCACTAGATCTACTGCAAAGAAGCTTCCCTCGAAACAAACACTTGAGAAGCCATCTGAACCTTTAGAAGTCATACCAGAGGAAATTTTTCCAAGTGATAAAGACAAGGATATTTTTGAATTGCAAGAACAGTTAAAGAAAGAACACTTCGAAATTGGCCAATTGCAGCATGATAACATGGAATTGAAAAAGTTTTCTCTAAAAAGGACAAACAAGGCTAATGAATAAGAACCAGTGACAAGGGCCGCACCATCTATCACTAATTATAAAGGCAAGGAGAACATAGTGAGAGAGGATATTCAAGAGGTAGAAGCTCCATCAGCTAGAGTCACTAGGTCTTCAGCTAGAAAATTGTAGATACATGAAGAGAAGTCAGTACAAGAAGAGAAGAAAAAAAAGATAGATGAGGGCCAACATAATTTTAACAGGTTGAGGATGTAGTTGAAGAAATCCCACAGTGAAATTTCTAAAGTTAAGGAGCAGGATGAAAGGGCTAGGAAAAATATGTATGATCTTTTGAATATGTATGAGCCAACAATGGAAAATGCCAAGTATATGTTGAAGAGGTCTCTCCCATTACATAGGCAACTAAAAATAATATGCAGGAAGAACCTTACAATGAGAAGGGAGTTGAGGGATGCCAAGTGGTAGTTGAAGGAGATACAAGAGAAGGATAGAGGTAAGCTAGATTTGTTGGCTAAAGCAGCCAAAGTTTGAATGCTAGAACAAGTAAATCAAATCAATTTTGGCTTTTTTTTTTGTCCAAGAATGATAGTTGAATGAGGTTGTATAAGGGGTTCATGTACTGTTTGAAAATTTATTGAGAATACAATCAACTAGACTTAAGAAACCATGAAACTTTGATAAAGAGAAGCTTAATCAACAGTTTTGTATTTTGGCCAAGCATTAGAGTTAGGGTTATGATGGAAATAAGGAATTTTGTCATATTTTTTGTGAGTGGAGGTTTAAAAATGGGCATTAGGAATGTTAACATCATCATCAAGTTTTACATATTGTTCAAATACCTCATTGTTAGTCAAAATTCATGGAGGACAAGTTTCTTTGCGTTTTCACAAGCACTATGCTTTTGTTGTAGGTGGAACTTTGAAAGTTGGGAGCTTTACATGATGAAAGAAGGCTTCTAGAGGGGACGATGATGTTTTCCATACCATTTCACATGTGTACTAGTCATCAAGCAACTCAGGGAGTGATCAGAGCTGCATCAACCATCGATTCGTTGTGCTTCTATGATGTGTTTTTGTTGAACTAGGAGGTTACTTAGTGTCGGTGCTGCACTTCCACACAGTCAACATTTTGATCGATAATTTTATGTCTAAAAGCTATGTAATATATTTTTATGATCTTGGTTAATATTATGAGGCATCTTGTTGGGTGTGGAGCTTGATTATCTTATGTATTCAAAGGTATTGTTGCATTGGACACCAGTTCGTAATGGGGTGGCAATGCTGCCCGTAAAATATTCATTGCAAGGGGGGTCCAGGGGGTGTTGGGGGGGGGGGGGGGGGGGGGGGGGCGCGGCGCTGCGACCTTTTGGAGCCCCCCCCCTAGCGGGGGGATCGAGGGCATCGCCCTTGAAGCTAAAAATAGATGTAAAATTGCCTTGTAAAATTTTGTAATTTCGTATTCAATCTGGGCTGTTCATTAGGCAGAGATATGACAATAGAAGTTATGTTTAATTTAGGGTTTTTTTCCCTAGAAGGAAACCCCTTGCTATGTATGAGGGAATTGTATTACGTATATGTAGATTTGTATTATGAGCAAGAAGGAAGAGGAGATTGAGAAGAGAGAGAAGAGGGAATTACAACGGATCTGCTGTAGGTTGTATCTCTTCAGTTTGCTAGATAATATAAAAGGAAGGACTAGTTGTTTCTTCATGGACGTAGCCCAAATTGGGTGAACCATGCATATCTGTGTCTCTCTTGTTTATGTGTTTTCTATGTTTGTATTTCTACAACATATTTTATGTGTTGCGTTGCTCTGTAATATATAATTTTCTAACAACTGGTATCAGAGCCGAAGGTCTATTTCGCTGATAAACTCATAGGAGAGAAGGGTTCCTGGTTTGAGTGGGAGCAATGGCGGAAAATGGTTGGTTTAGGGTCAAAAAATTTAATGGCCAAAACTACCAGCTGTGGAAGATGCAGATGGAAGATTATCTATATCAGATAGCTCTTTACCAACCATTGAGCAAAAAGGCAAAGAAGCCGACGAGTATGATAGACACAGAATGGGATATTCTCGATAGAAAGGCATTTGGAACAATACGGTTGTGCCTAGCGGCGTCAGTAGTGTTTAATATTTCAAAGGAAACGATGACAGAGGGTTTAATGTCGACATTGGCCAAACTATATGAAAAAAACTTGGACTCAAATAAGGTATTTCTTATGAAGCGTTTATTTAATATGAAAATGTCAGAAGGTGGATCTGTTGCTGGTCATTTAAATGAATTTAATATAGTTACCAGTTAGTTAAGTTCTATAGGGGTAACTTTTGATGATGAAGTGAGGGCTCTGTTATTTCTGTGCTCATTGCCAGAAAGTTGGAATGGTTTAGCTATGGCCATTAGTAAATCTGTCTCTAGATCTAGTACTTTAAAGTGTGATGATGTTGTTGGTGCAATCTTTAGTGAGGAAATGCGACAGAAAAGCTCCGGTGAGACATCAGGTAATGCTTTGATTGCAGAGACTAGGGGAAGAAAAATGGAAAGAGGAAAGAGCCTTGGATATCGCAGTAAGTCAAGAAAAGACAGATCCAAGTCCAGATCAGGGATAGTGTGCTGGAAATGCAGGAAGAAAGGACACCTGAAGAAAGACTGCAAGTCTCAGAAGGGAAAAGAAGGAGACGCGCAACAAGAAAATAATCATGAAGTGAATGTAACAAGTGATGTGTTGCAAGATGCTTTGATTCTTTCTTTAGAGAATATTATTGATGCTTGGGAGGTATATTCAGGGGCCTCATTCCATTCCACACCTGATAGGAAATATTTTCCTGATTATGTTCAAGGAGATTTTGGACAGGTTCGATTGGGTGATGATAAACCCTATAAAATCATTGGAATGGGTACAATTTTCATAAAACAACAGAATGTAAATCAATGGCTTTTGAATGAGGTAAGGCATGTTCTAGATTTGAAGAAAAATCTTATTTCAATAGGGAAATTGGGAGGTGAAGGCTATGTGACTACTTTTACAGATAAAACTTGGAAGGTCACTAAAGGATCCATAGTAATAACAAAAGGAGAAAAGGTTGGTACATTGTATTTATGCAATGGTATTTCTAATTCTGCTAATGCTTTAACCTCTACAGGAGAAGATACGACATTGTGGCATCATAGGCTTGGGCACATGAGTGAGAAAGGGGATGCAGATTCTTCACTCAAGAAATTGGTTTCCAGGTTTAAAGCATGTTGATTTAAAATTATGTGAGAATTGTGTTTATGGAAAACAGAAGAGAGTCAGATTCGTCAGAGTTGGGATAGAAAAGAAGGGCGAAAAATTAGAGCTTGTGCATACAGATGTATGGGGACCTGCTCAGGTATCATCTCTCAGTGTCTCTCATTATTATGTTACTTTTATTGATGATGCAACCAGAAAAACTTGGATTTATTGTATTCGAAATAAATCTGATGCATTTGATACTTTCAAGAAACGGAAATCTTTGGTTGAAAATGAGACAGGAAAAAGGTTGAAGTGTCTTAGATCAAATAATGGAGGTGAATATTGCAACAAAGAGTTTGATAGGTACTATTCAGAGAATGGAATTCACAGAGAGAAGATAGTTCCAGGAACACCACAAGAAAATGGTGTGTCAGAAAGGATGAACAGGACAATCATGGAGCATGCAAGGTGCATGAGATTGCATGCAAGATTGCCTTTACAATTTTGGACAGATGTTGTAGATACTGTTATTTATCTAATAAACAGAGGGCCTTCAAGTTCCTTGGATGGTGGTATTTTAGAGGAGGCATGGACAGGTAAAAAGGTAAACTACTCTTTTTTAAATACTTTTGGTTATGAAGCCTTTGTCCACATTAATAAAGAAAATAGAACAAATCTTGAGGCAAAATCAAAGAAATGTACCTTTATTGGATATGGTGTTAATGATTATGGTTATCTATTTTATGATTATGAAAAACATAAAATCATTAGGAGTAGAGATGTCATATTCAATGAAAAGGTTTTGTATAAGGATCAGTTGCAGGAAAAGAAACAGGAAAAAGAAAACAGAGAATACACAGTGCTTGACGAGATCACAGAAAAAGTGATGGTGGTTGAAAATCATAATGATCAACATCTAGAACAACAACCACAACAACAACAAGCACCTCAAACAACTGAAAGTGGTGTTAGAAGATCTACCAAGATAAGTAGACCCCTTGAATGATACTCTCCTTCATTATATTATGTATTGTTGATTGATTCTGGTGAACTAGAATGTTATGAAGAAGCAGTACAGGTAGAAACCAGGAAGAAGTGGGAGCAAGCCATGAAAGAAGAGATGGACTCCTTAGCACATAACCAGACTTGGGACTTAGTCAGGTTGCCTGCAGGTAAAACAACATTGCAGAATAAATGGGTTTACAAGTTGAAGGAAGAATATGGAGGTAGAAAAGGTATAAATCTAGACTTGTGGTGAAAAGGTTTGCATAGAAAAAGGGTATAAACTTTGATGAGATATTTTATCCTGTTGGTAAAATGACTTCAATCAGAACTATTTTAAGTCTAGTAGCAACTGAAGATTTGCATCTTGAGCAGTTAGATGTAAAGACAACCTTTCTCCATGGGGATTTGGAGGAAGAGATATATATGCAGCAGCCACAAGGATATGAGGTAAAAGGAAAGGAGAAACTAGTGTGCAGGTTGAAGAAGAGCTTGTATGGCTTAAAACGGGCTCCAAGGCAGTGGTATCTAAAATTTGACAAGTTTATGTCTGAACAAGGTTATACTAGATGTCACTTTGATCATTGTGTTTATCTCATAAGGCAAAATGATGGAAACTATATTATATTGTTATTGTATGTAGATGACATGCTTGTTGTAGGTTCTAACATGTAGGAAATAAATGTGCTCAAAAGAAAATTGGCGAACTCATTTGCAATGAAGGATTTGGGTGCTACAAAAAAAATCCTTGGTATGAGAATAACTAGAGACAGGAAGAATCGCAAATTAACATTGTCTCAAAGTGAGTACATAGAAAAGCTATTGAAAAGGTTTAATATGCAGAATGCAAAACCAGTTAGTATACCTTTGGCTAGCCATTTCAAATTAAGTAAGGAGGAGTGTCCCAAGACTCGGGAAGAAATGTCTCATATGTCTAAAGTTCCATATGCATTAGCAGTTGGAAGCTTAATGTATGCAATGGCCTGCACAAGGCCTGATATTGCACATGCAGTGGGAGTTGTAAGCAAGTACATGAACAATCAAGGAAAAGAACATTGGATGGCGGTGAAGTGGATTCCTAGGTATTTGAGAGGTACCAAAAATCAAGAATTATGCTTTAGTGGTTCAAACATTGCTCTACAGGGATATATTGATGCAGATATGGCAGGTGATAGAGATAACAGGAGGAGCACCACAGGGTATGTGTTTATTGTAGGTGGAACAACTGTTAATTGGGTCTCAAAACTACAAAGTGTTGTTGCACTCTCAACAACGGAAGCAGAGTATGTTGCTACTACAGAGGCTAGTAAAGAAATGATTTGGTTACAAAGGTTTCTGGATGAATTGGGTAAGAAGCAGGAGTTGGGTAGGTTATACAGTGACAGCTAGAGTGGCATACATCTTGCAAAGAACTCTGCATTTCATTCCAAGACTAAACATATACAGCTCAAGTACCATTTCATATGGTCGACATTGGAAGATGGAAAGTTGAAGCTGGAAAAGATACACACTAGCTAGAATCTCGCAGATATGTTAATAAAAGTTGTAACAAGGGATAAACTGAGAGTCTGCTCAGTTTCAATTGGTCTTCAACTATGATGAAGAAGATGAGAAATAGCCAGGTCCAGAGTGGAGTCATTTTCCATCAAATGAAGCAGCGATGGAGTTACTATAATCAGTCTCCAAGTGGGAGATTGCTGGGTGTGGAGCCTGATTATCTTTCATATTCAAAGGTATCGCCGCATTGGACCTAGTTCGTAATGGGGTGGCAATGTTGACCGTAAAATATTCGTTGCAGGGGGGGTCCAGGGGGGGTGGCTGCAACCTTTTAGAGCCCCCCCTTGGTGGGGGGATCGGGGGCGCTATCCCCGAAGCTAAAAATAGATGTAAAATGGCCTTGTAAAATTTTGTAATTTTGTAGTCAATCTGGGCCGTTCATTAGGCAGAGATCTGACAGTAGAAGTTATGTTTAATTTAGGGTTTTTTGCCCTAGAAGGAAACCCCTCGCTATATATGAGGGAATTGTATTGCGTATATGTAGATTTGTATTCTGATAGAGAAGGAAGAGGAGACTGAGAAGAGAGAGAAGAGGGAATTACAACGGATCTGTTGTAGGTTGTACCTCTTTAGTTTGCTTGATAATATAAAAGGAAGGACTGGTTGTTTCTCCTTGGACGTAGCCCAAATTGGGTGAACCATGTATATCTGTGTCTCTCTTGTTTTATGTGTTTTTTGTGTTTGTATTTCTGCAATATATTTTATGCGTTGTGTTTCTCTATAATATATAATTTTCTAACACATCTAAGGACCTTGGATCTCAATTTAGGCTTTGAATTTAATGTAAGTTTGTTTTAGAAATCCTTGGAACAATTCCTAGTTTTCAGAAAAATAGTTCTACATTCATTGCATTAGGTAGAAACAGAAATCCTACTAGGGAATTCGGTTCCTAGAGGTGGGAATAAATTTTTTATGATCTATTTATGTTGTGATCATGGTGAAGCAAAGGGTTTTTCACGTTTTATAAGAAGAGACATTGTGTACTGCTTTCTCCTGATATATTTTTTAGTGAATGAAAAGACAAAGGTCTGATTTTACAGGGATTCCTATGTTAGTTTCTATGGAGATGTGCTTCTTTGTTTTGTAAGTTATCTTATGTTATCAATCATTCTTTGAATGTGTGTCTTCTTATTTATATGAACAAATATTTGTCTCAGAATTCTCTTTAAAAGTGCTTTGTTTCGGTTTTCTAAACAATTTATGTTTTCTTCTTGAATGGCATTTATAATTCATCCCATTGTTTGATGTTATTTATGTCATTTACACCTATATTCTACTCACCCTCCTACAACGAATTTGACTAAAAAACCTCCAAAAAGACTGCCTACCTTGCCCCTGTAGAAGAATCCCTCTTTCTCTTCATTCTATCACTCGAAAAGAATCAATTTATATGACCGTATTTCCCAATGGGTTTATCTTCTCCCTTGCCAGCAAACTTTTAAAACCTATATCCCTTTGAGCACCATACCTAGCCTAATATTTGAGTGAATGAGGATTTAAGATAGAGAGAGCCCTCTCTGAAGTTGGAAGGGCTAGATTCCAGCTTCCAAGTGGTTTGTGGTTACCTTTGGGTTCCTCTCCTCAGCCTAGAGGAATTTAAAAGTGTTAACAAACTTATTAGAACATTCAGAGTTTTCCTAGATAAGGCCTTGTCCATGGGGAGGAAATGAAGGTGGGATAAGTGGATAAACAATTTGATTCTCAATTTTTCCAACTTCAACTTCAGTACACGAGACAACTCTATTTGGTATGGAAAAGAAGGAGGACAAGGAACAAAAGGGAGAGTAGGTTCCTTATTTTAAATTTTAAGTGTCCCAAGACTGAGATAAGTTGCGAGGCTTGTCAAGGATTCATATTTAGATGGTTCTAATGAAATCTGAACTAAATACTGAAACTTTTCATTCATAAAATCCCAATCCACATCTTCCTCAAAAAATTCATAGCAAAGGTGAAGAAACCAATCGAGAAAATCCTCTAATGATTCATCATATTTCATTCTAAGTTGATTGATCCTCTTATACACATTTCAATAATCATACTTGTCAAAGGCTTGATGAAGCTCCTTAAAGAGTTGTTCAAATGAATGAATAGAAGCAAATGGTAAGGTATGACACCATTTCTTGACCTTCAAGTGTGAGAGTGAATAATTTACAAGCATCATCTTCACAATTCACTTTATGAAAATCACAAAACTTAAGAAACTGAAGTGTATGCTTAGCTATAGATGTTTCACCCTCTCCATTGAACTTCAAATGTGACAAGTCATGAATTAGTTCCGCTGGGACTTTAATATTTTCTCTATTAGACAATCATCATGGTATTATGGTTTGGGAATGATCCATTCAAGATAAGAGATTCAAAATAAAAGTAATGGGCTTAGCTTGTCATATGGGCCATCTTCTAGCACCACTTGTTGACGGTGCTAGAAATATGCCAACAAAGGAGGTCTCCCCAGTATAAAGTCCCAAATAGACCTCACATATTTTGGATTAGAAGCCCCATCTAGATAATATGCTAGGCCACCATTATTCCTAGCGATTTTCCTTGGATGCAATTATCAACATAAGAGATTATGCAAACAACCTTTGAAACAAGCAAGTTGACACTATGAAACATACAATTGCAATGTATAAAAGATTATTTCATAGAAGAGAAATAAAGACTGAGGCTGTTATGAAACCAGCTCAAGAAAAAGATAGGAAAGATAGATCAACGCCTTAAAATTCAGCCTCTTCGAGGGGGCAACCTCCTTTACATTACATAAATGAACAATTCTTGGATGATTCAAAAGAAAAAACCTTATTTCTATATATAGGAGTCTAAGGAGTCACAATATAACCTAGCCGACCTAACAATAATAATATAAAGCCACAAAAATAACAATAGAGGGATTCTATGGGGCAGAGTAATAACAATATGGGGATAATAGGGGCACAACAATATTAATAAGGGGTATAATTACAATAGTAATGGGGTAATCACTAGTATTATAGGGACCCAACATGCCCCTCTCCTTCAAAAAAGTGTTGTCCTCAATGCTTGAGTAGTTCTGGATACTTCTGTATAAAATTCTCATCCTCCCATGTGGAATCTTCAGCGGATAAGTTCTTCCACTTGATAAGATACTCCGAAATTGATCGATTTCATAGCTGTCGAGTTCTTGTTTCTGTGACTACTTCCGGTTCCAATATAATTATTCCTTCCTCGTCAAGTTCTGGCAATATTGTTTGAACTGGGATCTTGTCGCCTATAACCTTCTTTAAACATGAAACATGGAAAACTGGGTGCAATCGAGAAACTGTAGGAAGCTCCAATTTGTATGCCATAGTACCAATTTTTTGCAACACCTTGTATGGACCATAATACTTTGGTGATAATTTATTATCCATCTTAGCTTGCTTGAGGGACATTTTCTTATATGTTTGTATCCGTATGAATACCCAATCACCTACATCAAAACTTCTTTCACTACGATGTTGATCTACCTGTTGTTTCATTCTATTATGTGCCAACACGAGGTTATCCTTTAAGAGTTGGAGGACTTGTTGTTGATGTTCGATGTGATATTCCATTGCCTGAACCTTAGAGTTTTCTCTTAAATATGATGTGATGGATGGTGGCTGATACCCATAAAGTGCCATAAATGGGGTCAGTTTTGTTGCTGTAAGGAAGGAAGTGTTATACCACCATTCAACCAGAGGCAACCATTTGACCCATTGTGTCTGTTTATTAGATACAAAGCAACGAAGATATCCTTCCAAACATTTGTTTACTATCTCAGTTTGCCCATCAGATTGAGGATGATCAGATGAGCTATGAGCTAACTGAGTACCAAGACAAAAAAATAATTCTGTCCAAAAATTTCCAGTGAAAATGGGATCTCTGTCACTTACAATACTCTTTGGGTTTCCATGTAGCTTTTGAATTGTTTCCATAAATGCAGTAGAAACTGTACTGGCTTTAAATGGATGTGATAATGCAAAAAAGTGTGCATACTTGGTAAGTCTGTCAACTACCACCATGATGACACTCTTTCCCTCATACTTGGGTAAACCTGTGATAAAATCCATTGAAACCTACTCCCAACGTTGGCTTGGAATGGATAAAGGTTGTAATAGACCCGGTGTCTTAATTTTTTCAACTTTATTTTGTTGGCAAACCAAACATTTCGCCACAAAATTTTGAATATCTGATTTAAGGCCATCCCAAAAAATTCCTTCTTAACCCTGTGGTAAGTTTTTAAAAATCCTGAGTGCCCTCCTAAGGGAGAAGTGTGCAATTCCATAAGAATCTTTTGTTTTAGCTGGGAATTCTTACAGAGGTATAAGCGATCTTTGTACCATAACGAATCATTTTTCCAGCTAAATGTATCAGACGTACTGGAATCTTGTTGTAACTTTCGAATAAGTGCCCACACTTCTTCGTCATTCTTCCATTCCTCCCTTGCTTCATTTATCCAATCTGGTTGGATAATAGAAATGGCGCACAACAATGCTTCCACATCCTCATCCTTTCTTGAGAGTGCATTTGCCACCACATTTTGCTTCCCTTTTTTGTAGATGATTTCAAAGTCATAACCCAACATCTTTGTGACCCACTTTTGTTGCTCTTCAGAGGATAATCTTTGTTCTAAAAAGTATTTAAGGCTATCATGATCCGTTTTTACCTTGAAGTGTCTTCCCATTAGGTAGGGTCGCCATTTCTTAAGTGCATGGAGTATTGCCAACATTTCCTTCTCATAAATAGCTTTGTGTAAAAACTTTCCCTTGATTGGACGACTTTCAAAAGCAATGGGTCTTTCATCTTGCATTAGAATAGCACCAATTCCATTTCCTGAAGCATCACATTCCACAATAAAGGTTTTTGTGAAGTCCGGTGTAGCTAAGACCGGTGCTTGGCACATTGCCTCTTTAAGATGTTTGAAGGCCTTTGTTGCTTCTGGAGTCCATGAAAATGCATCTTTCTTCAATAATGTTGTTAGAGGTGCTGCTATTCTCCCATAATTCTTAACAAACTTGCGATAATACCCTGTCAACCCGAGAAATCCTCGCAGATGCTTTATGGATGTGGGGCTTTTCCATTCCTTAATGGCTTTAATTTTGCTAGGGTCTACCTTAACCCCTTCATGAGATACAATATGACCCAGATATTCCACCTCTTGGAATCCAAAGAAACATTTGGATCTTTTTGCATATAATTGTTTTTCCTCCAATAGTTGTAGCACCCTGTCAACATGTTCAACATGATCCTTCCAAGACTTGCTGTAGATTAGTATATCATCAAAAAATACTAACACAAATTTTCTAAGGAATGGTTTGAAAATTGAATTCATCAAACCTTGAAATGTTGAAGGTGCATTGGTAAGGCCAAAGGGCATGACCAAAAATTCATAATGACCCTCATGAGTTCTAAATCCTATTTTCGGAATGTCTTCAATCTTCATTCTGATTTGATGATATCCTGAACGAAGATCCAACTTGGTGAAGTAAATTGATCCATGCAATTCATCCAGTAATTCATCAATGACAGGAATGGGAAACTTATCTTTAATAGTGAGCTTGTTGAGCTCCCTATAATCCGGACACATGTGCCATGATCCATCCTTCTTGTGCACCAATACTACTGGAGTAGAGAAAGAACTTTGACTCGGTTGAATTATACCAGCCTCTAGCATTTCTGCAACCATACGTTCAATTTCACTCTTTTGGGCATAGGGATATCTGTACGGCCTGATGTTTGGAGGAACACTTCCTGGAATAAGATGAATAGCATGATCATGATCACGCATAGGTGGGACCTTTGGGAGTCTCAAATACCTTGGAATGATTGTCCAGGATTTTTTTGAGATCTGGAGAAATAGATGATTCCGATGTGGAAACATCTAGCGAACATAATTGTGCAATTACACCTCTTTGTTCCTTTTTTAGAAGCTTTGTCATACCATTAGAGCTGATTATCTTTCCTGGTTTCCCTGCAATACCCCTTAATTCAACTTCCTTTCCTTCCGTAGAAAATTTGATGAAAATTTCTTGAAAATTAAAAGCTATTGTACCCAAGGATTGTAGCCATTGGACTCCTAGTACAACATCAGCACCTCCCATTGGAATGGAAAGCATTGGGCTAGTCAATACATATTCTCCCATGGATAGCTTGATATTATGGCACTTTCTAGAGCAATTTATTGTTCCTCCATTTGCAACCATCACTTGACACTCTGGTGCTAGATATAAGAAGCAATTCAATTCTTTTGCTACCTTACAATGAATAAAATTGTGGGTACTTCCTGAATCAATCAACACTATTACCTTTTTCTTCTTGATTTGTCCTTCTATCTTGATGGTTTGAGGAGTGGTAATTCCTGCCAATGCATTACAAGATATGGTCAGATTCATTTCTTCTTTATCTAGGCTTTGTTCTTGGAGTATATCCTCTTCTTTTGACCTTTCTTGCTCCTTTTCTTCTTCCTCTTCACAATCTATGTAGAATAATTTCTTCTCAGCACACTTATGACCTTTAGTGTATTTGTTATCACAACTGTAACAAAGCCCTTTTGCTCTTTTTCTTCCAATTGTTGTGGTGTCAACCTTATAGGTTGTGGAAGACTAGGGCCAACAACACTTCCGTCTTTATAGTTGTGAGTGGTATGCTTCCTGGTTGCCATAATTTTTCTTTCCATTTTTCTTGCTAATCTGAATGCCTTCTCTAATGAATCAGGTTCCCAAAGGCGAACATCATGTTGGATATTATCCTTTAAAGACCCTATGAACACATCAATCCTATGATCCTCTGGAATATTTTTTACCCTTATGTTCAATTTTTGGAACTCCTTAATGTGCTCCATTATTGAACCCTTTTGTTTGAGACTTATCAATTGGCTAAAAAAAGTGTTGCTTTTTGTATCCTCATAATGTGCTATCAATTCTTCCGTAAAAATTTCCCAAGTGATAAATTGTTTATGAGAGCAAAGCCATTGATACCATACAAACTGATTTGGTTCCAAATATAAAGTTGCAATACGTACCTTTTGTGTGTTTTGCACATTATTGAGATCGAAAAATTGCTCCATCTGTAATATCCATGTTGCGAGATCCTTGCCATCAAACTTCCTCATATCGATTTTTGGAATATGGTGGGTCTTCGATCCAACATTAGAGTCTATGAAATCATGATTAAAATTTCTTTTGTTCTCATAATTTTTTTCCTTTACTACCCTTTCACCATTAGTAAGCATTTCTTGTAGAAACTTTGTTAAATATGTCTTCAAATCTGTCTTCAAATCTTCCATGCCTGTCTTCAAATCTTCCATGTTTGTCCTCAAATCTATCTTCAAATCATCCATCTTAGCTTCCACGTCAATCATCTTAGCTTCTATGCCTTTCTTTAAACAGTCCATATTAGCTTCTGCACCTTTCTTTAAACCATCCATCTTAGCTTCTACATCTTTCTTTAAACCATCCATCTTAGATTCTGTTCCTTTTTGTGCAAGGGACAGTTGTTGCACTTGGTCTTGTAATTTTGATATATCATGTTGCATTTCTTCCTCTTCTTCATGAGTTATGCTAGAGCTTTCAGGTTCCTTACTAGGTGTTTGCATTTTCTTTCCTCGGGGCATCAGTTACTGATAATAATGCTCTACTATGTCCTTTGAATTCCTTCAAAATAAATTTCAAACCAATCTTAAGCAAAAATTTAAAAGAATCTACACACCTTTTTTCACTTTGTAGAAGCTCGATATTGCCTCTGATGTATCTCTATACATTCAAATCATCCAGTTCTGAAATTGTGACCTGCAGTAGCCCTCTTTTTCCTCTTTCCAATGCCACCAATCTGATCCAAATTGGATTCTCCAAGGAAGAGTTATGCGAAATCTCCCATAGTGACCTTATTATAGACTAGTTCAGTAGAGCAAACTTGTACTACGTGCCACGAGTCATTGTTTCGACCTTTGGCTCTGAAAAAAATATACAAGAAACTATAGTCCGTCCTCTTTCTATACCTTCTGACGAAATTTCAATCCGATGCTCAGAGAGAAAGTTATGATGATTTTCCCCAGGTCACCTGTTTGGAATGTAATTCAGGAGTCTGCAAAAAGACCAACTTCCTCAGATCATATCTCCGCAAATATAGCACGCAAAGCTCTGAAATTCAGACCCGAGCTTTAGCGCGATGTCTTCTCAATTGGGTTTTTTTTTTAGATTCTTAAACATCGCAGAAAAAAAGCTATAGCGAAAATGCCACGATGACCTATTTGGAGCAGCGAAACCCTAGAATCCAAAGCTCTGATACCAAATGTTATGAAACCATCTCAAGAAAAAGATAGAAAAGATAGATCAACACCTTAAAATTCAGCCTCTTCGAGGGGGAAACCTCCTTTACATTACATAAATGAACAATTCTTGGATGATTCAAATGAAAAAACCTCCTTTCTATATATAGGAGTCTAAGGAGTCACAATATAACCTAGCCGACCTAACAATAATAATATAAAGCCACAAAAATAACAATAGAGGGATTCTATGGGGCACAGTAATAACAATATGGGGATAATAGAGGCACAATAATATTAATAAGGGGTATAATTACAATAGTAATGGGGTAATCACTAGTATTATAGGGACCCAACAGAGGCTCTGTAAGAAAAGTAATAGTACTATCCCAAAACAGACACGTAATATTATAGAAAGAATCATTGATTAATTTGCAAATTAGTTCACAAGATAACAATTGTCATAAAACCAAGTAACAACGCACATTCAAGAAGATGCATACCAAAGTCAATGAAATAGTTCATTTTCATTAGTATGTGTTAATATAAACATGTACCACAAACAATGAAAGAATAGTCTCACAATCATTGACGACATATGCATGAAAGTGTGTCGGTTCCAATAGCTTCATATATTAAGTGAAAGTCCCAAGATAGATCATTACAAATATACAACACTAGCTCCAATAGTGGAACATGAAGTCACCACTTTCTCCTCCGAAGAAATATCTTCTGTCATATGCCAAACTAGAGAAGCCAAGGTGAAAAGTCCAAATTCCTCTCTCTGGAGATATGAGGGTGTATTTATAACAAATGAGGTGACTCTCCAGCTCCCATGTGACTCTTGACCTCCCTCGTGACTCTTGAGCTTCTACTATGACTTTTCAAATTCATATGTGACCTTTAAACTTCTACATGACTTTGGAACTTTCTAGTGACTTTTCACATTCCATGTGGGACCCTTAGGCTTCCACACATTTTACATTTTCTCATTTTTTGGAAATTAGATAATTACATTCCACAAGTGATGTGGAAAAATACATTGACACATATGAATTTTTTGGTGACACTTTGTGAAGCCATGACTTGGAGACAATGACATAAGACTTCATTTATGAATACCAAGCTCTTCTCTTTGTTGTTATAACTTTGGCTTTTTCATGCTAGATCTTTTATTTTACTCCATCTACACCCTCCAAAGGGTCTAGATAAGTGTTGGAACCTTCAATGTCCGCATGGGTTTCCATCTCTTTATCTTGCTCAAGGACCCCTTCATTTTCTTCATGGTGGTTCATTATTTTTCTTCTTCTTCACAAGTGCCTTCGTGTACCCTCTCCTTGATAACCTCCCTTGAGCATCACCCTTCCATGTTGATATGATAACACCTACAAATGAGATCCACTCATGACAAGCCAACATCAGTCCAAAAACCACTTATTCTACATTTGCTTTCTCATGGAAGATGTTGACTGTGATGGGACAATGGGCAAGATTTTTGAGAGAGGAAGACTAGGAACTGTGTAGTTGAGATCAATAGTGACCAAGGGATGACCATTTTGTCCACTGGGAATATGCAATGAATAGTAAGGAGAGTCTCTTCAAGGTTTCTTCGCAATGATAAATTCCAGGAGACAAGGGTGATGAGTTTGTTGACTGAGGATGAAAAATGCATAATTCTTAAGGGATATGGGGAATGGATTGCACAGTTGAGCTTCACAAGGACTGAGGTTTGAATCCAATGTCCACTAGAACTACACAATGTGCAGTGAGGGGTTTCAGTCAACAGGAGAAACATGACTAGCCATTGTAGCTACACAATGCATAGTGATTGAGGAACAAGATCCAATATTGTCTAGTTAAGGACTACAATGAACTATATAGGGACCTATTGTCCACTAGAACTGCTCAATTCTAATAGGAGGCTCACTTGGTGAAGGGATTGCATAGTTGGTTGGTGCAAGTAGTAGAAAATTAGGTCATTGTACCTTGAGGATGCTTAATTCATCATGAAGAGGAGAGAGCCTTTGTATTGTGCAGTTTGTCATTTCAAGGGTCTTTAGAAGACTTAGTTCCCACTATAACAACTATTGGGTTATGTTATATTATTTCCATGACTAGCCCACCTAGTTAACCGGGGGGTTAGAGGCGGGGCAGAGCCCCTCCTTTGTTGTGTCGACTGTGCAACTGGGGGGTCACAGGGGGGTTTTAGGGGGGCGGTTAGCCCCCCTCTACAGGGTCCAGGGTAGCACCCCAGGAATTTTTTTTTTGGACCCTATATTAGGTAGGGCGAACCTACCTATGGTTTTGTGCATGGTTTTTTGCACATGGTATTGGATGCTTCGACATATATATATATATATGTCGAAGCGTCCAATACCATGGACTGAAAACCATATATATATATAGCGTCCAATACCATGGAATGAAAACCATATATATATATAATATATATATATATATGGTTTTCAGTCCATGGTATTGGACGCTTCGACATATATATATATATAGCGTCCAATACCATGGAATGAAAACCATATATAGATATATATATATATATATATATATATATATATATATTGTAACATTGAAAGGAACATAATGAAAAATCAAGTTGGTAGTCCCATTTTGGGATCCAGGGGAAAATCTCTGTGTATATGTGTTTTATGTGTTATGCTCTCACATTGTTTATTTTCTGTGTTTTAGAATTTGTATGCAGGTAATTTCTGTATGGGGTTAAAACCTACATTTGGTATCAGAGCTGTTTTGGCTTTAAGGGGATGCCTTTGCTGCTGAGGGGTTTCGCTCGGGCCTGTGGTAGACCCTGTTCAGTGGGAGATCTGCGAGATCGATTCTAGTGGTGAAAGAAGATGGCGAGCAATGGAAAGATAGAGATCGAGAAATTCAATGGTCATAGTTTTGAGTTATGGAAGCTCAAGACAGAGGATCTGTTGGTGGATAAAGATCAGTGGATTGCGGTAGATCCGGGTACTAAACCAACGGGAGTGTCCGAGTAAGAATGGAAGAAGTTGGATTGGAAGGCTAAGATCACAATATGGTTGTGCGTCTCAAATTCAGTATTGTTGAATGTATCAGGGGAAGCTACGGTGAAGGCTTTGTGGGACAAGTTAGGGACTTTGTACCAATCTAAGTCTCTAGTGAAAATTTTGTATAATCTGAGGATGAAAGATGGAGACTCGGTGACAGAGCATATGAATGCATTTAATACTGTGGTAAGTCAGTTATTGTCTATTGATATCAAAATTTCAGATGAAAATAAGTGAATTAGTTTGTTGTCTTCTCTACCAGATTCGTGGGATAGTCTGGTTATTGCAATAGGTAGCAATGCAACTGCCTTGTAGTTTGATGAAATAGTCTCATCCTTGTTGACAGAGGAGATGAGATGGAAAAATATGGAGATCCATAATGGTGATGCCTTATCTATACGAGGATGGTCTCAGAACAAAAACAAAAATAAGTCATCGAGTGGGAGATCTAAATCTAGAGGGAGATCTAAATCTCTAGGAAAACCTGTAAAGGTGGTGTGCTGGAAATGCGGAAAGGAAGGGCACTACAAAAGGGACTTTAAATCTATAGCTCCTGACAAAGTAAGGGATTTGATGATGCCCCTTCTACAGAGGCGAAAACCACCTCAGATGAAGGTGGGTATGTGTACTTGGCTTCTTCAAGTACACATGTAGATCATGAGGCATGGTTGATTGACTCAGGTGCATCCTTTCACGTCACTCCCCATAGAGATTGGTTATGTGAGTATGAGAAATATGATGGTGGTAATGTCTTCTTGGGGGATGATAGGAAGGCTATAATTGCTGGTTGCAGAAAATTCAAGTTGAGGTTGCAAGGTGGAAGGGTTAGAACACTTCCGGGTGTTCTGCATATTCCTGCATTGGCCAGAAATCTGATTTCTGTAAGCAAGTTGGATGATGCAGGTGTAAAAATAGTGTTCGAGAAAGATACCTGCAAGATGGTTCGGGGATCACTGGTATTGATGCATGGAGTTCAGATTGGAACTCTGTACAAGTTGCAAGGTAGCACTGTTGTTGATGGGTGCAACAATTCTGTGGTTCCTGAAAGTGGACCAGGAAATCTAGTGGTCTCTGAAGAGAAGACCATGCTGTGGCATCAAAGGATTGGAGATATTGGAGAGAAGGACCTTCAAATACTTCATGATAAAGGTATGGTAGAAGGTATGAGTAATGGCTCTCTGGATTTTGATTTCTATGAAAATTGTGTATATGGGAAGCAGAATCGGATGAATTTCCCTTTTGGTGGTAAGAGGGTGAAATAGATATTAGAGCTTGTGCATAGTGATGTGTTTGGACCTGTTAAGGTTTCTTCACTGGGTAAGTTTGTGTACTATGTATCATTTATAGATGACTTTTCAAGGAATATCATGGATATATTTCCTCAAGAAGAAATCTGAAGTCTTTGTCAGGTTTAAAGAATTTAAGGCTCTGGTGGAATACCAGACAGAGAAGAAGATAAAGGTGTTGAGGACAGATAACGGTGGAGAGTTTTGCAGTAAGGAATTTGAAGAATTCTATAAGAAGTGTGGTATATCATGACAGAAGACTACTCGATATACACCTGAGCAAAATGGAGTTGCAGAAAGAATGAAAAAGACGTTGATGGAAAGGGCAAGAAGTATGCTTAGTGGTGTCAGGTTAGGACAAGAATTCTGGGTAGAGGCGGTGGAGACAGCATGTTACCTGGTCAACAGATCACCTTCATCAGTGGTGGAGGATAAGACTCCACAAGAGGTATGGATTGGTAAGAAACCCTCTCTTTCACATCTGAGGGTATTTGGATGTGATGCATATGAACATGTTCCAAAGGAGAAAAGAACAAAGTTGGATAGTAAATCTGAAAAGTGCATCTTTATTGGGTATAAGGATGGTTTAAAGGGTTATAAGCTTTGGAACCCAGTAACAAGGAAGGTTGTGTACAACCGAGATGTGGTGTTCAGAGAGGTGAAAGTTGTTATTAAGGTGAAAGATGTTATTAAACATGAAGTCCAACAAAAGGAACTTGAGAAGATAGAGTTTGAGTTTAAGGAGGAAGAATCAGACTCTACAACAGAAGAGGAATCATAAGATGAAGAGCCACAAACTCCGGGTGTGAGAAGATCAGTTCGAGAAAGAAGGCAACTAGAAAGGTATAGTCCATTAGATTTCTGTTCAAATTTTTCTTTATCTATTACTGATGATGATCCCATAACTGTGAAGGAAGCAGTAGATTCAGAGGATGGCAAACTCTGGAAAGAGGCCATGGTTGATGAAATGGCATCTTTGCACAAAACTGAGGCTTGGGATTTGGTGGAGTTTCGAGCTGGAAGGAGACTCATTGGCAAAAAATGGGTGTTCAAGAAGAAGACAAATGCAGAAGGAAAGGTGGAGAAATACAAAGCTTGGTTGGTAGCAAAAGGTTATTCCCAGGTGTCAGGAATTAAGTTTGGTGATATTTTTTCTCTTGCTGCCAAGGTAGCTTCTATTAGATTACTTTTATCTGTTGTTGCTACTTTTGATTTTGAGGTAGAACAGATGGATGTGAAGACAACATTTCTTCACGGGGATCTAGAAGAGGAGATCTAGATGAAGCAACCTAAAGGTTTTGCAGTGAAGGGTAATAAAGAGCTGGTATGTAAGTTAAAGAAGTCTCTGTATGGGTTAAAACAGTCACCAAGGATGTGGTATCAGAAATTTGATACATTTATACGGGGACTTGGATTCACCAGAAGCAAAGCAGATCACTGTGTGTATTTTAAATTAATTGGTGGCCATGTTATTTATCTGGTCTTGTATGTGGATGATATGTTGCTAGTTGGAAATGATAAAGAAATTATCCAGGATTTGAAGACCCAATTGTCCTCCAAATTCGACATGAAAGATCTTGGTGCTGTAAACTATATTTTGGGCATGGAAATTAAAAGAGATTGGGAAAAGAGGAAGCTCTGGTTAAACCAAAGGAAGTATGTCGAGACAATACTACAGAGGTTTAATATGCAGGACAGTAAACTGGTGAAGGTTCATATTCCTATAGGTGTGAAGTTATTTGCTGAACAGTGTCCCAAGACACAAGAATAGGAAGAGGACATGTCCTGTGTTCCATATGCCAGTGCAGTCAGTAGCCTGATGTACGCGATGGTGTGTACTAGACCAAACATTGCACATGCAGTGGGAGTATTGAGCAGGTTTATGTCAAAACCAGGGGAGGAGCATTGGACAATAGTGAAGTGGGTTTTCAGGTATTTGCATGGCACTAGTGATTATGCTTTGTGCTACCAAGGAAGAACAGGATTGGACAGAGTGTTGAATATTCGTGGCTTTGTTGATGCAGACTGGGCTGGAGATCTGGATTAGAGAAGATCTACAAGTGGGTATGTGTTTAACCTATTTGGAGGTGCAGTCAGTTGGATGAGTAAGAAACAATATGTAGTGGCACTATCAACCACAGAGGCAAAATACATGGTAGCCACTCATGCAAGCAAGGAAGCAGTTTGGTTGCAAAGATTGTGTTCAAGTATGGGGTTAGTACAGGGAGCTATAAGGATAGACTATGATAGCCAAAGTTCAATTTTCTTGGAAAAGAACCCTGCTTATCATTCAAAGACAAAGCACATTGATGTTCAGTATCACTTTGTGAGGGATATGATAGAAGAAAAAAAGGTGTTGCTGGTAAAGGTGGACAATTTGAATAATACTGCAGATGCATTGAAAAAATCTATGAGCTCTGACAAGTTCTCTTGGTGTAGAGAAACAATGGGCATTTTAGGGTTGGATAAATGTCTAAGCTCTCTTATGGCCCCCTGTGGAAATAAAACAACAAGTGGGAGAACATTGGGTTGTGTTATATTCTTTCCACGACTAGCCCACCTAGTTAACTGGGGGATTAGAGGGGGGCAGAGCCCCTCCTTTGTTGCGCCGACTGCGTAGCAGGGGAGTCACATGGGTTTGAGGGGGGCAGTTAGCCCCCCCACGGGGACCAGGGCAGCTCACTGGGAATTTTTTTTTGGACCCTATATTAGGTAGGGCGAACCTACCTATGGTTTTGTGCATGGTTTTTCGCACATGGTTTTGGGCACGATGGTTTTTGGTCCATGGTATTGGATACTTTAGCATGTATATATATGTATTGTAACATTGAAAGGAACATAATGAAAAATCAAGCTAGTAGTCCTAGTTTTTGGATCCAGGGGAAAATCTCTGTGTATATGTGTTTTATGTGTTATGCTCGCATTATTTATTTTCTGTGTTTTAGAATTCGTATGCAGGTAATTTATGTATGGGGTTAAAACCTACAACTACACCATGCACAATGGAGGTAAGCAAGAGTCAGCCTTGGGCAGAGTGACTAAGTGTAAGAAGTAGAGACTTGAGAGACTATGCTTCGGGATTGCACAATGTGTTTATGAAGGAGGTTTTTGTTGGTTTAAGGGGGTTTGACCCAGGTTTAGAGTGTAATTCTCACCAAAAAACCCTCAACCATTGGCCTTTTCAGCAACGACCTACAAGCAGATTGTAGTCTCACCCGAAGCGGTTATGGGAGGTTCCAGAACCAGGTTTCTACAACTAGAGGGATATGCGCGTTGTGGCGCTTGTGTATTCACTTATGTCTTATGCCTATCTAAAGCTTTGTGTACATGAATAACTTTTCACTAATGATTAACATTATAGATTGGTACTTAACGCATAGACATAACAAAAGACAATATAACATGTATTTTTTCACATAATTCAGTAAAAAGCATGCTTAATGATATTAATAACAATAGAGAATGAACATAGAAAGATACAAAATACTTCGCCAAAACTTATATATTAATAAGGATCTCCAATGCATGCACTTCCCTGACCTACGCACCCAACTGTAAGTGGTCTTCACACTCAGCTGCAAATTCTTCAAGGTCTCCATGCACTCAGCTGCGAAGCCTTCCCCAAAAATACAGACTCAAGACAAAGAATAAGAACAATCTATGCTTAGTTAGTTCTTCTATATTCAAAAAAGTATTACATCTTCTTTATATAAAATTCCTTACTACAAGACCATGATCCACATACCATGGATCTGACAAAACAATGGACTATTACCTGAAACCCGTTACAAAATAAGGGACTTTTGACCCACCCCAAATCCCCTAAACACTGCGCGATGAATAGAAATTCACCAGCTCCATGCGCTCTGCTCCTCAAAATGCGGTGTCTTTGACCAAAACTTGGACCAAGTTGGGTTGCGCCCAATAGGCCCCCAACACTCACCCATGACTCGTCCCGAGTCACTCAGTTGCGGTTCCCTGATTTTCGCTATAGTTCCATTGTAAACTGCATTACAATGCTAGACTGTCTCTGCCATTTGTTTCTCCTATTTGCGCACCTCCTCCAACAATGCCTTTGTGGTTGGGCCAACAACGTTCTGCAGTATTTTTGCCTCCTTTTCTTCAATTCTTTGAGCCTTTGTCCACTGTCTGAGATAGTTTGAGGGTGTCATCCTACCATGGATGAGTCCTCTCTTGAAAAAATTCTCCTTCCTACTAAGATCATCTATCTGCTTTTGGAGGTTCTTTCCTTCAGTAATATTGGTGAGTTTCTGCAAGACTGGTAGGGTCTTTACAACTACCAAGCTCTTGTCACATTGGTTTTGCTTCACCTGTAATTCCTCCTCGATATTTTGGATGTTTGGATCCTCCTATAGTGAGGTCAAAATCTGCATCGTGTCATCCAATAATTTCTCGTAGTCCACCACTATGTCAGAGATGCCTTTCAATGTTTCCTTTAAGTCTTTCCTCCTCTGCTCCCAAACTTCTGGTGACGTGATTAGTTGCAGCCTTATTTGTAGCTTCATACTCAAATTTGATCTTCGCCAATGTATTCTTTGATTCCTTTATCGTGAGGGTGAGCTTCGCGACCTTCTCTGCTGGTGGTTCCTCCTCACCGACCTTCACATCCGGGACTATGCTGCAACTATCTTTGATGGATTTTTACAACTATTATTATCACTGACATGCATCATCTCTTTTCTTAGCCACATGCTTCAACTCCTTCTTCAGTGCAACTTTATCCTTTTCCACCTGCATCGTCAACGCCAAGGTTTGTTGTTCTCACTCCTGCAGCTTGGTTGTTAAACTTTGATGGAATTCGTGCAACACCTGAATGGGCAATGTGACAATGTTTATTCTAACGTTATTCCTTGCTTTGGCATGTTCTCTATCCTCTTGTGTGTACCATTGTAGTGCCCTAGCTAGCACCTGCAAAATTCTAATGCCAAATTGTGTTTCTATTCTTTTCTCTACCTGCACTGGCTAAGCTATTTGTTCTGGTTGTTTTTCTACTTGCGGAAACACCTTTAGCTCAGCGATGCACTGTTGTACCTCAACCAATATTGTTCTATATCGATCATCAATTCTATCCCTGGTCTTCATTGTAGTCTCCTGGACCTTCTCTCTGATCTCATCGATGTCCAAATCAATGAGGACAAGCACTTATGCGCCCTTGGACTTATCTACTTTCTGCTTTTTCCTCTTGCCTACCACAATTGTTGTGTCTCTCTTTCTAGGAATAAAATGTGACTCCTATGATACTCTTGCATCACTAAGGGGTTCCTCATGCTCCTACTTTGTTTCCTATATTTCTATCTTTGCATCCTTTCCACTTGTACCTGCATCATGTGGGGTACCCTTCTCTGTTCCAACCGCTCCACCAGGTGGAGTCATCCATTCTTATGGCCATTTTTGTACTACGACAAGCAAATCATCTTCAGTTACTAAGTATGGCAATGGGTGCCATGTCCTAGTTGGGTCCTTCATTTCCTTCACATAGGCTCTGTGGAAGTCCACTTTGAATTCTACAATGTGACAATACTACTTATATAAACTAGGTGATAGCCTTGGATGTTGATTCACCACCATGTGTAGATCCATTTCCATCACCACAAAGAAAATCCTATTCTCTGTTGCACGCATCGGCTCCTTAGTAAACCAGAGGGAAGCATACCTCACTGCTTCACAAACATCCACCTCGACAGATGGAAACTACGAGTCTTCTGGTTCTTTCCACGCAATTAGCGTGATGAGGATTATCAACCAAGCATAGTGGAACATCTTCCCCTCTTCCTATGCTTCCCTGTAGTTTGTCAAAAATTCCTTGCACAGATAGGCAACCTAGTTAAACTAGACTCCTGCGCTGCATTGTGCAACCAAAGATACTATAGCTGCAGGCACCTCATTGGCCCTGCACTTCCTCATTATCTTACTTGCCAATATGTGCATGGAAAAACACACTCCTTGGTCATCAATGGAATTGATGTCATATCCCCATGACTTCTTCACTAGTCTGAACTTTTCCTTCATCATTTGTGCCATCTCCTTGTCCTTATTTTTACCCACAAATTCTTATGCGGGGTCTTTTCCCTAATGATGCAACACTATGATTTTTCTTATTAACATCTCATCGATCGAGATCCTCATCCCTAGCCAAATGCATCCATCATGTAACATTGCAAGGAGTTATCATACACAGATTGTATTGGATGTGCTTTGGCCAAAGTGTGGCACATTCAACATATTCAAGAGGCTTGTTCTCTGCAATCCTGTAGCCCACTACAACAACTACAGCCTCGTGACTCCACATTTTGGGTACTGAACCTGCTTCAGATATCTACTTGGTTCAAATTGAGGGTATTTTCTCTCATCATTAAAGTCCCAGTCTTCCATCTTCAGTTGGGGGATCTTCCCCAACATTTCTTCATCAAACGATACTTCATCCAACAATAATGGAGTGTACATGGTAGTCTTACCCTCCTTTGGTTCCTTAACCGACTTGGCGTTTGGTTTTCTTGGTGGCATATAAGGTGGGAGCACAGCAGGAATCTCTTTGTCCTCTGCCTCCATAATACTCGCTAATCCTTTCTCTACAATTATTCCAACAAGTTCCTCAAAAATCCTCTCAGACATACAATATCTCTCTTCTCTCCATTCTTAGATGAAATTTATCAACTTCTCCAGACAAAAAAGTGTCATATGTGGTGCGAGATATTGCTTTTATAACAAATTTGAATTCCGGCCTCATGATTGCTTCAAGAATTTCTCGTTTAAGGTAGGTATGGGGCTAGATACAACCAACTCTACGTCATAAATTCTCTTCTCGCACGCCCCTTAATGAAAATTTCCTTTTAACTATAGCCTTTTCATTCACACGGTCATTTTTCTAGCCAACTTCGATGAACCTTTTCTTTTGGCCCAATCACCTTTTCTTTGTCGTAGTTCCTTCGGAGTTTGTCATATTCCTGAGTATCACACAATAATCTTCCTTCGATGAAGTCCCTTTTTTACAGAGTAGTTTATAGTCTTGCGCCCACTTTCAACTACAGGTGGCACTAAGACTTCCTTTCCTTCATTTTTTAGTGCGAAGCTCCAAGGACAAAGTCATCCCTATATATATTTAACCTGCTACCATTCACTCGTCCTGGAATCAGATGACCATTCAACTTTGTGAGATGAACTACACCACCATCAATGATGTGCTTGATGATATATGGTCCTAACCAATGTGTTCTAAATTTTCTTGGGAACTTCGCGAATTTGATGTAATATAATAATACAAGATCTACTTCTTGGAATGTCTTCTTCTTGATATGCCTGTCATGCCAGGCTTTCTCCCTTGTTTTTTGTACTTGTTGATGGAACCCTGCTATGAACCTGTCTTCTTCTAGAGCTAGTATTTGTGACATTCTTTCCTTCATTATGTTAGGGTCTGCCATATTTTTGATAG
Organism: Pinus tabuliformis; assembly: GCA_031772625.1. Lineage (NCBI taxonomy): Eukaryota > Viridiplantae > Streptophyta > Pinopsida > Pinales > Pinaceae > Pinus > Pinus tabuliformis. Next base: position 919,629,466 of record CM062804.1, read on the forward strand.
TTGCAATTCTCAAACTTGGCACAATGTATTCCATAGGCATAACTGCCTCATGTCCATATACCAACCTAAATGGTGTCTTCTTTGTCAATTTTTTACATGTTGTTTTATATGCCCACAACACCGCTGGAATTCTCAAATCCAAGTCATCTCTATTCACATTGCATACCTTGGTCAATGCATTCTCCATAATATTATTGAAAGCTTCCACTGTTCTATTTTCTTGAGGATGATAAGGGGTGCTCCTCTAGCGGTAAACCTAAAATTCCTTAGTTAGTGCTTCAATGGTCTTGTTAAAGAAATGTGTGTCTTGCTCATTCATCAAGATCTTTGGAAAACCAAACTTGGATAGTATATATTCAAAGATGAACTTCACAGCAGTTTTCGCGCTGCAATCCCTCACTAGTTTTTCCTCAGCCCATTTTGTCAAATAATCAGTTGCAATGATTATATACCTTGCACCAGTCTTATTTTTCTAGCAGATTGATAGGTCCAACAAAGTTAATAGCCCATTTGTCAATAGCTTGCAAAGTACATGTGGCATTAGTTGCATCTCGTCTCTTCTAGATGGATTTCTTGTTCTTTGACATACATCACATGCTTGACATAATTCTTTTGCATCCTTATGCACTTTGGGCCACCATAGCCTAGCACTCAAGATTTTCTGCGTAGTGGCTTTTCCTGTATAGTTCCCACCTGCGACTCCTCCATGAGCTTTTGTCAGAATACTTTGTCATTTGTGTTTAGGGATGTATCCACACAATAATTCATCTGGTCCCATTTTTTATAAGTGCCCAGCAATAAATGAGAAATTAGCCGCTTGAACCACCAACTCCTTATTTTTCTTCATAGTGTACTCTGTGAGTGCCATCCCTATGGCCAGAAACTGAATAATATCTGCAAAGTGATCATCTTCGACTCTAATTGCGAATAAATATGCATCGAGCAGGTTATCTTTGATATTTGTGGGTTCTTCTCTTGTTCCTATCCTTGATAGATGATTAGGTCCATCATTCAATTTCCCTGACTTCACTACAACTTCGAAGTCATAATCCTAGAATAATAACAACCATCGAAAAATATTTCCTTCTAAAATAGGCTTATTCACCAAATTTTTCAGCACGAAGTGATCAATGTACACTTCGAAATGCACCCCAAACAAGTAATGCTTGAACTTCTGTAATGCATACACCATAGCTAATCCCTCTCTTTCCATCGTGCTATAGTTCTTTTCCACGTTGGATAATTTCCTGCTTGCAAATGCTATGGGATGATCAATTTCGCATGCTCTTGACTGCACTAACACTACACACAATGCTATGCAAGATGCGTCAACATGTACATGGAACTCCTTCTTCCAGTTCAGGAAAACTAGAATAGGTGCAATTACCATCTTCTCTTTCAGCACATCCAAGCTCTTTTGGCACTCTTCGCTCCATTGAAAAGTCACATCTTTCTTCAGCAATTTCTCCATCAGCGTAGTTATCTATGCGTACCCCTTTATAAACTTCATGTACTAGCCAGTGTGTCCCAGTGTCGTGTGCAGTTGTCTCACTGTTTTTGGTGCTGGCAGGTTCACAATAACTACGATCTTTGCAGGATCCACCATTAATCCCTATTTACAAACTACATGTCCCAACAATATACCAAATGGTGCACAAAATATTCACTTATTCAAGTTCAATGAGATCTAGTACTGCCTACATGTATCTAATATCAACATTAAGCTTGCCACATGCTTCTTTAATAGACCAAAGACTGTCCAATCGTCGAAGTATACTTCCAGAAAATTGTGTATATATTCTTTGAAGGCCGCAATTACAACTCTGGAAAATATAGCAGGTGCATTCTTTAATCCAAAAGGCATCACCGTGTATTGATAAGAGCCCCACTCTGTCACAAAAGTCATTTTATGTCTATCTTCTGGTGCAATTCTGATCTAATGGTATCCTAAAAATACATTTGTGAAAGAATAGGCCTCCTATCCTCCTACATTGTCCAATACTTCATCTGTAAATGGTGTAGGGAAGGGGTCATGTAGGCATGCATCATTCAATTTCCTTAAGTCAACACAAATTCTGATTTCCCCTTTTTCCTTCTTTTCCTAAACCACCATGGGAATTACCCATTTAGACTCTTCGACAAGTTCAATTATCCCAGCTGTTAGCATCTTGTCTAATTCTTCTTTCACCTTCTCCTTTTATTTTGGATTTAGTCTATAAGGTCTCTACTTAATAGGCTTCGCATCAGGCTTCAAAGGAATCCTCGTAACTCCCAAATCTCCTAATATGCCCTTCATATCAGAAACATTAGTGGAAAACAACTCTTGATATTCATGCAAGAGATATGTTATCTTGCTAATTGTGTCTTCATGATCCCAGTAATCTCCTATTATTGCGTAGTTTGATTCAGCCTCCGATCCTATATTCACCTTCTTCATCTTCAATGGCTTCATTATATCAAACATCTCTATCTTAGGTCCATTTACTTCGCGACGACCTTCTCATTATTTTATGTCAATATTGCGAGGATCTTCATCCTCTTCAGTAGTGAGATTATAGCATTCCATTACATTATGTATCTGCACAACCCAATCAGGTTGCCATATAACTAGAACTTCATTCTCAAAAATCTTCTTCTTAACTATATTCAGAGTTGCATCTATATGTGGGTAGTCATCTTCAAATCTGAATGTCATTATAAATCTATCAACCATTTCTGCCCAGCTAGTAGTACCATCTCCAGGCTCAGTTTCCAGATACCAATTATGAGGGATTGTCTCCAGGGTATGGATGAAGCCATGCACCCATTCTTCTCGTAAATATCTCCGCAAGCTTCCATATAGAGTTGTATGTGGTCTCTAGGATCATTCTGACCATCATACTTGTCTGCGAGCTCTGTTTCTACTTGACCAAACCTTACTTACATTAACCTTCTACACTTTTCCTAATCTCCTATATTATTCTTATGAGTATCGCACCATCTAGCAAGAGTAGCCCTTAGTGCTTGATCCAGAGCTAACGATATCTGACATTCCAGTACGTGTCTTTCATAATATTTAAAGAAAATGTATATATTACCCAAACCATCATACAAAGGTAAATCAAATACTTCAGTTGTCATACAACGCACTGCTTTAGTGATTCTTGCACATTGCCTTGTAGACACTTCATGCAACCTATTCTGCTAGTTTTCCAATTCCTCTTCTAAATCTAAAGTGCATGAACTATCTTTCTCCCAAGTCAATTTTCCATCTACAGTAGGGTTAATCCATTCCTCTTGTTTTTCTGTTATATGATAAATGTTGTTGATGTCTTTCATGCTATAATCTTCTCTGACAGGTTCAGTATATCTCACTCCCTCCAATGGATCTAATGGCCCAATAACTCTCATATTATTGTTTTCAAATATCATTTGCCTTTCTTCATATTAATTATAGGCATGCTATCAGATGCCCAATCCAATCCAAGCAACACAGGGTAGGGATTACTACCGTCCACAATCTCAATTACTTCAAAGTTAGTGGTAGTGCATACTCCATCAATGTATACCTGACAATATTCCTAGAGGGAAAATATTTTGTTGATTCACCATCTTCAGCTGGATAGTTGACCATTACAACTTCGGCTGACCCATCAATTCCCAAGTTTTTGGCATCAGATTCTAGATCCAAGGTAACTCGATCCATGTCATATTCCCCAATCTGCATTATGAGCCTCATTTCCTTTCAAGTCTGCTTCTTGTGTCTATGTAGATTATTCACTTCGTGCATCTCACTCTGCAGTACCTCTTTAGGAGCACACGAGTCTATCAATTCCTGCAATCCCTCTACAACTTTCTGATTTCTCAACAAATTCATGCAAGTCCGTATAAAAGACTTCAAATATTCATATCCACATGTTGTATCGTAACCGATACCATCTCACAATTATCCTTCTGAGTCAACTGCGCAGTATAGGTCAAGGCCACATCATCCATAAAGCTTCGCCTCACCTCCATGAATACTTTATTTTCCTTCAAGATATCAAATGCAAGATATTTTTCAGTAGTTTTTCTTACCCATGTAGATTCATCTTCCTTTTTCCCATTGTCTTTATCATTTCCAGTCGCATCTCCGCTTCTTGTTACAATGCTAATGCGCGGTTGATCATCCCTTGGCTCAGTGGTCATCATTTGGATATTTGTTGCAGGATGATGGTTTCTTTTCTCCTGCATCTTCGTAATAAGGATATGGAATTATTGTATCACATGATCAAAAGACTTACAATAATTGTAGGTTGTCGTAGGGTTTTGACAGTCTCTTGCATAGTGTCCTGCATGTCCATAGTTATAATAGATAATCTGGCCATGTCCTCGGCCAGTTCCTCCTCCTTCTCCTCATCCTCATCCTTGAAATCCTCCTCGAACAACGTTCTGGCCTAGCTCCTCGTGTGTATGTCCCTCAGCTTGCAGTTTATAAGCATCAACAATGTGCTGCATCATTAAGTCATAACTTCGACAATTTTTCTCATCATGGCCTACTATTCTACAAAAGTTGCAAAATAGTTGTTTCAGAGTCTGCACATAGTTATATAATAGGTAGAAATATTCAGAGCGATGTTGGCCTCTTGTTATACAAATCTTGCACCACAGACCTGGATTTATTGGATTATGCGCTCCACTTACCAATACATCTCTGAACATAGGGCATTGATCCTTATAATGAATCTCTTCTTTGCATTTTGTACACCATACTTCTGATGTGGTCTCTTTACCTTTCTTGAGATCCTACAATTCCAAGATCAAATAGTCTAGTTGACTTTGTATATGTTGTACTCCTGCACGAATATCTCCAATCGATGAAGCTTCCAGCTTCATTGCAATCTCCAATGCTTCAACTTGAGTCACGATCTTTTGTTGTGTCAAAGGTAACCTAATATGTGGTAGTAGCGTGGCTATGAACCATTCTTTATGTTGTTCTGGGGGTATATTAAAGCTTACTTGACCCATCAACACCTTGAATCGCTGATCCAACTCCCACACAGATTCAGTCGTTATCTGTTTGATTTCTTTTAGCTCTGTGATGCACTGTGATTCTGATTTCGACTTCTTGAATTCTAATACCAATGCTTTCTTAATTTCATCCAATGAAGTAGTTGGGTTAGTCATAGAGTATTTCATATAATAGGTTAGCAATCTCTCTCGCAGCGACGTGATGAGTTGCACCTTATTTACATCATCACTAGTGATCTCTCTTGATGTCCATACTACATCAACTACAAACCAGAACTAATTAGGATCCTCTAATCCCAGTCCTTTAAAAATAGGCAACTTAATGTCATTGACCATTTTCCTTCTTGGGGGGCTAGGTGGAGGGGGAGGGGGTGGGGGTGTAGGGGAATTATGGGGAGGGGGATGAGGTGTAAGGAGGGTGGATGGATGGGGAATCCCAAAGATGCCCTGATTCTTCTCAACTCCTAACTTAGACGCACGATCAGGACGAGCAGGGGAATGTCATGGGGTTGTAGGGTTACTTCCTTTTTTTTCACTCTCAGATCCTCCTAACAAGAGGCTATAGCTAGTCTCAATAAAATTCTTCAGATATATTCTGTATTGTTTTCCAGTTCATGTAGACCCTCATTAAGGCTTATTTCCTTTTCGTCCAAACATTAATCTGATTGCATTTGCAAAATCCATTTTCCACAAAATAAAATCTTAATACAGAGATTAAAATATCTTAAGAACTTACCTCGTGGTCTTTTGAAAAATATTTGTTCATCTTCGTTATAGGATATGATCACATTTATCATGAACTTAGTGATAAATCCTCCCAAAATGCTATCGATCTAGAAACAAACAGCCCTTAAGATACGGTTACTAACATTCTTGAGTCGCCATATGAATTTTAATTTCCACTCCTTAGGTTTGTCATTCTTAAAACAAGTCTTATGCTTGGTCAACTTAGATACCCACTCATACAATTCAATGTGGAACAAACCAAAGAGGATTTCATATTTCTCTTCAAAGATATACTTCTACATCTAGTATTCAATTGATAATCAAGGGCTTATGTTCTCCTTTTCCTCAAATTCTCTTTCTTTCTACTCAACCCACTCCCAGATTTCTTTCTTTGGTGGACGCAAAAACATATCCCTTAAGCAGATCCCGACCCCAACAACAAAACATTTTTTTGGTTTAAGGGGGCTTGACCCAGGTTTAGAGTGTTTTGCACACCAACAAAACCCTCAACCACTGGCCATTTTGGAAATTACCTGCAAGAAGATCACAATCTCACCCAAAGCAGTTATGGGAGGTTGCAAAACTAGGTTTCTGCAACCAGAGGGATATGCGCACTGTGGCGCCCATGTATTCGCTTATGTCTTATATCTATCTACAACTTTGCATACATGAATAACTTCCCGCTGATGATTAACCTTACATATTGTTACTTAATGCATAGACATAAAAAATGACAGTATAACATGTATTATTTCACATAATTCAGTAAAAATCATGCATAACGACATTAATAACAACAGAGAATGAACACAGAAAGATACACAATACTTCGCCAAAAAATATTCTTTATTAATTAGGATCTCCAATACAATGTGCACTTCCTTGACCTGTGCAACCAACTACAGGTGGTCTACGCACTCAGTTGTAGACTCTTCAAGGCCTCCATGCACTCAGATGCAGAGCCTTCCCCAAAAATACAAACTCAAGACAAAGAATACGAACAATCTATTCTTAGTTAGTTCTTCTATATTCGATAAAGTATTACATCTTCTTTATATATACTTCCTTACTACAAGACCACAATCCAAATACCATGGATCCGATAAAACAATGGACTAATACTCGAAACTCATTACAAAATAAGGTACTTTTGACCCACCCCAAGGCCCCTAGACACTGTGCGATGAATAGAACTTCGCCAGCTCTGTGCACTCCGCTCTCGAAAATGCGGAGTCTTTGACAAAAACTTGGACAAAGTTGGGTTGCACCCAATAGTTTCCCTTAGGATGTCATAATGCATGTTTATAGAAGGTAAGGATGTCATCATTTCTAGCTAAGAATGTGTTATGTGCTTATCCACTAGCTAAGAGTTCAAGTGTGAAAGATGTAAGGATAAGAGGATCTCCAAATTTGGCTAAGTGTGGGATCAATGGAACATGGGATAACAAAACATGCAAACAAGTCCCGAAAAAATGATCACACACATGTACACCATTGAACACAATCCAAGAGAAAGCACAATACTCAAAATCAACATGCATACCTTTAAATGACAACAAAGTGACACTTATTTCTATGTATAACAATTGAAACGTAGGTTTGCAACACTTATAATACAAATTAAAACACAAGTGTCAAATGCAACCAGAGAAAGTATCTAGCATATGTTCTTATGATAGATATGATCAACTAATGCAAGAGAGTGCACCATAAATGCCTCTAGAGGTACATGAAAGTTCTTTAACAAGATAAGTGGAGATAATTGAAAGCGACACATGCATGAGTGAAAGAAATCAATGTGACACTTGCGACAGTAAGAATTGTTGAGAAATGTAACTAGTATAAGTCTTCATAATTGTTGTCTAGCTCATGACATAATGTAATTATTATGTATTTGTCAAAAAGAAAGAAAAATAAAATTATTAATTTTATAAGCATGGGTTTCATGCTCAAATAATTTTGTTTCTAGGTCTAAGCACCCATTTTGTGCTTTTAGTGTTTGTGCCATGAGTCATTGTCCTTGTCATTATGTATTAGACCCTTCTTGGGCTTATTATGTCCAAGAAAGAAAATTTATTTTGTGTAAAATATCTATGTAAAACTCCTCCATCAATTCAGCCTATCCTTCCTTCTAGTCGGCCTCAAAAAGGCGTGATCCAACCACTACAAATAAGAAGGAACTTGACCTCATTTTCTTACTTACCAAAAAAGTTCAATATACAATAAAAAGGAGGTGCAAAGAGGTGAAGAAGGCTTGAAGAAGAAGGGAAAAAAAAATCATAGCAAGGATAGGAGGAACCCTAGTGAAGGAGAGAAGCTCATTTTTTCTTATTTTTCCCTCACACGTGCAAGATTCTGAGTTGCAGGAGGGGTTGGAAATTGCAGGTTTGCGATAGAGGCCAAAATTCTGAAATTGTAGGGCTGAAATATGTGATTGATGTAGTATTGAAGAAGGATGACTCTTGTTGAATAGAAGTTGATCCTTGTCATCTTGGAAGGGATATATTGGGAGGCTGAATTGGTGGATTGGAGGAGGTATTTGTCTTAGTCAAAAGGTCTTGGTTGTCTCATTTGATTTGGTTTTAAAGGAAGAGAAGATATTTTTTGGGTTTTCCCCTAGAAGAGGGGTTTTGCCCTGGTTAAGAGACTACATATTGTGTCACTTTTTGTTTTGATCTTCATGAATTTAGTTTTGATAGTTGATTGATGATAAGAAGATAAAAGAAGACATAAAATAAGCAATAACAATTCAAATATATCACAAGTAATTATCTAGATAAGGAAATCTTTATGCCTTTTTTTTTATTTTCTAACAAGAATAAGTGAAAATGACACTTGCAAAAGCTAAAGAAAGTTAAAGCGACACATGCAAAAGTGAAATAAAGAAAAATCCACACTTGAAAAGGTGAAATCAAGAAAAAACAACTGTCATGAAAGTGAACACGACATTTACAAAAACAAAAGTGCACAAAAATGATAGTTGAGGAAACTCACCCGAATAATAGTTTAGTAGCAACCGACAGTGAGAGAATGCTCTTTATGCTTCAAAGTGCACATACCTTGAAAGTGAAAGAAGAACTTGAGTGAGCTCCATGGTAGACTCTTTATGCAAGGAAAGAACATATGCAGCTAAGGATCGAGATTCATGAGTGCATGTTAGAAGACCGGGAGTAAAGAGAGAGATGGTTGCTACTAAGAAGTGTAACAAAACTGACTTAAGAAACTACATACTCACTATTGGCTTGAATTTCACACTGACTATTAGAAAAGGATGTGCAAGCACTATCTTTATGTACTACGTAGTCACTACCGCCAAAGATTGCGTAGTCACTATCATCAAGAGTTGTGCAGTTTCTTCCACTAGGCATTGCACAATCACTATCTCTAAGGACCATGCAGGCAATGCATCTTAAGACTACACAAGCCTATCTTCAAGGATAAACATGGACTGATAAGCTTTCTAGAATGAGGTGTTCTTGTGAATGCATCAAAATCCAAGCATGTGTAAGAAAGTGACTTTGATAGTTAGAATCTCACAAGAAAACTTAAGGAATTAGAAAAGCATTAACCAATCATGAAGTTAACTTGAACAACTTGAGATGACAGATCATAAGATCATAAGGAGGCTCTAAAATTCAGGATGTAGGCAATATTTTGGAGGGTGTTTGTCGTAGTGACAATAATTTCTTTTGAGTATTCTTGTCCATTTTTATAATTCTATTCTACAAATTGTAAGACATGTTTACATATTTCTCCTTCTCAAGATGTTTTAAGAATATGATATGATAAAAAAATATGACAATGTACTTATCCTCACATTTGATGTACTTTTGAATTAGGAAAAACAACCTTTTCCATGTATGTTTTAGCGAAGTTATAAATATCCCACTGGTCCAATATGGTTTTGCTTTTGACTTATTTAGAAATGGTGTCCATGCTTTCTCTTTTAATTGCTTGTTTTTTAACCACATTTCTCCAAATTGAGTTAGTCCTATAACTTGTGTCATTATATATTTAGAGAGATATATGGTAAGTTACCAACATTTACACTTTCAACATCAAAGGTATGGGTAAAGACCCTAGTTACCTCAACATTGTATCCATGGAATTTGATGAAAAATACTAACCAACCTGTCTCTTGAATGATTGTCAAACATTAAAAATGTAGTTTTTTAGCTTCAAATTTTGAGGGTTCTATTCTCACTACCATTTTGCGAAATATGTAAAAACCATATAAATATTTTTCAACATTCAAACTTGAGATCTGAAAAATTTACCTCATTCTATTTCAAAAATAGAGAAATAAAAAGAGAAACCCTATGGCTACCACAAAATATTTTATAGACTTCAATGACTTCTAAAATTGCAAGTTAATTTGGTTGAGTTATAGCTCAAAAATTTGAAGTAGCTAAATTTTTTTATTGAGAACCAATTTCATCAACTCATTTTATATAGACATACTTTTAAAAATGACTTCTTCCTAGAAATTCTTAGTGGCATGCCTAATGTTCTTTATTTCCTTCACAATGCTTTATCTCTTTTATTCACAACTTTGTTCATGCTTTCCTTTTCCATGCAGGAAATGACTTCGATTTGGTAACTAACTCTTCTTTCGTTAAAAACATAGAGGAATTCATTGGGTTTGGATGGAAATACGTATACATAGTAGTGGAAACATAAGTCGAAATGAGGATGGCAGAGTATAACGGAAAATAAGGTTTTTTTAAACTTTGAAAACAAAGTATAACTTTTCCAAAAAAGAATGTTGGGATATATAGTTAATGAAGGAAAAGTGTTCAAGAAGGAATTTAATAAGCTTCATGGTTTTTTAAAGTAATAATAAGTGACCAAGATCCAAAATTCACCAGAAAGCCTTGGAAAGGATTATGGAAGATGAGTGAAAAAACACTAATTATGAGTTTCGTCCACAAACGCATGGTCATATAGAAATAGTTAACAAATGTTTTGATACAGGTGTCTGTTGGTGGCCACCCGCCTATCCCACTTGGACCCCCACCACTATTTATTTTAGTTTTTCACTTTCCTAAACTGTAGCACAGTTTACTTTTTTTGGCAGTTTTTTGGTCCCTGAACTTCCAAAGCCGTTTTGAGGCCCTAAACGATGTTCTTTGAGAAAATGGGGGCCAACATGGGTTGTGGACTGATTTTGGCCAGTCAAAAGTTGTATTCCTCAGATAGATATTTCTAACGAGGCATTGTACGCGTCAAACAGAGATCGTATGCCAAAGTTACAACCCCGGGAAGTTGATGTACCAATTTACCCAAATGGGGCCCACAGTTTGGCACTTCATCTCCTAGGGTTAGGTTTTTGGGTGTTTAGGGTTTTCCATTGTTTTTTAATAATAAATAGGCCTTTGAGCCTCATTATAACACAGTTCAGATGCATGTAGTCGCCACATCTCTTCTTAGAGATAAGTTACCATCGCCTGAGCTAGTCTTATTTCCATTCTGTTTGTAAGCATATTTCAGTATTTGATATTAATGAAATGAAGTGTTATTTCTACCGCATCTCTGTATTTATGGTTATATCTGTAATTTGTTGTGTTCTTGTTTAAATCTGTATTAGTGGTATCAGAGCGGTCTGCTTTTTTTTTTGTTTTTCTTTGCATGTCCCCAATGAGGTCGAGATATAGGGAGTTAGGGCTTGAATTGGTCAAGCCTTTGCAAGACGAGCCTCTCAAATCCCGATGGCCTCCCATGACAGATGAAAAGAAATACAATGGAGCAGGAGATCCTATCAAAATATTACTCAAAGAAGCCCTCGAGCGACAAATGAACGTGATGATAGACAACTTTTCCCAGATCCTTCAGGGGCTACCTAGGGGCGACACATCTACTTCCAGCATCTACTCTGGAAGTGCCACACCCTTTAAGGTACAAGTTAACTTTGAAATTCCCATATTTGAGGGTTAGATAGATGCAGATGACATAGATAAATGGTTAAATCTTCTAGAACGATATTTTTCTATTCATGATTTTTTGAGCAGGGAAAAGATCAGTTTTGCACTTCTCAAAGTTTCCCCCCACGTCAAGGACCGGTGGGAAACCTACTACGAGCAGAAGGGTGAAAGTACGGTCTCACTATTTTCAACCACACCCACTTGGAATTCATTCTGGGATGCCATCAAGGAGCAGTACTACCCTGTCAGAATCTACGAGGATAAATACATAAAGTAGACCACACTGTGGCAGGGAAGGGACCAAGACGTGCCAGAGTTTACCAATATTTTTCATACCCTTCGCACAAATTTGGGTATCAAGGATTCTGAGCGGCATTTGGTACTCAAATACTGTGGTTGACTACACAGGTACATCTAGGATGAGATGGAGTTTGTGGACATCTCCTCGCTTGGCACGACGTACCGATATGTTGTCAAGATCGAGCAAAAATTTAAACAAAATAAGCGAGACTTTGGAACTGCGAATCCAAAGAACAAAGGACAAAACCAAGGTGGGGTGATCCAATACAGCTTGTCAAAGTTGCAAGAAAATAACACCACCATGAAGTCAAAGAAGGACACAGGAAAGTGTTGTGAGTTCCATAAGAGCCCCACTCATAACACAAGTGAATGTCGGGCCAAGCAGTCTTTGGTAGCAGAGTTGAAGGTTTGAGAATCATATGCATGTTCTGACCTCGAGTTAGAACTCGACAAGAGGAATGAAAAAGGGATGTAGATTATTGGTGCGGAGCCCAACGCCACTGTTGCCACCGCCCAGATACAGAAGAATGAGCCCGAAGATCCAAAGGAGGGGGAGCGTCTTTTCCACTCACAAATGTGGGTGAAGGGTTCACCGTTGCAATTCATTGTCAACAGTGGCAACCAATAGAACCTCATTTCAGTAGAGGTCTTGAAGCGGTTGGGCCTACTGACCATACCACGCCCATAGCCATATAGCATCGGGTGGCTTCACCAAGGAAGAGATCTCTGATTCAGCCAGTAGTTTTGCCTTCCCTATAACATCAAGCCCTTCACAGATGAGGTATTGTGTGATGTTGCTCCTCTCGATGTTTGTGATGTATTATTAGGACAACCATACTTATGGAAGTGACATGTTGTATATGAGTCTAGACCTCACTCTGTGATTATTTCTTTGGGTAATACGTTATACAGAATACTAGAGGTAGCCCCACTTACTGCCACCTCTTTGATCTCCGTTAAGAAATGCAGTAAAATCATCTCCCAGACTAGGAAATTTATTTTCTTTCTAGTTCGCTCTCAAAGTAAGGGGAAGATTGTAGCCACATCCATGGTCCCCGGGAAGGGTTCCTCCACGCAGCAGAAGCAGGAGGATACAATCATTAAAGAATACAAGGACATCTTCTCCTCACCCATAGGGGTACCATTGCATTGTCAGGTCAAGCATTCATTTGATCTAACTCCCGGAGCACCTCTACCCAACGGGCTGATATATCATCACTCCATTGTGTAAAATGCCAAGTACAAGAAGCGACATGATCAACATCGGGTGCCACACAAGTTTCAGGTGGGAAACAAAGTCTGGTTGCATTTGCAGAAAGAACGCCTTACAAGAGCCCATCAGAAGCTCAGACCACTTCGATGTGGTCCTTACACCAGTACCAAGGTTGTGGGAAACAATGCTTTGTAGCACAGTATTCCCCCATTCCTTGGCTTGCACCGAGTGTTCAATGTGGACCACCCTCGATTATGCTTCCTAGCATAATTGGACACATTAGAGATTGTAGAACATCTCACCAGGGACCAAGTTCAGCAGAAGTTTCCCCTTCTCATGGAGGCCCTCAATGCAATGGAGATAATTTCTTCCTAAGGGGGGAGGAATGATCCAGGTGGATGTTGGTGGCCACCCGCCTATCCCACTTGGACCCCTACCACTGTTTACTTCAGTTTTTCAGTTTCCTAAATTGTAGCATAGTTTACTATTTTTGGCAGTTTTTTGGGTACTGAACTTATGGAGCCATTTTGAGGCCCAATCAAAAGTTGTATTCCTTAGATAGATATTTCTAACGAGGTATTTTACGTGTCAAACGAAGATCGTATGCTAAAGTTACAATCCCAGGAAGTTGATGTACCAATTCACCCAAACGGGGCCCATAGTTTGGCGCTTCATCTCCTAGGGTTAGGTTTTTGGATGTTTAGGGTTTTCCATTGTTTCTCAATAATAAATAGGCCTTTGAGTCTCATTGTAACATAGTTCAGAGGCATGTAGCCGCCACATCTCTTCTCAGAGATTTGATATTAATGAAATGAAGTGTTATTTCTGTTGCATCTCTATATTTATGGTTATATCAGTAATTTGTTGTGTTCCTGTTTAAATCCGGATCATGTATTTACAATTATTTATGATGTTATTATTTAGACAATAAATATCAATGGATGAAGTGGCTTTCTCTAGCAGAATGGTGGTAAAATACTATGTATCACACTTCTACTAAAATGTTCCCATTTAAGTAACTTTATGGATATTAGTTCCTAATATCTCATACTTTTTGTAATATAATTCTAACGTACAAAAAACATATTCACATATGTAAAAGATCAAATAAAATTTAACAATTCTTAAGTGAAACCTTCAAATAGTGCAAAAAACGTTGAAGGAACAAGAAAATCAACATCAAAGTAAGAGCTACCTAACCTATCATCTCTCATCTTCCATCCATCATCTATCATATCTCTTCCCAAATACCTTACCTATCATCTTTCATCCATCATGCATCTTGATCTTGAAAGAAAACTCAAGTTTAATTATTGATGGTCATGTTCATCCTAATATATCTCCTTATTGTTTACCCCCTTTAATCATCCTCAAGAGGGGCACAAAAATAGTGTCTTATTAATTATTATCAAGTTCTAGATAATACTATATTCCAAACTTGATATCCATTTCCCTATATCAATCATATTCTATATTGGATAAAAGGTGCTCAATATTTCACAAACATGGCCCTTGCCTTTGGATAATAGTGGGTGGAAATTGAGCCTTGTGACAACTGGAATACTACATCCAAAAAAATTTATTTGTATGAATATTTACTGATTCCATATGGAATCACTAATACCCCATTCAATTTTATATGGCTCTTTAGTGACATTTTTCACCCACATTTGGAAAAAATCGTTATGGTTTATTTAGATGACATTCTCATATTTAGCCACACTTGGGAAGAGAATTTATAACATGTGTGTCTCACTCTAGATCTACTATGTACCTATAATTTGTATATAAATATCATCCTAGATCCATCTTGACCTCAGATCTATCAAGCACTGAAAGGGATCAAATCTCTCAAGATGCAAACATTTTTTTTGGGTTCAAAACATCAGGAAAGGTTTGAACCTCAAGAGATTCGATCCCTCTCGGTGCTTGATAGATTCAATAGTACAATGGATCTCGATTGGTTTTAGTTGTGTGCAGCCATGGAAAATTTGTTGAACAACGAATTATTCTGATCATTTTAAATATCCTAATTATGTATAATATTAATTTGGTCATTTTAATTTTAAATTTTCTTAGTTACCTTAGTTTGTTGAGATGATAGAGACTATTAAACTTGAATGATGAAAATTGATGAAATAAAAATTTTGAATGCAAAGTGAAAATGTAAAAGTGTTGAATGATATAAAATGTGAATAATAAGAATGTAGTCAATTATAAATAATCTTCATTTTGATCAATCTCAAAATAATTTATTCTATTGTTCTTATTGTCACACCTGTTAGTTTTGTCATCTTTTCATATGGATCATATGAAAAGGGAAATTGAAATCGTAGACCATTCAAATATTTAACTCGATATATTGCAGTAAACATCATACCTTGTCTTCTTCATCTCCAATATTAATAGTAGCTTTCTCCAAATTCAATCAATGTGATTTATGAAGTGTTAAGCCCCAAGTAAGTTTCAATGTTAGTTGTTTTCTGTTACCTCATTTGAATGCAAAGTGACTAACAATGTTGAATGATGGAATAATAAGAATATATCCAATTACAAATAGTTTATAGTTTCAAAAAGCAAACACTTAAGGTAAGTGAATATTTTATTTAAGATGAAAATTCAAGTATTTTATTCATTATTGAATTACGCAACACATAAATCAATGCAAGTTGTCAATATTTTTTTTCTTACACTGAAATTAGTGCACACTATAATCTAATTATTTTGAAATTAATGTACATCATACATCTAGTTACATCAAATTAGAAATCATCTATGCTGAAATTAATGATCTAGCACAAGCATTCAAATAGAATTAAAAATCAACATCTACACTAAAATCAATGCATCTAGTGCAATCAATCAAATCGGATTAGAAATCAGCGTCTACATTGAAATCAATGCATCTAGTGCAAGCAATCATATAGTATTAGAAATCAACATCTACCCTGAAATCAATGCATCTAATTCAGTGAAAACCCAAAATATTCATGTCTTTCTAAATCCAACTTCTTTTACCTTTTGTAAAATCCTTACTTCCTCTTCCTCTTCCTCTATGGTTAATAATAATGTTTAGTATTATATAATAATATATAATATCTGCATTTATCTATGTGTCTCTTTCTTCTTTCCTCTTTCTCATCCCTCCATATCTCTCTTTCTATCTCCCCTCGCCATATATATATGTGTGTGTGCGTGTGTGTCCCTCCCTACCTCTCTATGTCTTTCTCTTCTTCCCTCCTGTATCTTCATCTGTCTGTCCTTATTCGTCTCTATATTTTGTTCTCTCTTGGATTGTTCCTGGAAACAAGAAAAAACCCCAACGAAATCCAATGAGGATCCAATGATCCTCTCGCTTTAGGTTGGAGACCAACCTTCTCCAACCATAAGAGGTATTCCATGTATTTGGTATTATCTATATATATTTTCTATAATAGCGAATAAAAATAGCTAGATTATACATTAAAAAATATTTTAAGAAAATATAGATGGGAAGGCTTACAATATTTGAAACTTATTAAATAAAGAGATCATTAATGACAAAAAATGAAAATTCCAAATATGCATCATGATCCATACATAACATGATGGTTAGAAATGAAATTAAAATTAAAATAACAATGAAAGAGAAATAAGAAAGGTTAGAACATATATATATATATATAACAAATTGAAGTGTGCAATAAAATCATACGATATCATGTATATATATCATTTCAACTTGTTACAAATAAATCATAATGTTGACTTAAATATTTATAAATAGTATATATTTAAGAAATATTAAATCAATAATATGTATGAATGATTAACAATGTCATTATGGCATGTCATCATAAATCATTTGTGTATGCCAGTAAAAAGAGATAAAGTAAAAGAACAACAAAGTAAAAAAAAAACAAAACAATAACTCGTATGTATTAGTATTCAAATTAAATGTGCAAGGAAATCATAGATATCGTGTATCCATATGATTCCTACCTGCAACATGTCACTCAAATTTTGATTTAAAACCTCTAAATAGTATATATTTAAGAAGTATTAAATCAAATATGTATGAAATAATAATTGTATCATTATATGAAATCAATAATCTTTCATGTTTACTAGTAAATACAAATATAAAATAAACAAGAACACATAAAAGAAAACACAATGAATCATAATAGAATATATTAAAACATCACAGTCATAATGAAATAGACCACTACATCATGTATTTTATGCCTTTAAAACGATAAGGTTTCATGTCCAAATCCTACCATCCCATGATCTAATGATCTAAAGATCTAAAGATAACCCTAATTTCATAACTTCAACTCCTTTTATTTCCTGGAAAGTTAGTTTTCTAACTTTCCCATTATATAACTAATCTTTTAATATTACAATGCTTTTACTTTTAATCATTCTTTAGTTTTTTATCGTTTGTTAATTTCTTCTCTATTATGCTCCTGTATGATTTGCTTAGATCAATTAATCCATCTTCAATCATCCTCCCTGGATCATAAAAAGAGGATTAGTTTCATAAAATTTACATAATAATTTTATCATAGAATAAAACAAATTTATTTCCTTCATTTTCTTACATGGCTACATCGTTATTTTCTTGAAATACTCTTGAAGAAAATTTTATAGGCAGCTATATACACTTTTTGTACCTCTCTTATGATAATAAGGTTATCTTTATTTGAAGGTAAATATTTATTTTAACACAAGTAAAATTATATTGAACTTATGCTTATGTTAAATTTGTATCTTAAATTAATTTTTATATGTTAAAATCCACGAAAAGTGGAGAACCCTAGAAAAAATATGAATAGGTTTAGTGTTTAATTTTAATATAAGTTTTTTACTAATTTTATCAAACCAATCCAAAAGAGAGAAAAATTTTGAGGATAAAGATGGATGATTAAATTTAGTATTGGGTGGATAGGCATCAAGGAGTGAAAATGTGATTTTGGAGTTTGGTATATCCAAGGGTTGAAAATTGATGAGATTAACAAGAATTGATGAGATTAACAAGAGTAAAACACATCAAGTAGAAAGATGGATGTGTATTAATTCTTGTTTTAAATATCGATGGTATTTCAAACATTTGAATGTATTAAAACAAGGAAATATTCATATCCGTAGCTCAAGTGGTTACCATTATATAAAAATAATTTTATTTTAAAATAGAATTCACTCTTAAGTAATATTTTAATAATTTAGTTCGGTGTATTTACTTTTTATCCCATCACCTTATTATATGTTTTATGGATCATGTTATTTTATTTCTTTAATATAGAATAACATTAATGTTATTTTAGGATTTTGTATAAGTATTAAGATATATATAAGTATATTTAGATACATACGCTTCTATATGTTGTATAATAAGTTAAAGGTAGATGATTTTATGACTTAGGCTTTGAGAGGGGAGATTTTTTTTATTAAACTTCAAAAGATTAAGGTAAGATTTAAATGTAAGGGGTAGGTTAGGATAGCAAAAAATATTTTTAAGAGACAAAACAAGGCTAGAAGTAACATGATAAAGGCTCATGTGAAGTAGAATTTACAAAGGTAGCTAAGTTTTTAAAGAGGGTCAAATTGAGCTACAACATTCAGTTCCTACCAGGGATGGTGTCTCCCTATGAGATAACAAGAATCGTAGAGTCTATGTGTATTAAAAATCAAGAATGTATCAAGAATATCTACCAATAGATAGGTAAATGTGTTACAAATCTATCTCGTTCGTAATTTTTTACCTCTAAATCTTCATAGTATGTAGGAGATATTGTCCATGCATGATCCCAAGATTAAAATCACATGGCATGAGTAACGAATCCTACCTATGTTTATAAAAAATTTATATGTTCGATCAAAATTTTCATTGTCATTAGAGTATTTTAGAAAGTTAATTGTATTAATCACTGTGAAATTATTGACATGATTTTAACCTCAGTAATTGGATCAGAATGACTTCATCAGTCAAATGCATCATACAACTTTATTTCCTTGACTATCATGTTACTTAATTTCTGACATGGCATACTGACCGTTGATCATATCACAGCTAAGCCATTAAATATCATCATATTTCAAGAGAGATATTATCGAGCTCCTGAGTTGCAATATGATATGGAATAATGATTGTTAGATTAAAAATTTTCTAACCATTGGATCCCATCAGATGGAAAAGGTGTTGTTAATAGTCGCCTATGTTGTGATCCAATGTGACCTGTCAGTCGCTGGATCATATGAACGAAAGTTGTTCGATCGAATTGAAACATGACAAGAGTGTTAACCTTTTCATAATTCATTTCAAAATATGAAACCTAAACCATTGATTAATAGTGAATGTTAAAGAACCAGGCAACTTAATAAGGTTTCACCTTTTATCCACTTTTTCTTGTCCTTTAAATTATGAGGTGCCAAAAAGGGTGTTAACATCATCTATCTTCTATTTTTGTTGGGAATTGCATTATTTTCATTGTTATAAAAGCAATAAAACATCCTTACGATTCAAAACTATGTATTTCTTTATCAAAGAGACAAGACGAAATTTCTAATGCAGAAAGATACAAACCCTAATGTATCCCATAAAATGAGTGAAAAATACTTCACATATTAATGTCCCATTTGACCAGCAACAAGAATGACATCATGATTTATTATATAAGATCCCGGTATAAAGGTTGATGAGTCTAATCATTATTAATATAGAGGAAATTTGTTCATACCCTTTAGTCTACTCAAGAAATTATGGTAATAAATTAGATCACATTGATCATAGCTTGATATGTGTCTTGTCCTTCATTTGAGTAGTTCAAAACCATATATAAATGATTTCATTCTTACAGTTTCTAATTAAGAGATTGTAAAATTTATGGTACTAGTTTTAGAAGCAAAAGTATGACATTCATCTCAAAGTAAAGTTCAAATAACACTATTGATACTAGTTATTAGGGATTTTTGTTTCCCCTTTTGTGTACACTACATGAGTTTCTAGAATAATACATTGCTCTTTTACCAGCGAGCGTCCATAGCCCCAACAAAATCAAACAATATCCTGACTAAAGAAATTTCATCAATTTTTCATTCACATATAAGCATATGTTGTAGAAGCTTCAATTTTCTTTCATTGTAAATAATAATGGGATGATTACGCGTTGGGATTTGACCCAATACCATTAATCTTGCTTCATTGCCAACGAGTGTTTATAGCCCTAGTAGAGATATAAACATTCCCCACTTTCAATAAACTTAAATAATTATGGGACGATTATGCACTAGGATAACCTAATACCACAGTTATTTATCTACTACTAGCGTGCATCCATATCCCTGGCAGAGTTATTTGATTTGGTCAAGAAATACTCAACATGAACTTTGAAACTAGTAGGGAGGTGATGTCTAAGCCTTTTCAACAAAACTAATTACCCTTCAACCTTCTGGTATGAATAAAATCTTTAGTGACGTTTCCTAAACTCATCGATATGATATATGCTAAGGAAGGACCTTCAATTTATAAATCATTCTTGCTCAGATCACTTAAGGTTTTTAAGATGTGATGATTTCATATTTATTCATTATATGTTTCACAACCATAAAGTATATGTAATCAAAATTGTAAAAGGTTTATTTATGTACACAATTTATATATATTTGTGTTATCAATAGCAAAATTGATCAAAAGAAAAAAAAAAATCCAATGAAACTAGGTTAAAAGCTTACCAGCTGCATACCTCCTAACTCTGGGCTTCATGCCTATAAAAAATAGTAATATTTTAAGTGGATTAAAAAAGGAGTAGGTTATCTCAACTAACTTGCTTCCAAAAAATAAGTATATTTCTAGGTAATAATATGTTGATGTTCTTTGAAAAACCTTGTCCATCTAGTATTCCACAAAGTCATAGTACTTTGTGTCAATGTTTAATTGATCAAACCTTTCAAGCATAAAGTTTCCTGCAATGATTTCATAGGAATACCTTTCATAGATTCCCTTCACATTGCTTTATGAAATTTTAACAAGGTTAGTCCGAATGTAATTTAGATTCTTATGGAAATTTTTCATATTATGATTGTTATAAGAAAAAGGGAAATCAAGACTGTCAAATTCATCATCCTCTATATAACTATCATAGATAGGTTCTGTTGGGGCTTGGCTTTTCCCAATTTTGACACCTTTTTTCTATACTTTCCCTCTCCCATTTTGACTATCTTTAATCCCTACTATGCCTATCTCGGTTATAATACTTGTGTTTTTTCCAAAAGGGTGTCGTAGGCTGAAGGTATGCAAATTAATACTAAAAAGCATCTTTCACCTTAACTTTGAGTATTCCTTAGCTAGATGTTCGTTATTTTATTACCATGCCAACTAATCTCGAGTTCTTGTGCAGATTTGCTTTGATTCAGAAACAAACCCATAATTCCTGTAGACAATTGTGCGATCTTATTTCCTGCAAACACTCTAGATTTCCTACAGTTGTGGATTTCCTGTAACTGCGCAGATTTCCTGCAGCAAAATCAACAGTTAGCTATGTTCCATGAATATCTAAGTCCAGCGGGAACATGGGTTTTGCGTGGAATATAACATATATGGTTGCTATCCTATTGGCCTTCTCAGATCTTCCAACAACACCACCCAGATTCAGAAGTCTTCTCTCGTTGGCCGTTTGGAGGAACAGCTACAACCATGTAACGAGTTTTGTGTAATCCATGATTTCAGTCATGGATTAGACCCAGTATGGCTAAAAATGATATATTGTAACAGATCTGTTAGCCACTGGCTTATATTAGCGCCTCCTTTATTTTGAGCCATATATGGGCTTTGTAAATGTATAAATTATGTCCTAGTTCCGATGATAGGGGTGGTTAGAGTGTTGGGTTGGTTTAAGCACTGACTGTGTATCAGATTGTACTCCATTATATTTTTAGATTAATATAAAGATATATGTTGTGTCCATTGCAATGAGAAAGCTCTTCTAATTTGAAGGGGTTTTGAGTAAGGGAGGGCCCCCTTTGCTTACAACTCCCATAGTTTAGTCTTTATGTATTTTATTTATGTTATGTAGCAATAATTCATTTTTACAGCTAATGTACTCTTTTGAATATATATCAACAACATTGGATTAATTGAATTAGTTTCCTATTCATGTGTGGAATTCAGTTAATGAAGATTTGATTTCTCATGTTGATTGAATTTCTGAATTTTCTGTAAGTTGATTTCTATATATTTTCCTAATCATCATCAGCAATTTTAAGAGCTGTAGAGGGAAGTTTTATCCACTCTATAGCCTTTGCTGCTAAGTGATTGATGCAGGAAAGAGTCATTGGTTTTGTATGATTGGTTAGTTAGATTAATCAACACTTACAGTATTAGGCCTGCATATACTTTGCATGCATCTCACAAGCTTACCTGCCCGAGTTGATGATTTATATTTAATCAAATTATAATGCTATAATTTGACTCAACATTTTGGCGCCGTTGTCAGGGAGGTGCTAAAGGGATAATACTAAAGTGTTTTTTATTACATGCATTGTTTGGAATTTTTCAGGACTGGGGGAGTCGAAGTGGTAAGACGAAGGGCAAAGCCCACGCACTGGAGGAGGTCATAAATTTGACAAAAGACGTGTCTAGATTATTTGGTAAGTATTTTCTTTTGAATTTGTTTTCATAGTAGATGATTGGGTCCAACATCTACAAATGTCTTTTGTGGTGGTGTGAGCACCACTTTATTTACTAATACACTTGCAAGGAAAAATAAGTCTGCAAGAAATAAGGCAGCAAGAGAAGAAGATTCTGGTTAGAAGGTCTGTGGTCCTAAAAAGAGCCCAGAACATATTCCTGCTTCTACTGTAGTAGCTTTTGCAGGAAAATATTTTGTTGATGCCCATTTTGAATCTCCTGTCATAAGGAAAACAATATCTCTCCTCAGTGGTCAACCTGAAAAGGAATTCCTTGGCAATCATGTTCAAGAACCAGAAATCCAAACCATTGATTCTGCATGATCTACAGTCTACAAAGCCCCCACTTCCTTTTGGTCCAGAATGGCCCATGAAGAGGGGATTGGTCACACAGATGGATACAATGAGAAGGAAGAAGAACTGGTCACATTTGAATTCCCTATCAGGGAGGCTGGTGGAGCTACTCAGATGAAGAATATTCCTCCTTCAGCCTTGCCTAACTTTCGTGGGGTTCCCAGTGAAGATCTTGATGCCTTTCTATTCGAATTCGATGTGTTATGCAAGAGCTATGACTATTCTTCCAATGCTCAGAAGCTGAAGTTATTTCCTACAACATTGAAGGATGCAACTCTCAGGTGGTTCATGGGGTTGGCTTCAAACTCCATTACAACTTGGGAGGAAATGAAAAAGGTATTCTTAAGAAAGTATCAAGATTATTGCAAGACTAGGGACCTCAGAGAAGAGATATTTGGCATGACTCAGAAGGAGGGGGAGAGTCTTGAGGACTTGGTGGAGAGATTTCAGTATAATCTGCAGAGGTCTAAAATGAATCAACTAAGCAAGGATACTAAAAGAACAATTTTGCTCAGAGAAATCAGACCAGAATCTCTGGAGATTTTGAATCTGATGGGAGGAGGTGACATATCAAAGTTGGGCTATGATGAAGTATGTGAGATATGTCATTGATATTCAAGAGGAAATTCTAAAGTTGGAGGAGGAATAAGAGATACTACTTCCAAGCTTGTCAAGTCAGTTGTTGGAGCTAGAGTAACCAGAGCTGAAATGGGTAATTTATTTGAAAATTTTAAGACTGATATTCTTAGCACATTATCTTCTCAATTGGATTTTTTGTAGGTTAAGAAGAAATAGGAAAAATAGGAGGAACTAGAAAAATCCCTGGTTGTGTTCTGTTTGAAATACAGGAAGAAGCATGCCTTGAGGGAATGTCCTATAGATAGCATAGAGATATGCTGAATCTGTGAAGTAGAACACTCCATTGATCAATGCCCTTCACTTCCTAAAATCAAAGCAACATATCTAGTAGATCAAGGAGTTGTCAACACACTTTATGCAATGGAACCTCAAAGACCATGGAAACCATGTGCTGCAGGTATGGCTCAGTCACATTTTCAAGTTCCTTATAATCAAAATCAGATGTGGAATATTCCAATGCCCTGACAGACCTGGCCTCCACAATAGCCTTGGTAGGGGAAATTTTCTTACCCTACCACTCAGAATTTTCCTTCTCAAAAATTTTATCCTCCGTAGCCTACACAACAACAAATGATTCAACCTCAACAACAACAGCTTCAGTTTCCTGCCCCACCAAATAAACCTCATCCTATGCAACTTCCTACCCAACTAGTGTCTAACCCCAATAATAAAACCATCCAATCCACTCACAACATTGGATTGGTCACCTATCCCACTTTTCCTACCTACTGTATTGCACCACAGTCGCTGTAGGAAATTTCTGTTCCTGTGTTACAGGAATTTCTTGTGTCACTGCAGGAAATCTAGTTGAGGTCAGGAAAAGTGGTGAATCAGCTCGGAAGAATTGAAGAGATTGTAGAGGAAGACTCTCTAGAAATGCTTGAAGTTGAAACCACACCTGAACCAACAGAACAACCTACTTCAAGGCCACAAGAACCTTCCTCATCCCATACAATCCAACCTCCTTTTCCAGAGAGGTTGGAAATGAGACTAAAGCAGCCCGAGTTTGATCTTGTGTCTGAATTAAGAAATGTATGCATTAAGATCCCATTGCTGCAATAAATTAAAGATATCCCAATCTATGCTAAAACAATAAGGGAGATATGTTCCAAGAGACCAGGAAGACAAAAGAAAGAGCTCTCTACAATTCAAGGTGGAAAGATTACAAGTTTAATGTCTACCGGATTTGTTACTGAAAAATATGCAAACCTTGGAATCCCTGTGGTTACCACCTTTATCAATGGACAACCTATAAAAATTACTTTAATTGATTTAGGTGCAGACATTAATGTGATGATTATGGAGACCTTATCTAGAATAGGAACCTTTGACTTATTTCCTACTCCTACCATGTTAGAATTAGCAGACAGGTCTAAGGTAAAGCTAGAGGGGGTATTAGAAGACATTGTCATCTCATTAGATTCCTGGAAGTACCCTGCATATTTTTATGTTCTTCAACCCAAAAATAACTTAGGAGGGCATCCTTTGATCTTGGGGAGACCATGGTTAGCCACGGCAGATGCTTATATAGGGTGTAGGTCCGGAAATATGACCATCACTCATGGGACTGAAATAAAGCACATTAATTTGTATCCCCCCACTCAACCTCTCTTGAGATCAAAAAATACACATTGGGTTGAAGAAGAAGAGCATGATTCAGAATGCACACATACTCTTGTTGAAACGTTGGTTCTTGAACCAGCATTCTCCCAACTGTGAAATACCACATTCTCGTGCTACCAAACCCTCGGTCAACCTGAATTGAACATCCCCAACTTGAGCCTTATCGTTGTTCAAGTTCAGGGCGAAAGATTTTGTCACCTCTGAGTTGTGGCTGCTGAATCGCTGGAAAAATGGCAGCCACCCTACTCTTTCCAATCTCACCTTGCTGCGAGGGTCGACCTCCAGAAACTCAGGCCCTTGCAGCTCAAAGTAGACGGGGGCATGTAGTTTCAACATGGTGAAAGACTGGAAGACAGGGTGTATGCACTTCTTTGGAAATATCGGCTTAAGCTTTGTAACAGACTCACGTGACAAGGGAGGGCTTATTATAGAAAGTGATCGCAAAGCACAGGATTTTCGAGAGACGGGTCGTGATCATGATTGTCATCATGATCCGACCTATAGGAAGATATGGGGAGTACGTATAATGGTCGTGTCAGAATCATGGTGATCAAGCAAGGAGTTGGAGTCATAATATACTAGATTACGGCTGCGTTTTTCCGCAAGGGTGACCATAGCCGAAAAATCATACAAATAATTAAAAATAAAAGCGTTAATTACCCTTTACCTCAAGTGTCCCGTAATCTAGTATATTATGACTCCAGCTCCTTGCTTGATCACCATGATTCTGACACGACCATTATACGTACTCCCCATATCTTCCTGTAGGTCGGATCATGATGACAATCATGATCACGACCCGTCTCTCGAAAATCCCGTGCTTTGCGATCACTTTCTATAATAAGCCCTCCCTTGTCACGTGAGTCTGTTACAAAGCTTAAGCCGATATTTCCAAAGAAGTGCATACACCCTGTCTTCCAGTCTTTCACCATGTTGAAACTACATGCCCCCGTCTGCTTTGAGCTGCAAGGGCCTGAGTTGCTGGAGGTCGACCCTCGCAGCAAGGTGAGATTGGAAAGAGTAGGGTGGCTGCCATTTTTCTAGCGATTCAACAGCCACAACTCAGAGGTGACAAAATCTTTCGCCTTGAACTTGAACAGCGATAAGGCTCAAGTTGGGGATGTTCAATTCAGGTTGACCGAGGGTTTGGTACCACGAGAATGTGGTATTTCATAGTTGGGAGAATGCTGGTTCAAGAACCAACGTTTCAACAAGAGTATGTGCGCATCCTTCCTCCACAGAGAGCATTTGGACCCCGACTAGAGTAAGGGAATCTCATAGGATTTCTTGAAGAGTAAGTATTGGAACTTATTGTTTTTCCTGCAGAAATACATCATGTGTGAAGGTCGCTTCGGGCTTGCATTCATGTTTCATATTCGGCTCCTCGCCCATTTCCATGATGAGCCGCTAAATTTTCCCTATTACTTGAGGATGTCGTTGATGAAGATGTTTACGACTGCCAAGGAGAGGGGGGCTAATTTAGAGGAAAACCTCTACCACCACGGGGTGGTGAAAATGATCTTGGAGGAGGTTTTGGAAGATAAAAAGCAGACATGGGAGGAGTTCTTGGACGAAAATTATTTTGCAGAGAATGAGGATTCTGATTCCTTAGATTCTATGGAGGAAGAACCGACAGACAAACGGAGATAAAAGTCGTGGACACGTGGGATACAAATAAAAGGGAAGGAAGAGGAGAAAAACTTTAACCCTTTAGAGTCTACAACAAAAAAACCAATGGAAAAAGCAAAGAAAAAGTCACAGACTCAAAAGCCACTAGTAAATAAGGAAAAGAGGGATGGCCTCAGCTCTCTAAAGCCCAATAAGAAGAAATCCGAAGAAAAACCAAAGAAAAAGAAGAAGCCTCAGACCCTCGGGCTACAAACGAAGAAAGCGGAAAAAGATGACGAGGTGGTGGTGATAGGGGAGATTGTGGGCCAAAAGCCCAAGTCAAAGAATGGTACTTCCACCTCAAAAAAAAGGTTTACCAAAAGCCAGGTTGTTCAGCTAACAATAAAAGATACTGCAGATACAGAAGTATTGCCCGAGACACCGGATAAGAAGAAGGAGAAACACCATGGCCCACCCAAAGGTAAAGAGAAGATCGAGTCAGTTGAGTTTATTGGTGAGGAATCGATGTCCTTTCAGGACTCCCCGCTGCATGGAAGCGGGAAGAACACAGAAGAGGAACAACAAGCAAAGGAGGACCTTGGGTCCCCTCAATCTCTCCAAGGACATCAGGGAGGGGAAGTAACCCCTTAGAAGAGACGGTCTCCACAGGAATTGGAAGAAATCATCACTGAGTTCACCATTTTAGAGAGAGCTTTGAGAAAGGAAAACGAGACCCTGAAGGAGAACAGCCTGCGTATCTAGAAGGAGCATGAAGAGTGGGTCAAGAAAATGACCCAAATGATGAAAAAGAAGCAGGCCAAGATCGACCATATGAAAAAGAAGAACGAATTGTACAAGGGACAAATTCCTGCAGAATCCAGCGGTAACCAATTGAACCAATTGGTAGAGGTAGCAGATCAGTTGGCTATAGTAGATGCAACTCAAGATAAGGAATGATTTCCTTTTTCTTTTTGAGGAGATGCAACAATTTTTCTTGCATAAGGGGCATGAAAGGACTTAGGTGTGGGGGAGATGTTGGGGCTTGGTTTTGCCCAATTTTGACACCTTTTTCTATACTTTCTCTCTCCTATTTTGACTATCTTTAACCCCTACTATGCCTATCAGGGTTATAATACTTATGTTTCTGTCAAAAGGGTGTCGTAGGCTGAAGGTATGCAAATTAATACTAAAAAGCGTATTTTACCTTAACTTTGAGTATTCCTTAGCTAGTTGTTCGTTATTTTATTACCATGCCAACTAATCTCAAGTTCCTGTGTATATTTTCTTTTATTCGGAAACATGCCCATAATTCCTGCAGACAATTGTGCGATCTTATTTCCTGCAAACACTCTGGATTTCCTGTAGTCACGTATTTCCTGTAACTGCGCAGATTTCCTACAACAACATCAGTGGTTAGCCATGTTCCATGAATATCTAAATCCAACGAGAACATGGGTTTTTTAGGGAATATATCACATATGGTTTTCTATCCTATTGGCCTTCTCAGATCTACCAACAACACCACCCAGATTCTGAAGTCTTCTTTCGTTGGCCGTTTGGAGAAATAGCTACAGCCATGTAACGCGTTTCGTCTAATCCATGCTTTCAGTCATGGATTAGACCCAGTATGGCTAAAATGATATATTGTAATAGATTTGTTAGCCAATGGCTTAGATTAGCAGGCTCCTTTATTTTGAGCCATATATGGGCTTTGTGAATGTATAAATTTTGTCTTAGCTCCGATGATAGGGGTGGTTATAGTGCTGGGTTGGTTTCAGCACTAACTGTCTATCAGATTGTACTCGACTGTATTTTCATATTAATATAAAGATATATGTTTTGTCCATTGCAGTGAGAAAGCTCTTCTAATTTGAAGGGGTTGCGAGTAAGGGAGGGCCCCCTTTGCTCACAACTCTCGTAGTTTAGTCTTTATGTATTTTATTTATGTTATGTAGCAATAAGTCGTGTTTACAACTAATGTACTCTTTCGAATATATATCAACAACACTGGATTAATTGAATTAGTTTCTTGTTCATGTGTGGAATTCAGTTAATGAAGATTTGATTTCTCATGTTGATTGAATTTCTGAATTTGCTGTAAGTTGATTTCTATATCTTTTCCTAATCATCATCAGCAATTTTAAGAGCTATAGAGGGAATTTTTATCCAATCTATAGCCTTTGTTTCTAAGTGATTGATGCGGGAAAGATTCATTAGTTTTATATGATTGGTTAGTTAGATTAATCAACACTTATAGTATTAGGCCTAAATATACTTTGCATGCATCTCACAAGCTTACTTGCCCGAGTTGATGATTTATGTTTAATCAAATTATAATGCTATAATTTGACTCAACGGGTTCATTATTATGAAAATGGAAAAGTGTTGTGTTAGTTACATGCCCATGTTGATTATGCTTATTAGTATCAAATCTATCATAGTTACATAATGATTGTAAAACAAATCTTGTATATGAATCATCACCTATTTCAAGATTGTGACAGAGAATTAATTGTTCATCATCATATTCATTCTTATCACTCAGAATTTTCTTTAGAAGTTATTAGAAGAAAGAAAATGACCGAGGTAACCACAAACCAACTTTGGAGCATAGGCTCTAGCCAACCTATGGCTCAAAGAGGGCTCTCTCTATATGATTTAGCTTTGTTTGCTGGGATTTCAGGCTAGTTATGAATGTTCAGGGGGTTTTTTTTATTTGTATTGAAGATTGGATGGTGGAATCCTTGAAACAGATGGATAGAATGATGTCTTCAGACCATTGGGATATGGATTCAACAGAAGGGCGGCAGAACTGGATCAACTCACTAAAGCGAATGTTCAAAGGCAAGCTAGTAGAGTAAAGTGCAGGTCTTTGGGAACAGGAGGGTGAAATGGTTGTAATCAGGGTGAGAGAGAAATTAAGAATTCTAAGACTGAGATATAAATGAGGAATAGAGGGTAATTGAAAGCAAAGTTCACTTAAGAATCCTTTGATATGGATTAGAAAGAAACAACCTAAACTAAGGAGAAATTAAGAATTCCTTAACTTAGATATCAGTAGAAAACATTCAAATGCATAACCGTTAAAACAGAGTGTAATTAAACAAATTCTGAGATATTGTTCTAGTTATATCATTTAGATTCACAAATACATTAAATATTGTGGAAAAACTTTAAGAAAAATAATAACAACATGAGAAAATACTTGTCTGCACTTCACTCAACACATGAATCTTGTGAAATATCTTGTCTTTATTCATCAATCCAGCTTGATGGCTCCGTCAATGATACAATAGCTTTACAGTCTTTTGATCAAGAAGTATATAGAAATGTCTAAAAATCCACCCTACATACTTTGAATTGTGAAGTATTCTAACAAAAATTATTACAAAATATCTCAAACTGACTTGAGATTTAATCTAGGAAATACATATATCTTCTTACATGAAGATAGAGACAGCTATTGAACTGCTTTCATGTTGTCCCATTTATTTTTGTATTGCTGGCCTTTATGGTTTGGTTTTTAGCCCTTTATGATCTTTGTTGTTTGAAATTTCACGCTGGAGGTTTTAGTCACTTGAGGCTTTTTCCTGATACTCTTTGACACTAATACTCTTTGACCCTGCTGACTTGTCTTTATCTTTTCACCTGGCTGTCTTGCTTTTAGCTTTTTACTGCAATTTTCTTACAGTAAATCAGTCAATTTTTCCCACCATTCAACGTCGGGTAATTTGATATTCAACATCCTTCTATATATTTCATCTGCCTTAGTGTACTTAGCAAAAGTAGGCTTAATGATGAATAAGTGTTTTACCTCATGTTGGAGGAAAAACAAGTTTTCAAACATTTGGTAAAGAAGCTTGCATGTTGGCAATGCCTTTATTGATGATGTACTGACCTGTTCTTTAGCTAGCTCTCTGATTTTGTTGTCATAATCCTATTGTGTCATGAGCTTGTCATTTATGACCAAGGGACTGGGTAACCCTTTCTCTCTCAAAAAACTTGGCCATAAATCTATCAACTACTACCTGCATATTTTTACACTTGTCCTCAAAGTTTAACATTAAGTTTCTCTTGGAAAGGACCTTTCTTACCTCCAAAATGGTTTTTGCCGTGTCTTCTATTTCAAATTCCTGAAGTTCATACTTGTTTTTACTGTTGAGGAAGTGGATAAGTCTGGTTGCATCTTTAGGCATGTCTCCTAATTCTTCCTTGACTCGTTGGATAGCTTCTGTAGCTATCTTTATTAGATCTATCTGTTCAAAAATTACTTGAATGGATAGCCAAATATCATTGACAAAGTCAATGATATTGGCCCATAATAGTTCCTTGGATTGCCCAAGGGGTTCCTTTAGTGTTAGATCTTTCTTAATGGCCTTTAACCTTTCATTCACTCTAGTTGCTTTCTGCACTTCTTCCTTGTGCATGATCTTGGCAAGCTTGTAATCAGTTTCCAAGCTTGTCACCTTTTCCTTCAACTTATTCATCTCTGTAGCCTGTATGGACATTTCCTCCATGGCTCTGACCAACTTTGCTACTTCTTCACCTGATGCACCTGCTGCTGATGTAGACTCTATTGAAACTGGTTGTGCTGTAGGCATAGGAGCTGTGGGAGCCAATGAGGCTGCCAATGTGGAAGGGACTGCTGTTGAGACTGTTGGGATGACATTTGCAGATGTAGTGGCAATATCACTTTGCTTTAATTGGATTAAAGTGTCCAATTCCTTCTCTGTCTCCCTTAATTGATCATTTAGTTTCAGGACTAGATCCATCAATTCTTCATGTCTAGTCTAGTTCTCCAAAACTTCCAGTGTTTAAGGATGCTGCAACGGAGGTATCTTCAATTGTTTTTTAAGTGTTGCAATGTCATCATTCTTTTTCTTAATCAGTTGCTCAGTGGATTTAATGTCTTTGGGATCATGTCCCAATTCAATCACTAAGTCTTCCAAAGACTTAATTCTGGTGTCTTTGGCCTGTGAGGAGGCCTTCTCTAACTGATATTGAGCTGAGATATTGCTCAATGAATTTTGCAACTGATGAGCAGCTATGGCTTTACCTATGAGGGTGGAGTAAATCATCTCTCCAGCCTGTTTGTGTAATTCAATTTGGTCAATGGGATGAATATCCCTTGCCAATACCTCAAAGTCAATCTTTTTGTAGTCTGGTGATGTCCTTGGCTATTGTGCAGTTGGTTTTATGAAGGACATCTATAGTTTTCCCTCTTTGATGTCAAAAGCTAACATCAACCTGGTCTGATTGGTAGGTGTGAGTTTGAGATACTAAGCATAAGTTTGGGCCTTCAGTTTCTCATTTCTCATCTTGATCTCTTTATATCTATCTTTTATATCCTTATCCTTATCAGCAGGCCTACTGAATGAGGATACTTCTACACTTAGCTGTCTTTCCAAAATCTGGGTCTATGATGTGGATGGTCCTTTTGTTTCCTCAGATGGAGCTGTGCCTTTACTTTTGTCCAGCTCAGTATCAGTTATTTCTACTGAGCCTTCTGTGTCTTCCTGCTCTAAAACAAGATTTAGCCTAGGCCTTTTTCTCTGACTGGTCTCATATTGTATATTTGATGTGCCCATTCCTAAACTTGAGGGTTCCTCTCTAGTACTGAGCCTTCTGTGTCTTCCTGCTCTAAAACAAGATTTAGCCTAGGCCTTTTTCTCTGACTGGTCTCATATTGTATATTTGATGTGCCCATTCCTGAACTTGAGGGTTCCTCTCTAGTCCTTTTGGGGTACTTTTCCTCATTCTGAGGATTCTGCATGATAGGAGGGGTGCTCATGGTTCTTTTTAGTTGTTCAAGTACCTGCAGAAACGAGCTCTCATCAAGCTATCTTTCTAAGTCAATTAAGGTATTCTCTACATCTACCTTTGTGTTATCCCTGTTTACAAGAGTGTTTTCCACCCATTCATACTGATTTGCATATCTTTCAATCTTTGGTATGGGATGATGAATGTAAGGCACCAATTTGACCTTTTGTCTAAGTTTAGTCATAAACCCCTGGGGGTCATATCTCCATATGAAATTGTTTTGGAACTTCATTTGTTGTAGAATCTTATCTGCTTCCTACCCTGCTTCTCTAGAGTTGCAAATGAAGGGGCCTAACTGGTTTTTTACTTTGAATTGAGATCTTTTCTTGGCTGAGACAAAAGTGATCTCGTCAAAGTTCATTATCTGTCTATAGTACTCTAGAGAAAATAACCTCATGGGGAGGTATTTGGGCAGTTTATATGGTGCAAGCTGGCAACTATAGATTCTTATCTCTGTGTGATTTTGGTAAAGGTACCAATCTCCCACTTTTCTTTGTTTAGACAACTGAATCACCCTTTTGATCTCTTGACTTATTCTGGGTGGAGGGCTTCCTATGAGCATGGTCATGATTGGATGAACAAAAGAATCAATGAAATTTGTATAGGTATATGGTGATTGAAACTCATGGAAGAGTGGGGTCCAAAATATGACAGACTTGGGTTGTCCTCTAGTATCCAACTTTTGAAGAGTGAAAGGAAATCTATCTGGCTGATAGTATAGGAACATATGGTAGAGAACAAATGAGTATTTAAATACTCTCTCATTGTGCATTCTGGTGCACTGTTCATTCATTCTTTCAGCTATGAACTGGGCATAATCATACACAACAACAGGAGGCTTTCCTAGGGTGTAATTGGACATGAAGGCCAGGATAAGCTCATCAATAAATTCATTAGTGGTGTAGCCTAGAATAAATGATATCATGGTAATGATTTGTTTGCCCCTTTCAGAGAACATGTGATCCAGGAGGCTCCAGAGAGACACACAGGACAAAGATGGATAAAAAATAAAGTGTTTGGATCATGCTCGAACTAGGACCATATCGAATACCTCGTCGTCCTGATCGTGGTGGTGCGAATGGCTCATCAAACCGAGCTTGTATGCGAAAGATAGAGCTATTCAAAGTTTGACATGACAAGGGAAAAGTGGGGCCCATAGTATGCCACATGGCATCCCAGTAAGTAGGTGGGGCCCACATGGCAGCCCATCAACCATTGACACTTGGAATTCTCTCATTTGTCTCCTAAACTTGCATAAGAGACAAAATCGTTTCAATATAGTTATTACAATAACTATATAAAACCATCCAAACCCATGGTTTCGGGATCGGTGTCAACAAACCCCGCTGAACCCTTTAAAACAACATTATCACAAATGGCAACAATGACATGGTTTCAGGATCGGCGGCAATAAACCTTGCCGAACCCTTTAAAACCACCATATCACAATAATCGCAACCGTATCATATATATATATATATATATATATATATATATATATATATATATATTGTTCAAAACTGTTGTATTAAGGGGCGTGCGCGGGCCATCGGCAACGGACCTAGCCCAAACCCCAACGGTCGCACCCATTATATATATGCCACCGATAAAATATCGTCGATATGTATGTCGGCGTAACCCCTGATAAAGGCATTGATACCTCCGTAGCGCTAACCGCCGATAAGTGCGGTCACCGATATGGATATCGGCAAAGTCTCGAATATCGCGCCGATTTACTCAGCTCTGATCATTGCCGAACGTCGACTGTGATTTATGCGCGGCGATAATGGATTAATGCGGAGTTTAAGGGGCGAGCCACCCAAAGTGGACCCGACCCCTATTTCAAACACATTAATGGTTAAAAAGTTATATAGGGAAGAGGAGGGATTTGACCCCCCCACCTCTCTGTAACCATAAGCCTCTTTTACCATCAAGCCAACAGCCAATTTGTTGGAAAATCCGCTGATGAATTTTATTTAAACTCAGGCTTTTCCCTCTGCATGCAGTTCGAGGAGGAGAGAGACTACAGGCACAGATTTCGAGGCAGAATGCAAGCACGGATTTCAAGGCAGTGAATTAATTAATATTTTAATGCAGGAACCATGAATTTTGCAAGAGGGCAAAATTCTCACTTTGTCAGAATTTGACAAGTTTTATATGGTTTTTACACCTCTCATCGCCACGAACAGAATCGTGTTGTTCGTTTATTCATTAGAGGTCTTCATTTTCCAGTTAGTTCCAGAATGCACGTGGAACCATGATTTCAGCGAAAACATGGAGCGGAACCATGAGCCATGAAATTTTCCCAAGGAGGTAAAATTTTGACATTTTAGAATATAGTCAAGTTTATACTTGTTTTTCATGGTTTTCCGCAGGGATTGCAATGGAGAGATCAGATTCTCCATCTGAGTTGCAGATTTACAGTCCATCCATGGAACAGAATCTTTGAGGAATCCCAGGGGAATCTAGGAGATTCCTTGAGCCCAGAATTCTCAACTTCTTAGAATTCAGATTTTGGACAGTCGATTCAGCACTACTCGACACCACAAATTTGATGGTGGCTTTAGATTTATTATTCTCTCATTTCTTCTTCTAGTCACTTTTCTAAGTGCCAGTGCAGATGTCCACATTCATGTGTGAGCAACCATCTTCATGAGATCGATGCCTTGAGAGCAATGGTCTGAGCAGCTTTAG
Organism: Pinus tabuliformis; assembly: GCA_031772625.1. Lineage (NCBI taxonomy): Eukaryota > Viridiplantae > Streptophyta > Pinopsida > Pinales > Pinaceae > Pinus > Pinus tabuliformis. The sequence continues at coordinate 919,665,022 of CM062804.1, forward strand.
CAGTGTGACATCCACTTCTTCAGATGGCCCTTGGTTGTGAGGTATATGATGTGTTCATGTACTTCTTCTTTCTGCATTATGTTGTACAGATCCATGATTGATGTTGATGCAGGATCTTGTTTATTACATGTTGTCATGATTCCTTGCTTGATTTGATGCGGAATCTTTCTATGTGATGTACTTTTTGTCATAACTCTTCATGTTATGCTCTGAGATCCCTTGTTGTATGTTGTTGGGATACTCTTGTTGTCGTCATGCATGTGTTTTACTTTTGACATCCCTTTTGTGCCATGTTGGCAGGATGCGCACCATGCATGTTTTTGTGTCATACTGATAGGAGTCTTTTGATTGATAGTTCTAGCTGTGGAACATCTCTTAGAGCCACTCCTGTGTGAGGGCATTCTTCCTTGTATGATCAAGACATCACCTCTTGTGTACATCACCTTTATTGATAGCACTTAATGCAACGGCCTACACCATCTTGACACCGGGGCCCGGAGACGTAGTCCCTCCTGGACGAACTCTGTTATCAATGGCTTATGTTTTCATGTGCTGATGATTGTTATGTTCCTCTTCTTTATAGTCTGCAGCTGTATTTGTTAATGTTCTTTTTAAAAATTCAATTTTAACACATCACGAAAGTAAAAGGTCTTGGAAAGGTCCTTCTTCAGACCCCGACTTGGATCAAGTAGTATCAGAGCGATCTTTGCGTTGATGTGAATTGCAACGTGAACAATGATAGAGGATGAAAGAGCCATGTACAAGACCATGCTTAACATTTCCAAGAAAGTGGAAATTGTGTATAAAACTATACAAAAAGAAACAGAGGAAAAGGAGCGATTACAACTTCAGTTGAAAGCCACAGAAGAGCCCATGAAAGAACTGAAGCAAGACAGACATAATCTTCAAACAGAGAATGATGAATTGAAGATGCATCTACATGAAGAGAAAGAGGAGAAGCAGAGTTTTCTACTACAACTACAAGCAAAGGACAAGGCCTTGGAAAAGCTACAGCGAGACGCATGTGAGGTAAAAAGTAGTTCTCCATCTTCGTGTATGTTTCCTGATGATGATTTCGCTGTGTTTGAAAATCATACTATAGGAATTGGCTCCAAACTGTTAAAGAGAATGGGGTATGAAAGAAAAGGCTTGGGTGTTAATGGCCAAGGCATTGTCAACCCCATCCAAGTAGAGGAATTACCCCGTCAGGCAGGACTTGGGTATGTCAGGAAAGAAGTTGGGGAATGCACTGAGACAACAAGCAAACCACCAACAATGGATGATGAGCAGCCCTCATCAGTTCTTTCCAAATTGAAATAGAAGGTAAAAGACGTTGATTTCCTTTTGATTTCATATTCTCATAGTATGATGTCTGTTGGAGATTTGGAGATCCCAATTACAGGGACAAACATGAGTCTCCTTACAAAGACGAGGCACGAGGAGAAAGAAGAACTTGGTGTTAATAACCAAGGCATCACTCAACCTTTGGAGGTTGTGCATGAACATCCATTTGCAGGCTCGAGATACACTAAAGGAGAGTGCTCAAAGGTGTCAGATTCGTCCGAGACATCGTCAAGGAAAGAGAATGATGGGAAAACATCCCCATCATCCCATGGCAGTTTCCATTGCAAGGAGAGAGTTGAGGCAAGCTCTCATCGCCATACTAACATTAGAGACAACAAAGGAAGGTATAATCACTTTCGATCTTCGAATGTTCATTTTGATTATGATCATGTTGTTAATAATGAATGAAGACAAAGGCATCGAAAAACATGCACTTTTTGTGATTTACCTAACCATACCTTTTCTAAGTGTTGGAAAAGAATGGAAACACTCATGCGGCATGAAAGACCCTCTCAATAGCATGAAAAGAAATAGGTTAAGCAAATATGGAGGAAGAAAGCCTACTACAGTCATTGTGACAGAAATGGACATCAAAGAGCCACTTGTTGGAGGCTCCATCCAGAATAGTGCCTTAAAGACAAAGCGTTGGTGCGTGAACCAAGAAGAGTAGTTATTCGACAAGTAAAACCACCTCAGGGAGGTGACCCATTCACATTTATCAGTGAGAAATGGTTTTTTTGACATGATGTCATTTCATGGTCATTATTTTGTAAATCATTTGTTGCATTTTTTAGTGTAAAAGTGATGATGTGTTTTCCATCACTTGGTCAGCGACAATGATGTCTAGTCATGTTTCGAGTCGTATTTTGAGTTGCTTGTTAAAACTCTAAAAGTGATGTTATGTTTCCTTCACTTTTCAAAACAATAGTGTCTGGCCTTATGAATGTAAATCATCTGTTGCAGTGAGGATGTGTTTTCCATCACTTTTTGAAGCAACCATGATGAGTTGGCCTTGTTGTCATAGCTGGGGTATTATGTCCATCTTGTTGTAAACTTGACCACCGAGTATGTGTTATAAACTTGTGGCAAGTATGGTACGTTTGGGTCTTTAGTTTGGTCATGTCATTCAAAGCATGTAATTTTCAAACAATGTACTACAGGTTGCAGAAGTAGCGGGTGTTGGCTCATCGCTAAAGGCTCCGAAGAATAAAGGTGAAGGAGATGGAAGCGAGACCTTTTCAAGACATTTGTGATGCAGACAGGGTACAAAGAAAGATGTAGATTATTTTTCATGCTTTTGGAGGACCAAAAGATCCTCAGTGGGGAGGATTGATCTAGGAGGCTCCAGAGAGACACACAGGAAAAAGATGGCTCAAAAATCAAAGTGTTTGGATTATGCTCGAACCAAGACCAGATCAAAGACCTCGTCGTCCTGATTGTGGTGGTGTGAACGACTCGTCAAACCGAGATTGTATGCGAAAGATAGAGCTCTTCAAAGTTTGACATGACAGGGGAAAAGTGGGGCCCACATTATGCCACATGGCATCCTAGTAAGAAAGTGGGGCCCACATGGTAGCGCATCAACCATTGACACTTGGCATTCTCTCATTTGTCTCCTAAACCTGCATAAGAGACAAAATCGTTTCAATATAGTTATTATAATAAATATATAAAACCATCCAAACCCATGGTTTCAGGATCGGCGGCAACAAACGCCACCGAACCCTTTAAAACCACCATATCACAATAATCACAACCGTATCATATATATATATATATATATTGTTCAAAATTGTTGTATTAAGGGGTGGGTGCGGGCCATCGGCGGCAGACCGGCCCAAACCCCAACGGTCACACCCATTATATATATATGCCGTCGATAAAATATCGCCGATATGTATGTCGGCGTAACCCCTGATAAAGGCACCAATACCTCCACAGCGCCGACCGCCGATAAGTGTGATCGCCGATATGGATATCGGCGAAGTTCGAATATCGCGCTGATTTACTCGGCTCCAATCCTTGCTGACCACTGATTGCGATTTATGCGCACCGATATATGTCTATATATATGTTAACGTTGATAATGGATTAATGCGGAGTTTAAGGGGCAGGCCACCCAAAGCAGACCCGACCCCTATTTCAAAGACATTTATGGTTAAAAAGTTATATAGGGAAGAGGCGGGATTTTCTCCCAACCTCTCTGTAACCATAAGCCTCTTTTACCATCAGGGCAACGACCTATTTGTTGGAAAATCCGTAGATGAATTTTATTTAAACTCTAGATTTTCCCTCTGCATGCAATTCGAGGAGGAGAGAGACTACAGGCATGGATTTCAAGGCAGTGAATTAATTAATATTTTAATGCAGGAACCATGAATTTTGCAAGAGGGAAAAATTCTCACTTTGTCAGAATTTGACAAGTTTTATATGGTTTTTACACCTCTCATCACCACGAACACAATGGTGCTATTTGTTTCTTCATCAGAGGTTTGCATTTTCTAGTTAGTTCCAGAATGCACGTGGAACCATGATTTCAGCAAAAACATGGAGCGGAACCATGAGCCATGAAATTTTCCCAAGGAGGTAAAATTTTGACATTTCAAAATAGAGTCAAGTTTATACTTGTTTTTCATGGTTTTCCGTAGGGATTGCAATGGAAAGATTAGATTCGCCATCTAAGTTGCAGATTTACAGTCCATCCATGGAATGGAATCTTTGAGGAATCCCGGGGGAATCTAGGAGATTCCTTGAGCCCAGAATTCTTAGCTTCTTAGAATTCATATTTTGGACAGTCGATTCAGCACTACTCGACGCCACAAATCTGATGGTGGCTTCAGATTTCTTATTCTCTCATTTCTTCTTCTAGTCACTTTTCTAAGTGCTAGTGCAGATGTCCACATTCATGTGCGAGTAGCCATCTTCATGAGATTGATCCCATGTTTACCTTTGTCTTCCCTCCTTGAATCCCACTTGAGCACCTTGTCACCAAAGTAGAAATCTTCAGCCTTGGTTCTTCTATCAAAAATCTCTTTAATCTTTTCCTGCACAACTTGAGACCTGACATAGACCTCTTCTCTGGTTTGTTGTAGATGAATAGTTTGGTTGATCCTTATTTGGATACTATTTGGTTCAACCCTTAATTCTTGAAGTATCTTCATTACTGGTACTCCCAAAGAGGATGGAAAGACAACTTCCATCCCATAAACTAGTTGATAGGGAGAAGTATCAATTGATTTATTAGTAGTCAATTTATCTGCCCACAAGGCATTGACTAGATTTTTATTACAAGTTTTCTTATTTTCCTCTAGTAACTTCTTGAAGATGTTTACTAGGCTTTTGTTTGAGGATTATGCCAGTCCATTACCTGGAGGGTAATAGGCAGTAGAATGGCCCAGGGTGATATGATACTTATTGTAGAAATCTATCATTCTTTTGCATTTAAAGGCTAATGCATTATCAGTAATGAGCTTAGTTGGACATCCAAATCTTGATAGAATATTTGTTTCAAGGAAGGTTATGATAACAGTGTCTATGGCTTCCCTTGAAGGTATGGCCTCTATCCATTTTGTGAAGTAGTATGTGGCTGTGAGGATCCATTTGTGTTGGGCAGAGGAGGGTGGGTGAATTTCACCAATGAAGTCTAAACTCCATTGCTTTCTATAGAGATTGACTTGAAGGGTAAAGGTAAGAGCTTTTTATTCCCCTCAAAAATTTGACATTTGTGACAGGAGGTCACATATTTTTTGCATCAGCAAACAATGTAGGCCAGTAGAAGCCATCTCTAAGGATTTTATATGTAGTGGTCTTCTAGTAAAGGTGTCCTCCACAGTCACCTACATGAAACTCTTGCAAAATCTTGTCAGCCTTATCTTTTAATAAGAAATTGAGAAGAATACCTTCATGATTTCTCCAAAACAAAGCATTGTCTAATATACAAAATTTCAAGGATTTTATCTTCAAAAACCTGCTTTTGATAATTCAGGAAGAGCCTGTAAATTCAATAAAACATAAATAATATCAGCATAACAAGGTGATTCAATAAAGGCTTAGTTGATTAGTGGAGTCGCCATCTCCTCTTCATTATCTATCGCTGCAATAAAGTTTATATCCAAGGCCTGATAGTTCGATTCAGCCATGAATTGGGCTAAACCTTGGCCCTTGATTAATTTAGTAGGTTTGATTTCTATATCATACTCTAAAATAGTAGCAGTCCACTTTCCCCTATTTCCATCAGGACCATCCTGAGTTAGGATGCCTTTAACTACTGAATTAGCAATGTAGTCTACTATATGAGAATATAAGATGTATACACTAAAGTCCTTAATGTCTTTGACTAAAGCCAATGCTTGCTTTTCCATTATGTTATATTTCAAGGGGGCATCTCTTAGGGATTTGCTGAAGAAATAAATGGGTTGTTCATAGCCCTGGTCATTTTTCTACAATAGAACTACAGCAATTGTGTGCTCAGAAGCAAAGGAAAACAAGATGAAATATCTATCAAATTTAGGATTGATTAACACAGGTGTTTTAATCAAGGCTAGTTTAATGTCTTCAAAGGATTTTTTAGCCTCAATAGTCCATTTTATGGTGGATTCCTTTTTCAGCATGTTGTTTAGTGATCTAATTAATTCTGCTAGATTAGATATAAATCTTCTAAGAAAATTAATTTTTCCTAAAAAAGCTTGTAACTCTTTAATGTTCCTAGGGTGTCTTATTTGCAAGATGGCTTCTATTCTAACAGGGTCTATTCTTATACCATCTTTTGAAATTATGTGACCTAACAACTTTCCTTCTTCTAACCCAAACAAGGACTTTTTAGGGTTTAAGGAGATTCCAAATTTCCTGCATTTAATAAAAACTTGTCTTAGATGATCCAAATGTTGATTATCAGATTTTGAAAATACAATAATATCATCTAGATATATCACAAGAAAATCATGAATTTCTTTTGCAAAGGCTATATCCATAGCCCTCTGGAAAGTGGCTCCTACATTCATTAGCCCAAAAGGCATTTTCACATACATAAATGTGCCCCAAGGAGTAGTAAAGGTAGTTTTAGGTTGGTCGTCTAGATGAACCAAGATTTGATTGTAACCAGAAAACCCATCCAACAATGAGATTCTGGTTGATCCAACTACTCTCTGTAAAATGTGGTCCATTTTGGGGAGAGGGTAATTGTCTTTTAGTGACACTTTGTTGAGGTTTCTGAGATCCACACAGAGTCTGATCTCACCAGTTTTCTTTCTAGTTGGCACCAAGTTTGAGACCTAATCAGAAAATCTGATTGGTGCAATTATTTTGGCATCATACATCCTCTGAATTTATTTTTCAATTGCAGGTAATAAGACAAGATTAATCCTTCTAAGTTTTTGTTTGAAAGGCTTTTGATTTTCTTTAATAGGAATTGTGTGCTGGATGATGTTGGTGTCATAGGATTTGAGGTCCTCATAACTCCAAGCAAAGACATCCTGAAATTATTTCAACAACTCAATGTATTTCACTTTTTCAGTTGGGGTAATGATTTTGAAAGTTTGATCAGTTTAGGATTTTCATCGGTGCCTATATTACATTCCTCTATATTAGACCTTGAAGGTTCCATTTTAGGTTTCCTAGGAACATCATTTGAATCAAATAAATCTTCCAAAGGGGTTAATCCCTTTGGTAAGAAGTTATCTTTGAGATTGATTACTTCAGTTTCTTCACTGATTATTTCATCAATCTCAATTTGCTCTAAGTTATCTACATCTAATTTGGTAAATTTAGTTGGGTTGAGTCTATCTATTTCATCACCTTCTATCTCATTTATTTCTATCTCATCCTTAGTGTCAAGATCTATTGATGTATCAGTATCTATATTGTTATTGGTAAATTCCTCTTCTGAAATTAAAAATTTATTTATCTGTTTATCATTAGAAAATATTTTCTAGTTCTTCAAATTATCTGGAATTGCAGGTCTGTGCCTAACTTCAGCAATGTAATGATGGTTAGGTTGGAAGGGTAATTTGCAGGTGCTGGCAAACATTGCTAAAATATGGGCTTGAATGTTATGTTTTCTAGGGATTACTGCAAGCTTTGTTTCTAGGAAAGTGTTAAGTATTTCTATGATAGTTCCTCTATAACAACTTAATCTAGGGTTCTTTGTCATATATACAACATCAATCTGTTTTATAATTAGTTCAGAGTCTCCCATGACAGAAACTCTTTTAGCTCATAGATTCCTAACTAACTTAAGACCTAAAATTAATGCTTCATACTCGGCCATATTATTGGTACATTTAAAATTCAATCTATATGCATGGCCTTTTGAGTAATTATTTTCCAAATTATATATCCACACTCTTGCTCCTGCTCCTAACCTATTGACTGACCCATCAAATTATAAATGCCATAATATCTCATGATCTATATTTACACTATCTGGTGCAACAAACTTTTCATCATTTATAGCAATTTGACCATCTTGTTCATTGAACAGTTTTGTAGTCTGGTTAGTTTCATTTTGTGTAGAAACTGCAATTTCTTTTGGTTTTGTATTAGTATTGTCTAAAAAAATTTCTTGTGTTTGATCAACATTATACAGGATAAAAGAATCTATATCTGAGTGTATGGAGTAGATGGGAAAGTTTTGAGGCCGATCATGGCTACTTACCATAAATTTAATTAAGGTTTCATGGTATAGTTTCTTAGGTTGTCCAAAAACAGAGATTGTTGCATATGACATATCTAGATGTAAGGATCCCTGCAGTTTGGCTCCCCATGATCTGGATAACAACATGCCATACTTTGGTGGGATGTCAACAACTACAATATCCATAAGGATGCTTTTGGCAAGATATTGGACTAAAGTGACACACAGGTCTTTGATCAACCCTAGACACTATACCTGACTGGAGTTAAATGAGAATAAGTCTTTTTAAGGCCTTGTAATGTCTAGGTTTAATTTCCCCATCACTGATTTGGGCATTAAGTTGTGAGAGACCCCAAAATCCAACATTGCATTGTGTAGAATTTTGTCATGGATACTAAGGCTGATGTAAAAAGGTGGAACTCCTCCTTCTAATGGTTTGTCATTAACATCTGGACCAAATATGAGTTCTGGTTGGTCATCAAACAAATTGACTGAATCCTCATTTTCAACAATGTTTAAGGTCTGGTTTATCTGTGATTTGTAAGTTTCATTCTTGATTAGTTCTGTTAAAGGAACTGAAATCTTTAGCTTTGCTATCTCTGCTCCCAGATTGAATGGCAAAGAGACTTTTTCTGTTTGAAGGTTTTGAATTTTTGCAGCAGGGATTTGAGTAGGCTTGTCTTCTTTTCTTTTATTGGGGATCTCCTTATGTGGATTTTCAAATCTGATGTTTTGAGCTTTGTCCACTAGTTCCTTGGGTGGAATTGAAGTGGATGGTGGATCAATAGAAGGTTGATCAGAGGTTATGTCTACAATTGTGGGGCTAGAAGGTTTTGGGTTTTCCCTAGGGAGAATTTGGAGGATTTTTGAAATAGGGGCTTCTTTTATTTTCTTGGGTTGATTTTGTACTGTTTTCTTAGTTTGGTCAGGGACATCAACATTCTTTTTGCTTCTTAGATTATACTGTTTATGAACTTCAAAGATGGAAAAATCATATCCCTGTTTGTAATCAAATGATTCCCCAGACTGTATTTGTAATTGCTGCAGCATATACAGTTCCTGCTCATCTTGGGTTAGAAAAATAGTGTCCTCATCACTTATTCCCATTATATTATTTTGGGTATCTTGTTCTAGATCTTCTGGCTGGAATGTCTCTGCATAATTTTCTTGAAAAGGAGGCCTAATGTTCTGATTCGGTCCATTTTTCCCAATGTTTTGGTTTTTCTTAAAATTTTGGTTTCTAACTGGAGGTGCTTGTTGGTTATCCCATTGAGGTTTCCTTTCTATGTTCTCTATTATATCCATTAGTATTTCCATACTTTTGGCTAAACTATCTATTTTAATGTTAGATGGTGAAGCTTCATCCTTAGCAGTTCCTCTCCTTTCATTTCTAACTCTAGCTCTTTTAGCTAACAAATTAGCTTCTACACTAACAACTACACTTTGAATTTCTTCTAATGTTGGGGGATTTCTTTCCCTAAGTTGGTATGCCATATCTGTGTCAAAACCATCAGGGAACTTTATTAATGCTAAGTCATGTGGGGGTCTAAGGTTAACTAGGATTGCGTTATATATATTATTGAATCTAGTGCAGTAATCTTGAACAGTTTCATTAGGTCTTCTTCTAATATTCTCATATTCTGAAAGGATTTGTAAGGGATTCTTTTTCTTTTCCCACCTATCAATGAACAACCTTTGGAAATTTGCTAGGTCTGCAATGTGGTTGGCAAGAAAGGCTTTAAACCACTTCTTGACATCACTAGTCAAAGTTTGGGCAAAGAGTCTCATCTGGACATCTGCTTCATCTATTTCATGTAGTTCAAAAAAGTCAGACATCCTGTTTACATGCTGTTGGGCAGTGTAATGACCAGTAGCATCAAACAAGAAAATCTTACTCTGATAATCTATAGCCATAGCATGAAGTTGGGTTGGTAAAATGAGAGGAGCATATCTATTGGCCATTGTTGTAAGCTGGGAGGGGCTGAGATGTGGGGTTGAGGTACTGGGAGATGATGCAGCAGTAGATGAAGAACCAGGAATGGTAGATGGTGAATGAGTAATGATAGGTTGGTGAGGGAGTGTAGGTATAAATGGTGGTGAAGAATGGACTTCAGAAGGTATTATTGTTGAAGTTGAAGGGAACAATGGTGAACTCAAAGTAATGGAAAAATGTCCAGAAATATCAGGGGGAGTGGCAGTATCAATGGATGATTGTGGAGATTTCAGAATGTATTCATCAATTGATTTGTTGGCTTGTTCTACTTCAAGGTCTACAATAAAATCAGGATCTAGAACAGTCTCATTGATTGCATTTTCAGATTTTGTTCTAAATAATGAATGTTCAAATGGAACATCAAAGGGAAGTTCTTCTAAATATAACCACTCATCATGACATGAACTAGCTTTAACTAATGGTATCTGGCTAACTGAACTTTCTTCTTTTTTATATTTTCTTGAAATTAGGTTAGGATTATCAACTACTAGGGCAGGGTTTGGATATGGATTAGCCCTAGTAAAATGAGTTTTTCTAGAAGCTAGAATTTCAAAATTTTTAATTGTTTTTGTGAAATTTTCCAAAAATACTTCTAACAAATAACTTCAAGAGGCTCAAAATTTAGATTTAGGTTTTTCTTAAAGCTTTATTAGGACTGAGGATTCGTTGGTCCCCAGTATGGTTGCCACTATGTTATCACTCAGAATTTTCTCTAGAAGTTATTAGCAGAAAGAAAATGACCGAGGTAACCACAAACCAACTTTGGAGCATAGGCTCTAGCCAACCTATGGCTCAGAGAGGTCTCTCTCTATATGATTTAGCTTTGTTTGCTGGGATTTCAGGCTAGTTATGAATGTTCAGGGGGGTTTTTTGATTTGTATTGAAGATTGGATGGTGGAATCCTTGAAACAGATGGATAGAATGATGTCTTCAGACCATTGGGCTATGGAGTCAATAGAAGGGCAGCAGAACTGGATCAACTCACTAAAGGGAATGTTCAAAGGGCAAGCTAGTAGAGTAAAGTGCAGGTCTTTGGAACAGGAGGGTGAAATGGTTTTAATCAGGGTGAGAGAGAAATTAAGAATTCTAAGACCGAGATATAAACGAGGAATAGAGGGTAATCAAAAGCAAAGGGAACTTAAGAATCCTTTGATATGGATTAGCAAGAAACAACCTAAACTAAGGAGAAATTAAGAATTCCTTAACTTAGATATCAGTAGAAAACATTCAAATGCATAACCATTAAAACAAAGTGTAATTAAACAAATTCTGAGATATTGTTCCAGTTATAGCATTCAGATTCAGAAATACATTAAAGATTGTGGAAAAACTTTAAGAAAAATAACAACAACATGAGAAAATACTTGTCTGCACTTCGCTCAACACATGAATCCTGTGAAATATCTTGTCTTTATTCATCAATCCAAATTGTTGGCTCAGTTAATGATACAATAGCTTTACAGTATTTTGATCAAGAAGTCTATAGAAATGTCTAAGAATCCACCCTACATACTTCAAATTATGAAGTATTTATACAAAAATTATTACAAAATATCTCAAACTGACTTGAGATTTTATCTAGAAAATATAGATATCTTCTTGCATGAAGATAGAGACAGCTATTGAACTACTTTCATGCTGTCCCATTTATTTTGGTATTGCTGGCCTTTATGGTTTGGTTTTTAGCCCTTTATGCTCTTTGCTTTTTGAACTTTCACGCTGGAGGTTTTAATCACTTGAGGCTTTTTCTTGATACTCTTTGACACTGATACTCTTTGACCCTGCTAACCTGTCTTTATCTTTTCACCTGGCTGTCTTGCTTTTACCTTTTTACTGCAATTTTCTTACAATAAATCAGTCAATTTTTCCCACCATTCAGCATCAGGTAATTTGATTTTCAACATCCTTCTATATATTTCATCTACCTTGGTGTACTTAGAAAAAGTAGGCTTAGTGATGAATAAGTGTTTTACCTCATGTTGGAGGAAAAACAAGTTTTCAAACATTTGGTAAAGAACCTTTCCTATTGGCAATGCCTTTATTGATGATGTATTGGCATGTTCTTTAGCTAGCTCTCTGATTTTGTTGTCGTAATCCTACTGTGTCATGAGCTTGTCATTTATGACCAAGGGACTGGGTAACCCTTTCTCTCTCAAAATTTGAAACTTGGCCATAAATCTATCAACTGCTACCTGCATATTTTGACACTTGTCCTCCAAGTTTAACATTAAGTTTCTCTTGGAAAGGACCTTTCTTACCTCCAAAATGGTTTTTGTCCTGTCTTCTATTTCCAATTCCTGAAGTTCATACTTGTTTTCACTATTGAGGAAGTGGATGAGTCTGGTTACATCTTCAGGCATGTCTCCTAATTCTTCCTTGACTCGTTGGATAGCCTCTGTAGCTATCTTTATTAGATCTATTTGTTCAAAAATTACTTGAATGGATGGCCAAATATCATTGGCATAGTCAATGATGTTGGCCCATAATAGTTCCTTGGCTTGCCCAAGGGGTTCCTTTAGTGTTAGATCTTTCTCGATGGCCTTTAACCTTTCATTCATTCTGGCTGCTTTCTGCACTTCTTCCTTGTGCGTGATCTTGGAAAGATTGTAATCTGTTTCCAAGCTTGTCACCTTTTCCTTCAATTTATTCATCTCTGTAGCCTGTATGGACATTTCCTCCATGGCTCTAACCAAATTTGTTGCTTCTTCACCTGATGCACTTGCTGCTGATGTAGACTCTATTGAAACTAGTTGTGTTGTAGGCATAGGAGCTGTGGGAGCCAATGAGGCTGCCAATTTTTGGGTTGTGTTATATTCTTTCCACGACTAGCCCACATAGTTATCCGGGGGGTTAGAAGGGGGGCAAAGCCCCCCCTTCGTTGCGCTGATTACGTAGTGGTGGGAGTCACAAGGGGTTTGACGGGTGCAGGTAACCCCACTCTATGGGTTTCGGGGTAGCTCCCCAGAAAATTTTGGTTTTGGACCCTATGTTAGGTTGGGTGGACCTACCTATGGTTTTGTGCATGATTTTCGCACATGGTTTTGGACACAATGGTTTTCGGTCCATGGTTTTGGATGCTTCGGCATGTATAAATATGTATTGTAACATTGAAAGGAACATAATGAAAAATCAAGCTGGTAGTCCCGATTTTGGGATCCAGGGGAAAATCTCTGTGTATATGTGTTTTATGTGTTATGCTCTCGCATTGTTTATTTTCTGTGTTTTAGAATTCGTATGCAGGTAATTTTTGTAGGGGGTTAAAACCTACACCAATGTGGAAGGGGCTGTTGTTGATACTGTTGGGATGACATTTGCAGATGTAGTGGCAATATCACTTTGCTTTAATTGGATTAAAGTTTCCAATTCCTTCTCTGTCTCCCTTAATTGATCATTTAGTTTCAGGACTAGGTCCATCAATTCTTCATGTCTAGTCTGTTTCTCCAAAACTTCCAGTGTTTGGGGATGTTGCAATTGAGGTATATTCAATTGTTTTTTAAGTGTTGCAATGACATCGTTATTTTTCTTAATCAACCATTCAGTGGAAAAAATGTCTTTGGGATCATGTCCCAATTCAATCACTAAGTCTTCCAAAGACTTAATTCTAGTGTCTTTGGCCTGTGAGGAGGCCTTCTTTAACTGATATTAAGCTGAGATATTGCTCAATGAATTTTGCAACTGATGATTAGCAATGGATTTACCTGTGAGGTTGGAGTAAATCATCTCTCCAACATGTTTGTGCAATTCGATTTGGTAAATGGGATGAATATCCCTTGCCAATACCTCAAAGTCAATCTTTCTATAATCTGGTGATGTCCTTGACTGTTGTGCAGTTGATTTTATGAAGGACATATGTAGTTTTTCCTCTTTGATGTCGAAAGCTAACATCAACCTGGTCTAATTGGTAGGTGTGAGTTTGAGACACTGATCATAAGTTTGGGCCTTCAGTTTCTCATTTCTCATCTTGATCTCTTTATATCTATATTTTATATCCTTATCCTTATTAGCAGGCCTACTGAATGAGGATACTTCTACACTTAGCTGCCTTTCCAAAATCTGGGTCTGTGATGTGGATGGTCCCTGTGTTTCCTCAGATGGAGCTATGCCTTTACTTCTGTCCAGCTCAGTATCAGTTATTTCTACTGAGCCTTCCATGTCTTCCTACTCTGAAACAGGATTTAGCCTAGGAATTTTGCTCTGATTGGTCTCATATTGTATATTTGATGTGCCCATTCCTGAACTTGAGGGTTCCTCTCTAGTCCTTTTGGGGTTCTTTTCCTCATTCTGAGGAGTTTGCATGATAGGAGGGGTGCTCATGGTTCTTTCTAGCTGTTCAGGTACCTGCAGAAACGAGCTCTCATCAAGCTGTCTTTCTAAGTCAATCAAGGTATTCTCTACATCTACCTTTGTGTTATCCCTGTCTACAAGAGTGTTTTCCACCCATTCATACTGATTTTCATATCTTTCAATATCTGTTATGGGATGATGAATGTAAGGCCCCAATTCGACTTTTTTTCTAAGTTTAGTCATAAACCCTTGGGGGTCATATCTCCATATGAAACTGTTTTGGAACTTCATTTGTTGTAGAATCTTATCTGCTTCCTGCCCTGCTTCTCTAGAGTTGCAAATGAAGGGGCCTAACTGGTTTTTTACTTTGAATTGAGATATTTTCTTGGCTGAGACAAAACTGATCTCGTCAGAGTTCATTATCTGTCTATAGTACTCTAGAGCAAATAACCTCATGGGGAGGTATTTGGGCAGTTTATATGGTGCAAGCTGGCAACCATAGATTCTTATCTCTGTGTGATTTTGGTAAAGAGACCAATCTCCCACTTTGCTTTGTTTAGACAACTGAGGCACCCTTTTGATCTCTTGACTTATTCTGGGTAGAGGGCTTCCTGTCAGCATGGTCATGACTAGATGAACAAAAGAATCAATGAAATCTGTATAGATATATGGTGATTGAAACTCGTGGAAGAGTGGGGTCCAAAATATGACGGCCCTGGGTTGTCCTCTGGTATCTAGCTTTTGAAGAGTGAAAGGAAATATGTTTGGCTAATAGTATAGGAACATATGGTAGAGAACAGATGAGTATTTAAATACTCTCTCATTGTGCATTCTGGTGAACTGTTCATGCATTCTTTCAGCTATGAATTGGGCATAATCATACAAAACAACAAGAGGCTTTCCTAGGGTGTAAATGGACATGAAGGCTAGGATAATCTCATCAATAAATTCATCAGTGGTGCATCCTAGAATACATGATATCATGGTAATGATTTGTTTTCCCCTTTTAGAGAACATGGCAAAAACATATGGGGGGGGGGGATTTTAGGAATGTGCTGCTCTTCTACAATGAAATCTTGAAATAATTGGGCCAATCTAGAGGGACTTAACTTGGTGTACTGGTCTAACAAATCTCCAATTGAGAGTGGGATTAGGTTTGGACCTGGTTGGAGTTGCAGCGTCTCATTGATTGACTCAGTTGTGATGGTAAACAGGACTTTCTGGTCAGGGGACATTATAGCTCTCTGGCTGGGTATGTAACAGGCATGGCACATGTGGACAATTTCTGGAAGAACATGTACTTGGGGAAATTGGATTCCCAAAGACCAATGTCATCAGAATGGTTCAGGTATCTATCCCTACTCAAACAATGAAGTTTTAGTAGGACCTCATATGCACTAGTATCTCTGACTTGGACATCCCTGTCCACCAGGGGAAGATAGTCTAGGTCCAGATGGGGAGTTGTGATGGGTCGGACATCCATGGCGATAGGGGCATCCATAATTCAGTTCTTTTGGATTTGAATTTGACTGTGTAGGGTTGTATCAGAGGTTTTTGACGAAAATTGGTAGTTTGGAGAAGGGTCTGGCTATGCAGTCTGAATTCAAAGTAATTCCAATTAATTTTACTTAATTTAAAATACCTTTAAGTACAAAACGTTTTCAAATTTGAAGGGTGACTGGTAATTTGTTCACAAATACCTGGAGTTTAGGTGAATTGACTCCAAACTGGTGTTCTAGATGATGGCGGAAGGTTGAATGGGCTCTGAGAGCTTTGTAGGTGGTCTCCGCAGCTTCTTTGAGGACTAGAATGGGGTTAAATGGTAGTTTTCAGGTTTGCAGGTGTCGCACTAGTTCGCAGAGGTTCTTAAAGAAAACGAGCGAAAAAAGATGAAAAAGGGCTTCCCGGCCTTTTTATGGAGCAACGGTCACTTTTTGGCAGCAAATTTTATGAATGAACAGTGGGCGGTTTATCGGGTTGAGCAGGGAGGCGGTTTCCCAAGCCACTGCATCGCTTATGAGGGTCGGGCAGTATTTGGGAGGGGTCACTTGATCTACTCCAGCGATTGACACATATCAGTCGAGGAGATGGGGAAAACCGCTTTATCGGGCATGTAACGATCGCCCATTCGGTGCGGCCGATATGGCTGTGTACCGTCGGATGAGGGGGATGGTGACCAGACTGCAATCGGGTGAGGAAAGTGTGCGGGTGATAAAAGCATGGGTTTTGGGGGGCCCAGTGCTTTAAACTTCGGTGGTATGGGATTAATTAAGATTTAATCACGGGTTTAATTGATCGGGCGGGGTTTAATAACGGGGTTTATCTGTTTTGTCGGGATAAGGGGTAAATAGTATAGTTTATATTAAAACTAAGGTTTGGGGGTATTTATTTATGGGATTTAATTAATATACGAGAAAAGGTATATGGGGGTTTATATAATTACATAAAAAATTAATATGAAATGTGATGGGCGGAGTGGATATACCCCTAAGTAAAAAGGTAATGTTTGTGCATACACTTTATACTTAGGATAAAATGTTTTTCATGGGTTTTTTGAATGGAAAGGGATTTAATCATGGAGTTGCTTTACTTTTCCTAGGAAAATGAAGTTTAACCTTAGGAAAAGGGGTTTTATTAGGGTAATGAGGGGGGATGACTTTCATGAAAGGGATTCTAACACTTGATGTCCATAAGTCATTAAGCCGAGGGTCGGTCCCACCAAAATTCAAAGAAATGCTCTAAGCCTCTTTGACTTGAAGGATTTAAAGTGCTAGAACCTATTAGTGGATAGGAAATTAGTAAGTAAGGGGAAAAATGAACGAGGGGGAGTTAAACATATTAAATTGAAAACCTTTGTTTTTGCTTTCATAGTTGATCATACATATAGAAATATGTGTCTAAGCATGATGCATGTGTTTTGATCCAACCAATTTTATACTTCAGCAACCTTTCTTCTACTTACCCATTACTTACCGTACCATTTTTTCTTCATTTTATGTGGGTGCATTTAGACTAGAAAACCCTTTTGGAAAGTAATCTATCTAATTCTAACCTTATATCATCCAAGGGCTCAGATTAAACTGATGAGCTCCTTTTATTTTCTCTACCTATCTAATGATCTACCAAGATTAAATTGTTTGGTCATATTTTATTCTCTAACTATAAACATAAAATTCAAAGCGTGAAATAGCTAAGATTAAACAATTTGATTACCATGGATTGTGGCATGAATAACAAGCTGCACACAATCATTATTATGCATAAAAGTAAATAGTAGTTGCATTTATACTTGTACACTTTCATGGTCTCTTTTTTTTTTTTTGGGTTCATATATTTTCATTTTTTGATCTTCTCTTTTTCTTTTTGTCCCTTGATATTTCTTTTAGGACATACCCTCTTTACATTTTTTAATTTTTTAATATGGAAAACATTTGCAGAAAGAAAATGTATGTACAATATTACAAGGCTTAACCTTAGTCATTCAAAATTATGACTCCTATTGGTATATGAACCTAACATTAATCATATATTGGTGGTTGCAATAATCAACATGAACGTCAAATGAAACAAAATAAGAACTACTGAAAACATTATCACGTAAATTTTCATATGTAGGGGATGATCGAGAAACTGAATCACTTGATTGAAAAGGGTCCTGATCAACTGATTGTTGATGTACACATAATGTGGATTCTTCTTGATTACATGTCATAGATGTATCTTATTCAAAATCATTTTATTCACAAACTTCATTAGTACTATGATCAAGGAATTAAAATAGGGATAAACTAAATTCAACATTGGTCATTAAATTGTGAGATTCTTCAAGACATACATGTACTTCTTGATTAATAATAGAATGATTTCCCTAGTAATCAAAACTCGAGATTATCATGTATTGTTCAGTAAAAAATTTAGTTTGTAAAGTAAGATAGGACAAACATGTTCCTTTAGAGTCATCAAATTTATCCTACCAACTTACAACTTCAGATTCTTCATCACTGACATAATTTTTTCTTTCTTGAAAACATAAGTCATAGTTATCATCATGTCCATTCAAATCGCAACAATCTTTACTGAGTGATTTAGAGGGATACATACTTGTATAATGTTCATGAAGTATTACATGAAAATCCTTCAAAGAAGAAATGCTACCAGGAGGAAGTGCCTTGTACCAACATCGGGTGTCTCCTTCTAGGGAGAACATGAACAAATTCATTTGAATTCCTTCATGATAAACTCCAATGTCCTATATATATTCATGGAAATCAGTCAAATGTTAAGCAGGGTTGTCATCACCATCTTCTAAAATCCAAGGGAGAAAGTTGTCCCATACGTCTATATCAAACATCTCATTGGGAAAACCACGTATGTTAGAAAAATCAAGAGGAGAAAATCATGAATATACTAAATAATCCCAAGAAAAAACCTTTTAAATAATATGAACAATACAAATAAATTAAGGAGTTTCTTGGTGAAATATTAGACAAAGAAATATTTTCTTGAAACTTCCAAAGTGCATTCTGTTGTGCTCCCATTCACCAGCAGGTCACATACTTAATTGTTTATCATTTACCAAGGAAATGAAATCTTTACACTTTGGTTCCAGTAAATTGCACCATAAAAAATGTTGTCTCTTGGATTGTTCATGGCGACAAGAAACAACCCCAAAGGCATCCAATGAGGATCTATATAGCTATAAAATAATCTATTATAGCTATATTGGATACATGGAATAAATATAGCTAGATTATATATAAAATAATATTTGAATAAAATAGAGGTGGTAAGGCTTACAATATGTGAAACTTATTAAATAAATAAATCATTAATAATGAAAAATGAAAATTTCAAATATACATCACGATCTATACATAACATGATGGTTAGAAATGAAATTAAAATTAAAATAACAACAAAAGAGGAATAGGAAATGTTATAGTGAATATATATCTATATATATATATATATATATATATATATATATATATATATATATATATATATATATATATATATCCAATTGAAATGTGTAGTAAAATCATACAATATCATGTATCTATATCATTTCAATCTACAACAAATAAATTAAAATGTTGACTTAAATCTTTCTAAATAGTATATATTTAAGAAATATTAAATCAATAATATGTATGAAAGATTAACAATGTGATCATGTCATATCATCATTAATCATTCATGTATGCCACTAAAAGGAGACTCGAATTATTATTTAAACCCTCCAAACAATATATATTTAAGAAGTATTAAATCAAATGTGTATGTATGAAATGTTACTTATATGATCATGTCAAATCAATAATATTTTAGGTTTACCGGTAAAATATAAATATAAAATAAGCAAAAATACATAACAAAAAATACAATGAATCGTAATAGCATATATTAAAATCTCATATTCATAATGAAGTAGACCACTACAACATGTATGCTATGCCTTTAAAACAATAAGGTTTCACATCCAAATCCTACCATCCCATGATATAATGATCTAAAGATCTAAAGATAACCCTAATTTCATAACTTCTACTCCTTTTATTTCCTAGAAACTTAGTTTTCTAGTGTTCCCATTATACAACTAATGTTTTAATCTTACAATGCTTTTACTTTTAATCCTTCTTTAGTTTTTTTTGTCACTTTTTAATTTCCTCTCTATTATATTTCTCCATTATTCGCTTAATTCACTTAATCCATCTTCAATCAACCTCTTTGGCTCATAAAAAAAGAGGATTAATTTCATAAAATTTACATAATTATTTCAACATAGAATAAAACAAATTTATTTCCTTACCTCATTTTCTTACCTGGCTACATTGTCACTTTCTTGAAATACTCTTGGAAGAAAAATTTCTAGGAAAATATATACACTTTATGTACCTCTCTTTATGATAATTAGGTTATTTTTTTATTTGAGAGTAAAAATTTATTTTAACATAAGTAAAATTATATTGAATTTATGCTTATGTTAAAGTTGTATATTAAATTAATTAATATATGTTAAAATCCTGGAAAAGTGGAGAACCTTAGAAGAAATGGGTATATGTTTAGTGTTTAAATTTAATATAAGTTATTTTCCAATTTTATAAAACCAATCGAAAAGAGAGAAAAATTCAAAGGATAAAGATGGATGATTAAATTTAGTATCGGGTGGAGAGCCATTAGGGAGTTAAAATGTGATTTTGGAGTCCGATATATCCAAGGGTTGAAAATTAATGAGATTAATAATAGTAAAACACATCGGGTAGAAATATGTATTTGTATTAATTCTTGTTTTGAATCCCGATAGTATTTCACATATGTGAATGTCTTAAAACAAGGAAATAGTCATATCCCTAGCTCAAGTGATTGATTATTACCATTATATAAAAATAATTTTGTTTTAAAATAGAATTCACTCTTAGGTAATCTTTAAGAATTTACCTTGATGTATTTACTTTTTATCCCTATCACCTTATTATGTATTTATGGATCATGTTATTTTATTTCTTTAAATTAGAATACCATTAGTGTTATTTTAGGATTATGTACAAGTATTAAGATACATATAAGTATATTTAGATACATAGGCTTATATATGGTGTATAATAAGTTAAAGGTAGATGATGTTATGACTAAGCACACTTTGTGAGGGGAGAATGATTTTGATTAAACTTCAAAAGATTAAGGTAAGATTTAAATGTAAGAGTTAGGTTAGGATAGAGAAAATGAATTTTGAGACACAAAAAAATGCTAACAATAACAAGATAATGACTCATGTGAGGTAGAATTTATAGAGGTAGCCCAATTTTTAAAGAGGGTCAGATTGGGCTACAAAATATTGTAGAAATTCCTTGTAGATTCAAACTACATATTGTAATATGCTAAAATAATTGACTTGAATCTACTCTACTCATCAACGGAAACAATAAACGATCGATGAAATCACGAAGCATATAAGAGAAAGAATTCAATCACACATAACACAATGATTTTCTGGGGAAAGCCACAACTAAAAACCCTTGTTATTTGTATATTACATTAATAAGAAAATATGAGAAGATTACAATGCTTTGCTCAAGCCCGAGCAACCTCTGCACTATCTCTATCTATCTCATTGCTTCCCAAACAAGCTCAAGCCAATACTTAGCCAATTATGTTGCCTTCCAAGCTCTTATTTCCTTGCATTGTTCCCTTGGGAATTAGCCCATATTTAATTAGGAAATTCCACAATTATGAATTGCACAATCCTCATAGGCCTTCCTCTAAATTCATGCACCACCTATACAATTCAGATGATTATACAATTAATAGTACATTGTCCCTGAACTCCAATCTCAAATGGGTATTTATTTGATTTGACATGCATGAGTAAATTATGTTTGAATCTTCAGTTTACTGTTTAGTGTTGGTTACACTCCACTACTATAGGTTACACCCCATTACCGCAGGTTACACCCCACTACAGTAAGTCACACCCCACTGCAGTAAGTTACACCCCACTACAGTAAGTCACACCCCACTACAATAAGTCACACCCCACTGCAGTAAGTTACACCCCACTACAGTGAGTCACACCCCACTACAGTAAGTTACACCCAACTAATGTTGGTTACACCCTACTGCTTCTGATCTCCCACTAATATCTCCATTAGTTGGAACAAGTTTAACTTAATTTAACTCAGTTAGACTGAATTAAATAATTACAACTCAAAATAAACTCAATTGGTGCTCCTAATTGCAGGAGACACTCTACATGACTCTAGTTAGACCATCAACATGTATTAACTGAGCCAACTAAGTAAAATTAACTTAGTTAACTATTACAAGTTGTCATGAGATATGGAATTACAATTTAGTTCCTAATTTAATTCAAGGACAAATTAAATTAGGATTTTCTAGTTGCATTTTCAATACTCCCTCTCAACAAGAAAGGGATTATCAGCTACCTTGATCCTACCTCTATGAAACTCGAATTTGCATCTTAAAAGTGCCTTTGTCAAAATATTTGCATCCTTCTCCTTTGTAAGAATCTACTCCAACAACATGACTCACCTTTGCACACAATCTCGTAGATGGTAATACCAGATGTCGATATACTTGGACCGATCATGAAAAAATGGATTCTTGGAGGGTTTGATACAACTCTGATTGTCACAGTAAATCATTGTAGGATCCATTTGTTGGCCAAATAACCCAACAAGGATCTTCCTCATCCATATAGCCTCACAAGTTGCTTGACTAGCATCCATGTACTTTTCTTATGTTGAACCGAGTGCAACTGATCTCTACTTCCTGTTGTACCAAGAAACTACTACTAACCCAATACTGAAGATTCCCCTTGATGTGATCTTCCTCTCAGATGGACTCCTTACCCAATATGCATTTGTGAAGCCTTGAAGCTTCACTCCCTCTCTTTATTTGTAGCAAAGACCAAACTGCGTGGTGCCTTTGAGGTATCTCAACTCATGTTTAGTTTCATTCCAATAAAGTTTGGTTGGCTTAACCATGGCTTAACTAAGTTGGTTAACTGCAAAACACATGTTCGGTCATGTGTTCACCAAATTCATAAGTGAACCCATAAGTTGTCTATAAATAGTAGCCTCCACTACTTCACCTAAAGTAGCATCTTCCTTCCTCCAATTTACCTACTAGGGGAGTCTCCATGGGTTTTCTGCTCTCCATGTGGAACTTTTTCAGCATCTAGTTGGCATACTTTCCCTTAGATACAAACTGTTCCCCATCTACTTCCATACCAAGAAAGTAATGCATGAGCCCCAGGTTCTTCATCTCGATTTCTCTTGCAAGATCCTCTTTGCAATATTTTATCAGCTTCTCATCACCTGTTAGAATCAAATCATCGACATATTACTATAATCAACAATTTACCTTCAACCACAATATGGTAAAGGTTCTCATCTTCTTCACTTTTTGTGAAGCCCAACCCTGTGAAATAGCTCTCAATCCTAGTGTACCAAGAACGGGGTGCTTGCTTTAGTCCATACATCGCTCGCTTGAGTATGCACACATGCAACTCTTTGTTGAGGGTCTCAAATCCTTCTAGCTTCTCAATATACACCTCTTCCTCAATCATACCATTGAGGAATTTTGTCTTCACATCCATCTGATGTATCTTCCATCCCATATGTGTTGACAGTGCTAGAACAGATCTGATAGAAGAGTACTTTGCTACTGGGGCAAATGTCTCATCATAATCAATTCCCTTCACCCAAGAGAATCTTCTGGCCACAAATATGGCCTTATGTTTCTCCACACTCCCATCTGCAGCTTCCTTTACCTCGTAAAGCCATATGGAACTCATCATTGACTTTTATGTTGGTCCTGGGACCACTTCCCAAAAATTGTTTCTGATAATGGAGTCATACTCCTCAACCATGGAATCAACCCATATTGGTTGTTGTAATTCTTCCTCGAATAAAGATGGCTCAACCTCTACACTCTCGCTCATCATATCCATGTAGCCAGTGTCCCAACCTGGTGACATCATCTTCCTGCGTTGTGATGTGAGTGCTCCCATGGTCTCTCTAGAATCATGCATCAATCTTTCAGGCTCTTTGGTGCACTTCCTTCCATCTCTGGAAGTCTCTACATTATTGGGTGCTTCCACTCTCTACTCCTCTGCATGTGGTTGCTTCACATCATCCTGAGGTTCCTCCTTTAGAGCTAAAAGCTTCTCATTTGCATGTAACTGAAGCTCCCTTTCAAGGGAACATCGCATGGTATTCTCTTCATCGAACTTCACATCTCTATGAACCACTGTCATCCTGTTGGATGGCAGGTACACCCGATGGTTGTGAGATGTATCAGTGTACCCCACAAATATGCCCAACTCATATATTGGCTCTAGATTTTCCGTACATCCTTGGTAACATGAAAGTAGAATGATGAACCAAATATGTTGAGGTGTGCCACATCCGGTTTCTTCCCTAAAAAAGCTTCTTCTAGTGTACTCATCCCAAGAATTCAGTGAGGGATTTTGTTGTACAAATAAACAGTTTTGTTGCATGCTTTAGCCCACAGGTGCAACGGTAGGCCCTGATCATGTAACATCACCCATCTATCTCCAACAACACTTATGCTCTTCCTTTTAGCCGCCCCATTCTGTTGTGGGTTATGAGGTGATATTAAATCTCATCGAATGCCTTCTGATGCACATAAGTTCTTGAATTCATTCGACAGATATTCTCCACCATTATCGCTTTTGAGATCTTTAACTTTCATACTAATATATTTCTCAACAAGTGCTTTAAATTCACAAAATTTAGTGAACATTTGATCTTTCTTCTACATGAAGAAAATCCAACACTTACGAGAAAAATCATCAACAAATATTACATAATACATGTTCTTGGCCATGGAGACTGTCGAGAACGGTTCACACACATTTGAGTAAAATCGATCAAGGATCACTTGTATTTGACTATCTTTATCATGAAAGGAAGCTTTGGTGTACTTCCCCATCATACACCCTTTGCATGTGTCTCTATGCTCTAGTGTGCCCTTGGGAATTCCTGTAGAAATTTGTTGCATGATCTTCAAAGCTCCGTTGCCCAAGTGACCCAATATTCTATGCCATAACTCACCGATGTCTTTGCTCAGCACCTTCCCTACTTTTGTTCTCAAAGCAACGTAGTCTTCTACATCTAATTTATAGACATTCTTCACCCGACCCTGATCCACTTCACCTGTCCTAAGTCTATGTGACAAAGGAAAGCCTTTCCCTTGCTAAATATCACATCGTGGCCATTGTCCTTCAACATGGAAACTGCAACCAAATTCTTCTTCAAACTTGGAACATACATGAAATATTTTAATGTGAGAGGAGAACCATACTCCCTCTGAAAGGTAACAATACCAATGTCGGTCACATTATACCTCCCATCATATCCCATCTCGATGTGCACCTGGAGTTCCTTCTCCTCCAAGTCACCAAATAACTCTTTGTTTCCGATCATATGGAATGAGGCTCCATTATTCAAGTACCACATACTACCCATCACTGATGTCACCATGCAAGCGATGAAGGTGAATTCCAGCTCGAATTGTGAAGCAATAGCTACACCTATCGCTCCTCATGAGGGATTATTATCGACCTTCTTGTGTGGAAACTTTGTGGCATAGTGTCCCAGTTCATGACAGTGAAAATATTTAATCTTCGACAAGTCCTTCTTCTTTCCACCCTTACTGGAATATGATTTGGAATGGGATGACTTTCCCTTCCTTTTCTTCACCTTTCCATCTAAGGCACAATTCTATTCATGATCTTGCTTGGAGGAGGATCCATCTCTAGTGCTTTGCCAAATCTCTTCTTTTACCAAGTCGGACCACAATTGCTCCCACTCTAGTAGCTTCTTCCTCCCATTAACTATGTCCTGGTAACTGTGCCAACCCTTGGGAAGGCCTAGAAGTGCTAGGATCACCATATCGTCTTCAACAACTCTAACACTAACACTTCCAAGCTCATCCCAACATTGGGTGAAATTAGTCAAGTACTTCGGTATTGAGTCGCCCTTCTCCATCTTGATCTTTTTGAGCTTGTCCTTCAGTGCTAGCTTCATGTGGTAACTACTGTTTTGAAACAGGTTTGTCAAGACCTTCCACATTTCAATGGATTTTCCTTACTGTGGAGGTTCGAGACAATATGATCTCAAACTCCTTCTAGGATAACTTTTCTCACCTTTTCCACGCACTTTCTCCACTCTTCCAGAACTTGAGCATCAACTAGCTTAGGAATATATTTGTCTATGAATTCCTTAAGCATGTTGTCTTCCAACACTTCCTCCATCCTATCCTTTTAAGAAATATAGTTCGAAATACCCTCAAGGGAATATTCGCGTATCAATCTGTAGAATGACATCATGCTGGCTCTGAAGTATGATACTGCAAATTCAATTTCTCTTGCAAAAGACAAACTTGTATTCTCCTCTTCTATAGTGATTTTAGCTCTGATACCATGTAGAAATTCTTTGTAGATTCAAATTGTAGATTGTAATATTCTAAAAAAATGACTTGAATCCACTCTACTCATCAGCTTAAAATATAAACGATCAATAAAATATCGAAGCATATAAGAGAAAGAATTCAATCATACATAACACAATGATTTTCTAGGGAAATCCACAGCTAAAAATCCCAGCTATTTGTATATTGCATTAATCAAAAAATATGAGAAGATTACAACTCTTTTCTCAATCCTGAGCAACCTCTGCACTATCTCTATCTATATCACTTCTTCCCAGACAAGATCAATCCAATACTTAGCCAATTCTGTTGTCTTCCAAGCTACTATTTCCTTTCGTTGTTCATTTGGGAATTAGCCCATAATTAATTGGGAAATTCCACAATTATGAATTGTGCAATCCTCATAGTCCTTCCTCTGATTCAATGCACCACTTGTACAATTCAAATGATTATACAAATGATAGTACATTGTCCCAGAACTCCAATCTCAACTGGGTCTTCTTTGATCTAACATGCATGAGTTAATTATGAGTGAATCTCCAGTTTACTGATCAGTGTTGGTTACACCCCACTACTGCAGATTACACCCCACTACCATGGGTTACACCCCACTACAATAATTTACACCCCACTAAAATAATTCACACCCTACTACAATAAGTCACACCCCACTGCAGTAAGTTACACCCTATTACAATAAGTCACACCCCACTACAGTGAGCTACACCCCACTGATGTTGACTATTGTAATAACCCTGGTTAAAAATTCGTGTAAAAAAATATAAGACCATGGTCATGGGACATGTATTCCAAGTTGAATGGTGAGAAAAATAGCATGTATTTATTCGATTTATTATGCCTAAGGAAATTTGCAAAGGCAATGGCAAGGCAAAATGGAATTTTTGGCACATTTATTTATCACAATAATGGAAATTAGGAAAAAGGAAGGTGAAAGGCCACAGGTTGCATGTGAGGAGGAAAATGAAGGAAAATAATGGAAATTGAAGAAAATAGATGCCTCATTGATAAAAAGGCTTCTGAGGATCAGTGGGAAGGCTTGGTCAGTGTAACCTTTTATCACTTCAGTTTTGGAGCTCTCATTCTATTCTCTCTCTCTCTCTTACACTTGGACACTTAAAGTTTTCTTAGAGCACTCTTGGAGAGTGTTGTATACTTGATCCTTGGAGAAAGAAGGTAAAGGAAGAGCATGAAAGCGCAAGGGACATCGGGATCAATAGCTACAGTGGGTTTTTCTTGCAGGTACTGAGTTGAATGTATGTTTTCCTCACTAGTTTTGGCATGAATGGCATATGCATGTGGTTTATTGGTCATGATCTATCATTGGCATGGAGGATTGCCTAGATTAACAGTGGATTTGCCTAGCCTTTCCATTTTTGGGAATAGCCATGGTGTTGTGGGTTCATTTCTTTATTTTTCTAGTTGGTTCTCATGTTTCCTTTAGCTTGTGTTGAGTTACTAGTTCCTCGAAGCCTTGTTTGGAAAAATTCTCTGGAATCCCTATAACAACTTGGGTTGAGTTACTAGTCCTAGGAGCCTTAGCTGGAAAAAAAAATCTAGAAGCCCTTGGTGGGTAGAGTTACTAGTCCTGGAAGCCTTGGTTGGAAAAACTCTCTGGAAGCCTGGCAACAACTGTGGGTTGAGTTATTAGTCCTGGAAGCCTTGGTTGGAACACACACTCTAAAGCCCTGGAAGGCTTTGGTAGAGACCAATCTAGTGATGGTTTGTGATGTCTGACCATGAGGTGGAATCATTGTTTGATGGTTTGAGGTGGTTTGGCCTCTAGAAGACTTGGTCAGTTTTGATGTATTGTTCCATGAGATCCCACATTCATGCTTGGAATATGGTAGGGGGGTGACTGGCTGAAGAGAGATTTGGCTCAGCCATGTCTATGGTCGGGTGGTACGTGGAAGTCCCAGACTTGGTTTCATTTTTCTTGTGGTAATAAAATCTCTTTCCTATGGTATTGATGGGTAAATATGCTTATTGTTATGTGACTTATATGGTTTTTCTATGCTTAACGTATTTGATGTTTATATGTTGGTTATGAATGAGTTTTAAGACTGTCATGATGTTTGGATCATTTCTTGTTTTTACTTGTAAATGAATGAATAGTATATATGGTCTAATACATGAAATTGCAGCTAATGTGTTGAGGCATAAATGCTTCTTAGCGATTCTTAGGTAAGTATGAGACCCTTATGCTCAGTTTTGAGGTTAATGTCTGTAGCTTTCATGTTTGTGACATGTTTGACGAAATGTCTGTCATGGCTAGTAGGGGTGCAGTCTAATCCTTTTTTATGTTTCTGAAAATGTATCATTGTTATATTGTGTAATTTCATTTCTGAACCTGTCATTGAGTTCTGGGCACTGACTTGGGCTCCGGACCTGAAAAAAGTGGCAGAAATCTCGGAGTCGCAGGCACAACACTAGGGAAAAAAAGTTCCTAGAAGCTCCATTTCCCTTGTTGTGGGAGCTTCTGGAGCCTCCAAGATGCACCCTTGTCCATATCAAGGGAGTGTCCAAGGGTTTGATGCACTAAAAGTTCAGTTGATCTTAGGGGCTGGTTACCTGAGTGGTTGAGATGGCTCTCGGGGGTTCTGTTGTTGATGTGGAAGGTTTGTGTGGTGTAATTTCATCGATTCCACTTCCTTAAGGTGACTTAGGAGGTTGAATCCCATTATAGTGACCTCTCATTGCATATTTACTCCGGTTGCATGGTTACCTGGGTAGATGTGGGATGCGGGTGTTACAGAGTGGCATCAAAGTGGGTTTCCGTTTTCTTTGGGTGATGTCTGGTTTATGTTCTCTTTGGTTGATATATGATACCACACAGTGGTATCAGAGCATGGTTTCGTTCTATTTGGGTGGTGTATGGTTTCCATTATTTTTAGGTGATATCTGATACCACAAAGTGGTATCAGCATGGTTCACCCCTCAAATTGGATGGGCGGTGTGTTAGTCATGCATTCGTGTCGGTTGCATATGTGTTCCTTATTCTTGTATTCCATGTGCTTGTTGCATTTGCATGGTGTT
Organism: Pinus tabuliformis; assembly: GCA_031772625.1. Taxonomy (NCBI): domain Eukaryota; kingdom Viridiplantae; phylum Streptophyta; class Pinopsida; order Pinales; family Pinaceae; genus Pinus; species Pinus tabuliformis. Next base: position 919,694,307 of record CM062804.1, read on the forward strand.
GATCATGGTTATAGTGATGTTGTCATGTGAAGGTTGATGGTGTTGTTGTGGAATGTGTCCTCATGAGTGTATGGTTGTATATGTATTTTTTATGCATGCATTGTCATGGTGAAGTTTTTTGTGCACGAGGTCATTGTATACAATTAGCTCATCATGATGTTATTAGTATGTTATGATGCTAATGCGTTGGATGAGATAGAGTAGGAGTTGCAAATCATTAGAATTATGTTGTGACATTAGACCTTGGGGTAAGAGTAGATCGTCATACATGTATTATATGTTCGACATGCAAGTATGTTAGTTAATGGATTGTTATATGCATGTTTGTAATTTATTGTTGTTATAGTTACATGAATGGTAGATGCTAGTGAATTAGTGTGGTCATATGCACATGTGTCAAATAGTCATGAATGATAGTAACTTGTTGTTATATGCATTATTGTTGTTGTTATATGATAGTTAGCTTGATGATTATGTTATATGTTGATTGATAAGCATGTTATATGTTAACTTGTTGTTGTTATATGTTAGTTAACTTGATGATTAGGGTTATTATAGTAATATCTTGATGTTATATGTACCATGCTAAATTGGATTGGCCTATGCAGATGGTTAGGGTTATGACATTCAAGTATGAGTCGAATTATTTGTGACATTGTGTTTTACTAATCTAGATTGACTATGCATATGTGATTGTTATGCATGAATGTCAATTTTTTATGAGCTTATGATGTGAACATGTTAGCTAGTTATTGTCATGGATATCATGACCTTATGTTTGAGTTGATGTGTTGTGAAGCTATATTGTGCTAATCTAGATTGATTTTGTAGACAAGATAGCCTCCCTTGAGATACATTAAGGTATGAGTTTTCTTATGTAGTATACTTGGTGCTTCATTGTTTGATTATGTCATTTATCTATTGTTGAATGTTTGATTAATCATGTGATATGAATGTGTGTCTATAAGATTGCTTCAAGAAATGATCTTGTTTTAAGATGGTTTTACTCACATATATGTGTTGAGAAAGCTGACATGTACTTGAGTGTAATAGGTGATAGTTGTATCATTATGTCTAATGACTATGAGTTGAATATGGATTATGCCATGATTGCTAGTCTTGTGATTTTGGTCTTTTGTGATTTGTTGTGCTTGATTGTGGCTTTGTTTATGTCTAGTGTATGGCCATACCTCCTTGTTTGTGGTATCGTATTGTTATCAGTTTTCATGGTTTTCTCTTACTTGCTTCTTGGTATTTCCTTTATGTTTTGAGAGTCTTGGGAATTGGTTGGGAAAAGAAGAAAGTTATTGGAGCTCGGGGATAGATGAATGAAACCCAATGGCAGTGTAAGACTAAGATGAAGTCAGTGTGTGTATGAGGGAAGTTGAAGGAAAGAGTATGACAGTCGATTGATTTGGTTCGGTCCATTGGGATAATTGAACGATGGCAGGACAGTCATTAGAAAAGTAATCAGGAAAGTAAAAGTAAATGTATTTGATGCGTCAGATGCCTTGGATATGTTGGGAATCATTGTTCTCAATGTTGTGCATGTTGTGGACAGATAAAGGAATTTCTCTTAACCTTGACCTTGAGATATAGTAATTATGTTGTGATAATGGTGGCTTTATGCTAATGTTTATATGCACATATGTATGTATGTACGTTGTTATCTGATAGGGTCATGAATGATCATGATTGTTTTATGTTGATGTTTATATGTATACATGTATGTATGTATGTCGTTGTCTGACAGAGTCACTAAGGATCATTCTTGTTGAGGAATGATGGTTTATGCAGGTGAATGACATGAATAGGTTCATGGTTTATGATGAGTCAAGTGGGAAGAGTAGCCCTAAAATATATCTGAGGTCAGTATCATGTGGATATGACTAGATATTATGTGATTATACTATGTCTATATTTATGTTATGACATGATATGTTGAGAGATACATTAGCAGAATGAAAACAACGTGATCCGTGATGTCCTAAGATAAGAATGTATAGAGAAGAGACATTGGAAGCAAGGTTTCTTGGTAGAGACAGTGTGGTTTTGGATGTGCATTTCTATTTTTGTGTATATGTTGTGCATGTTGAATATTCATTGATTGTACCTATGGTGATGTGTAATGTTGTATATGTTGTATTGTGTACATATGATGTTGTGTACATGTTGTATATATGGTGTTGTGTGTATATTTCATATGCAGTGTTGGGTATAGATGATTCTATGTACATGTTGTATATGCAGTGCTATGTACATATGGTGTTGTGTGCATGTTGTACATATGGTACTATGTACATATGGTGTTGTGTGCATGATTGTACATGTGGTGTTGTGTACATGATGTACATGTGGTGTTGTGTGCAAGTGGTGTTGTGTACATGTCGTGCATGTGGTACCATGTACATGTGGTGTCATGTACATGTTGTGCATGTGGTGTTGTATACATGTGGTATTGTGTACACATTGTACAGGTGGTGTAGTGTACATATGGCACTATGTACATGTTGTGCAAGTGGTGTCGTGTACATGTGATGCTGTGCACATATTGTGCAGGTGGTGAGGTGTATATGTGGTAATGTGTACGTGTACATATGGTACTAGTGTACATGTCATATTGTAAGCATGGCATACATGTTGTGTTGTGGGCATGTGGTACGATGTATGTGCATTGTGTAGTTATGGTATCATGACATGTATATTCGTTGGGTTATGCTTTGTGTATGTATATGAATTGTGTTGTACATCAGGTGTAGGTGTCTGTATGGTGTTGTGGTGTACACCGGGTGTAGCACTATGTATTACGTTGTGTTGTACACTAGGTGTAGGTGTATGCGTATGTGTTGTATGTCGGGTGTAGGTACATGTATTGCATGGTGTTGTATGTCGTTTGTGGTTATATGTGTGTGATTTACACTATGTGTATGTGTACATGGTTGAAGAGAAGGAACTGGGTGTTTTTTGGGTGTGGCCACTGATCCAGTGTGTGTACGGAATAAAGACAAAGGTAGAAGCTAAGGATTGATTATAGGATAAGTATCAGTATTTTATTTCAGTTTTATTATGCATGTGATTTATGATTCTCGTCTATGATGGTTACATGTGATCTATGATTTCAGATTATGATGATTGTGTGTGATTCATGATTTTGATTTATGATGGTTGTGTTTTGAGCTAACCTGATGTGATATTTTTATACATGTTGATTTGGTCAAAGATGCTAGTTTTACTTGTTGTGGCAGGAAGTAAAAAGGATTGAAAGTGTACCTTATTGGCGAGCTACCAATGAGGTATGATTTCAATTTATTTCAATCTATTTTAAATCTAATGGAAATTATGTGCTTGGTACAGGAATGCATGAACATGCCTAGTTGGGTGGTTGAAATTGGTTGCAAGAATTATCAACAACAAAAGGAATTGGAAAATGCAACAGTATGTTGTTAAAGCACTTCAGGAGCAGGGCCAATGTGGGACATTGGTACCCAATAGTGTCCATTGATTTCCATGAACATGCTATGACCAATATGATGGCTTTGAGTCAAGGATATGTCTTGGTTTTTGTATCTTTCGATGCAAGGAAGCCTTGGAAAGGGATGGGCTTCCTGGGATGGGGGTGTTAGCAGAACTTGGAAGCTGTGTGACTGCACGGAAGGGGGTGACCAGATTAGCCGATGGACTGTGTAGCAAAGAAGGGAAGGTCGGGGATGTATTTTTTTTGGTTATTAGAATTTCCAGATGGAATCAAATGCACATTGGGAGTGTGCCCTGGAACAATGAGATGGTAATCATTCGCTGAGAGGACAAGTGGCGCAAGATTGTAGTGTTGGACATTGGATGCAGCTTTGACTTTTGCAGTGGATTCTGGACATCCTGGGAAGGAAGTGAATCCTGACATTACTTTTGAGGGTGGAGGTGTAAGCCTCTAGAGTCCCTTGTTGTTGATGCAAGCATCGTACCCTTTTATTTGTTGGTTTAGCAAATGTGCATATGTGTATATGTGATTATTGTAAATTCCATAATGAATTATGTTATAAAGCTCCAGTAAACGATATGTTTTTCATGTTTCAACAACGGTCATTGTAAATATTGCAACGAGCTAAATTATAAAGCCCCATAGGCAGTATGTTCGGTCGCAACGGTCTTGTTGGTTGTAGGTGTCATTGAACACTAAGGACGTGTTGTTCCCTGAAGGGGGAAGGTTCTATAAAAATCCTGGTTAAAAGTTCATGTTAAAAACTATAACACCATGGTCATGGGACACGTATTCCAAGATGAATGGTGGTAAAAACATCCTAGGGGGTGTTCATTAGATTTAGTATGGCTAAGGAAATTGGCAAAGACAATGGAAAAGGCTCTGGAAAGGAAAAATGGAATTTTTGGCACATTTATTTATGAAAATAATGGAAATTAGGAAAAAAGGGAAGGTGAAAGGTCACAGGTTGCATGAGACGAGGAAAATGAAGGAAAATAATGGAAATTTTAGAAAATAGAGGCCTCGTTGATTAAAAATGCTTTTGGGGATTAGTGGGCATGCTTGGTTAGTGTAACCTTTTTCCAGTTCAGTTTTGGAGCTCTCATTCTATTCTCTGTCTCTCATACTCTTGGACACTTAGAGTTTTCTTGGAGCACTCTTGGAGAGTGTGGCATACTTGGATTCTTGGAGCAAGAAGGCAAAGGAAGACCAAGAAATCACAAGAGGACATCATGATCAGCAACTACATCAGGTTTTTCTTGCAGGTACCGAGTTGAATGTATGTTTTCCTCACTAGTTTTGGCATGAATGGCATATGCATGTGGTTTATTGGTCATGATCCGTCATTGGCATGGAAGATTTCCTGGATTGATAGTGGATTTACCTAGCCTTGTCATTTCCAGGAGAGTCATGGTGTTGTGGTTTCATTTCTTTATTTTTCTGGTTGGTTCTCATGTTTCCTCTAGCTTGGGTTGAGTTACTAGTTCCTAGAAGCCTTGGTTGGAAAAACACTCTGGAAGCTATGTAACAACTTGGGTTGAGTTACTAGTCCTGGAAGCCTTGGTTGGAACAAACGCTGTAGAGCCCTAAAAGGCTTGGGTAGGACCAATCTGGTGATGGTCTGTGATGTCTGGCCATGAGGTAGAGTCATTTTTTGATGGGTTGAGGTGGTTTTTTCTCTAGAAGAGTTGGTTCAGTTTGGATGAGTTTTTCCATGAGATCCCGCATTCATGCTTGGAATATGGCAAGGGGGTGACTGGATTAAGAGATATTTGGCACAACCATGTCTATGGTGGAAGTACCAGACTTGGCTCCATTTTTCTTGTGGCAATAAAATCTATTTCCTATGGTATTTATGGGTAAATATGCTTATTGTTATGTGGCTTATATGGTTGTTCTATATTTTTACTTGTAAATGAATGAACAATGTATCTATGGCCTAATAGATGAAATTGCAGCTAATGTGTTGAGGCATCAATGCTTCTTAGTGATTCTCAGATAAGTATGAGACCCTTATGCTCAGTTATGTTGTTAAGACCCATAACTTTCATGTTTGTGACATGTTTGAAGAAATGCATGTCATGGCTAGTAGAGGTCCAGTCTAGTCCTTGTCGATGTTTTTACAAATGTATCATTGTTCTATTGTGTAATTTCATTTCTGAACCTGCCATTGAGTTCTGGGAAGTGACTTGGGCTCCGGGCCTGAAAAAGTGGCACAAATCCCAGAGCCGTAGGCACAACACTGGGGGGGAAGTCCCCAAAAGCTCCCTTTCCCTTGCTGTGAGAGATTTTGGAGCCACCGAGACGTACCCTTTTCCATATCAAGGGAGAGTCCAAGGGTTTGATGCACTAAAACTTCAATTGGTCTCAAGGGTAGGTTACCTGAGCGGTTGGGATGGCTCCTTGGAGTTCTGTTGCTGATGTGGAAGGTCTGTGTGGTGTGTTTCTATCGATTCCACTTCCTTAAGGTGACTTAGGAGGTTGAATCCCATTATAGTGGCATCTAGTCGCATATTTACCCTAGTTGGTCAGTTACTTGTGTAGATGTGGGATGAGGGTGTTACAGTTACACCCCACTGCTACTGATCTCCCACTAATTCCTCCATCATTTGGAACTAGTTTAACTGAATTTAACTCAATTAGACTGAATTAAATAATTACAACTCAATAAACTCAACTATTGCTCCTAATTGTAGGAGACACTCTACATGACTCTAGTTAGACCTTCAACTCAAATTAACTGATCTAACTAAGTCAAATTAACTTAGTTAACTATTACAAGTTGTCATGAGATATGGAATTACAATTTAATTCCTAATTTAATTCAAGGAAAAATTAAATTAGGATTTTCTTGTTGCATTTTCAACACATATCTCACCCCCCAAACATACACACTCTCTCTCCATATCTATCTATCGATCTCTCCTGCCCTCTTCCCCCCTCTCTCTCTTCTCTTTCTCTCTCTCTATCTTCCCCTTCTCTCCCTCTCTCTTCCCTTTCTCTCACTTCCATTTCTCTCTCCTCTCTCCCTCATTTTCTCTCCATATCTCCCTTGTCACTCCCTCTCTCTCTCTCCCCCCAAAATCAATCTCTCTCCCTCCCTCTATCCTTCTCTCTCTCAAGTATTCTTTCTCTTCCTTCCTTTATCTCCCACCTCCCTCTATCTTCCCCCCACATCACTCTCTCTCTCTGCTCTCCAACTATGTCACTATCTCCTTCCCTTCCTCCTTTCTCTCCCCCTATTTTCCCCCTCCATCTTTGTGTTTCCCTCTCTCTTTATTTCCCTTCTCTCCATTTCTCTCTCCTCATCTTCTCTCTCTCTTTCCCTTCTCTCCCTTTATCTCTCCTCTCCTCACCTCTCTTTTCACCCTTCTCTCTTCTCTCCCTAACTCTCTCTCCATCTCTCCCTTATCACTCCCTCTCTCTCTCCAACTCTATCTCTCTATGTATTTCTTATTCCCTCCTCTCCTTCTCTCTCTCGTGATATTGACATGAATGATTCTTATTTTATAATTAAAGTCATTATTAAGTAGTGCTAACACCACATTTCTCACCAATATAAATATAGATTAGTGGTAAACATGAGGTATATGATACACATGAGAGATAATTGTATGCCTTTGTACATTCACTAAAAAATGGTGACATTATATTCTCAGTATGGAGACTATCTATGACACTAATAACTAGATCCTCAAAATTTTCTAATTCCCTAATCTTAGTTGCAAGAACAATGTCATCTCAAATGGTCATGCAATGGCTTATGTTTCTTATTAATATAAGAAAGGAAGCACCAACGAAATGGTATACACACTTATTTGTCCCCCATCTCACTACTTGCATATATTTAATATCTATGTATACAAATCATCAAGATTGAAAAACATTGAATTTATACCTTAAAAATTGTTTTCTCGTGCCTATCCTATAGACATTTCAAAACCCAAACTCCATCAATTAAACATCCTTCTAGGATTACAGTAAATGTGATGTTTGGTCATATAAATTCAAATGCCTCTATGTTCCTCACAACCTTACCCATTTTCTTCTCATTAAAGAAGCTCACTTATCCTTGAATAGGGTGGCCATTTTGGTATCGTCAAAATCCTGTAACACCCACAACATTATTTCTACTAGGCCTTAATGTAGAAACATGTTGATGGTTTCATCAATTTTTGTCTTGTGCATCCATACCAAACTTGCCAATCATAAATTGGGATTGTACTAGCCACTCCATAAGAGCATGAGATACCATTTATATGGATTTTACTAGTGGATTTCCCACTATCTTTCACAAATATGATTACGTCATTATTATTATTTTCCATTTCTAAAAAATGGTCATTTTCATTATTTTCACCAATTCCGTGGACACCTCTAAAGTTGATTATTTAAGCTTGCACAATCTCTAGGAAAAGTATGGCATACCTCTCATTATCTTTTCATATTGGGGTTCCTTTTTCTCAAATATTTTTGGATGTCTATTTAGAAGTTATGTCGCTACTCTACATCTTTCCATCCTCAAATTAAAGGCCAAAATCAAGTGGTGGATCATGCATTGGTCCATTCCCTTCATACTCATTGCACACAAACATAAACAAACAAACATTGGGATACATATTTTCATTGATTTTACATTGTCACAACCAAACTACATATTTCTTAGTGAGATATTCTCTTTTTGGAATTTGTTATGGATATCTATTACCCCATATGAAATTCTAGTCATTTTATCGGCCACTGTCTCCTCCCATCAAGCTAAGGAGAACAAGTAGGCCACCTCCTTTTCCTAACATATTACTAATATATACACCAATTTTTAGACCACATACTAATGTTCCCTAGAAATGCATAAAGTGCTCCATGATTACCATTAGATTCCTTCACCATCACGAGTTGACAACCTATTTTGGTTTTATTAACATAAGAAATAGTTCAAAAGTAAAAAACAACAAAAGCTCCAACACTTCATTATGGACCTTATACCATTCTTTTACAAATTGGTGAGAATTATTTTAAATTGGATCTTCCAGCTCAATTGGGCATCCAAAACATTATCAATTTTAATAAAATGAAACTATATGAGCCATCCCATTTGGTGGAGAAACTCTCATGTTTGGTGAATAGTATTTATAAAATCTATCCTCCTTTAACAAAAATATTTATATTATATATGTGTTCTTGACATACTTTACACAAGATGACTACCACATATTTAGGTCACTAAAGTGACCTTCTAGTAGCCACAGAATTGACTTTTGAATGATCCTTGGATTAATAAGTATCCCATTTGGTGAAGAAAGAGGGGAAACTTTCACATAACTAAGGAGGAACTCATATAGTTGTGGATAGAATGTCCATAGAGGAATGTGAGCTAAACAAGGAAACTATGGTAGTGCATGGTCCAAGAACAAATGACTATTAATTAGTGGTGTTCACTAATGTAAATATTTGTTGTTGTCTACTACCTATTATAAATTTCTTTTTTTTCGAAAATATAGTCACAACCACTCTCTCTCCCCCCTACCTCTCTCTTATAAAACCTCTAAATGATTCATAAATGAAATGTGGAATCTTAGTGTAGAATTAAGAAATATCTTGTGTGTGTATAGCTATGTTCCTGTAAGGTTTATAAATATTTTGTAGAAATAAAATAGATATGAAATTATTAGATGTGTCCAAATTGAATCAAATAAAAAGATTTGCAATATAAAAATCATAAAATTACATACATGGAGACACATAAACATGTCTCATCATTTGCATGTTATATCTTTTAGTAAATCCAAAAATAATAATCTTCTTCACAAGCATATTGCATTCTTTCACTTAAAAAAAAAAAATTGACTTTAATTTTAAAAGATTTTGTTATATTTTATATTTTATAAATTTAAATCACACATATACATAACTGCAAGGATTAGCTACATCAATTGGTGCCACTATTTCCAATATATTAGTGGTAATTTGTTGCACTATGAAATTATTTAGTCCAATTCCCATAAGATTAGACACGCTAAATCTATTTTTCCCACTAAAATGTGTACCATTGTTAGAGTGGGGGAAGTTCCCAAAGGTTTCATAAGTATTTATTTCCAAGATCAAGCCATGAGGGTGAACTCCTATTAGATGGATCTAAACTTCTAGCACAATGCAACCCACAATGCTAAGATAGGGAAAACATAATTGGAATTCTTCCAAGCACATGAATCCATCTTCAACCATCCACAATCTCTCCTCTGAGCTTTGCACAAGACCAAGGAAAGGTTTTTTTTTTCTCTATAATGCAGTCTCTCAGGCATGTTAATATATTTATCCACTTAAGAGTTAGTTAAGATTAACATGGTCTAATGTGTCTTTAGGTAAAGTGTGTTTCTTTACTATCTGTTGTAATTATTTAATCCAATAGTCATGTTGTAAACATAAAGTGGTCCAATTTTCCATTTTCCCCTCAATACTAATGGATATATTTACATATTGTTCAACACTTGACTGATCCATATATCTATTTAAAAACCACAAATGATCATTTGTTGTTGATCAATTTTGAGAAACTCATAAGTAAAATTCCTTTTGCATTAATATATTTCCTAAAGTGGTTATGCCTGATTGGGACATGAATTGTTTCACTCTTCGAGGGTTTTAACTACATAATGCATTAGTTCCTCCTTCTCATCCAAATTAGTACTTGTTGGGACAAGGTCCACTAGGGTCAATTTTGGGGCAAAAGGCCCAAGTTTTATTGCAAAAGTGTAAAGTCTCTACAAGTTGAGGTCACGGAGAGCGTAGATAGTAAAATGTCATAAAGGGTTTTACCCTTCTTTTATGTAAGTTGTGTCGACTTGTATAGACCTACCCATCATCCGCGAACCATGGGATTGTATAAAAAGGAGAGGCTTAAAGAGTCTAAGATAAGTAGATATCGGTGAAGACGAATGTAAGGGGTCAGTAGAAGTTAGATTGAAGAAGTCCTAGAGTAGAAGAAAGGTTCTGCAACTGTGTACGCAGAGCCCTAGAGTAGAGTCCGTAGCTGAGTGCTTGGACCCCTGCAACTGAGTGCGCAGGGAAGTCTTGAGTCTGTAAGAAGAATTGAAGTATTAATAAAGAAATTATTCCAGCAATACCTGTGTTTTGGCTATTTATTTTTGTTATAAATGAATGTGCTATTATGTTATGATGAATGATGGGTTTATGAATTAATATTGTATTCATGCGCGTTTTTACATGATTTATATTATCATATGAACACAAGTAATAATAATTGCTTACACAAAGAAAATATTGTTGCATGTTAAAGTTATTAAACACTTAAGTTGATCTGGGTACATGCGGAGCTAGGAGTAATCACAGAGGTGCATAAGTGGTTGATTCACCTGTTTAGGGTCCGTGAAAGGTAGTCATGAACGTTCACGGAGGTATAAAATCTGATTAAGGGAATTTATATCGATAAGCCCTAAGGGCTTATCGATCTACGCGAAGGTAGGTTTAGGGCATAAAACAACATCACGCTCATCTCTGGGTGCAGAAACTTGGTTCCAACATCCCCCCATATTGCTTCGGGTGAGACTTTAGTCCACGTTCCATGGGTTGATACCAAAAGGACCAGTAGTGTAGGGATTTGTTTGACAAAATTAACTTTGAACCTGGGCCAGGACCCACTAAGCCAACAAATGGTTCCATTGCTAGGACTGGGATTTGCATAAAGATATGTGTGATGTCGCATCACTGGAATCCAACAAAGAAATAAATTGAGGAGTGGTTGGATAGAAATATCCACAAATTCATGGCACAAGAAAACAAGAATCCACAATTAACGAAAGAACAGTGGTTGGATAGGTATCTGTACATAGAGATACACAAAATTTTCTTATGTTCCTTCTCATTGAACTATACGAGTGGATCGCTAAATTGGTAGACGGCCAGGGAAGGTGGAGGCTTGACGGTCCAATAGTGTGGACCCCGGAGTTAGTGTGGAGATTGGAAGCCTCTGAAGATAAGATCATGCGCGTTTTCGATCACTGGCTTGATTGTGTCATCAGAGGATTTGTGACAAAATTCGCAGTCGATACCTCGGTCAACTACAATGAAGCAGAGTGATGCTTCTTCAAGGGACCGCGAGGTAAGTATTTAAGATCTTTAAATACTTAGATTAAAATGCTCTTGTGTGAAAAGTGGGTTATGCAATTACCTTGATGTTTGGAGCTATGCAAAGTGGAAATTTATTCAAGGATAGAGGGAGAACAGACCCTGAATATAGTCCGTTGATTGAGCCTCCTCTGAGTGACGACAGAGGAGCAGCATAGGCTTCATCACAGAGCGTTGTCCAATTAATAAGGTAAGGATTCTCATGAATACACCATCCACCCACACCACCACCACCTCCACCACCGTTCAATATGGCGAATGCAGTGAAGTTGCCCGTTTTCAAGGGCTTGGGAAATGAGGACCTAGACCAGTTTTGGTTTGGTACGAAGGTCGTCTGGACAACCCAGAATATTATAGATGATCAGATGAAAAAGGAAAAGTTGGTTACTAATTTACAGGATCGTGCACTAACATGGTACATTAAGTACTGCACCGATAACCCAACAGCTGCGTTGGCAGACATTCAGATTGCACTGAATAAGGAATTCAGTAGGCCCAATTCTGAAGTGCAATCAATTGTTGGATTCAAGGAAATCATGATGAGGCCTGGCGAAACACCTTGGGAGCTGGATCAAAGATTGAAATGCAAGATTCGCAAAGCTAACATGAATCTTACAGATGGACAACACCGCGAATGGTTTGTAGCTTCTCTCTTTCCTCACCTAAGGGTCACCTTATCACAACAAAAGATTGGGACCTAGGCCGAAGCCCTGGAGATTGTGATGAGATTGCATGAGACACCGATTCAAGATGTTTCTTTGGGAGTTTAGCAGATTCACGTGGAGTTGCAGAATCTTTCCCTAGAATTCCAAAGTATAAAGAAGGATAGAGCGGCTCGGCCATAAGTGTGCAAAGAAGATTGGTGTCTAAAATGTAAGAGTCAGGGGCATGATAAAGATCACTGCCCTGTCTTCGAAAATTATGTGGCAGGAGGAGGGCCAATGCCTCTGAGGCTGGAAGCTCAATCTGGGTGAAGTACATGGCTCGCGCTGTGGTGCGCTATCTATCAGGTAGTTGGAAAACATGTAACATACAATTGTCACTTGCTGCAGAAATTTGTACAGACACCGCAACAACTCTTCTGCAACTTCTGCAAATCAGTGGGCAATGATGAGTGTAATTGTCGTTGCTATGACTTGATGATGGAAAGAATGCCCGCGTGTCAAATGCAGACAGAGACTCGACCTCTGTATCAAGGCACTGGGGGAACGCACGAAGGATATCAAGGGCGCGGATGAGGTCGAGGTAGAGGAGGACCTATGAGAGGTCAGGGACAAGTCATTCGCTACAATTGTGGAGTGTTAGGACACTACGCACAAGAGTGTACAAACCCGACACACCTGTCGTGCCAATACTGCACTCAGTTTGACCACACAACCAAAGACTACTCTGTATTGATAGCTAAAATATAGGAGAAAAGGGCGCAACCTCAACAACCTACCCAGAACCTGCAAATGATGAGGGTTGAACCTCATCGAAGAATATCCTAATGTGAATATTGTGTTGTGGAGTGGAATGACAACTAGCAACGATAAGGGAAAGTAGCCCGAAGAAAGTGAGTGGGTACGTAAAGCTCCAGAAAAGGAGGTTGGATTTGATTTGGAGAGCGCGAAAGAAACATTCATGGAAGTGAAGAAAAGATTCGATGAGGCCTCTGCCTTAGGAAGTCAGGATAAGCTATCTGAAGAAATGGACCCCTCCATGCTTACCACATTCTTGGAGACATGTATGAAGCTACTTCATGATAGAAACGTTGTGAAAGGATTACAAGAGTTGATAAATAGATGTGCCAGTAAAGAAAATGCTCCTGAAGGACCTCGCGTAGTTAGAAAAATTGGTAATCATAAGGCAAGAATAGGGCATGATATGAGGCTCATTATGCAAATAGGTGAATATGAAATGGACCAAGTTATTCTGGATCTTGGGTCAGATGCGAATGTTTTGCCTAAACAAACATGGGATAGAATGGAGAGACCTGTGCTACAATGGTCTCTGATTCAATTAAGGATGGAAAATCAACAGAAGATTATCCCCATGGGAAGATTGAAGGGAGTGATAGTAGATACTGAAGGCATAAGCATGTTGGCTGATTTCGAAGTGATAGAGATTGTTGATGAAAGAAATCCATACCCCGTGCTCCTTGGGATCGACTGGGCTATTAACATGAATGGGGTGATCAATTTGAAGAAGCGAACAATGCCATTTGAGAGGAAATCACTCCATGTAGTAGTACCTTTGGACCCTACAGAAGGACCACGTTATATTGAATCGGTCCGCAATTTTGAAAGTGACGATGATCTGGACCAGATCTACAAAATAACAGCGCGAGACCAAGATTGGGTGAATCCGACAGCAGATGGACGCATTGCATGGGACTGCGAAAGTTCCTGTACATCATATTTGGATGAAGAGATGGAACACTGGTAGAATAGGTTGCATGAAGTATCTACGCTACACTATAGAATGATGACTAAATCGTTGTGTTGTGTATCATCGGAGGTAAGGAGTTTGCCTTATTATGATGGTCTAATTGACGTAGATAAATTTTTGGATGCATTTGAAAGGGAAGTGCCTAAGAAGCATCACTTCCAAGCACTGGATTTGGTGCTGCGTGCTATGCCCGCAAGATGGTGGGGTACGCATAAAGATAGTTTTGATGGATGGTGTGAGTACTGAAGAATGATGAGGTTGTGGTTTGGTCACCCAAAATTTTGGCTAATAGAGAAATATGATGGAAGGAATGATGCACGCAATCATTTAGGAAAATGGACTGACACTTCTGGAGTAGAGCTGCAACCGAAGTGGGTGCATTTGTTCTGTCACACTTTGGATGTAATACCAGTGAATTGGTACCTGGAAATAGAGTTTTTCCACGAAAATGGAGAGTCGGACATTTTGAGACAAGCATTCTTGATGACATTCAGCTTTGAGGATGGATTCTAGTGCATCGATGAAGCGTTGCAAGAGGTTAAGGTAATGATCTTCAGAATACTACAAGATCCCTTGGATTTGATTCAACCAGATTGGACCACCCAGCTGCGCCATGCGTTGGAGTGCTACACTGTGACTACTAAAGAAGAAGATGAGGATCCAAGGAACATTAATATCTCGGAGGTAGAAGGTCACCGCGAAGTTGAGGGTCCGCAGATAGAGAATCCAGATATCATTGCACCGCTAAAAACTAGACAAGTGAACATTGGAATAGAGGCGGAGCCGAAGTTTGCGAAGATAGTGTTGGAAATACTGAGAGGGGGGGTGAATCAGTGTTTATTTTCAATTATTATTTTTATCAGTTAAAAAATTTATAATTGGAACACAGAAATAGATAACAGGAATAGATGCTTTTATTAATGTGATATTCGCAATAAATCAAGTACAATATCAATATCTATATCTATATCTATATACATATATATATATATATATATATGGTTTCAATCAGTTTCCAAGCACCAACTTGGACTCTTTGTGAGGCTCCAACCTCCAGAGCACCAACTCTGTCTTGTCAAGGCACTAACCTTGAATTTAGGAGCATCAACTCCTAGGACACTAATCCTTTCAGTTCTGAGGCACCAACCTCAAGGGCTCCAACCCTCTGCTGTAAACTGTCTGGATCTATTTGGATGTAATTCTCTACTCCCAACCTTGCTGGGCCTATGACTTACTTCTGTCCTCTTGTTCCTTCCATTTTTGCCAAAGCTTCAGCTTCCTTTATTTTCTTACAGTTTTCTAGTGCACCTAAACTTTCCTTGTTCTTTGTTTTATATTCCTGATACCCCTGACCTTTGGCTTCCTTTCTCCGCTAGCTCTTCAGCTTCCTCAATGCTCGCTTGATCTTTCAGCTTCCTTTGTGCTCACTCTTCGGCTTCCTCTGTCTCTTCAAATCCATCAATACACACAGGACACGTTAATGTGGAAGAGAGGCTGAATTACAATAGTGTTGAATATTAAAAAATATCAGAGAGGCCCTTTTTAATATTCATACAATATACATTAATTGTTCACAGAAACCATATAAGAGAGACTATAGCCATATAGAGGTCCCACATGCCACGTCATCCTTTTATCGCAATCGCCGCTTCCGGAGGTTCGCACATAACATAGCCGATTCCCAATTGCCGATGGAGCGGATGTGATATGGTATTAAACAATTATTAATAAGTTCGTCAGGTCCATACCCTTATTGCAATCCCCGAATTGACATTCCTTTGTACATTGCAATTACCACGGATGTGACATTTGATTAAGCCATGCTATAATGGTGTAGTCGGGTCCACAATTATATCACAATCGGAGGATTTCAATGGGCAAAAACTTTAACAAGTCTTGCGATATTGCGACGAACGTGATATTACAATAGGGCACGTTATAACATTGCAATGGGTCCGCATACGTATCGCAATTGGCATTTTAATGTGGCAAGGCTTTAAAGAGGCTTGCGATATGGCGGATGCAATGTAACTTTAAAGTGTATTACAATGGAATCCTCAGGCCCGTGTATTGTATCGCATCTATATAATATATATATACTCCTCTGTTCTTAACTTTGGTTAATGCGGACTTAACTCATAACCCTTTATCCCCTTTAATTCTCTTATAACCCTCGTATAATGGGTATATATAAAAACACATGGGAACTTGTATTTTCCGCCTTTCCATAGCCTTGGCGTGTTTATCGATGCTTACCTTTATCAGGCTCATTCTCCACTGCAGATTAACTCACACTAGATCCAACGACTATTAGAGATTTCGGGTGGACAAATAGCACGGAGAATACCCACCCAATAAAGGGGTTTTCTCTCTCCACCCTCATGCTACATGTCGCTCGGTTAATGAAATCGGGCGCTCTCCTCTAAATACCACTTACCGCCTAGCGTCTGCCCAAAAACCACTGCTACTATTACAAACCTGCCTTTTGTAATATAACCACATGCATTCACTCTTCATCCATCTTCTTGATTTCTACCGATATTATATACTCCTCCGCTCTTTTGGCTCCTCTATTAACTTCTTTGGCATATATTACATGCGATACTACCGATATGGGTCCTCCTCAATCTCTCGCTCTTACACTTGGCTTTCATGTGGCTTCCGATACCACTTCAATACCTCTTCTCTGCTTTGATAGCTCTGCTCTGATAGCTCCTATGACTTCCGATATTCTCTCCAATGGCTTGACTGTCTTGGCTTTCCTCTAGTTTCTCCTCATGGCTTCTTGCTCCTGTTTCTTCATGGATCTACTCTACTTCTCCTTGGCCTCACATCATTGTTTACTCATCCAGAATATTGCCATATTGACATCAATGACAATCTAGGTCAACAATCTCCCCCTTTGTTATTGATGGAAATATTTTTCTTCTCTCCCCCTTTGACATCAATAGCAAAGGAGTGCTCAGGGACTCCCCCTATCAAACTACTCCCCTTGTCCTGCATCATCTTTATGATTCAACTTAAATGATGCTAAAGAGATAACTCCCATCTTTTGACAAAGATGTTAAAATGCTTCTCGAGGAAGAGGTTTTGTGAAAATATCAGTTATCTGCTCCTTAGTATTGATATATTCCAAGATGATGTTTCATTCAGCTACTTGTTCACGAAGGAAATGATACTTGATTCGTGTATGTTTGGTCTTTGAGTGCATCACTAGATTTTTGCTGAGGCTGATTGCACTTGTGTTATCACAATAGATGGTAGTTGGTTGATTTGTACCTATGTTGACATCTTTTAGAGCTTCCTTCATCCATAGTATTTGAGTACAACAATCTGCGGTAGCTATATACTCGGCTTCAACTGTAGATAGTGATATGGATGTCTGTTTTTTGCTGAGCCAAGATACTAAATAGTCTCCCAGGAAGAATGCATTTCCACTAGTACTTTTTCGATCATCGACACTTCCAGCCCAATCAGCATCGGTGTATGCAGTCAAAGTAAGAGTTGAGCTCTTAGGGTACTAGAGACCAAAATCAAGAGTTCCTTTTAGGTATCTGAGAATTCTTTTCACAGCCAAAAAATGGGATTGTTTAGGAGCTGATTGAAATCTTCCCACCATTCCTACTGCTTGCATAATGTCGGGTCTCGTAGCAGTTAAGTACAAAAGGGCTCCAATTATTGACCTGTAATGAGTTGCATCTACCAGAGGGGAGTCATCATTTTTTCTCAATTTTCAACTTGTGGTCATAGGTGTGCTCATGGGTGCACAGTCTTCCATTCCATATCTTTTAAGCATGTCTTTAAGATATTTTTCTTGAGATATAAACATGCCTGCAGTGGTTTGGGATACTTGTAGTCCAAGGAAGTGATATAACTCTCCTATCATTGACATCTCGAACTCTTTTGACATATTTTGAGAAAACTCATGGCTCCTCTCATCATTATTACTAGAAAAAATCAGATCATCAACATAAACAAGTGTGACTAGTAACTTATCCTTATTTGTCTTTATGTAGAGATTACTTCCTGCCACCCCTTCTTGAAGCCTTTTTGTTGTAGATAGTGATCCAATATTGCGTACCAAGCTCTAGGAGCTTGTTTCAACCCATATAATGCCTTTTTCAACTTACAAACAAAGTCTTTTCCTTCTATTTGATTAAACACTTTTGGTTGCTCCATGTAGACTTCTTCCTTGAGTTCCCCATTCAGAAATGTTGATTTTACGTCCATTTGATAGAATTTGAATCTTTTTGAGCAATCAAATGCCAAGAACATCCTGATAGATTCCACTCGAGCTATTGGTGCAAATGTTTCTTCAAATTCAATTCCTTCAATTTGTGAATAGCCTTTACAAACAAGCCTTTCCTTGTTTCTGATGATTTGTCCATCTTCATTCATTTTGTTCTTAAACACCCACTTGGTTCCTATTATGTTTTTGTCCTTTGGACGAGGTACCAGCTCCCATGTCTCATTCTTCTCAATTTGAGACATTTCTTCTTCCATGGCTTTTACCCAATGAGGATCCTTACTTGCTTGAGTAAATGTTTCTAGTTCTATCATGGATAGAAGAGAAATATCATTTTTCTTTGGTGTATTTTTCATCCTTCTTCGGGTTTGCATCCCTTCATCTATATTGCCAATAATCTTCTCTTCTGGGTGATATTTTTGGAGAAGTTTCATCTTTGAAGGAGTTTGAGATGGTTCTTTTTCCTTGGGTATTTCTTGATTTTTTCCTTCTTCTTTAGGTTCTTCTTCTTCAATGAGAGGATCAACTTCATGTTCTTCAATTTATTTCTCTGGAAGGTATTCATCACTCTTCACATCAATGCTTTCCACTATTTTCCGTATTCGGTTATTGTAGCACTTGTAGGCTTTGCTCCGTGTAGAATATCCAAGGAATATCCCTTCGTCAACTCGAGAATCAAACTTTTCTGGTGAGCCATCATTGATTTTTATGAAGCACTTGCTTCCAAAAATCTTAAAATATTTTACTGAAGAAGGTCTTCCTTTCCATAATTCATAAGGAGTCTTTTCATTATTTGGTCTTAATTGAGTTTGATTCAGGGTATAGACAGCTGTCACGACTACTTCTCTCCAGAATTTTGGTTGTAAGTCAGCTGCTCTTAACATTGTTCTAGCCATTTCTTGAACTGTTCAGTTTATTCTTTCAACTACCCCATTTTGCTTGGGTGTTTTGGCAGTAGAGAGTTCTCTTTTAATTCCATGTATTTTACAAAATTCATTAAATTATTTTGATGTGAATTCTCCCCCTCTATCTGTTCTGAGGCACTTAATCTTTGAATCCTTTTCATTTTCTACAAGAGATTTAAGATTCTTAAAACACTCAAATGCTTCAGATTTATATTTTATAAAATATATCCACATCATTCTAGTATAGTCATCAACAAATAAAGAAAATTACCTTTCTCCTTGGAGTGCCAGAGTTCTAGTTGGTCCACAGAAATTAGCATGGATGATCTCCAAAGGATTTGATGTAGAAAACTCCTTGTTCTTGTGGCTGGTTCTGGTTTGCTTTCCATGTTGACATGGACGACATATTCCTTGATTCGATTTGAATAACTTTAGAATGTCTCGTACTGCTTTAATCTTGCTAATATTGATCAAGTTATCGAAGCTTTGTTACAGGGAAAAGTGTCTATATAGAACTGCTCTATCCCACTAAGGTGTGACAGCTGCCTTAGAAACAAATAGAGAAAAGCTACTTTCGTTTTTCCTTTATGAATTATAGATAGAGAGGAACAGAAAGACCAACCTCTGTCTTGCGCTAATCTCCTGATTTGATTCCTCTCTTCCTTGATAGTCTTTCGCTACTTGTTCCCTTGCACGCCCAGCTTCACAAAGTACCTGTAAGATCACAGTAGCATAGCACTATACAAAGACATGGATCTATAATCATAAACAATCTAGGATCAGATGTAAATTGACCATACAAATGCAGCAAACATCAATGACATAAGAGCATGGAGGAAAACTTGAATAGCTTTTATTGATAAACAAGAAAGAGCCAAGAGGAGTTACAACCAGTTGTTCTGACCCAGCATCAACTTCTCAGCAAGGAAGCCCCTCTTCAACTCATACAAATCTTAGATCACCCAACAATCTGATGTTTGTCTCAAGAAACCAACAGCAGTTCCTTACAATATGCAAAATTCCAGCCCTTGGATCTCTAGGATGAGGGATCCATATATAGATATTTGTAATGGAGATGAGTCAGCTTATGATTTGATTAGTGTCTTCCCTCTGATAGTTCTTCCTTCCACTTGTAGATTGATGATCTCTTACTCATCCTTGGTCGAATTCAGAGAGGCAAGTGTCACAAGAGAAGTTTCTGGAAGCTTCCATTGCCTCTCCACCTCACGGAATGACACTGCCATTTGTCATTTCTCGCCCATCGCACCCCATAGAAGGGATTTTTGAAATGCAACGCACCCACACAGTGTATTTAGGTGAGATGCAACGCACTTGGCCAGTGGAGCAGCTGAAATGATCCTGTTTTGACCAATTCTGAGCAGTTTTTCATGGAGAACTTCTGGGAGAAGCTGTAATCTGTTGACCTTGTTCCTTTAGGGGTTAGAACAACACTTTTAGGGACTTAGGAGCCCTTGGTTTATGGACATTTCATGCTTGGGGTTGTAGTGCCCAAAAATGTCTATAACAGTTGCCCCCTAAAGCATGAGGTCATTAATCTTTTGATGTCAGGTGAAATGCTTTATTATGAGGATCCGAAGTTCTTTCAAGCTGGGAGGAGACCTGTAATAAGATACAATACAATACATTATCTTCATAATATTTTCATGATCTAGCTGAGGTGGGCATTCCCATGCTTAGCTTTATAACTTCATTTTCATGTACATAGGACAGACAACCGTCTGAGTGTAGACTGATGATTCTGATAGAGCCATCATCCCTTTTGATTGGATGATTATCTGTGCAGCAATGATGTACATTTGATGTCTTTATTTCCCTGAATATATATCACAACCCGGATGGATGAAACTAGATCCGGGGTCTTCAATCTCGTTCGATCTTCACTCGAAGTACAAGTCGATCCATGTGAAAGATGTTCTGGAGTCGAACATGGAAAGACATCGCCTAATTACCAGCCAATGATGTAAGCTGTTAATAGGCGCGAGAGGAATCACCGATAATGATAATGACCCTCAAGGTATTGCAGTACAATTCACGTGGTGTGAATAAAGGACTTGGCATCAAACACCACGCAAAATCTTTCGGTCGAAGGCCATTGATGTAAACCTGTCACTGGAAGTGAGAAACTTGCCATTGAGGCATGCAAGCTTCAAAGTACTGAATGGGGTGTTCCTAGATCAACTTCTTGGATAATGAGCTGATGTCGACAAGAAGCAATCTATCACAGGAGGGCCTTAATGAATCCCACATCAGTGACACGGAACGAAGCAAATGATTTTAATGGAGGTGAAAACAATCTGGTGATATAAGGTTCAGGATGGCGTTCATGAAAGAATGGAGTATAAATGTATGGTAGTGGGTGAGACACAGGTGAATTCTCTGAATGACTTGAACATATCGGCGACATTGATGTGATGGATTGATAGAATTAACCCCAAATGTGGATGGTATGATGGGACCATGGTAATGTGACCGGTGAATGAAACAACCCAACCCGACTTGGACACGGAGTGGAAGTGTCATGTTCAAGAGCGACTTGCTACCAACAAAGCTTCTTCAAGTTTTCTTCCCAATTTTCCCCAGTCATTGCTGACCAGTACCTCTTTATTTTTGTCAAGCTTGAGGAGGATAACATATGCTTGTTCTATAATTTGCCCTTAAGGCAAACCCATCGCTATGTTTTAACGAGCCTAGCGATAGGGAAACTCATTCTCGTCTATAGACAAGTTTGTCGCTATTAAAATTTTAACGAGTTTAACGACAAAGATAACTCGGTCCTTTTCAATTTTAGAGAGTCTGAAAAGGAATGTAAAGGTAACTCCAAAATTCCTTTTTCGTCATCTAATCCCTTAAGTCCGAAAAAGTATAAAACGATATAGAAGGGATGAATTTTCGATACTTTTAATGAGCCGAACAAAACAAGCACTCGATATTTTTGTGTAATAACCTCTCAGGTCCAAAAAGATTAAAATTTAGAGGAGAGATAGCACTTCCGGTCCCTTTAACGAGCTGGAGAGGCCAATGGCTCGGCAATCTTTTCATATTTTACGAGTCAGTTGAAAAGAGCTTAAAGGAGACTCGTCTTTTGAGGAACGAGTGATAAAATGGGTAGCAACTGATTCCAGGTAAGGTTTGGAATTTTCCAATCACGACAATGTTACAAGGATGGCTAGTGAGATCACTCTTCGCAGCTGTTCCTCAAAATGGGTAAACAATCAAATGGAGGTGAATGATCGGCCAATGCAAAAGTGGAGGTGATGGTGCAAACACGACCAAGGCTTTTAAAGGCTGAAGTACTACATTCACGATGGTTATTTATCGGGGAATAGTTCATTTTTTAATGAGCTTAAACGCGGGGGGAAACATTTTCTCATGGCTTGTGGTTATTTTTTAACGAGCTTGAACTATGCGCTAAAACTGCTCGATGCAGGTTTATTTTTTAACGAGCTTGAACCCTACAGTAACACTGCTCGTGGCGGGTTTATTTTTTAATGAGCTTGAACCCTGCAGTAACACTGCTCGTGATAAGTTTGCATGCCCCCAGCATAATAACGCAAATCGAGGTGCATGCCCCCCAAGCTTCATTGCATTCAACTCGGTGGTTGGAATGAAGGTTTACCTTTGAGATTTGGAAAGGGGATTTGTTTCATTTTTTAATGAGGTTGACACAGTAAAAGAACCATCCTCAAGATTCCTTGTTTCATTTTTTAACGAGGTTGACACGAGATAAGAACCATCCTCGAAATCCACTATATTTACAGTATTTGATAGAGAATAAAAAACCGAAGGATGATTAAGGTTGCTGGAATAATCTTCGTGGTAATTTGGAAGACGGGAGCGATGGTGGTAATCTTCCCATGGTGCCTCTCCTATCATTGAATGAATGATTCCTTCGTCTGTTGAATGTACATGCGACGAAGGATTTTAAGAGGTGCCATTTTCCTTAGACCTATCTATCCAAACACTCGATGAGCGCTGATTTGGGTTTGCTCCCCAGGCCAAGAAAATTGATTGCTACAATATTTCTAAAATGGCGATGATCCATGCTAACAAAATGTTTAGGAATCTTCTGAATCCATTAGATATAGAAGATTTCATATTCCACTGTGGCCACTTCCGCCAGATTACTCGGAGGTGGTAGGGCAAAAGTACCCATTAAGGCAGGGTCTTTTAGGAGACCTACTCCGATATTTTGGAGCGAATGATTGCTTCCATGGATCATTGGAATGCTTCTCGTAACTTGTGAACTGTTGGGGAGAAATGTTTGTTTGTCGACGATTGTAATTCCTCCTTGGAAGGGAAATGCAATCTTCCTAAAGTAGGTCGACACAACTGCGGCCATGGCATATATCCAGGGCCTTCCCAGTAGGATATTGTAATCGAGGTTTCCGTCGATTACTTCAACATCAATTTCTACTGTTTTACCCCCCAGTTCAACTTGCAAGTTACTTAAAATCCCGTATGGAGTGTATGATCGTCCATTAAATGCTTTTAACATTGTTGACGATCGCGACAAGGGTGGTGAGCCTAAATTTTTCCAGCAACTCATCGACATAATACATGTGGATGCCCCCTCATCAATAATTGTTCGATGAACAATTTTGTTGAGGGCTTTCACTTGAATAAGGAAAGCTAGTTGAGCTGGTAACTGAGGGTCATATCCTTTATGATCAAAGGCCACAAGATTGGAATCCATTGGGTCAATCCCACCTATTGTTGATAATAAAGCTTGCTCTTGGGAGAGGCAATTTTGCGGTACCTCAAGTGTCGACATAGCAGACGACGATTGGGCCAGGTCCTCTATTATATTATAATTCTGTGCTATTTTTGCACGAGGATTAAATGTCGACTTGTGTACTACTCCCTTTGGCGACTTTATCATTTGTTCAGGAATGATGGGTGGCACAACTTCGGTCAAAGTTGTTGTCGAACTACTAGGTTGTTCATTGGCCTTGTTATTTGACAGCTGTGGATTGCCGTAATCTTTATTCCTTGTCAAAGCATCATTTTGCTGCTTTGAGATAGACAACATAAGCACTTGGGATCGGGAAGCATTTTGATTAGCAACCAGTTTGGTTCCCGGGTTTGGAAACAGATCAGTCAATATTGTTGAGGTTTTTGAACTCTTAAAGAGTTTCTTAACTTCAGCTTTATGTGGACAATCTCTCGTCCAATGATCCTCATCGCATATATGACACCCCGCAGGGGTTTTCCTTTGCCCAGAAGGGTTTGTAGAAGGTTTTTCAGGAGATGACTCATCCTGCTTCATTTTTCTCCCTTTCTTTTTCTTCTTGCCCCCTGGTTGCTTCAGTTGTTTGCCCTTGTCGGTGGACATGGCATTTACTTCCGAGGCAAGAAGTTCCTCATTTGAATTTTGACTAGAAATCTTACGGGCCTTTTTAGATGTAGCCTTTGTCGATTTCGTGTCTGTTGCGCCAATCACGCCATCACCGCCATGAGAGTCATTGTTTGATTTAGGAGTAGGTGGAACGGAAAATTCTGGTCTGGGAGCGTCAGGGATTTTATCATAGAGCGTGCCAGACTAAGTATAAATCAAGTCTAAATATTGCGCACGAGCAATAACTTGCTCTTCAGTGACGATTCCTCCCTTTGCCACATCTTCTGTAATGGAAGGTAATAATGACTTGATAAACCATTCAGCTAATAGCTGATCGGGAACATACGTTTTTACCATTCTACGACGACGTCACCACTCATGTATATGATCAGATATGTGAGTGGCCGTCGTTTGTTTGAAGTTGGTAAGGAGCTCTGTTCCTGTTTCGTACCTTATTGGTAACTGAAAATGGGTTAAAAAGGTTGTGGATAGGGTACTGAAGTTGTCAAACGAAGCTCTGGGAAATTCGATATACCATTTTTCTACCGGACCAGTTAACGTTCTCTGAAAAAGGCGAAGCCTAATCGAATCATCGTTTAGGGTGTTTGATGAACACCATAGATGAAATGTCATCACATGATTCGACGGTTCTTCACCTGGATTTCCATTTAATTTAGGAATATCTGACGGAAGTTTATGCAGAATTGCTGGCCACCAAGGGGCATAAGCAATTGGATCATTCGTCAGCCGCTTTAGATCTAGTAATTCTAGAGTTGCTACAAAGGGCAACTGTTGATTCAGGTTAGGCGAAGCATACCCAGGATAAGATGGAATTGCCTGAGCAGTGGGTCTTTGCATACCAGCATAATGTATTTGATGCTGGCAACTTTGACAAGGTTGATGGGCATAACCATTATAGTATGGTTGTTGATAACTACTTTGGAAATGCAGTTGCCCATTACTTACAAAGACTTGTTGCTCAGGTCCTTGATATGATTGCTGGAATTGCGGTTGTTGAGATTGAACCAGCCCTGGTTGTTGGACCATTTGCTGTTGTCCAATACTGGATGATTGACCAAGATGAGGAGTCATAGTACTTGTTTGAGCCTGAGTCGCTCCAGATAAGGAGGCACTAACCTGAGGTTGTGATTGAGTCATCGAGACAAGAGGTTGTTGTATTGCAACCTGAGAAACTTGGGGTTGACATACAACAGGTAGCGCTTGTACTTGTGACGCAGTCACCATAGCAGGTATAGTGGGAATATTCGACACAGGGTGGACTGGTTGCATTGAATATACAACCCTTGGTTGCTGAGGCAGTATTGGTACCCAACCGCTGGATGTAATTCCAGTTTGACCTGAACTTTGTTGTAAACTCCCATATGGTTGTTCTCCGGGGGGGAACAATGAAAAGGCATACTGTCCTCCATATGGTGGAAATCCAGTACTTAAAGGGTAGATTGGCCTTTGAAGACACATTGGATCAATTTGTTGAGTTTCAACATAAGAAATACCAGGTGATAATCCGGATGAAGAAATAGGAACATACCATGTCGTCAAAACAATCCCTGATTGGACTCCGACTTGTTGTTGATAACTTGTCGGGACAAATGGTATACCGACGAACATTGTTGGAGTAGCAGCAGGAGGTTCTGCTGCTGCTGTGTCAGATGACACAGTCCTAGATGTCGACGGTTGTTCAGACATATCTAGTCTATCCAAAAGATTTCCTAGCAATTCTACAAGAACTTGCGATGAAGGGAGACTAACTTCGAAGACCAACGAGGGAAAGGTGATAATTGTTCCATTTAAAATAAATTTTAGACGCTTTGACACAACTTGTTTTTTCAATTTTTAAGAGTCGAGAAAAAACAAAAGATGACTCTAGTCTCCTTCGATTTTTAATGAGCCTGAAGTGACAAGTGCTCAGATGGACCTTTTCTATTAAGGAGTCTGAAAAGGAATGAAAGGAACTGCTCTGGAAATCTAGGTAGAGGGATTACCCAACCAATCGCAAAACTGCAGAATACTTTTTACGGTACGGCAATCAATCTTCCCGAATGCTGTGTTCAGTGCATTGCGATCGATAGGGCGGCAGACACGGCTTCCTATGGATAAAGGATTAAGCCTATTGGGGTCTCCCAAAATATACTCGACGGTAGGTGGGAGCACAAGTCTGTACTGGCACTTATCGCCTCAAAGTGGAGGAATCACCCAACCATCAGTGAGAACAACAGTTACCAGGCTTTACGACCCCAGAATACGTCTCTAGCCTAGACTTCTAAATGTTGTGCGTTAAGTTCCAAAGCGTTGTTAGATTCATTGAATTTATTTTATAGTTGATCTTGTTTATGAAGTTTTCCTTTCAGGTTCACCTCGAGATGTAGATGTAATTCCTAAAATGCAATCTAAGATGATAAACAAACTTTTTATCTTCTTTGTGCAATGAAAATCCTAGCTACTAAGGAAAGAAAGACAGAATCTTTTCACAAAGAGCAAAGAGCACACTCTAAATGCACTTTCCTAAATCAAACCAATCAAACTGTCTATATGCAAATGCACATGCATGTATTTGTTTTCGACTTTCTTAGTATATGAATGCTAAAAAGAAAGTTGATGCACAAATCTGAATTTCTTTTCAAGCGACAAATATCAACAAGTTTCCTTTCGAAATAAAAAATGGAGACGATCACCACACCTTACGATTTTGAAATGAATACTTGTTCTTGACACTAGAAAATTTCAAATTCAGACCAAAAACAATAGTAACAGGATAATCGACCATCAATAGCAATCAAACTCTTTCCTATGATTGAAATCGACACTTGCGACAGTTTCAAATCAAAGGACAACAGTACGATTACGCTACTTTTGCAAAGGAGAACTGAAAATGACTCAACAAACACACAAAAACATCTACAGTTCTTTTGTACAAAGGAGGCAGAATAACAGCAAGGAAAAGGGGTTTCAAACAGACATATACTGATCACAGGCAGCAAAATTTAGGAATAGAACTGGAAAGAATGAATCACAGAAACCAAAACTGCACAGAGCCTAGTCTGATCAGCGCACCTGTAACACAGAGAATTTGAAATGCAGCGCACCTTCTCCACTCGGGAAGTGCGCTGAAGTTCAGATTCTCTGAATAGTACCTGCGTTGGGCCAGAAACGAGATTTTGTTTGGGTTCCGGGTCACAGTTTGCAGTTCAGTTCTTGGGTTTTGGCCAGGCAAAAAGCAATCAGTAATGAAACAATCAGGGGTAAATCTAAGGAGGATATAAGAGCTATCACAAGGGAAATCAGATAGTTTGTGAATCAGTTGTTTAGATCATAAACAGATCCAGTAGATGGATTGAAGTAGCATTTTTCTACTTTGCAATTGCTATGGCAAATGCAGTTCGAATGCTACCTGTAAGTTTATGAAATAGACAACAAGAAAGATAAACAAACAAACTAATTCACTTCCCCAGCGGAGTCGCCATTTTGTTACAGGGAAAAGTGTCTATATAGAACTGCTCTATCCCACTAAGGTGTGACAACTGCCTTAGAAACAAACAGAGAAAAGCTACTTTCGTTTTTCCTTTATGAATTATAGATAGAGAGGAACAGAAAGACCAACCTCTGTCTTGCACTAATCTCCTGATTTGATTCCTCTCTTCCTTGATAGTCTTTCGCTACATGTTCCCTTGCATGCCCAGCCTCACAAAGTACCTGTAAGATCACAGTAGCATAGCACTATACAAAGACATGGATCTATAATCATAAACAATCTAGGATCAGATGTAAATTGACCATACAAATGCAGCAAACATCAATGACACAAGAGCATGGAGGAAAACTTGAATAGCTTTTATTGATAAAAAAGAAAGAGCCAAGAGGAGTTACAACCAGTTGTTCTAACCCAGCATCAACCTCTCAGCAAGGAAGCCCCTCTTCACCTCATACAAAGCTTAGATCACCCAACAATCTGATGTTTGTCTCAAGAAACCAACAGCAATTCCTTACAATATGCAAAATTCCAGCCCCTGGATCTCTAGGATGAGGGATCCATATATAGATATTTGTGATGGAGATGAGTCAGATTATGATTTGATTAGTGTCTTCCCTCTGATAGTTCTTGCTTCCACTTGGAGATTGATGATCTCTTACTCGTCCTTGGTCGAATTCAGAGAGGCAAGTGTCACAGGAGAAGTTTCTGGAAGCTTCCATTGCCTCTCCACCTCACAGAATGACACTGCCATTTGTCATTTCTCGCACATCGCACCCCATAGAAGGGCTTTTTAAAATGAAACGCACCCACACAATGTATTTAGGTGAGATGCAACGCACTTGGCCAGTGGAGCAGCTGAAATGATCCTGTTTTGACCAATTCTGAGCAGTTTTTCATGGAGAACTTCTGGGAGAAGCTGTAATCTATTGACCTTGTTCCTTTAGGGGTTAGAACAACACTTTTAGGGACTTAGGAGCCCTTGGTTTATGGACATTTCATGCTTGGGGTTGTAGTTCCCAAAAATGTCTATAACAAGCTTGTATGTCAAAGTGGCTTGTGCCACAACCAACTTTCATCTGTTTGACTTAAGTAGCATTTGTATTCTTGAATCTTGTTCAGAATGTAGATGTTGTCTGGTGTTCTAACCCCTTTCGCCACAAGTTCCCCTGAGGAAGAGTTCCTTATTTCACAGTCTTTGGTGCTAAAGACAACATTATGTCCTTGATCATAGATTTGGCTAACACTCAGGAGGTTGTGTTTGAGCCCGTTTACTAGCAAAGCATTTTGAGTTTTTCCTTTTCCATTAATAAGAGTAACAGTTCCTTTTCCAGCAATTTTGGCAGATCCACTTCCAAAGGATATGTTTCCTTCCTTTTTGTTCAATGAGACAAACTTCCTTTTGTCCCCTGTCATGTGTCTGGAGCACCCACTATCCACAAACCAATGATTTTCATCATTTTGAGCACATAGAGCTAGGCCACATTTATCCGTGTTGGGATTCTCACTTCTTGCTTTTCCTCTTTTGAGTGGGAAATTTTGTTCATTGTGTCCATTATTGTTACATAATGAGCAAATCAGATCAAATTTGGCCAAGGGATCAAAAGAATTGTAGGTTTTGATTTGTCCTTGCCCTTTGGGGCCATATGGTTTGTTTATTTGATCCTTCAGTTTTGATGTGTCATTCTTATGAGCCATGCAATGTCTAGCTTGATGACCAAAATTTTTACAATGAAAACAATGCCCAAAAAAGATAGTTTTGTACCTGTTGTAATAGCCATGATTTGAATCAACATTCTTCCTTGGAGTTACTCCCGCTTTATTCTTTGGATTTGAGATGGGCCTTTGATGAGATATTGTTTTGTATCTGTTGTAACATCCATGATTCGAATCAACATTCTTCCTTGGAGTTACTCTCTCTTCATTCTTTGGATCTGGGATGAGCCTTTGATGAAATAATCTTTCTTCTTTTGGGTTGCTGGAAAGTACGTCGGCATAGATTTTCACATT
Source organism: Pinus tabuliformis (assembly GCA_031772625.1). NCBI lineage: Eukaryota > Viridiplantae > Streptophyta > Pinopsida > Pinales > Pinaceae > Pinus > Pinus tabuliformis. The sequence goes on from CM062804.1 coordinate 919,724,361, forward strand.
ATTCTTAGCACTTGATGATTCTCCTTTAAAACCTATTCCAGATTTGTCATGTTGAGGTTTTTGATTATTTAGGATAGTGTCAAGTATTTGAGAGCTTTTCCAACCCTTTTTAACTTGCTCCAATTCCTTCCTCAGAGATACTATTTCGGCTTCACGTTCTTCACAAGCTTCTTCTTTTTCTTTTAGCTTATTTTTCAAGAGATCTTCCCTTCTTTTTATTTCCTCATTTTCTACCTTGAGAGAAATGATTTTATTCCGTAATTTCTCATTTTCTTCAATGGCACTTATTAACAATTCATCTACATTTCCATCTAGCCCTGAGTCATCATCATTTGTGAATGCCATGAATAATACTTCTTGGCTTCCAGCATGATCATTTTCTTCATCTGATTCTTCATTACCTCCTTTGCGGTGAGGGAACTGGTTAGTTGATTTCTTTTTTATGACTACAAATTCATCTTCATCAGACTCATCTTGCTTAGAGAGGAAATTCTTCTTATTGAACCCTTTCTTTTTGTATACCATCCTTTTAGAATTTTCTCCATCATCACTATCATGCTTATGAGGACATTTTGCATCATAATGACCTACTTTTCCACATTTGAAACAAATAAGAGGGTATTTAACTTTTAGCTTAGATCCTTTCTTAAGTCTTCGTACAAATTGCGCTAATTCGGATTCAACATCGGAGTCATCACTACTAACATTCCTTTCTTTCCCCTTTTTTTTATTTTGAGGCCTTGAATGCTGCATCTTTGGAACTTGGGCAACCTTTTCTGATCTCATAGGCAATGAGGATTCCATGGAGTTCATCCATCTTGAGAGTATCTAGATCCTTCACTTCTTCTATGGCACTTACTTTGGAGTCAAATCTACCTGGGAGAGATCTTAAGACCTTTTGAACAATGGTGCTTTCTTCAATGTTTTTGTCCAATCCTTTAAGAGAGTTTACCACTTCAGCTACTCGGAGAAAGTATGATGCAATATCTTCTTCATCATCCATTTTCAGACTTTCAAATTGCCTTCTATGAGTTTGAAGCTTTGCCTTCTTGACTTTGGAGTCCCCATTGTATAAGCTAATTAGCTTATCCCATACTCCTTTGGCAGAGTTACAATTCATGACTTTTGTAAATTCAGAATCAGTGATTCCACTAGTGATGGAGTTTAAGGCTTTTGCATTTGCAACGTAGACTTTCCTCTCGTCTTGATCTGTTGGAAGAGTGGAAGGAGCTATGTACTCATTTAAGACCGAATGCCAAACTTCAGGTCCAAGGGACATTAAGTAGTAGGACATTCTCTTTTTCCAGAAACCAAAATTTGTGCCATCGAACAGAGGAGGTCTTCCTGACACTTCTTGATTTCTCATCATGACTAAGAATCCTTCTTCAAGCTGTTAGGCTGATATGAAGAAGCCCGCTCTGATACCAATTGTTGGAAATACTGAGAGGGGGGTGAATCAGTATTTCTTTTCAATTATTATTTTTATCAGTTAAAACATTTATAATTGGAACACAGAAATAGATAACAGGAATAGATGCTTTTATTAATGTGATCTTTGCAATAAATCAAGTACAATAGATATATATATATATATATATATATATATATATATATATATATATATATGGTTTCAATCAGTTTCCAAGCACCAACTTGGACTCTTTGTGAGGCTCCAACCTCTGGAGCACCAAGTATGTCTTGTCAAGGCACCAACCTTGAATTTAGGAGCACCAACTCCCAGGACACCAATCCTTTCAGTTCTGAGGCACCAACCTCAAGGGCTCCAACCCTCCTTTGTAAACTATCAGGATCTGTTTGGTTGTAATTCTCTGCTCCCAACCCTGCTGGGCCTATGACTTACTTTTGTCCTCCTGTTCCTTCCATTTCTACCAGAGCTTCGACTTCCTTTATTTTCTTACAGTTTGCCAGTGCACCTAAACTTTCCTTGTTCTCTGTTTTATATTCCTGATATCCCTGACCTTTGGCTTCCTTTCTCCGCTGGCTCTTTGGCTTCCTCAACGCTCGCTTGATATTTTAGCTTCCTCTGCGCTCACTCTTCGGTTTCCTATGTCTCTTCAAATCCATCAATACACACAAGACACGTTAATGTGGAAGAGAGGCCGAATTAAAATAGTGTTGAATATTAAAAAATATCAGAGAGGCCCTTTTTAATATTCATACAATATACATTAATTGTTCATGGAAACCATATAAGAGAGACTATAGCCATATAGAGGTCCCACATGCCATGTCATCCTTTTATCGCAATCGCCGCTTCCGGAGGTTCGCACATAACATAGTCGATTCCCAACTGCCGACGGAGCAGATGCGATATGGTATTAAATAGTTATTAATAAGTTTGTCGGGTCCATACCCTTATCGCAATCCCTAAATTGACATTCCTTTGTACATTGTGATTACCGCGGATGCGACATTTGATTAAGACATGCTATAATGGTGTAGTCAGGTCCACAATTATATCGCAATTGGCGGATTTCAATGTGGCAAAAACTTTAACAAGGCTTGCGATATTGCGACGGATGCGATATTACAATAGGGCATGTTATAACATTGCAGTGGGTTCACATACGTATCGCAATTAGCATTTTAATGTGGCAAGGCTTTAAAGAGGCTTGTGATATGGCGGATGCGATGTAACTTTAAAGTGTATTACAATGGAATCCTCGAGCCCATGTATTGTATCGCATCTATATAATATATATATACTCCTCCATTCTTAACTTTGGTTAATGCAGACTTAACTCATAACCCTTTATCCCCTTTAATTCTATTATAACCCTTGTATAATGGGAATATACACAAACACACGGGAACTTGCATTTTCCGCCTTTCCATAACCTTGGCGTGTTTATTGATGCTTACCTTTATCAGGCTCATTCTCCACCATAGATTAACTCGCGCTAGATCCAACAACTATCAGAGATTTTGGGTGTACAAATAGCATGGAGAATACCCGCCCGATAAAGCGCTTTTCTCTCTCCACCCTCGTGCTACTTGTCGCTTGGTTAATGGAACTGGGCGCTCTCCTCTAAATACCACTTACCGCCTAGTGCCTGCCCGAAAACCACTGCCACTATTACAAACCCGCCTTTTGGAATATAACCATGTGCATTCACTCTTCATCTGTCTTCTTGATTTCTGCAGATATTATATACTCCTCCGCTCTTTTGGCTCCTCTGTTAACTTATTTGGCATATATTACATGCGATACTACCGATATGGCTCCTTCTCAATCTCCCGCTCTTACACTTACTTGGCTTTCCTGTGGCTTCTGATACTGCTCCAATACCTCTTCTCTGCTTTGATAGCTCTGCTCTGATAGCTCCTATGACTTCCAATATTCTCTCCAATGGCTTGACTGTCTTGGCTTTCCTCTAGTTTCTCCTCATGGCTTCTTGCTCCTGTTTCTTCATGGATATGCTCTACTTCTCCTTGGCCTCACATCATTGTTTACTCATCCAGAATATTTCCATATTGACATCAATGACAATCTAGGTCAACAAATAGGGGACTACTGGGACGATGCCACAGTAGATAAGGTCACTGAGTTGCTTCGCGAATATCAGGATTTGTTCCCTACAAAGTTTTCAGACTTGAAAGGGATAATAGGAAATTTAGGAGTGATGAAAATAACGTTGAAACCAAACGTGAAGCCTGTTAAGTAGAGACCATATCACCTTAATCCTAAGTATAAGGAAAAGGTCCGCTTAGAGTTGGACAAGATGTTGGCAGCGGGTATTATTGAACTAGTGGAGGAATCTGATTGGGTAAGTCCTATGGTAGTTCAAGAAAAGAAGTATAAGGATGAAATAAGGATTTGCGTAGATCTCAAGAAGTTGAACGATTCTTGTGTTCATGATCCTTTTCCAACTTCGTTCACAGATGAGGTATTGGATAATGTTGGTGGACAGGAAGCATATTCGTTCACTGATGGGTTCTTTGGATACCATCAGATAAAGATCGCGCCAGAAGACAGGAGTAAGACTACCTTCATGACTGAGTGGGGATGCTTTCAGTATACGGTAATGCCTTTTGGACTTAAGAATGCACCGGCAATCTTCTCGCACGTAGTCATTGTGGCATTCAAAGAGTTCATTCACAAGTTTTTGGAGGTATATTTTGATGATTGGACAGTGTTTGGACTGGTAAAATGCCATGTAGCTAGTTTGCGCTTGATGCTAGATACATGCCGGAGGTATCAGATCGTGCTAAACTTGAAGAAGTGCTTATTTTGCGTCCCTTTTAGAATCTTGCTGGGTCATGTAGTATGTAGACAAGGCTTAATGGTGGACCCTACTAAGATCACGATCATAATTAATTTGGAGGTGCCAAGGAGTGTTAAACAGCCGCACGCAATGCTACGTTATACTGGATACTGTTGAAATTTCATCAAGAGTTATGCTTATATTACCGCACTAATGGAAAAACTATTAAAGAAGGATGCTACATTTTGTTGGGATGAAGAATGTTAGCGCAATCTAGATGTATTGAAGGAGAAAATGGTCACCGCGTCAATCCTAGTATTCCCGAATTGGAAGAAGGAGTTTCATGTGCATGTGGATGCATCATGCATTGTGCTGGGAGCAGTGCTGACACAGGCCGGTGAAGGAGAATTGGAACACCCTATAGCACTTGCGAGCAGGAAGCTGTCTAAGGCTAAAAAGAATTATTCGACGACGGAGCGCAAAGGGTTGGATATGGTGTACGTGCTCCAAAAGTTCAGACACTACTTGCTAGGCGGACATTTTAAGATGTATACAGACCATTATGCATTAAAGTACCTAGTCAAGAAGCCTGTGTTGGCGGGGGGGGAATATGCAGATGGTTGTTGTTGTTTCAAGAGTATGATTTCGAAGTGATTGCGAAGCTAGGGTGATTGAATGCAGGGCCAGACCATCTGTCATACATTGAAGCAGGAGAGGATCCTACCAATTTAGAGGAGGGGCTGCCTGCCACGTAGCTCTTTGTGGTGTGCGTAGCATACAATCACTTTGTCCACTTCCTGACTACAAGAACTGCTCCAGAAGGATACACTAGTCAACAGAAGAAGGAACTGGTGGTGCACGCGACATATTTTTCTATTATTACAGGTCACTTGTATAATATGGGATCAGACGAGATACTATGATGCTATGTGCCCGATTTTGAACGAAATAGTATCCTTGCATAAGCTCATGGAGGAGTTGTGGGAGGCCATTATGCAAGAAAGGCAACAACATAGAATATTTTGCGCGTTGGGTTGTGGTGTCGAACATTTCATAAGGACTCCAAAGCTTATTGTAGTGCATGCGATGCATGTCAGAGAATCGGTAGGCCATCATGGAGGGATGAGTTGCCTTTGAATCCGCATGTATCATTGCAGCCATTTGAGAAATGGGCAATTTTATTTTGTAGGGCCAATTCAGTCTCCAAGAAATAATATGGGTACGTGGTATATCATCACCACGACTGAGTATTTGACTAGATGGGTGGAGGCATAGCCCGTGAAGGACGACTGTACAAGGGAAATAGTAGCAAAATTTCTATTTGAATATGTGTTTACTAGGTTTGGTTTCCTGAAGATTTTAATGAGTGATCACGGTACGCATTTCCTTAATGAAACAATCAATGCGCTGATAGAAGAACTCCAAATTTATCATCAGAAAGTACGCCATATCATCCTTAGGCCAATGAGATGGTTGAGGCGTTTAATAAGATATTAAAGAATGCACTGACAAAGGTTTTCAATGTGTATAGGATTGATTGGGACGTGCACGTACCAGCTGTGTTATGGGCCTATAGAACTACTTGTATGAAGCTTACTGGTCAGACGTCGTTTAGGTTGGTCTATGGCATAGAGGCTATGATACCTATGGAGTATATCATTCCTAGTCTACGCATAGCAGCATTCACTGAGATGGCAGACTGTTGAGCCTTAGAAGAACGTCTCATGCAGCTGACAAAGCTCGAGGAAGATAGGTTTTTGGCTGGATTCCATCAACAGATTCAGAAGGATTGTGAAAAGGCATGGCACGATCGGCACATCAAACTGCGCAGCTTCAAGGTAAATGATTTAGTTTTATTATATGACAGTAAGTTTGATCATTTTCAAGGAAAATTTCAGATGCACTAGCTGGGGCCATATGTGATCAAAGAGATTACCGACGGTGCAACAGTTCATCTTGTGAAATTGAATGGAGATCCATTTCCTGGGAAGGTAAATAGAAGCCAATTGAAGCCATACACCGTGGATCTAGTCCGATGACTACATGATGGTACCACAGTATTAGCACTCCATGCAGCTGCAAGGAGGTGTGGGACTATAAACTACACTTCCTGGGCTGTAGATTTGCGCGACAAGGGTCTGCGTGAAACAAGAAGGTGTACAGTTCAACTGGGCATGCTACCTCTGTAGCGATTTCCTCATGAACTGCAAAGAGGAACAGGACAATAGTAAGAACTTTCACTATTTGTGGTTGTTGATCTCAATTATGTTGATTGTGTGAGATTTGCCGAAGGATAGCCAGTTTCCTCCTATGGAGAAGGACTTACTGGAAGTGACGAAGTTTGCATCTCTCTGGGCCACCAAAGATGTTGTGTGGGTAACAGAAAGAAAATTATTTTGGGCGCTGATGGAGGCAAGCATTCACATGGCCATCAACCAAACACCGTGGTTGTCACCAACCCTGTTTGAGCAACTCTCGGGGTACGTAGAGTTCAAAGAGGACTTCCACCATATTTACATCTGGGCGCGCAAGGACCCCGAGCAGAAATGGTACAACTTACCATACTTGGCCATGGATGACACTATTGCAGAGGTCATCAAGCGTTGGCCAGTAGACTGGAATGTTGCATCAGATGAGGCCATCAAGACTAGCAAGAAGGCAGAGAAAAAGAAAAAGAAAGTGGCCAAATAGAAGGTTCAGCTATTAGTTGAGAAGAGGAAGAAAGAGGTCGAGGAGAAGGCCCAGCTAGATGTGGAGCACATTGCGAAGGAACAGGTAGAGTAGGGAGATGGCGGCTCTGAAAGGATTCAAAAGTCTCCTTCGCCCCAAACAAAGGAAGAAGAGCGGTCAGAGCAGGGCGGCGAAGATCAGCAAGAGAGCACTCCATTCTGAGTGAAGCAATATAGGGATCAGGAGAAGGAAGGACTGCACAAAAAGACAAAATCCACCAAGTCGTCGCTAGATCCAATTTCCTTGATAGAGGGCGGCTTGGATGATATTGGAGATAAGGTGCGGGATACAACAACATAACTACTGTAGCAGTTTGAGCGCAAAAAAATCAAGCACTGGTCACCAAACAAACAGGTATGCATGAGCTGCAGAGCCAAACAACTAGACTTCAGGCAGGCGTAGGATAGAGCAGCGTTGCATCAACTAGTTTGGCACCGAGGACCACTCAAGTAACAGAGCTAGTTCGCTCAATGGATCTCCGAGCAGTCACGCTGCCTGATGGATCTTTGAGCACGGAGGCGGCTTGTGACAAAGTTATTGTCAGCACTTTGAAGAATGTGGGCCTTAACTTGCCTGCACTCCCTAGTGAGTTTCTTCACACACTGTAAGCAGGTGTGATCGTAGAGATTAAGGTCTAGGTTCAGCACGCGCTAAGCATGATCAGGGAATATAAGTTCAACAATGAACAGATGTTCATGGAGAAAAAAACGACACTAGAAGCATGAAAGAAAGTTCAGGCGCAAAACAAATAAACTACAGCCGTGGTGGCCGAAGTATGTAAGACAGTCCCTAAACTACATATCTCGGAGGAAGCACTGGTGGACACAAAGATCAGGAAGTTGGTTGCAGGTGTACGCGACGCAAAACTAGAAGTGGCCAAGGTTAAGTTTGAACTAAACCTAAAGATAACAGAGCTTGAGTTGAAGTCACAACCTTCAACTCCACCAAATGTCAGAGAATAGTGTCAAGTCATTGTGAAGGAGGGAGTCGCAGCAGTAGACGTCGCGCGCTGGATTTCACAATGCTTTTTGAGCAATAAATGGAGGTAGTCATGGCACTGCAGGAAGATCCTAACTTACAGAGGTTAAACACAGAAGCCCATGAATTGCAACAGTATTATGATGAAGCAAGAGCGACAACGCACACTGTTGCTATATCCCAGCGATTGGCCAAGATGCATGAGGCAAAACAGTTCCTCGAACAGGTGGAGGTAGTGCAAAGGAAAGAGGCAGTCCTCAAGGCTAGATTGGGGCCTTGGCTACATGAGGACTATGTTATCTCTGCCACCATTGAGGAAAAGTTGGAAAGCTTGTAGAGAACGCAACAGAAGATCAAGGAAGATAGCGTCGGACCAGCAACAGAGTAGCTGGTGGAGCAAATCAAATAGGCAGCGATGCAGAGCGCGGTTGAGGTAGCAGTGGCACAAGTAGAGTTGGAAGGTATCTGCAGTAAGATCTCCGCGCCAGTAGACTGACTCGGGGGTGATCCACGATATTTTTGTTGGGGTCCTGTTGGGACAGGGTCCCCTAGGGTCAATTTTGAGGAAAAATCCCATGTTTTGGGGCAAAAAACCCAATTTTTATTGAAAAAAGTGTAAAGTCTCTACAATTTGTGGTTGCAAAGCACGTAGATAGTAAAATGTCATAAAGGGTTTTACTCTTCTTTTATGTAAGTTGTGTCGGCTTGTATAGACCTACCCATGGTCCACGAACCATGGGATTGTATAAAAAGGAGAGGCTTAGAGAGTCTAAGAGAAGTAGATATCGATGAAGATGAATGTAAGGGGTCAGTAGAAGTAAGAGCAAAGAAGTCCTAGAGTAGAAGAAAGGCTCTGTAGCTATGTGCGCAGAGGCCTAGAGCAGAGTCTGTAGCTAAGTGCGCAGACCCCTGTAGCTGAGTGCGCAAGGAAGTCTTGAGTTTGTAAGAAGAATTGAAGTATTAATAAAGAGATTATTCCAGCAATACCTGTGTTTTGGCTATTTATTTTTGCTATAAATGAATGCATTATTATGTTATGACAAATGATGGGTTTATGAATTAATACTGTATTGATGTGTGATTTTACATGATTTATATTGTCATATGAACGCAAGTAATAACAACTGCTTATGTGAAGAATATCTTGTTGCATGTTAAATTTATTAAACACTTAAGCCGATCTGGGTACATACGGAGTTAGGAGTAGGCGCGTAAGTGGTTGATTCACCTGTATAGGGTCCACGAAAGGTAGTCGTGAACGTTCACAGGGGTATCGAATCTTATTAAGGGAAGTCATATTGATAAGCCTTAAGGGCTTATCAATCTACTTGAAGGCAGATTTAGGGCATAAAACGACATCACGCTCATCTCTGGGTGCGGAAACTTGGTTCTAGCTGTTATCACTTAGAAGTTTTCCCTAGAAGTTATTAAAAGAAGGAATAATCTGAGGTAACCACAAACCAAACCTTTTAGGCTCAAGTTCTAGCCAACCTAAGTCTAGAGAGGGCTCTCTTTGTATAATTTAACTTTGTTTTTATTAGATTTTAGGCTAGTTTTTAGTGTTCATGAGGATTTTGATTTTGATTGAAGGTTGGGTGGTGGAATTCTTGAAACAAATGGATAGAGCTAGGTTTTTAAGCCATTGGGATATGGAGTCAATCAAAGGATAGCTTAACTAGACCAGATCATTAAAGGGATTGTTTACAGGGCAGGCTAGCAAAGAAAAAGGCAAATCTTCAAAGGGCTGATGGATGGAATGATTCTAACCAGGGTAAAAGGGCAATGAAGAATCCTTAGACCGGGATCAGAATGAGGAATAGAGGGTGATCATCAACAAAGAGCAATTAAGAATTCTTTGCTACATAGGCCACAGGGAGAAACTACGAAAGTAAGGGAGCATTTAAGAATTCCCTAACTAAGATAGTTTAGCAGAAAACATTAAGAAGGTAAACAGTCAAGACAGAGTGCATTAAAGCAAGTTCTGAAATATCATTCCTAGTTTACCATTCAGATTTCATAGAAACACATATGATTATTAATAAACATAAGGAAAAACAATAATACACATGAGAGAATACTTATCTGATTTTCACTTTACACAAGAATCCTGTAAAATGTCTGAACTTTATTCCATGATCCAGCAAGCCAATCTAGTCTTGATACAATAGCACTATGATTTTAGATACAAGTCTACAAAAATGTCTTTGAATCCACCCTAAATACTTCAAAATGGGAAGTATTTATACAAAAAATATTACAAAATATCTCATAACAGTTTGAGATTTAATTAAGGAAATAAAAATATCTTCAAGCATGAAGATAGAGACAGATGGAAAACTGCATCATGTTGTCCCTCTTATTGTGGTAGTGCTGGCTGTTGCAGTTGAACTTGAGCCCTTTTAGGCTGGCTGATATGTGTATGTTGGAATCATCTTTGTCTTTGGTCTTTAACTGATACTCTTTAACCTGTTACTCTTTGACCCTGTTTACCTGTTTCATCTGGCTGCCATTTAGATTTACTGTGGTAACTTATAGTAAATCTGTCATCTTTTCCCACCATTCATCTTCAGGTAATTTTACTTTGAGCATCCTTCTATATATCTCGTCTACCTCAGTGTATTTGGAAAAATTTGGCTTGGTGACAAATAGATGTTTCACCTCATGCTCTAGGAAAAATAGATTTTCTAAAGTATCATACAATACTTTCCCTATTGGCAATGCTTTGATTCCTAAAGTGCTTGCCTGTTCCTTAGATAATTTCTTTAATCTATCAACATAGTCCAATTGGGTCATAAGTTTTTCATGGATGACCATGGGACTTGGAAGGCCTTTATCCCTCAAAATTTGAAATTTTGCCATGAATCTGTCAATGCCAACCTGCATGTTATGGCATTTTTCCTCCAAGTTAAGCATAAGGTTTCTTTTAGAAAGAACCTTTTTGATTTCAATGATGGCTTCAGTTTTTTCCTCCACACCAAGCTCATTTAGTTCATGCATGTTCTTGCTGTTCAAGAAATGGATGAGTCGATTAGCATCCTCAGGCTAGTCTCCTAGGTCTTCCTTTACCTTTTGAATTGCTTCGGTGGCCACTTTCACCAGTTCTGTTTGCTCAAATATTACTTGAATTGATGGCCAAATATCATTGACAGAGTCAATGATATTGACCCAGAGCATCTCCTTAGTCTGTCTGTTATGAAACCAGCTCACAAAAAGAAAGAAAAGAGAGATCCACACCTTAGAATTCAGCCTCTTCGAGGGGGCAACCTCCTTTACATTACATAAATGAGAAATTCTTGGATGATTCAAATGACAAAACCTCCTTTCTATATATAGGAGTCTAAGAAGTCACAATATAACCCAGCCGACCTAACAATAATAATATAAAGCCACAAAAATAACAATAGAGGGATTCTATGGGGCACAGTAATAACAATATGGGGGCAATAGGGGCACAACAATATTAATAAGGGATACAACTACAATAGTAATGGGGTAATCACTAGTATTATAGGGACCCAACATGCCCCTCTCCTTCAAAAAAGTGTTGTCCTCAACGCTTGAGTAGTTCTGGATGATTTTGTATAAAATTCTCATCCTCCCATGTGGAATCTTCAGCGGATAAGTTCTTCCACTTGATAAGATACTCTGAAATTGATCGATTTCGTAGCTGTCGAGTTCTTGTTTCTGTGACTGCTTCTAGTTCCAATATAATTTTTCCTTCCTCGTCAAGTTCTGGAAATATTGTTTGAAATGGGAGCTTGTCGCCTATAACCTTCTTTAAACATGAAACATGGAAAACTGGGTGCAATCGAGAAGCTGCAGGAAGCTCCAATTTGTATGCCATAGTACCAATCTTTTGCAACACCTTGTACGGACCATAATACTTTGGTGATAATTTATTATCCTTCTTAGCTTGCTTGAGGGACATTTGCTTATATGGTTGTAGCCGTAGGAATACCCAATCACCTACATCAAAACTTCTTTCACTGCGATGTTGATCTGCCTGTTGTTTCATTCTATTATGTGCCAACACGAGGTTATCCTTTAAGAGTTGGAGGACTTGTTGTTGATGTTCGATGTGATGTTCCACTGCTTGAACCTTAGAATTTTCTCTTAAATATGATGTGATGGATGGTGGTTGATATCCATAAAGTGCCATAAATGGGGTCATTTTTGTTGTTGTATGGAAGGAAGTGTTATACCACCATTCAGCCAGAGGCAACCATTTGACCCATTGTGTCTGTTTATCAGATACAAAGCAACGAAGATATCCTTCCAAACATTTGTTTACTATCTCAGTTTTCCCATCAGATTGAGGATGATAAGATGAGCTATGAGCTAACTGAGTACCAAGACAAGAAAATAATTCTGTCCAAAAATTTCCAGTGAAAATGGGATCTCTGTCACTTACAATAATCTTTGGGTTTCCATGTAGCTTTTGAATTGTTTCCATAAATGCAGTAGAAACTGTACTGGCTTTAAATGGATGTGATAATGCACAAAAGTGTGCATACTTGGTAAGTCTGTCAACTACCACCATGATGACACTCTTTCCCTCAGACTTGGGTAAACCTGTGATAAAATCCATTGAAACCTCCTCCCAACGTTGGCTTGGAATGGATAAAGGTTGTAATAGACCCGGTGTCTTAATTGTTTCAACTTTATTTTGTTGGCAAACCAAACATTCCGCCACAAACTTTTGAATATCTGATTTAAGGCCATCCCAAAAAAATTCCTTCTTAACCCTGTGGTAAGTTTTTAAAAATCCTGAGTGCCCTCCTAAGGGAGAAGTGTGCAATTCCATAAGAATCTTTTGTTTTAGCTGGGAATTCTTACAGAGGTATAAGCGATCTTTGTACCATAACGAATCATTTTTCCAGCTAAATGTATCAGACGTACTGGAATCTTGTTGTAACTTTCGAATAAGTGCCCACACTTCTTCGTCATTCTTCCATTCCTCCCTTGCTTCGTTTATCCAATCTGGTTGGATAATAGAAATGGCACACAACAATGCTTCCACATCCTCATCCTTTCTTGAGAGTGCATCTGCCACCACATTTTGCTTCCCTTTTTTGTAGATGATTTCAAAGTCATAACCCAACATCTTTGTGACCCACTTTTGTTGCTCTTCAGAGGATAATCTTTGTTCTAAAAAGTATTTAAGGCTATCATGATCCGTTTTTACCTTGAAGTGTCTTCCCATTAGGTAGGGTCGCCATTTCTTAAGTGCATGGAGTATTGCCAACATTTCCTTCTCATAAATAGCTTTGTGTAAAAACTTTCCCTTGATTGGACGACTTTCAAAAGCAATGGGTCTTTCATCTTGCATTAAAACAGCACCAATTCCATTTCCTGAAGCATCACATTCCACAATAAAGGTTTTTGTGAAGTCTGGTGTAGCTAAGACCGGTGCTTGGCACATTGCCTCTTTAAGATGTTCAAAGGCCTTTGTTGCTTCTGGAGTCCATGAAAATGCATCTTTCTTCAATAATGTTGTTAGAGGTGCTGCTATTCTCCCATAATTCTTAACAAACTTGCGATAATACCCTGTCAACCCGAGAAATCCTCGCAGATGCTTTATGGATGTGGGGATTTTCCATTCCTTAATGGCTTTAATTTTGCTAGGGTCTACCTTAACTCCTTCATGAGATACAATATGACCCAGATATTCCACCTCTTGTACTCCAAAGAAACATTTGGATCTTTTTGCATATAATTGTTTCTCCTCCAATAGTTGTAGCACCCTGTCAACATGTTCAACATGATCCTTCCAAGACTTGCTGTAGATTAGTATATCATCAAAAAATACTAACACAAATTTTCTAAGGAATGGTTTGAAAATGGAATTCATCAAACCTTGAAATGTTGAAGGTGCATTGGTAAGGCCAAAAGGCATGACCAAAAATTCATAATGACCCTCATGAGTTCTAAATGCTGTTTTTGGAATGTCTTCAGTCTTCATTCTGATTTGATGATATCCTGAACGAAGATCCAACTTGGTGAAGTAAATTGATCCATGCAATTCATCCAGTAATTCATCAATGACAGGAATGGGAAACTTATCTTTAATAGTGAGCTTGTTGAGCTCCCTATAATCCGGACACATGCGCCATGATCCATCCTTCTTGTGCACCAATACTACTGGAGCAGAGAAAGAACTTTGACTCGGTTGAATTATACCAGCCTCTAGCATTTCTGCAACCATACGTTCAATTTCACTCTTTTGGGCATAGGGATATCTGTACGGCCTGATGTTTGGAGGAACACTTCCTGGAATCAGATGAATAGCATGATCATGATCACGAATAGGTGGGAGACCTTTGGGAGTCTCAAATACCTTGGAATGATTGTCCAAGACTTTTTGGAGATCTGGAGAAATAGATGATTCCAATGTGGAAACATCTAGCGAACATAATTGTGCAATTACACCTCTTTGTTCCTTTTTTAGAAGCTTTGTCATACCGTTAGAGCTGATTATCTTTCTCGGTTTCCCTGCAATACCCCTTAATTCAACTTCCTTTCCTTCCATAGAAAATTTCATGAAAAGTTCTTGAAAATTAAAAGCTATTGTACCCAAGGATTGTAGCCATTGGACTCCTAGTACAACATCAGCACCTCCCATTGGAATGGAAAGCATTGGGCTAGTCAATACATATTCTCCCATGGATAGCTTGATATTATGGCACTTTCCAGAGCAATTTATTGTTCCTCCATTTGCAACCATCACTTGACACTCTGGTGCTGGATATAAGAAGCAATTCAATTCTTTTGCTACCTTACAATGAATAAAATTGTGGGTACTTCCTGAATCAATCAACACTATTACCTTTTTCTTCTTGATTTGTCCTTCTATCTTGATGGTTTGAGGAGTGGTAATTCCTGCCAATGCATTACAAGATATGGTCGGATTCATTTCTTCTTTATCTAGGCTTTGTTCCTGGAGTATATCCTCTTCTTTTGACCTTTCTTGCTCCTTTTCTTCTTCCTCTTCACAATCTATGTAGAATAATTTCTTCTCAGCACACTTATGACCTTTAGTGTATTTGCTATCACAACTGTAACAAAGCCCTTTTTCTCTTTTTTCTTCCAATTGTTGTGGTGTCAACCTTATAGGTTGTGGAAGACTAGGGGCAACAACACTTCCATCTTTATAGTTGTGAGTGGTATGCTTCCTGGTTGCCATAATTTTGCTTTCCATTTTTCTTGCTAACCTGAATGCCTTCTCTAATGAATCAGGTTCCCAAAGGCGAACATCATGTTGGATATTATCCTTTAAAGTCCCTATGAACACATCAATCCTATGCTCCTCTGGAATATTTTTTACCCTTATGTTCAATTTTTGGAACTCCTCAATGTGCTCCATTATTGAACCCTTTTGTTTGAGACTTATCAATTGGCTAAAAAAAGTGTTGCTTTTTGTATCCTCATAATGTGCTATCAATTCTTCCGTAAAAATTGCCCAAGTGATAATTTGTTTACGAGAGCAAAGCCATTGATACCATACAAACTGATTTGGTTCCAAATATAAAGTTGCAATACGTACCTTTTGTGTGTTTTGCACATTATTGAGATCGAAAAATTGCTCCATCTGTAATATCCATGTTGCGGGATCCTTGCCATCAAACTTCCTCATATCGATTTTTGGAATATGGTGGGTCTTCGATCCAACATTAGAGTCTATGGAATCATGATTAACATTTCTTTTGTTCTCATCATGAGTTTCCTTTACTACCCTTTCACCATTAGTGACCATTTCTTGTAGCAACTTATTCATATTTATCTTCAATTCTTCCATCTTATCATCCATGCCATCAATTTTAGCGTCCATGCCATTCATCTTAGCTTCCATGCCATCCATCTTAGCTTCTACGCCTTTCTTTAAACAATCCATCTTAGCGTCTACACCTTTCTTTAAACCATCCATCTTAGCTTCTACATCTTTCCTTAAACCATCCATCTTAGATTCTGTTGCTTTTGTGCAAGTGACACTTGTTGCACTTGGTCTCGTAATTTTGATATATCATGTTGCATTTCTTCCTCTTCTTCATAGGTCATGCTAGAGCTTTCAGGTTGCTTACTAGTGTTTTCATTTTCTTTCCTCGGGGCATCAATTACCGATTCAAACTAATTTTTCAAACCAAGCTTATGCAAAAATTTAAAAAAAAACTACACACCTTTTTTCACTTTGTATAAGCTTGATATTGAATCTGATGTATCTCTGCAATTTCAGATCATCCAGTTCTGAAATTGTGACCTGTAGTAGCCCTCTGTGTCCTCTTTCCAATGCCACCAGTCTGATCCAAATTGGATTCTCCAAGGAAGAGTTATGCACAATCTCCCAAGATGACCTGATTATAGACTAGTTCAGTAGAGCGAACTTGTACGACGTGCCACGAGTCACTGTTTCGACCTTTGGATCTGAAAAAGATATACAAGAAACTATAGTCCGTCCTCTTTCTGTACCTTCTTACGAAATTTCAATCTGATGCTCAGAGAGAAAGTTATGACGATTTTCCCCAGGTCACCTGTTTGGAATGTAATTCAGGAGTCTGCAAAAAGACCAACTTCCTCAGATCATATCTCCGCAAATATAGCACGAAAAGATCTGAATTTCTACCCGAGATTCAGCACGATTTCTTCTAAAATGGGTTTTTTTTTTTAGCTTTTGAAACATTGCAAAAAAAAAGTTATAGTGAAAATGCCACGATGACCTGTTTGGAGCAGCGAAACCCTAGAATCCAAAGCTCTGATACCAAATGTTATGAAACCAGCTCACAAAAAGATAGAAAAGAGAGATCCACGCCTTAGAATTCAGCCTCTTCGAGGGGGAAACCTCCTTTACATTACATAAATGAACAATTCTTGGATGATTCAAATGACAAAACCTCCTTTCTATATATAGGAGTCTAAGGAGTCACAATATAACCCAGCCGACCTAACAATAATAATATAAAGCCACAAAAATAACAATAGAGGGATTCTATGGGGCACAGTAATAACAATATGGGGGCAATAGGGGCACAACAATATTAATAAGGGATACAACTACAATAGTAATGGGGTAATCACTAGTATTATAGGGACCCAACACTGTCCTAGTGGATTTTGTAAAGTTAGATCCTTCTCTAGGACCTTAATCTTCTCACCCATCCTTAGGGCTTTCTATGTTTCTTCTCTCTGTTGTATTTGGGCAAGCTTGCAATCATTTTCTAGGCTCACCATTTTCTCCTTAAGCATCTTAAGCTCTGTTGCCTGGATGGACATTTCCTCCATGGATTTCACTAACTATGATGAAGGCTAAAATGATTTCATCTATGTATTCACTGGTGGTATAGCCTAAAACACAAGAGATCATTGCTACTATATCCTGACCAAATAGGGAAAATATGGTAGCTAGATATGGGGGAGGGTCTTTTGGGATGTGCTTTTCCTCCCTGATGAAGGTTTGGAGCATTTCAGCAAGTTTGGTAGTGGTAAGCTTAGGAAATTTGTCTAGTAGGTCTCCAATGGAAATAGGGGTTAAGTTCTGCCCTGGTTGTAGTTGCAGCATTTCATTGATTGACTCGGCAGTGATGGTGAAAAGTATGGTTTGGTCAGGGGACAATACTGCTCTTTGACTGGTAATGTAGTTTGCATGGCAGTAATGGACAATCTCTGGAAATATGTGCACCTCAGGGAATTGGTATTTGGGCAAATTAGACTCCCAAAGACCTATTTTATCAGTGTGGTTGAGGTATTGGTCTCTGTATCAGCAGTACAGTTTGATAGGGGATTCAAGGACAGAGGTGTCCTTGATTTGGAAGTCTTTATCAGCAAGGGGAAGGTGATCCAAGTCCAGGTGAGGAGTGGAAATTGGCCTGACATCCATGGAAATTAGGGCAGCCATTCTTAGTTCTTGTGGATTTAAGAATGGGGGAAAGTAACTTTTCAGTCTTTGAGGTAATGGGGGTTCAATTCCAGGTGGGTCTTATGTTTATTAAAGTTCCCTTTAATTTCAATCAAGAAATTTTAGAGACTGGTTCAGAAATTAACAGGGCTTTCAATGGATTCTGGCTTAAATACCCGAAATTGATGAAAATTGGGTCTAAACTAGTTCACTAGTGATTCTGAACGGTTGAAAGGGCTTCAATTAGGCTGGAAGGAAATCTGGGAGCTTTTAGTGACTTCAGAGTTTATTTGTACGTGGGTTGACGACTTTCAACGTTCGTAGGCGCATGCATGGAAGTTTACAGTTAAAACGATAAAAACAATGATTTCGGGATTTTTTAGATTTTATGCGTAAAAAGTCAATTTGGCGAGTACAAGTGAACATTAGTGGTTTGTCACGTAGCGGGGTGAATAGTGATAGTTTTGGCATTTAGCGGAGGGGTAGTAACCGGTTTCCATCGCACCGCTTTTGGGCGCTGGGTGGATTTGGGGGGAGGCCGCCCAATTCCATTCATCGAGTGCCACGTCGCTTCGAGGGCCCAGCAGAAAACAGCCCATTTCGGGTGGGTAACGTTCAGACGTCAAGCCCGCCCGATATGGTTAATAGCCATTGGATCAAATGGGAGGTGATCACACGATGATCGGGCGTGGGAGTTGCACGAAGGGTAATGGAGGGTCCCTGCTGATGTTTAAGCATGACGAGATTTAATTAAATGATGGATTAAGGCGAGGATTAAAATATCAAACGAGATTTGATTGGTTAATGGGTTGACTTTAATTAATCGCAGATCGATTAATTATGTCTTGGTCGCGGTTGGGTAATATAAATTTTATATTTCAAACTTTCGGGGTAGGGATATTAAAGTTAAAGGGGTTTAATAAATTATATACGGGAAAGGGTTTATTTTTCGGGAATTAATATATAAATAAAATTAGAAGTTAATATAAACATTGCGGAAAATGGATTAGCGCTAAGTATAATGTGTATTTGCAACTTATTTAATTTTCACATATAAACATTATGACTTAGGCTTAAAGTATTTTTGAGGGTTTTTTAGGAAAAAGGGTTTACATGGGAGTAATTGCTTTCCCTTAGGAAAATGTTGTTTTAACCTTAGGAAAAGGGATTTATTAGGGGAAAATGAATGAGTTGAGGGGGGGTGAATGTTTATGAGGCGATTTTAGTACTTAAGATCTATAATTCATTGGGTCGAGAGTCTGGTCCCTCCAGAAGTCAGAGAAATGCTCTTAGCCCCTTTGACTTTAAGATTTTGGGTACTTGAAACTTATTTTGGGAAATTAGTTAAGTAAAGGGTGAAATGAGTGGGGGGAAATTAGTTAATTAGACTTTGTGAACTTTATGCCAGTCCAATTTCTCATTCATACTTCGAACTTTCATGATGAAGGTGATCAATATGCTTTTGTCTAATAATCATCACATTTCTGCAACCTTTCTTCTACTTACCCATCTACTCATCCTACCATTTTTACTTCTCTTTATTAGGGAGCATTTAAGCTAGCAAACCCTTATCAAATATTTTCTTTTCTTTACAATGGTACTCTAGCTAAATCTAACCTTATTACATCCAAGGGCTCAGATTAAACAGTTGATCTCCTTTTTATTTACTCTACCTAATCTACTTATTTGCCAAGATTATACTGTTTGGCCAGATCTTTTTTCTCTACCAATGGACATAAAATTGAAAACATAAAAAAGCCAAGTTTAAACATTTTCACTATCATGGATTGTAGCAAAGATTACAAGCTGCACACAATCATTTATTTTGCACAAAAAGTAAATAGTAGTGGCATTTTGACTTGCACAATTTCATGGTCTTTTCTTTCTTGGGGTTCATATTTTTCATCCTTTTTTTTTACCTTTTTTATTCTTTTTGTCCTTCGATTTTTCTTTTAGGACAAACCCTCTTTACATTTTTTTGAATATGGAAAACATTTGCAGAAAGCAAAGGTATGTACATATTACAGGTTTAATCTCAGCCATTCAAAAATTATGACTCCTATTGGTATAGGAACCTAACACCAGCATCCCCCCATACTACTTCGGGTGAGATTTCAGCCTGCACTCCACGGGTTGATGCCGAAAGGGCCAATAGTGTAGGGATTTGTTTGGCAAACTTAAATCTGAACTTGGGTGAAGACCCACTAAGCCAATAGTACTATACAAGTGCCTTATTCTAATAGTAATAGGGAATGAACAATGCTTATGAAACTAGGGTAGGGCAGAAATATTTTCTCCAATAATATATAAGGATTACAAAGGCTCATGTTTCTTGTGGCAACACTAAAATTAATGTAATACTCCTTTCCTACCAAAATAGATGGGTTATAAGCCACAACACAGGTCCATTTAATGATTTTTATTTCCACTTTCACCCTTCAAAGGTAGTGTCTTTCTTCAAGTTAATATCTCATCTTTTTTTAACTAATGAAATGATCCCCTTGAACTTTCCCTAGGACTAACTCAAGTGTCTAGATCCACTGTTTGGCTAGGTGAGGTAATATTGTTACCCAAGATTGTTTTTCCTTTATCTAGGTGAAATAAACACGCATTAGTTAAGAGTAGATACCAGAGGTAGACGGTCTCTTCCTAAAGTCAAGAGTAGATACCACAAAATACAAACCTTGTGAACTTAATGAGATTGGCTTCACTTTCCAATCTAGTATCAGAGAGGTTTGGTGGGATTATTTCAAAAGCCCCAACCTACAAGATAGGGATGTTTGATGGAGATCCTTTTCTTTTTCATGGAAAATTAGCGACATCCCCCTTGAGGTATCCCATATTCAAATTTAGGAAGAGCTCATATACCTTTAGAAGTTAAGTTACTTGTTTAATGCTAAGTTTCCTTGAAGGGTGACCCATTATTATCTTCCGATCAACTTTTCCTTGTCTTTGATATTGAACAATAGATTTAAATGTTCCTCTCACTTGGGATGATGTTGTAGGTTCATGTTAAGGTGATCTAAGTAACTCTATTAGGGAGGTTAGTATATTTTCCTTAGTAGGGTAGGGATGACGATAGAAACTCTCATAAAAAGGGATAAAGGGTAGATGAAATGGGAAGGAAGAAAAGAAACAATTCTAGGGAGATTCTAACAAAATAAAGAGGAAAAAGGAGGTAATGTTGGCATTAATAATAATATGAAATCAAGCCACATTTCCTATTTCCATTTCATTTGTGTGCCACTCTCAATTTTGTGTGTCAAAAAATTTAATTGTTTTCATGTCCCTTAAGCATTTCTCCTCCCATCCCCATGTAAGCATTCATCAAGTTCTTTTGCTTGGTATAAGGCCTTCAAAATGATGTAATACATGACCATAGTGGCAGAGGTATAACGAATAAGGCTTCATACATATCATTGGTGTGAAAACATAAAGAAATATATTGGTATTAGTACTTGAGGAAGGAGATTAGCATTAGAAGGATATAATAGTAACAAGCACCCCTAGGGGAAGTCAAATCCCCGTTGCCTCCTTGAAGGAGAGATGTCCTAGTCCACTAGACAATAGGGCACACCAATATTTTCTTTATAATATGAAAGTGATCAGGAATTTGTCAATAATATGACCAGAATTCTTGGTTTCCTCAAGTTTTTTTCAACAAACTTGCCTATCGAGAAAATAGAGTCCCTTTAGAAATTACTTATTGCAACTAAAACAACTCTAAAAAAAATTAATAACATTATTGAATCGATTATCAAAGAAAAGAAGAAAAAATGGTGAGCTTGCAAACAAGTTGGTCCTAATTGAAGCCCCAAGGCATAGCTCAATTGGTCGAGTTCACGTTGCTAAGTATCTTTCCAATTGGGAGGTCAGAGGGTTAAATCTCATCATCTCCCTTGGGGTTAGGCCCGACTAGATAAGTCGATGGGTATATCTCTTCAGGTGGATCTGCTTGGAATATTTTTAATGAAGAAAAAATCTTGGTTGAGCATTAATTAGAAAAGATAATGAAAATTTTCCAACTCATATAATATTAATAACATATTTTTCTATGCAAGAATATTTAGAAACAGAATACCAAAAATTAGTAATATTTTTAAATTTTTAAATATTACATTTTCATATATATATATATATATATATATATATATATATATATATATATATATATATATATATATATATATATATATATATATATTTCAATCCATATAATATTAATCACATGTTTTTCTATGCACAAATATTTAAAAACAAAATACTAAAAAATTAGTAAAATTTTTAAATATTCCCTTTTCTTTTATATATATATATATTTAAAATTAATTTCCAATCCATATAATATTCATAACATATTTTTCTATGCACAAATATTTAGAAATAGAATATCGAAAATTAGTAATTTAAAAAAAAAAACCTTTTTAACATTTTTTTTTAAATATTATATTCTCTTGTGTTTATATATATATATATATATATATATATATATATATATAGAGAGAGAGAGAGAGAGAGAGAGAGAAATATTATTTCCAATCCATATAATATTAATAACATATTTTTTATGCACAAATATTTAGAAAAGAATACCAAAAATCAGGAATATTTTTAAATTTTTAAATATTACATTTTCTTGTATTTATGTGTGTGTGGTTATTTTTATAAACATGACATTTTTTTGGGTAATTTTGATAAAAGTGACATTTATATGGGTAATTTTGATAAAATTAAAATAATAAAAAAAGATATATTAAAAAAAATTACATGACATTATTTTATGAATTTCTTAACATTTTTTGAGTGGTTATTTTTTAGTTGAAATTCTACCTCACATGAATCTTTATCCTGTCACTATTAGCCTTGTTAAAAATGTTTTACTTTCTAACATGTGTATGTTTTACATTAGTTCACTTAGTTAAAAATAAATTTATCATATTAGTAGGGTTGAGATAAATATTTATTTTCATAGAGTTATTTTTGAAAAAGTTCATACATCTTTAACTTATATGATAACTTATTATAAAAGTAAAACATTTTATCCTTCTTAAATTATAAAAGTAATAACTTTAAATTCAAAGTACGTTTCATAGAAGTCCCATATGGACAATATATTACAAAGTAGAGGACTTTAACAAGTTTCCTTGGGAACATAAATTACCCCTCTTAATGCATTTAAAGGGCCAATTAGAATAATAAAAATGAGGAATCACATGGAATAATCAGATTGTACATCTTGAATAATCTCCATTTTCAGCTTCAAGGAATTGAGACCCTATATGCAGCATGGCAAAAGTTAGATACTATATTTTCTAAACAAATCCACCCGCTCAAAAACCAATTGATTGAATATTTTATATGTAAATTCAAAACACACATGTTTTTACTTGCATAACATAAAATAATCAAGATAGGAAACAACTTACGTATGTTGTTCTTGCTAACCTTGAATTACCTATTCTATTTTTGTATCCATGTTTCTATTAGTCAAGGGTCTATTTACAAAACACTCTATCTTGAAGATTTTTACAATTCTTTGATTAGAGAGAAAGATAAGCTCGACATCTTGGAGTGATCAACACTGCAAGTACATTTAACAAATCCTTAGTGGCACAATATAATGATAAATCCAAGTATTGCAAGAAGCAAAAACCTTGCAACAATAAACAAAGAAAGGGTCTAAACCCCTCTTGGCCAACCCCCTCTCTTAATGGTGAAAAAACAACAAAATCAAAAGGTAAATATGGAGAAACATCATAATTTGGGTGAAAACCATTTAGAGTCTAAATGTTTCAAGAATATGGAATTCTTGGCAGTAGCGATGAAAAAGAACAATAACTCAAATCTTAATTCTTCTAATTCTAACTCTTCTTCTGATGGACATGGACTTTATACTTCTAATTTTTCCTTAATGCAACATCTACTTCTTCTAATGGGTGATTAAATGATTCTAAATCATCCTATCATATGGCTATTGGTAAACCATATATTTTTATTTTAATTAATGTAACAACAAACAAATATTTGTTGATGATGATAAAATTTTTAGTGTTGTAGAGCTTGGAAAAGTTTAATTATATGATTTCCATTTTAATGGTGTATTATGTGTTTCAATCATTTTCTACAATCTTATATCAATACATCAAATTGATAATTTATATAAGGTAAAATAGTAAATTTATACTACATCAAGTTGTAATCAAGGATTTAAAAGATATTCAATATGTCTTAGAGACTGGAAATTGTTTATGGTATTACTAGGTTATATAGCTTTGACAACTTTGGGTTGTCATCCATTCCATCAATTTTTATTTTCATAGTAATGACTTGAGAAAAATTTGGCATAATTGACTTAGTCATTTAAACTATTACTTTTTGTAACAACTATGTTATTAAAATTGGTGACTAGTCTTCCTCCCACCTCTTGGAGAGATGGCATTTGTTCCAGTTGTGTCTCAAAAAACATCATTTGGATAGTTTTGACAAATATGCTTCTTGGCAAGATCAACCGCTTGTATCTTGTTCATAGTGATTTGTGTGGTTTCTTTCCTCCTAATTGTTTCTATGGCTTCAAGTACTTCTCAACTTTCATTGATGACTTCTCCAAAAGAACTTGCATTTATTTCTTAATAATTACTTTTTTTCACACATTTTTCACCTACAATGCCATTGTAGAAAAATCATCTAGACATCAACTTCAGAAGTTAAGAATAGATAACAGAGGAAAATATGTTAACAAAAAGTTTATATCTTACCACATTACACAAAGAATTCAAATGAAACATATTATTTTATATACAAAACAACAAAATAGTGTTGCTCAAAAAACTAATCACATTAAAATAAATGGAAATTGTAAGATCCTCTAAGATATTAAGTCCTTATCTTTGGGACAAAGTCATTAATTGTGTCTTTTACATAATAAATCACACTCCCACAGAGGCTTTATAATACATAACACCAAAAGAAGCATGGAGTAAAATTAAATCAGAGGTAAAACATTATTTTGTGTTTGGTAGTGAAGCATGGGTTCACATTCCTAATAAGAAAAGGAAAGCATTATAGCCTAAAAGTAGGAAGTTCACTTTTTTTGTTGTTGCATAATTTGAAGATGTAAAAAAAAATACAAAATTAACCTCATTCAAATGAAATTTTTATTAGGAGATATGTTAAGTTGTAATAAGGTATCTTGGTCTACAAGCCTATTTTTGTATTTGTACCACCTTAACCCTACAAGTGATCATCTTTGACTGTGCCATATTTTTTTCCCAACTTTCTGGTAGGGTTGCTATTATGGTTTCTTCTTCAAATTGTAATAGTGAGGATGACTTTTTACCTTTGCTTGCCCACCTTCCCCTAGTTGGGTATTGTTGACCACTCCATGTCAACTACCCTATAGCAGTGCACATTTTTCAAAGGAATTTCATCGTGTTCGAGCAATCAGATATCTTGGATTCATCATCATCATTCGTCAGATTAGCAGAGTTGTAAACCCAAATTTTGCAATTATGATGTAAATGTTCGTATTAAGACTATATATGTATGTAAAAACCTAGGCAAGCCTATTATTTTGGCAACGAATTTCATCCTAAGAGGTTCTTCCTCTCACTAATTTGTTTGTGTTCCAAACAAGGATGATCGACAGAGTTTTCCCTTCCAGCCTCACCCCAAAGCTAGGGTGGAATTTATCATCAGGATATTAGGTGAGTCCTAGTGTTTTGATCAAGTCTTTTGTAAAAGTGATTTGAGAACAATTTAAGTTAATTGGCTAAATTAGTTTATTACAAATCACTTGGTCTACTAGATCATACTGAGTCATAGAATTGGGTAAGAAATTGAGGGTCTATAACGAACGGGTGTTCCCCCTTTGAGAGTTGAAATGTAATTATATCATGTAAAAAATATTTCGGTGCATGGTCCCTCCGACTTAGACACCATAGTCAAAATATTACAGGGTGGAAAAAATTATTAATCCCCTCAACTATCAATTAATTAAATTTTCTAGCAAAAAAAAATTAAAATCCTAAGCCATAAATTCAATTAATTAGAGCCAAAATTAAAGTCCTAAAGAAATTAAATTCTCCAAGTAGAAAAAATTGTGGGTATTAAAGAAATTAATTTTTGGAGGTCCCCCACCAAAGGAATATTGAAAATTTCAAGAGAAATTCAACCCTTGGGCCTTGGTGGTTATTTCAAAGTCAATTTTTTTAGGAAATTAGCTCAAAATAATTATTTTTGAGCTAATAAAAGATGGTTTTTATGAGAGATTCGTAAATTTCTCAAAAAATAAAGATTTTTGATGTTGGAGATTAAAAGATGATCAAATACATGTCAACGGTCGAGATTATTTTGATGGGGATCAAACCAACTAGTCGTTATTTTCCACTTGGAGGATTTGTCTATAAATTAGAAGCCATTTGCTTCTCAAGTTACCAAATTTTTTTTAGAAACCTCTGAGTCAATCTCTGATGCTGTAATATTTTTTTGGAATTAATAAAGAAGACTTTGGGGTTTATTCATGGTGGTGTTCCTTTTTTGTCTACTAGTAATATTTTTCTGAATCCTGTGCCTAAATGCTTTATTGAATTAAATTTTATAAGTTTTTTGTTTCATTAGACAACAATTGGATTATCTATTTTAACAGGTATCTTGCATTAGATATTGGGTTTAGAAAAATGTTCTAACTTGATTTATCTAGCAATCATCTCTAGATATTGATGGTTTTAACATGTATGTGACCCCTTTTGAAGCTTAAAACTTAATCTTAAGTGTGCAAAGATATAAACCAGATTCAGATCTTAGGCGTGAGGGTAAGTCTTAGGTTGGACTAGCCAACTCCCAAGTCCAGATACCTAAGAGCTTATTGTATTAAATTTCCAAGATCTATCTGACGATTATTTTCTGCATAGATCTTGATCATTGCTCAAAAAAAAAAAAAAAAAAAAAAAACTCTTATTTTACTTATTTATCTCCATTTTAATCATGCAAATAAAGATAGATCTACTAATTAGAGCTTGAGATTTATTGTGAATATTGTAAGATAAATTTTGGGAATAATTTTATTTTCTAACCCTTGTGTGCAACTGAGGAATTGGGGTTTATTTTTATTTTCTGTATATATTGGGGTTTTGGGCTTTTGAAATTTTATTTGTGTAGGTGAATTTCAAACTAGATCTAAAGAACTATCAAGGGTTTCAAGGGTTTCAGCCCTTGGAAAATTTTAAGAGGGTTTCTAGAGGTGGATCTAGGCCTAGGAAGGCAAGATCTACCCTCTATTTTTCCTCCAAGCTCAAGGATAAACCTTTAATTTTCAGGAAGTTTCTAGTGGCAATTTGGGAAAATTTTGGAGATCTGGGGTAAATCTGAAAAGAAAAATTGCAAAACATATATATATATATTGATTGGGTTACGTTTGCCCTCCAGGCTCTGTGTTCAACCAAAGGAGGTCCTCCTAGACTTGTCACTTCCTCTTTCTTCCCTGTGGAAACCTTCTTCTTCTCCCCCAAGCTCTACCATGAGCCCTTTCCCTCTACCCCTTCCTTCGTCCAACATCCCTTTTCTACACTATGATGCATCTTATCCTTTCTTGTCCCCAAGCGTAACCCTTTTTTCTCTTCATACCTACCTATCGTGGCCTCTACGGCCTTCATCCTCCCAACGCAATCCCTATTCCTCCTTGTAGCTTCCTTTTCTCCCATCTCCTAACACTCTTCTCACTGTTGTAGCTTTCGTTGTCTCCTATTCCTTCAATGTTTCCCCTTTTCATCCCTACGATACCCTTATCTCTCCATTTCCAACCCTTCTCCTCGTCATCTTAGCCTGCCGCAGAATTTTTAAGGGTTTTTTACATTGAATTTGTGGCTAGGGCTTGGCACTGTTTGCATTTCTCTGTCACATTTGTTTTGTCTTCCTCAAGCCTAAAGGCCCTTAAATTACCTTGGTTGCAAGCCTCAAGGAGGCTTAAATCTTTCACACCTGAAGCAAACAATAATCAAGGGTTTCATCATAATTCATCTTGAAAAAATTATTCTATGGCTAATGTTTTCATCTTGCAGAAGTAGCGTTCAGAAAAGATACCACATTAAAAGGTTTAAGGTCTTAGGAGAGGCCTTCCTCCATCTTTGACTCATCTGCAAGGTTGAAACCCTAACGCATGTTAAAAATATGAAATTGCAGTCAAATTCCACTTTGGACTACTCATTTCATGGAGATGATGATTCCATTTTGTTCCTATTTTCAAGAGGACCAAAATCGACCTAAAGATCACCTCATTCAGACAAGCAGAAGTTGGTTTTTGATTTTGTGCACCCACTCATGGATATTGGATCAGGTCAGCTTCACTCTCCTGCACACTTGGACAGGTCGGCCTCAACATCAAATGAATATTGTTGGGCACCCCTAGAAGCCTATAAATACAAGTGACCTAGAATCTCATTTGGACATCACAACATCAAGCATCTTCTTCTCTTCTATCTGATTTGGTTCGGCACATTGGCGAAGGAAAAGGTTGTACGGAGGTCCAAAAGCTCAAATCTGAAGCTCGCATAAAATTAAGGTTTTTGTTTCGGGCATTGGCATAGAACTGGGAAATTTCGTCACTACACGCATACATGTTATGGTCAAGATAGCGTACAGGAAGCTACAGACGCACACACGCTAACTTGAAGGGAGTGTCCAGGGGTTTAACTACAGTTGATCATCATCCAAAGTTTTCTGAAGTTGTCTGAAGTCTGAATCAAGTTGTCTCTGATATATTCTTGCCACTGTAAACTGGTTTCTGAAGTTTTTGGGTTGTATTACTAATCATATTGTATTGGGCTCATTGTACTCTCTGTTGAACATTTTATGACAATCTAATAAAAGAAGAATTTCAAAGGGTTTTCCCCCTAGTGGGGTTTTTCCCCGGTCTTTGACCAAATCTGGTTTCTCTTGTTGATGTGATGATTGTCTTCATTGTCACTACATATATTGTTATATCTTCAATTACTATTGATGAATGGAAAAACTAATTGTAATTGGAAATATAGCTAATTGAAGTTTGGAATTAGGCTAAAGTAATTGATACAACATATAACAATATGAAAATTAACATGGACCTTAGATCCTCTTTATTGTAAGTATCTAGAAGTCAGTTTTGAAGCATAAGTTAATAACGTAAAAAAAATTAATAATAAAAGGCCTAAAACAATTAAACATGTCACACGATAACAAAAAAAAAAAAAACTTTTTTCCCTAACATTAAACAATCTTTTGGGTGACTGATCATTGGTGGACAATATACTGATATATCTTGACAACAAGGTTTCTTAAGATATGGTGCATTGTTTGATCTGTTATTGTCTCATCAAGGTGTTAAGGATAACCTTTTTCGTAGTCAGATATTAACCATCTCATTTTTTCCTTGTTAGAGTAGAGGTTGCATCACAAAGTTTAAATTTTGTTGCATTTTCTTGCTTCAAAATCACTGTTAGCATTAGTATCTTTGTTGCCTCATTCATCCATGCCTTGCATACACAAGTTAAATCATTGAGCATATATAACATAAGGTTTCTATCGTTCACTATAAGAGAAATCTTCTTTATTGTTTGTAGTGTTATTTGGTCATATTGATAAGAATACTAACATTCGCTTGTTTCTTATGAGGTTGTTCATAATCTCTAAAGGTTATTAAATTTTCACTATAAGCTCACTAATAAAACACTTGAAACATTAAACTCTAATTCCATAATTTTATTGAAAGATTTTGGCATCTTGAATATCTTGCTTTCAAATAACATCACTGAGTGTCTTTTAGGTGATTGAGAATCATTGTGATATCTAAAATCTGAAGATTAGTGAACTTAATTGCTTTCATCTTGAATGATTGGTATTGATCATATTTATAGAGGTCTCTAATGGAATAATAAGTAGCTTATTGTTGTTCTCATTTATGTTATTAGAATTTTGAATATCATAAATTGCTTTAAGTACTTTCAGTGATTCATAAGATCTAGGGACTTGTAAGCCTTCTTGTTTTAATTAAGCATCTCTTAATTTGAATGGTCAGTAGCATTTTCCTATTTAACTAAGAAGTATTGGTTGCATTTCCTAATAATTACTGGCTAAGTGTTTTATTAGAAAGGGTTCTCTAATTATTTTTATTTCCTTATGTTATTTTTATCTTGACCATATTGATAAATCATTTATTTCGTTGGGCATATATTTTTAATTTGGCACATTCTCTCATGGTTAATATTGTCTTGAATCTCATTGTAAATCATTTGTTTCCTTGATTCAATTTCAAATACTAATTAACCTTAACTCAATAATCATTCACTCATTTAACCTTGCATATCATCCTAAGCTAGTCTTGCATCCAAAAAATTACCTCCAAGCATAATCTTGGTTGATAGATTTCTAGGACAACCCTTCTCATTTAGCTTGAGGGGCCTAGGCAACTCTTCGGTGGTTAACACGATGACTTTGCAGTCGTCAGAGCTACAGTCTCTGAAATGCTAGAGGCACTGGGTGATAGGAGCCTAACAAAAGGTATCGTCAATCGATCCCTTGCTTGATTCTTGTTGGCCTCCTTCCCACAACCTACCTTGGATCCCATCTTCAAAATAGTTAAGGAAATGCCACACTTAGAGTGGGAGTTTAATTAAAATTAACCAAGATATTTGCATTTCACATAGGTCTTAGGAGTTAGATTTCATATAGGATAGTACCGCATTAAAATAACAGTTGTCCATCTGGTACTTGGTCTCAATTTTATAAAGCAAGAGTGTTGACTCCATAAGGCACTGATCTCAAATATATAAATTCAACCTAATCCTTAAAAATTTCTAGATTTAACCAAGTGCT
The DNA here is from genome assembly GCA_031772625.1 of Pinus tabuliformis. NCBI lineage: Eukaryota > Viridiplantae > Streptophyta > Pinopsida > Pinales > Pinaceae > Pinus > Pinus tabuliformis. Next base: position 919,755,024 of record CM062804.1, read on the forward strand.
AGGCCACTCAATTGTGTCTCCCGGACTAGTTGGTTCCCAACTTGTCCTTCTTCATTTTATTTCCATAGGCTCTACCCCCTATAGCCTGTTGTTGGGAGACAGCTAAAACAGAGAGGTTGGGGATCAGGGTGACATCCCTCAACCTGAGTTGTTGTCGCGGTGCCTATACAATTTGAGTGACAACAGGTACATTAAATATGAATCTATACCTACACCATAGACTTCTAGATGGATCTATACAACATAAGAAGAAACTAGTGATATTGACAATGATCCTTCATATCAATGTCATGTGTATTCACAAATATAATGAGCCTTCTCTCTTTTGACTCAAGTTTCAAAGACTCGTGATACAAAAAAAATTCAGAAACTTTTTGGGCATCCTATTTAGGACAAGTTAATGAATAAAGAATATTATTTCTTAATTGTGAATGTTGGGCAGCAGAGGCCCTACGTAACGGTTTTGGGGATCAAAGCCCACAATTTTGGTCATAGTATGGTAAAAGACTCCGAGAAATGCACGGAGCGTGAATTGTAATGAGTCAAGTCAAAGGGTTGTCCGCCTGAAAATAATGTAAGAAAATAGAAAGTGAGTCGGCCTGCCCATGGTCGGCGAACCATGGGAATGTATAAATAGAGCAAGGATCTAAGGTTAGAGGAGAAGTTTTTGTTTTGATCTTGAATGTTATGGGTTTATGAAGGCAATATTCTCTCTGCATCTATAAGTCCGAGTCAAGGGTGGTGGTAGAGTCCGCAGCTGTGTGCATGGACCCCTTAGCTTATATGGTTGTAGCCGTAGGAATACCCAATCACCTACATCAAAACTTCTTTCACTGCGATGTTGATCTGCCTGTTGTTTCATTATATTCTGTGCCAACACGAGGTTATCCTTTAAGAGTTGGAGGACTTGTTGTTGATGTTCGATGTGATGTTCCACTGCCTGAACCTTAGAATTTTCTCTTAAATATGATGTGATGGATGGTGGTTGATACCCATAAAGTGCCATAAATGGGGTCATTTTTGTTGTTGTATGGAAGGAAGTGTTATACCACCATTCAGCCAGAGGCAACCATTTGACCCATTGTGTTTGTTTATCAGATACAAAGCAACGAAGATATCCTTCCAAACATTTGTTTACTATCTCAGTTTGCCCATCAGATTGAGGATGATAAGATGAGCTATGAGCTAACTGAGTACCAAGACAAGAAAATAATTCTGTCCAAAAATTTCCAGTGAAAATGGGATCTCTGTCACTTACAATAATCTTTGGGTTTCCATGTAGCTTTTGAATTGTTTCCATAAATGCAGTAGAAACTGTACTGGCTTTAAATGGATGTGATAATGCACAAAAGTGTGCATACTTGGTAAGTCTGTCAACTACCACCATGATGACACTCTTTCCCTCAGACTTGGGTAAACCTGTGATAAAATCCATTGAAACCTCCTCCCAACGTTGGCTTGGAATGGATAAAGGTTGTAATAGACCTGGTGTCTTAATTGTTTCAACTTTATTTTGTTGGCAAACCAAACATTCCGCCACAAACTTTTGAATATCTGATTTAAGGCCATCCCAAAAAAATTCCTTCTTAACCCTGTGGTAAGTTTTTAAAAATCCTGAGTGCCCTCCTAAGGGAGAAGTGTGCAATTCCATAAGAATCTTTTGTTTTAGCTGGGAATTCTTACAGAGGTATAAGCGATCTTTGTACCATAACGAATCATTTTGCCAGCTAAATGTATCAGACGTACTGGAATCTTGTTGTAGCTTTCGAATAAGTGCCCACACTTCTTCGTCATTCTTCCATTCCTCCCTTGCTTCGTTTATCCAATCTGGTTGGATAATAGAAATGGCGCACAACAATGCTTCCACATCCTCATCCTTTCTTGAGAGTGCATCTGCCACCACATTTTGCTTCCCTTTTTTGTAGATGATTTCAAAGTCATAACCCAACATCTTTGTGACCCACTTTTGTTGCTCTTCAGAGGATAATCTTTGTTCTAAAAAGTATTTAAGGCTATCATGATCCGTTTTTACCTTGAAGTGTCTTCCCATTAGGTAGGGTCGCCATTTCTTAAGTGCATGGAGTATTGCCAACATTTCCTTCTCATAAATAGCTTTGCTTAAAAACTTTCCCTTGATTGGACGACTTTCAAAAGCAATGGGTCTTTCATCTTGCATTAGAACAGCACCAATTCCATTTCCTGAAGCATCACATTCCACAATAAAGGTTTTTGTGAAGTCCGGTGTAGCTAAGACCGGTGCTTGGCACATTGCCTCTTTAAGATGTTCAAAGGCCTTTGTTGCTTCCGGAGTCCATGAAAATGCATCTTTCTTCAATAATGTTGTTAGAGGTGCTGCTATTCTCCCATAATTCTTAACAAACTTGCGATAATACCCTGTCAACCCAAGAAATCCTCGCAGATGCTTTATGGATGTGGGGATTTTCCATTCCTTAATGGCTTTAATTTTGCTAGGGTCTACCTTAACTCCTTCATGAGATACAATATGACCCAAATATTCCACCTCCTGGACTCCAAAGAAACATTTGGATCTTTTTGCATATAATTGTTTCTCCTCCAATAGTTGTAGCACCCTGTCAACATGTTCAACATGATCCTTCCAAGACTTGCTGTAGATTAGTATATCATCAAAAAATACTAACACAAATTTTCTAAGGAATGGTTTGAAAATTGAATTCATCAAACCTTGAAATGTTGAAGGTGCATTGGTAAGGCCAAAAGGCATGACCAAAAATTCATAATGACCCTCATGAGTTCTAAATGCCGTTTTCGGAATGTCTTCAATCTTCATTCTGATTTGATGATATCCTGAACGAAGATCCAACTTGGTGAAGTAAATTGATCCATGCAATTCATCCAGTAATTCATCAATGACAGGAATGGGGAACTTATCTTTAATAGTGAGCTTGTTGAGCTCCCTATAATCCGGACACATGCGCCATGATCCATCCTTCTTGTGCACCAATACTACTGGAGCAGAGAAAGAACTTTGACTCGGTTGAATTATACCAGCCTCTAGCATTTCTGCAACCATACGTTCAATTTCACTTTTTTGGACATAGGGATATCTGTACGGCCTGATGTTTGGAGGAACACTTCCTGGAATCAGATGAATAGCATGATCATGATCACGCATAGGTGGGAGACCTTTGGGAGTCTCAAATACCTTGGAATGATTGTCCAGGACTTTTTGGAGATCTGGAGAAATAGATGATTCCAATGTGGAAACATCTAGCGAACATAATTGTGCAATTACACCTCTTTGCTCCTTTTTTAGAAGCTTTGTCATACCATTAGAGCTGATTATCTTTCCTGGTTTCCCTGCAATACCCCTTAATTCAACTTCCTTTCCTTCCGTAGAAAATTTGATGAAAAGTTCTTGAAAATTAAAAGCTATTGTACCCAAGGATTGTAGCCATTGGACTCCTAGTACAACATCAGCACCTCCCATTGGAATGGAAAGCATTGGGCTAGTCAATACATATTCTCCCATGGATAGCTTGATATTATGGCACTTTCCAGAGCAATTTATTGTTCCTCCATTTGCAATCATCACTTGACACTCTGGTGCTGGATATAGGAAGCAATTCAATTCTTTTGCTACCCTACAATGAATAAAATTGTGGGTGCTTCCTGAATCAATCAACACTATTACCTTTTTCTTCTTGATTTGTCCTTCTATCTTGATGGTTTGAGGAGTGGTAATTCCCGCCAATGCATTACAAGATATGGTCGGATTTATTTGTTCTTCATCTAGGCTTTGTTCCTGGAGTATATCCTCTTCTTTTGACCTTTCTTGCTCCTTTTCTTCTTCCTCTTCACAATCTATGTAGAATAATTTCTTCTCAGCACACTTATGACCTTTAGTGTATTTGCTATCACAACTGTAACAAAGCCCTTTTGCTCTTTTTTCTTCCAATTGTTGTGGTGTCAACCTTATAGGTTGTGGAAGACTAGGGGCAACAACACTTCCGTCTTTATAGTTGTGAGTGGTATGCTTCCTGGTTGCCATAATTTTGCTTTCCATTTTTCTTGCTAACCTGAATGCCTTCTCTAATGAATCAGGTTCCCAAAGGCGAACATCATGTTGGATATTATCCTTTAAAGACCCTATGAACACATCAATCCTATGCTCCTCTGGAATATCTTTTACCCTTATGTTCAATTTTTGGAACTCCTCAATGTGCTCCATTATTGAACCCTTTTGTTTGAGACTTATCAATTGGCTAAAAAAAGTGTTGCTTTTTGTATCCTCATAATGTGCTATCAATTCTTCCGTAAAAATTGCCCAAGTGATAAATTGTTTACGAGAGCAAAGCCATTGATACCATACAAACTGATTTGGTTCCAAATATAAAGTTGATATACGTACCTTTTGTGTGTTTTGCACATTATTGAGATCGAAGAATTGCTCCATCTGTAATATCCATGTGGCGGGATCCTTGCCATCAAACTTCCTCATATCGATTTTTGGAATATGGTGGGTCTTCGATCCAACATTAGATTCTATGGAATCATGATTAACATTTCTTTTGTTCACATCATGAGTTTCCTTTACAACCTTTTCACCATTAGTAAGTATTTCTTGTAGAAAATTTGTCAAATCTGTCTTCAAATCTGCCATGTCTGTATTCAAATCTGTCCTCAAATCTATCTTCAAATCATCCATCTTAGCTTCCATGCCCTTTATCTTAGATTCCATGCCATTTATCTTAGCTTCTGTTAGCTTTTGTGAGCGTGACATTTGTTGCACTTGTTCTTGTAATTTTGATATATCATGTAGCATTTCTTCCTCTTCTTCATGAGTCATGCTAGAGCTTTCAGGTTCCTTACTAGGTGTTTGCATTTTCTTTCCTCGGGGCATCAGTTACCGATAATAATTCTTTACTATGCCTTTTGAATTCCTTCAAACCAAGCTTATGCAAAAATTTAAAAAAAACTACACACCTTTTTTCACTTTGTAGAAGCCTGATATTGAATCTGATGTATCTCTGTAATTTCGGATCATCCAGTTCTGAAATTTTGACCTGTAGTAGCCTTCTGAGTCCTCTTTCCAATGCCACAAGTCTGACCCAAATTGGTTTCTCCAAGGAAGAGTTATACGAAATCTCCCACAGTGACTTGCTTATAGACTAGTTCAGTAGAGCAAACTTGTACGACGTGCCACGAGTCATTGTTTCGACCTATGGATCTGAAAAATGCATACAAGAAACTACAGTCCATCCTCTTTCTGTACCTTCTTATGAAATTTCAATCCAATCCTCAAAGAGAAAGTTATGACGATTTTCCCCAGGTCACCTGTTTTGAATGTAATTCAGGAGTCTGCAAAAAGACCAACTTCCTCAGATCATATCTCCGAAAATATTGCACGAAAAGCTCTAAAATTTGGACCCAAGGTTCAAAGCGATTTCTTCTCAAATGGGTTTTTTTTGCGACTTCTGAAATATCACAGAAAAAAAAGTTATAGAGAAAATTCCACGATGACCTGTTTGGAGCAGCGAAACCCTAGAATCCAAAGCTCTGATACCAAATGTTATGAAACCAACTCAAGAAAAGATAGAAAAGATAGATCAACGCCTTAGAATTCATCCTTTTCGAGGGGGAAACCTCCTTTACATTACATAAATGAACAATTCTTCGATGATTCAAATGACAAAACCTCCTTTCTATATATAGGAGTCTAAGGAATCACAATATAATCCAGCCGACCTAACAATAATAATATAAAGCCACAAAAATAACAATAGAGGGATTCTATGGGCACATTAATAAAAATATGGGGGCAATGGGGGCACAATAATATAAATAAGGGGTATAACTACAATAGTAATGGGGTAATCACTAGTATTATAGGGACCCAACATTGTGAGCGTAAGCGAAGCACAAAAGTTGCTAATGGACCTTCACGCGAGGCTTGTCATACCAGCCGAGTGACTCAGGACAAGTCACGATGATTGTGTTGGGGGCCTGTTGGGCAGCAGAGGCCCCGCGTAATGGTTTTTGGGATCAAAGCCCACAATTTTGGTAATAGTATGGTAAAAGGCTCCGCGAAATGTGCGGAGCGCGAATTGTAATGAGTCAAGTCAAAGGGTTGTCCGCCCGAAAATAATGTAAGAAAATAGAAAGTGAGTTGGCCTACCCATGGTCCGCGGATCATGGGAATGTATAAATAGAGCAAGGCTCTAAGGTTAGAGGAGAATTTTTTGTTTTGATCTTGAATGTTATGGGTTTATGAAGGCAATATTCTCTCTGCGTCTATAAGTCCGAGTCAAGGGTGTTGGTAGATAGATAGAGGCTCTGTAGCTGTGTGCACAGAGGCCTGGTAGAGTCCGCAGCTGTGTGCGTGGACCCCTGCAGCTGAGTGCACAGGGCAGATCTAGTTGTACTAGGAAAGAGATCAATAAAGATAAGCATTTCTGAATCATTGTGTGTTTTATCACGAATATATCTATTGTTTATGTTCTGAGTTTATGCATATTTTTGCGCACACTAGGTATTATCGTTAAATGTTTGCTTAAAGACCCTAAGAAGTAAAGTAGATCTATAATAAACTCATAATAACAAGAGCGCATTGGTGTGGATCTGCGCGAAAGCCTGATAACAATACAGAATAGCATGAGGCCCCAGATCAGTTCGCGACCCCATCCAGACCACATCACGGCATCCCTAGGGTGCGGAAACCCAGTTCCAACACCCACCCCTGCTACCTCAGGCGAGACTTTAGTCTGCGCTCCGCGGACTGTTGCCAAAAGGGCCGGTAGCGCGGGATTTGTTTGGCTAATAAGTCTTCTGAACCTGGGCCAGGCCCCAATAAACCAACAGTGAATGATACTTAGGATCTTGTACCTCTTCTAAATGTAATAAAAATTACCAAATGTAAATGGGTGTATAGAATTAAGTATGCATTCACTGGAAGTGTTGAAATATATAAAATATGATTATTTGTGAAGGATCTTCTCAAAGTAGAAGGAATTTACTATAATGAAACATTTACCCTCATGTCCAAATCGAATCTAATCTACCTTATTATGACCCTTCCATCTTCATATAAATGGGAGGTTTGTTAGATGGATGTTAAATATTCTTTCTTGCATGAAATTTTTCTAAAAAATAATTTAGATGGGACAACCACCTTGTTATATTCATAATTACTTTAACATTGTTTTCCACCTTAAGAAGTCTCTCTATGGCCTTAAACAATCTTCTCAGGCTTGGTATGGTAAAATGGATAGATCTCTTCTTGATACTAACTTTTTCTAGATGCCATTATGATCCCAATATCTAAACCTAGAGAGTAGGTAACCACCTCATAATACTTTTTCTTTATGTTGATAACCTTATACTCACTTATAATGACCAAAAAATTTTAATGCATGTGAAATATAGTGTTAATAAGAAATTTGAAATGATAAACCTAAGACATTTCCATTATTTTTTTGGCCTCAAAATTTTACAAACCAAGAAATTTCCCTTTCCAAGTGTAAGTATGTGTATGACCTTCTTCATTACTTTCATATGGAATATTTCAAACCAAAACCATATCCCTTCTAGTCCAAAGTTAAAGTACCATACCCTCAGTAGATGCAACTTTGTTCCATCAATGAATTGGTAGACTTTTGTATTTCACACATACCCATCCTAATGTTTCCTTTATGATCAGTCTTGTCGCATAATATGTGCAAAAACCCAAGGAGATATATTGGAAAGAAACAAAATGGATACTTGAATATATCCAAGATAAAACTCAATTTGGAATATGTTACAATTCAAGAGCAGAACCTTTATTAGTTGGTTTCACTATTCATCTTTGGCTAGTGACCTAGATGATTAAAATTTTATTGTGGGTTATATTTTTACTCTTGGTTCTAGACATATCACTTTGCCTTGTAATAAGTAACAAGCCCTTACTCTTTCCTTACCAAAAGAAAAAAACAAATATCAAGCAATAATTAATGAAAAGTACGAATTTTATTGGCCTCAATAGATCCTTTTAGAGTTTGTATTCCAACAACAACATCCAATCATAATATAGTGTGATAATTAGAGTGTCATTCATCTTTCCAAAGATTAAGTTCAATATTAGCAAAGAAAATCAATTAAGATACACATGCACTAAATCATCATAAAGCTTTTTTAGGACTATGTTCTCGAATTGCTCTATTTCCCTATAGATGATCAGTCACAAATATTTTCTCAAAGACTCTTACAAAACTCATTTTTTCCAAACTTTAATATATGTTAGGAGTTCAAGATGTTTTCATTGATGGAGTGTTATATACATTTTTGGGCACTGCAACCCCAATCATAAATGTCCATAAACTAAGGGCTCCTAAGTCCCTAAAGGTGTTGTTCCAACCCCTAAAAGAACAAGGTCAACTGATTACAGCATCTCCCAGAAGTTCTCCCTGAAAAACTACTCAGAACTGGTCAAAACTGGACCATTTCACCTGCTCCATAGTCAAAGTGCGTTGCATCCCACCTGAATACACACAGTAGGTGCAATTCATGTTGAAAAGCCCTTCTATGGGGTGCGATGGGCGAGAAGGGACAAATGGCAGGGTCAATCCGCAAGGTGGAGGAGCATGGAATCTTCCAGAAACTTCTCTTGTGACACTTGCCTCTCTGCATTCGACCAGGGATGAGTAAGAGATCATCAATCTCAAAGTGGAATCAAGAACTATCAGAGAGAAGACACTAATCAAATCTCAAAAGCTGACTCACCTCCCTTGCAGACATATATATATGGATCCCTCCCAGAGATCCAAAGGCTGGAATTTTGTATCTTGTAAGGAAGTGCTCTTGGTTTCTTGGTGCAATATCATAGTGTTGGGTGATCTAAGCTTTTCATGAGGTGAAGAAGGGCTTTCTTGCTGAGAGGATGATGTTGGGTCAGAACAATTGGTTGTAATCCTCTTTGCTCTTTCTTGATTATCAATAAAGCTATTCAAGTTTTCCTCCACATTCTTGTATGATTGATGATTTATGCATTTGTGTGGTCAATATACATCTGGTCCTATATTGTTTATGATAATAGATCTATGTTCTTGGATAGTGTTATGCTGCTTTGATTCTACAGGTACTCTTTGAAGCTGGGTAGACAAGGAAGCGAGTGGCAAAGACCTATCAAAAGAGAGAGGAAACGAGCAAGGAACCAAGCGCAAGACAGAGGTTGGTCTCCTTATTCTTCTCTCATCTATTTCTCATAAAGGAAAACGAAAGTAGTTTTTAGTGTGTTTGTTTCTAAGGTAGCTACCAGCCTTAGTGGGACTAGCAGCTCTGCATAGACACTATTTTTCCCGATAACAAAATGGCGACTCCACTGGGGAACGAGTAGATTGTTTGTTCATCTACATTTGTTTACTTTATAAACTTACAGACGGAGCCTGAAGTCAAGCCAGCTAGCCTTCGAACTGCATTTGCTATGCAAGTGCAAAGTAGATCAATGCTGCTTCAGTCTATCTCCGTGTTTTGTTTATGAATTAGACGATTGATTTACAAGCTCTCTAATTGCCCTCGTGGTGGCTCTAGTAACCTCCTTAGATCTACCCCTTTGATTGATTTATTGATTACCACTTGCTCGGCCTAAATCCCTGAACTGAACTGCAAACTATGACTCGAAACCCAATCAAAGTCTCGTCCCTGGTCCAGCGCACTGTCTATTCTGTGAAATTCAAATGCATCGCACTTCTCGAGTGTAGTAGGTGCATTGCATTTCAGTTTCACTGTGTTACAGGTGTGCTGATCAGACAAGGCCTTGTTCCTAAATTTTGGTTTCTGTGTTCACTCTTTTCAGCTCTATTCAGGAGTTTTGCTGCCTGTAGTCAGTACACCTCTGTTGAAACCCCTTTCCTTGCTGTTATTCCGCCTCCATTGTGCAAAGAACTGTAAATGTTTTTATGTATTTTTGAGTCATTTTCAGTTCTCCTTTACAAAGAAGTAGCGTAATTGTACTGTCGTTTCTTGATTTGAAAGTGTCGCAAGTGTCATTTTCAGTCATAGAAGAGAATATGATTGTTCTTGATAGTTGATTACACTGTTACTCTTGTATTTGATTTGAATTAGTAGTTTTTCAAGTGTCGAAAACAAGTTTTCAATTCAAAATAACAAAGTGTCATCATTGTCCTCATTTTGTTTTGAAAAGAAACTTGGTTAGTAATTGTCGCTTTGGAAAATAATTCAGATTTGCGCTTAGCTTTCTTTTTTATCATTCACACATTAAGAAGGCTGAAAACAAATACATGCATGTGCATTTGCATTTAGACTGTTTGTTGGTTTGATTTAGGACAGTGCATATAGTGTGTGCTCTCTGCTCTTTGTTGAAAGAATTCCATCTCTCTTTCCTTAGTAGCTAGGATTTTCATTGCAAAAAGAAGATTAAACGACTGTTTATCATCTTAGATTGCATTTTAGGAATTGTACATCTACATCACGCGGTGAACGTGAAAGGAAAATTTCTTAAGAAAGATCAATCATAAAATAAATTTAATGAATCTAAAAACGCTTTGGAACCTAACACACAACATTTAGAAGTCTAGGCTAGAGACGTATTCCGGCGTCGTAAAGCCTGGTAACTGTTGTTTTCACTGTTGGTTGGGTGATTCCTCCACTTTGAGATGATAAGTGCCAGTACGGACTTGTGCTCCCACGTACCGTCGAGTATATTTTGGGAGACCACAATAGGCTTAATCCTTTATCCATAGGAAGTCGTGTCTGCCGCCCTATCATTCGCAATGCACTGAACACAGCATTCGGGAAGATTGACTGTCGTACCGTAAAAAGTATTCTGCAGTTTTGCGATTGGTTTGGTAATCCCTCTGTCTAGATTTCCAGAGCAGTCCCTTTCGTTCCTTTTCAGACTCCTTAATGGAAAAGGTCCATTTGAGCACTTGTCACTTCAGGCTCATTAAAAATCGAAGGCGACTAGAGTCATCTTTTGTTTTTTCTCAACTCTTAAAAATTGAAAAAACAAGTTGTGTCAAAGCGTCTAAAATTTATTTTAAACGGAATAATCATCACCTTTCCTACGTTGATCTTAAGTTGAGAAAAATGGAGTCCACCAACCAAGGAGTTCCCCTTGGAGGAAATCCTAGTCCTTTCTCCTCTTAGGGAGATGTTGGTGCACCCCATATGGCCACATTGTCTCTTCCAGGATTGACAATCGGCTTGCCCGTATGGCTCTTCTCAACTTCTGTCATTCAGAACACCGTGATTCCTGAACAATCAAGTCAGCAACTAAACGATATTAGAGTTACCCCCCAACCCTCTACTTCGTCCAATTCTTCCTCTCCTCCTTCCTCTTCGCTTGATGAAGCTTGTAAAGCCCAAAATCGAGTAACTGAGAAGAAGAAGGAGAAGAAGAAGAAAGAGAAGAAGAAGAAGGAGCCAAAGGTGAAAAGGGGCAACCAAGCATCGTCTAGCGAAAATCCACACACTGCACCGACCAGGCCTAAATCGCCATGTGTCATTTTCAAAGGAGACCACTATCATCGAGATTGTCCTTGAATCCCTCGGATCTTAAGGGACTGGTCTCCTCGTTTGCACAATCCGGTGTCATCAACCTCTGACGATCATGTTGAGCATACACTGTCAACTAGTGAAAGTGAAGCCCCTGGACAAAAAGGAAAATATAAATTTCCTTGTAAATTGTGTGAAGGCGATCACGCTGTCCACCGTTGTCCCTTCTTAGACGAAGCTAAAAGAGTTTTGGACGACCGTCCGGTTTCACCGTTACGGCTTCCTTCTGGATATAAGAAACTCTTGCCGAGTCCGTCACTAGTTGAAAATCCGGCTAACACGCCCTTGTGGTCGGCCGAAGCGTCTATCATTGAAGATAAGCCATCTGAATCCATACCAGACAAAAGTCAAAAGGTCGAGGCGGCAGTTGACCCGATCTTGCCTTCAGAAGGACCATCTTTAGATGATACAGTCACCGAAGAGAACAAGAACGACACCGTTTAAATTCTCTTCGTAAGCACAGACTCCGATGAACATGGGGACAGTCTACCCGTTCCTTTACAGCAGGAAGGAAGTTCGTCAGATTCGTATCCGGCCGTCTATTCGGTCCCACCTCCAAGCAACCTGGTTGTTTCCTTTGACTGGAATCTACTAAGCAGACCCCGTCTACCGGCTAGTGTACCATTCCGAATCATTGCTCAAATATATAGAATGGTCATGGTTGGTACCATCATAGATGAAGGGGCTTCTGTGAGTATCCTTTCCTCAACTGCTTGGAAAGCGCTTGGTTCGCCATCGCTTTTGCCTGAGATGAGAAATATAACAGGCTTTGACAAAGGAACCAGTCGACCATTAGGGATCCTTCCCGATGTGTCGATAACATTGAGAAGGAAAACCGTTCACATGAACGTAATGGTATTCCAAGGACCCCTGGATTATAGTCTACTCCTTGGATGAGACTATATTTATTGCATGGGAGCCATTATCTCCTCACTCTTTAGAGTAATGTGTTTTCCGCACGAAGGAAGAGTGGTCAAACTCATAGACCAGCTTTCATTCCCCGGTTCACACATAGAAAATAGTCATATACCAACCCTGAATGGTCTTTTCATGCAAGGAATGTCTCATCAATCCCTAGTCCGTCCTCCTGATGAGCACGAGTGATTCGGAGGGCATGACTGAAACCCAGGGGGCATGCACCCTGGTCTGTTTCGGCAGGAAAACCTTGGGTATAGGGTAGGTTTCCGCGGAGGATATATGACTAGTCTGACACACCCGTCCGTTTAGGAAAATGGGATTAGACCGGAATAAGATACCTCTGTTAAGGTAGGCCTTTCCCGATAGAACAAATGTTTTGTCTGCAAATTGAGGGGTAACCTGAAAAGGTAGGCCTTTCCCGATAAAACAAATGTTTTGTCTACAAATTGATGGGTAACCTGGAAACTCTACTTTGCTATACCTGGGGGCATGCAAACCTTTTGGCGTGCAAACAAAGAGCGACCATTTATTTTTTTAATTTATAGGTCCTCTAACCCTTTAAACTCGTAGGATTGGTCGTTTCCTAACTTGCATAAAGAAAGGATGTGAAGCAAAGCTTTGTAAGGTACAAGCTTCTTAAAAATGGCATCTTAGATGAGACATCCTTATTATACGACTGGATCGAGCAGTTTTAACGCGGAATTCAAGCTCGTTAAAAAATAAACATAAGCAATGAGCAAGTGTTTCCCCCAACGTTTAAGCTCATTAAAAAATGAACCAATTTCCGGTAAATAACCATTGTGAATGTATTACTTCAACCTTTGAAGCCTTGGTCGTGTTCTCATCATCGCCTCCACTCTGTATTGGCCGATCATTCACCTCCACTTGATTGTTTACCCCTTTTGAGGAACAACTGCGAAGAGTGATCCTGTTATCCATCCTTGTGACACTGCCGTGATTGGAAAATTCCAAACCTTACCTGGAATCAGCTGCTACCCAAATCTATCACTCGTTCCTCAAAAACGAGTCTCCTTTAAGCTCTTTTCAACGGACTCGTAAGATATGAAAAGATTGCCGAGCCATTGGCCTCTCCAGCTTGTTAAAGTGACCGGAAGTGTTATCCCTCCTTTAGATTTTAATCTTTTTGGACCTGAGGGATTATTACACAAAAAGATCGAGCGCTTGTTTTGTTCGGCTCGTTAAAATTACCAAAAATTCATCCCTTTTGTATTATTTTATACTTTTTCGGACTTAAGGGATTAGATGACGAAAAAGGATGTTTGGAGTTTCCTTTACGTCCCTTTTCAGATTCTCTAAAATTGAAAAGGACCGAGTTATCTTTGTCGTTAAACTCGTTAAAACCTAATAGCGACAAACTTGTCCATAACAGACAAGAACGAGTTTCACTATCGCTAGACTCGTTAAAACATAGCGATGGGTTTGCCCGAAGGGAAAATTATAGAACAAGCATATGTTATCCTCCTCAAGCTTGACAAAAATAAAGAGGTATTGTTCAGCAATGACTGGGGAAAAATTGGGAAGAAAACTTGAAGAAACTTTGTTGGTAGCAAGCCACTCTTGAACATGACACTTTCACTTCGCATCCGAGTCGGGTTGGGTTGTTCCATTCACTGGTCACATCACCATGGTTCCATCACACCATCCACATTTGGGGTTAATGCTACCAATCCATCATGTCAGTGTCGCCGATATGTTCAAGAGAAGTCACTCAAAGAATTCATCTGTGTCTCACCCACTATAATACATTTTTGCTCCATTCTTTCATGACTGCCACCCTGAACCTTATATCAATAGATCGTTTTCACCTCCATTAAAATCATTTGCTCTGTTCCGTGTCATTGATGTAGGATTCACTAAGGCCCTCCTATGATGGATCGCTTCTTGTCAACATCAGCTCATTATCCAAGAAGTCGATCTAGGAACAACCCTTTCAGTACTTTGAAGCTTGCATGCCTCAATGGCAAGTTTCTCACTTCCGGCGACAGGTTTACATCAATGGCCTTCGACCGAAAGATTTTGCGTGGTGTTCAATGCCAAGTCCCTTATTCACACCACGTGAATTTTACTGCAGTACCTTGAGGGTCATCATCATTATCGGTGATTCCTCTCGCGCCTGTTAACAGCTTACATCATTGGCTGGTAATCAGGCGATGTCTTTCCATGTTCAACTCCAGAACATCTCTCACATGGATCGACTTGTACTTTGAGTGAAGATCGAAAGAGATTGAATACCCCGAATATAGTTTCATCCATACAGGCTGCGATATATATTCAGGAAAATAAAGACATCAAATGTACATCATTTCTGCATAGATAATCATCCAATCTAAGGGATGATGGCTCTACCAGAATCATTAGTCTACACTCAGACGATTGTCTATCCTATGTACATGAAAATGAATTTATAAAGCTGAGCATGGGAATGCCCGACTCAGCTAGATCATGAAAATATTATGAAGATAATGTATTGTATTGTATCTTATTACAGGTCGCCTTCCAGCTCGAAAAAAAACTTCAGATCCTCATGATAAAGCATTTCACCCGACATCAAAAGATTAACGACCTCATGCTTTAGGGGGAAACTGTTATAGAAATTTTTGGGCAATGCAACCCCAACCATAAATGTCCATAAACTAAGGGCTCCTAAGTCCCTAAAGGTGTTGTTCCAACCCCTAAAAGAACAAGGTCAACTGATTACAGCATCTCCCAAAAGTTCTCCCTAAAAAACTACTCAGAACTAGTCAAAACTGGACCATTTCACCTGCTCCATAGTCAAAGTGTGTTGCATCCCACCTGAATACACACAATAGGTGTGATGCATATTGAAAATCCCTTCTATGGGGTGCGATGGGCAAGAAGGGACAAATGGCAAGGTCAATCCGCAAGGTGGAGGAGCATGGAATCTTCCAGAAACTTCTCCTGTGACACTTGCCTCTCTGCATTCGACCAGGGATCAGTAAGAGATCATCAATCTCCAAGTGGAATCAAGAACTATCAGAGAGAAGACACTAATCAAATCTCAAAAGCTGACTCACCTCCCTTGCAGACATCTATATATGGATCCCTCCCAGAGATCCAGAGGCTGGAATTTTATATCTTGTAAGGAAGTGTTGTTGGTTTCTTGGTGCAATATCATAGTGTTGGGTGATCTAAGATTTTCATGAGGTGAAGAAGGGCTTTCTTGCTGAGAGGATGATGCTAGGTTAGAACAATTGGTTGTAATCCTCTTTGCTCTTTCTTGATTATCAATAAAGCTATTCAAGTTTTCCTCCACATTCTTGTATGATTGATGATTTATGCATTTGTGTGGTCAATATACATCTGGTCCTATATTGTTTATGATAATAGATCTATGTTCTTGGATAGTGTTATGCTGCTTTGATTCTACATGTACTCTTTGAAGCTGGGTAGACAAGGAAGAGAGTGGCAAAGACCTATCAGAAGAGAGAGGAAACGAGCAAGGAACCAAGCATAAGACAGAGGTTGGTCTCCTTATTCTTCTCTCATCTATTTCTCATAAAGGAAAATGAAAGTAGTTTTTAGTGTGTTTGTTTCTAAGGTAGCTACCAGCCTTAGTGGGACTAGCAGCTCTGCATAGACACTAGTTTTCCCGATAACATGGAGTATGGGCTCTAAAGCCTCCTTCTTTCTCTTATAGTGTCACCTTTTTAAATCCTGTAATCCTATCCCAAGTTGTTATTAAAGGGGGATATTAGAACATTTACATATTTAGAAGTTAGTTGAGATAAACTTGGTCTAATGTGTCCTTAATTAAAGTGATTTCTTTAGTATGCATTGGATTTATCTAATATTAGGATCATGATTATGTCCTACAAATAAAATGATCCTATGGTTCATCTTCTCCTTTTAATACCACCTTTTAATCCCAAAATTGTGTAATATGTAAGGCTAACAATGGGATGACCAACATGGATATTTTTCTAGATTTCAATTGATATAAATATTAGCCAACATAGATCTTGATGCTTGAGAGAGGAAATCTATAAGGGGGATTGCAAAAGTTTACTATATTACCTTAAATTAAATTTTTTGATTTTTTATTTAACAGATGAACTACCCAATTACTAGCAGTTATGAGAAGAGTGGGGAAGTGGTACTCAAATTCTCCATAGGTATGTGATACATATCCATTATAAAAAAAATTGGTTTACCACACAACCCAAGAAATTGACCCTATTTCTCATGACTAGGTATAACACTCTCAAAGAGACTAAGAGAGATAACATAATGATAGGGAGGAAAATCAAGGAGAGCAACCCATGATTGCAAGAGATGTGCAAGTTAACTAGAGAAAACTTGTGGGAATGAAAGAGAGAACCACATGTGGGTGATGAGATTGGGATTCTAAATATAAGGAGATATAAATCCTTATGAATCATAACAATCCTATGTGGAATTGTGATTTTGACATAATTGGATAGGGATTGAGGAAGCATTTAACTTGAGTCAATGGGCCAGGAGGAATTCTGAACATTTTGTCTTATTCAAGCACATCAGGAACCAAGAAAAGGAGAAGAAATAAGGTTATATTAGATCAATGAATGGCTCCCTTTTCTATAATGTAAGCCCATGGTAACCATACTTTGTTATTTTAATAGGCCCTTGCTTAGTATTAAAAGGTAGAATCCTAATTCATATATGTGAAAGTGTTGTAGCAACTACAACACGCCCAAAATTTTTTGCTCTATGCACTTAAAATTTTTGGTTCCCTTGCTTAATTTCAAGTTAACGTAGGTTTATGTGCATTATTTTTCTCTTCTTTTCAGATTTGTTAATCATATTAAATCCAAATGAAATTCATAGGTTGTTTTAGCCATCTTGGTTTTCTCTTCTGGTATCCTATGGTAGAATCTCTATGTAATTAAACTACAAAAGGCATGTGATCGATATTGCTTCACAAGGAGTTGTCTTTGGGCTTCTTGTTACTTTTCTTTTGGTTAATACTTTCTTCATTTGGTTTCACAGGCATACCGATATACATATATTTCTTTGTTTTTTTTTTTCATTTTGCACGACAATACGTTTGAGATCTAATAATAAACTTATATGTGGTAGTTTTAGATAGTTGCAACCAGTCTTTATTAAAGGGCCTTTGGCATGAGAATCATGAAGATGAAGAAGCCATAAAGCATGGGGAAATGAACAAAATAAGTTGCATAATCCCATTGAAGAAGAAGGATTTGATGAGGAATTACTCAATTTTAGCATTCAAGTTTT
This sequence comes from Pinus tabuliformis, assembly GCA_031772625.1. NCBI lineage: Eukaryota > Viridiplantae > Streptophyta > Pinopsida > Pinales > Pinaceae > Pinus > Pinus tabuliformis. The sequence goes on from CM062804.1 coordinate 919,772,733, forward strand.
AGTCTCTCCTACACATGCATACAAGGGTAAAAGGTGGATTCCTGATGGGAAATGTTTCCCTATGATTCCTAACATATTGGATTGCATACATTGGATAGAGGATCATCTTACATAGGAACTTATACTTAAGAATCAAAATGGTATATAGTGAGATGATTTGAAATAAGAATTGGTGCCAACTTTATATATCCCATACTGGGCACTATGCTCCATGGATGGCACATTGTGGGCACAAATGTTACCTAGGTGGCTCTTGAATGGGCCCAAAAGAATGTGTAGAATAATCCTCACCTCATGGACCTGATGAATATTAGGAAGGCTAGAGACAGGGAACTTGAAGAAAAGAATGGGTGCACCCAAAAAAGTGAAGAAGAAGGCCCTTTAGAGAGTCTCACTTTTGATGAGTCAGAAAAAGGTGTTGTTGAAGATGGTTCCAAACTATCCACCTTAGGACATCCTGAAGAACCTAGCAAAGAAGAGAGTGAAGTTGTAAACCCTTTATTAACTTTTAATGGTCATAAAATTGGGGAATATTTGGAATTTTCACCTTCTAAAGGTTTTGTTGTTGTCTCCAAGAATTGCAAGGAAATGCCATTGCTTTTGGGGATAATAAGAAAAGGTGAGCAATGTGATTTTTGCATGTGAAATCCTCCATTTTTTTAGAGCATGGAAGAAGCAGGTGCACATATAAGAGTGTCATACGGTGATCCATATTTGTGAAGGAATGAAATGAAATATAGATTTAAACAAAAACACTGAGATATAATGAATCAAAACTTCAGTTGATAAATAACAATTGTTGAAAACTATTTATATCCAGAAAAGAAATAAACTAGCTCGGGAGATGGTATCTTATCTCTAAGAAGATATCTAACAGCTACATTCTTTTTTAACTGAGTTACAATGTGGATCTAAGGCATCTTTATCATGAAGAAACAATGAGAAACTATAAACATCCAAAAACCTAACTCTAGGAGATGAAGCGCCAACGTTTGTAGGCCCCGATGGGGTTAGTTTGAATGTAAAATTATTGGGGTTGTAATTTTGGCATATGATCTCTATTTGGAACACATGATAGCCCATTAGAAACGTCTATTGAAGGGAAAAAAATTCAACTGGAATTTTAGAACCCGAAAAGCTGCTAAAAATACAAAGTATGCTGGAAAATAGGAAACTGAAAAGAAACAGTGCTTGGGTCCAAGTGGAATGGGTGGGTGGCCACCAATATCCACCTGGATCAATCCTCCCCCCTTAGGAAGCAATGGTCCCTATTGTATTGAGTGCCTCCATGAGATGGGGAAACTTCTGCTAAACTTGGTCTCTGGTGAGCCACTTGCCTTGGTGTAGGAGTTGTCCGACTTTCACAACCCGATACAGTTGGATCCACTTTAGCGAGCATTCTTAACTTGTATTTCCATGATTCGATCAGTTGTGGCCTATTTAATGCAATCTAGGTTGAGCTCTATTGGTGTCTACTACTCAACAATGTTTGATGTGTCCAGTGTTGGCTTGATGGGGCCTGACCCAGGTTTGAAGTTATTTAGCCAAACAAATCCCTGTACTACTGGCCCTTTCGGCAACATCCCACAGAGCGCGGACTGAGGTCTCACCGGAAGCAGTATGGGGCGATGCTAGAACCAGGTTTCCACACCCTTGAGATGTATGAGAGGTCGATTTAGTCCAACTGTTAATACCTTCGCACAGGTTACTCTGCGCACCTTTCTAACCTGTGAGGCCTTCATGCCCTGTTGTATTCACCTTCGCGCAGCCATAACCAGGGGTTGTGGAACTTTTGCATTGTTACACTACGGATCTTACTTATCTTCTTATGATAGTTAATTATCTTCACGTAAACAGATAATTTATATTATATTCACTTATTCAACATACTCATATAATTTCGTGCATCATATAAATAGTAACTTGCAATTCATACCCAATATACTTCAATGCATAAAATAGGAAAAGATACACAGAATGATAAGAAACTTCTCTTTATTACTTCTTCAATCGGTTACAAACTCGACTTCACCCTACGCACTCAGCTGCAAGGGTCTGCGCACTCAGCTACGGACTACCAAGCCTCTGTGCACTCAGCTGCAATTCTTTCTCCTACTGTACGACCCAACGACTCACCCTATACTTAGATTAGACTCAATTCATTGTTATTCATTCCATTCTATCTCATTGATGTCTTTTTCAACTTAGAGCCTTGCTCTATTTATACAATCTCGTGGTCCATGGACCATGGGTAGATCTCTCAAGCCGACATTACATTACAAAAATGAAGGCAAACAACTCTCTAACTCATTTACAATCTTCGCACTCCACGCCCACACCCCGCGTAATCTTTACATTAGACTTAGTCAAAACTTGGGTTCTAAGCCCCAAAACGTTCCTTGGGGGATCCCGTGCCCAACATGCCCCCAACAAAAACATCGTGACTCACCCTCGAGTCACTCTGTCAATGCGGAGATCTTTGCGTGGAGACCTCCCAACTCTGCTCGGACTACTACAAGGTCGGCAGCGCACTGAGTGGCTGCCTGTTGTATCTCCTGGATGTGTTGTTCGGAGACCGCGCTATCTGAACTGCTTCCCTATAGCTGCTCCTGCGTCCTCTGCATCTGCGTGAGCTTGCCTTCAATTGCATTTGTGATAACGAAGGCCTCATCGATCCAAGGCTGGACGCACGCCTTCAAAATCGCTTCTTTGTGTCACACTATGTCTACCTGCTCCTTAATCGCTTTGGCTTGTTGCATTCATGTGAGCCTCTATGTAAGGGCCACTGTCTGCATGGTCCCTTTGACGTTGTCATACTGTTGTTGTAGCTCACACGCCTCTGTTTCTAAGCGTTGTATGTTCGGGTCCTCCTACAGAGTGGTGAGGACCTCAAACGATTCTTCCAACATTTTGGTGTAGTCCTTTACTGCACTGTTGATCTCCTCCATCCCTAATGTATTGGCGTTGGCGCATTGTTCCCTTTTCTCTGGAGGAGTTGAAGGCTACACCTTCAATTGTAGCTCTGATATCTGAAGGTTTAGCTCCAGTTGAACCTTAGCCATTTCTTCTCACGCCTCGCACACCCCTACTACTAACCTCTAGATGTGTACCTTTACTGGTGCTTCTGCTGGGATGGCCAGCTCAAGGACCATCTGGCAAGCTTCTTCAATTACCTGTACCATCTACCTATTCTGAGATGTGACCTCGTCGCGCTACAATCTCAACTATTCCATGTTGATCCTTTATTCACTCAACAACTACAGCGTGCGGCTCTCCCTAGCCCACAATTCTGCAATAATCCCATCCTGTAGAACATAGAGCGTCTCCCGAGGGAGCGCAGCCATGTTGATCCCTATGCCTTTTAGCGTACTGACCATAGGCTTGTCGACCTCATTTGTTGTAACCAATGCCCCCTCTGGCAGCACTATTGTGTTGGTCGTACAAGCGTGCAACATTTCCTTGGTTGCGGCTGTTCCTACTGCGAGGCTAGTCGAGAGAGTACCAGCCTGAGGAGTGTGCACCTACAACTCCTGAATCTGTGCTCGGAGGGCCCCCAACACAATCTGATTCTCCTCCACAAAGTTCTAGAGGGCCTCTATGGTGACGTCATGCACCGTCTCTCCTATATCGTGCAGATCCCCCTTGGTAAGGGTGATCGGGTTGATAGACATCTTAGATGCTTTTACCTTCTTACGCGACCCCATCTGCTCTCTCGGGCACTGGTGCTTCAATTGTGTTGACAATGTCTGTGGGTCCATGCCGCTCTCCTCTATTTATGTTTCCATCTCTTACTCTTTCTCAGACAAAGGCGACTTCTAGCCCTCGTGTTCCGTTTATGCTACCTTTTGTGCTTCTACTGCGGCCTTTTGTTGTTTTGTTGTTGTGTGCATAGCGTCCCATGCCTCCTACGCCTTTGCTGTTGCTTCTTCTTTTCTTCTCTTTTCCGCCAACTATGCCATGCGCATTTTTCCCTCCTCCTTTTTCTGTGCAACAGACTTTTCCACTGCAGAGAGGCCTAGAGCGCGCCATTTCGATGGCCACGCCTCAAGTACGTCGAAGATCACATCATCTATGGCCATATATGGTAGTTCATTCCACTTCTTTGTAGGGTCCTTGCGCGCCCGGATGTAGATGTGATGAAAGTCTGCTTTAAACTCTGCGAAACTTTGTAGGCTATTGTAGACAGTGGGTGATAACCGCGGCTTGTGGTTAATCCCCATCTTGATGTTCATCTCCATAAACACACAGAATATTTTACTGTTGCAGATGCGGTGCGCATCTTTAGTATCCCACAGCGAAGCATACTTCGCGGCCTCCGAGAGATCCCTTGCAATTGTGGGGAACTGGCTGTCCTCAGGCAATTCCCTAGCCACTAGCACTATGGACAGTAGAAGCCATGCATAGTGGAAGGTTTTCCCTTGTTCCTGTGCCTCGCAACAATTCTCCAGGAACTCCTTGCACAAGAATTCGGACCAGTTAAACTGGACCCCTTCTGCGCACTGTTCGGCAAGTGCAACCACCGCGCGGGCACCTCATCTACACGGAACTTCCGCATGACCTTACCCACCAGTATCTGAGTCGCAACTCTGACTGCCTTGTTGTTGATACTAGAGATTGCATAGCCCCTCTTTTTCTTCTCCAGCTTGTATTTCTTTTTCATGGCCTCCGCGATGGCCAAATCACTGCTTTTACCCTCCGAAATGTCTGCAGGGTCTTCTCCTTTACACGGGAGTCGAGTAATTCAATGGATCAGGTGGTCCGTGATGGGGATGGGCTCCTCCAGCCACAAACACCCATCATGCACCAGGTAGAGTAGTTGCTTGATGACGAAGATAGTTACTGGGGCGCGATGGTAATGCGGCACCCAGAGCAAGTTCAACAACCCTGCCTTTTCGACCCCACGCAACCATTTGCACGGCTCCAACTCTATAACTCCCGCCACGGTGTGTTTCTTTGGCTTCATGAGGTGCACAGTTTCCAAGTGAGGGAATTTCTCGTGGTCAGCGAGATCCTAGTCTTTGAACTTTAAGCTCAGCACCCTTCCCAAGTGTGCTCCTTCGAAAATGATATCATCAGGTAACAGCGGAGTCTGTAGAGGGCTTTTACTGTCGTCCAAGTCCTTGGGCACCTTTGCCTTCCCCTTCCACGGAGGGACATATGCGGGCAGCTTGGTTAGAGGGACTGCGCCCTCAATTTCTTCCTCCATGCCCTCATCCTCATCCTCTTCGATTATGATATCCTCAATGTCTTCTTCCTCCTCATCGGTTTCCAAGTTAACTGCTTTCCCCTTTTCCTCCATTGTTAATCTAGTTCGCAGCTGGTTTCGAGGGGACACACGCACCAGAATCATGGGTTGTTTATCTTTCTTCGGTCTTGGCGTGCACAGTGATTTAGGGATGTCCGCAATAATCCCGGTGCTCTCAGGGGCATCTTTTATGGTCATGGCCTGCGCGGCTTCTTTGGCAGTCATTTCTGCGATTTCCCTGGCTTCTTCAAACGTTGCCATCTTGTTCATCTAGAAATCTCTCAATTGTTCAATCAGGTGCTTAAACAATGCTCTCCATAGGGCAAACAAGTATCGGTTCAAATGACCAAGTGTTGTGCGCTGGGAAATCCTTTGTAATTTATAGTGCCTTTTGAATTTGAATTCGACCGTTCCCCCCAAATCCAATCCATTAATGCTCCCTTGGTGGCAGATTTTCCCAAATCTTGCCCATAAAACTCGCCTTAAATGCCTGTCACCCGCTCCATTTGGTCTCAAACCAAGCATCACATTGTGAATAGTAACTATAACGGTCACTTTCCAGCTAACCCGTGCAGCAGCGCGGCTACCCTTGCGCTGTCGTGGACCCTGTGACACTTCTCTCCTGCGCGCAGCCTCGACATCGCGCAGCTCTTAGGCAGAGTAGTTTATAGTCCTGCACCTCCTTTCAACTGCCTGGAGCGCTAAGACGATGCTTCCTACGGCTAGTCAAGTGGTCACGCCACCTATATAGGGTTTCAATTGGTCATCCATAAATTTTCTTGGAGAAAACCCGCCTTTTATTTTCACTGTCTGCGTCACGCACTTTACCATCTGCATCGCGCCACCATGCGTGATCCCTCTAGTAATGGATGGTCCAATCCAAGGCATCAAGCTAATCAATTCTCAGCGGTAGTCCCCAAATTTGTCAATGTAATCGTGTACACCTTGTTTTATCACCACGGTTTTCTTATCGAGAAAATCCTTCTTTATTTCTTCCTCAAGCTTCTTGACTTCTACTTCCACCAGAGTGCTTTTCTCTCTTAGCCGCACTCTTTCTTTCATGAGTTCTTGGAGCCTAAGATCACCCTGTCGGATTTCTTCCTCAGGTCCCAAACGTTCTTCTTCGTTTAGCTGCGCGATCCCTTCTTCCAAGGCTCCACGAACCATCATATCCACCGGTGCTGCTATGCGTGGACTAGGCATATTATATTCAATTGGGACTACAGCATTTGCTCCATAGACCAGCCTAGAAGGCATCTATCCCGTCATTTTCTTGCACATTTTCCTATAAGCCCACAAAACTGCTGGTACACGTAAGTCCCAATCACTTCGCTGCACATTATATACCCTGTTTAGTGCTTCATGTACTTCGTTAAATGCTTTTGCGTGTGTAACCTTCTGCGCACTTGTTTTTTTCACCCTCTGTCGTTCCAACTCGAGGGACCATTCACGCAGTTGCCTCCCCAACACACGCTTATTGACTGTGTCTCCCAACGCTAAATCCATGTGCATCCACGCGGGTTGTTTACCATACGCCTGTACCCACTTGGACAGATGCGCGCGCGGACCATCCCGTACATTGTATTTATCTATTAGTCATGTCTGAGGCTTCCCAGAATGCATGCGCATCATTCTCCTGCATTCGCGCTAGTCATCAAAGTTTCCTTTGTGCGTACCCCACCATCTCACAGGCGTAGCGCGTAGTACCCAATTCAAGGCTTCGAAACGTTGTTTCTCTAGCACCTCTCTCTCAAATCTGTCCAAGAAAGCATCTACCTCACCTAATCCATCATAAGTAGGTAAATCTCTCATTTCCGTTGAAACACAATGCAGCGATCTTGTCATCATGTTACAGTTCAGCATGGTTACCTCGTGTAACCGGTTCTGCCATCGCTCTATTTCTTCATCTGAGTCCGACGTATAGGAGCTTTCGCACTCCCATGAGATTTGTCCATTCGCAGTGGGATTTACCCAATCTTGCTCTCACGCATTATCTTGTAGATGCAATCTAAGTCGTCGTCATTTTCATAGTCGCGCATTGGCTCAATGTAGCGCAATCCCTCAACAGGGTCCAAAGGTATCACTACGCGCAGAGATTTCTTCTCAAAAATCATCTTGCGCTTTTTCAGGTTAATCACCCCGTTCATGTCAGTGGCCCAATCGATTTAGTGGTTCTTTTGTTAGTTGTGGATTCCTATTCTCCTACGCCGTGAGCTCATGGATTCTCCTATCCAAGCAACCTTCAATTTCCTTCTTAGTTGGATTCCAATGATGCGACATCAGACATCTCTATGCAGATTTCGGTCCCGGCAATGGAACCATTTGTTGGCTTGATGGGGCTTGACCCAGGTTCAGAGTTATTTAGCTAAACAAATCCCTGTACTACTAGCCCTTTCGGCAACAGTCCGTGAAGTGCGGACTGAGGTCTCACCCGAAGCAATATGGGGGGATGTTAGAACCAGGTTTCCGCAACCTTGAGATGTCTAAGAGGTTGATTTAGTCCAACTGTGAATACCTTCGCGCAGGTTACTCCGTGCACCTTTCTGACCTACGAGGCCTTTGTGCCCTATTGTATTTGCCTTCGCGCAGCCCTAACCAGGGGTTATGGAACTTTCGCACTGTTACACTATGGATCTTACTTATCTTCTTATAATAGTTAGTTATCTTTGCGTAAACAGATACTTTATCTTATATTCACTTATACAACATATTCATATAAGTTCGCAAATCATATAAACAGTAACTTGCAATTCATACCCAATATACTTCAATGCATAAAACAGGAAAAGATACATAAAATGATAAGAAACTTCTCTTTATTACTTCTTCAATTGGTTACAAACTCAACTTCACCCTGCGCACTCAGCTGCAGACTACTAGGCCTCTGTACACTCAGCTGCAGAGCCTTCTCCTACTCTACGACCCAACGACTCACCCTATACTTAGATCAGACTCAATTCATTGTTATTCATTCCATTCTATCTCATTGATGTCTTTTTCAACTTAGAGCCTCGCTCTATTTATACAATCCCATGGTCCGTGAACCATGGTAGATCTCTCAAGCTGACATTACATTACAAAAATGAGGGTGGACAACCCCCTGACTCATTTACAATATTCGCACTCCGTGCCCACACCTCACGGAGTCTTTACATTAGACTTAGTCAAAACTTGGGCTCTAAGCCCCAAAACTTGCCTTGGGGGATCCCATGCCCAACATCCAGCAATGGTGGAAAGTATGGTCGAAGGATGTCCACATTGAATATTGGGTGTAGGCCAAGGAATGGGGGAATACTTAGCTCAAAATCATTGTCACCCATAGCCTTGGTGATGGTGTAAGGTCCATATTGGAGTGATTGAAGCTTTTGATGGGCTCCAATAAGGCATTCCATCTACAAATGTAACCAAAATTTGTCGCCCATTGAAACTTATGTGGCATCTGGTGCTAATCATGATGTTGATTGTACTTGGAATCAGATTTATCCAGGATATCATGAACTTGTTGGTGGATGTGCTGGATGCATTCAATAAACCTGGTGGATTTATCAGCTTCAAACTAAACATGTGCAGATTCTACATGTTTAGTCATAAGAGAAATTGCAACATCAACGGGACATCATGGTTGAAATCCCAAGCCCACTTGAAAGGGGTTGTTGTTAGAATATTAGATCTACTAAACTAGCTATCTATCTAAGAAACCAACAATATATCAACATATAAATAAGAACAGAAAGAGAACAAGGAAAAAGAATACAATAGATATACGTGGTTCACCCAATTGGGCTACGTCCATGGGAAGGTTGTCTTCTATTATCTCCAGAAATATCCTACAATCTTACAAAGAGAGCAACTACAAATAACCCGATACAAATAGCAGTATGTTGTGAGCACAGGATAAGATGTGATGGTATCACAAAATGGTATATATGTTAAGAAACTCCCTTGACCCTATTATATACCCAGAGATGTGGAGGAATTACTCTCACATATTAAATGTGGGATAATATAATTCTCCAAAATAACACCTCTTTATATAATAAATGGATACAAGAGTATACTATGCCATAATAAATATGGGATATAATGTATTACTCTTTTACATAAGATTGTGGACAGCTTCTGACATAATACAAAGACATTATTAGATTCCAAGGAATATAATATATTCCAACACTCCCCCTTAATAATGGTTGGGAGAAGGGCCCATCCTAACACTAAGGAAGGAAGGATTCATTACTGACAACTTCCCCCATCCCAAGCAAAGAACGAATATGCACATACTTCGCTTATGTCAAGGATTTGGTGAAGATATTAGCTGCTTGTTGCTTGGTAGGACAATACTCAAAATAAATAATACCATCGGCGACAAGACCTCGAATATAATGAGCATCAAGGTAGAGATGCTTCATCTTTGAGTGACATACTGGATTATAAGCAAGCTGAATTGCACCCTGATTGTCACATTTCAACACAATGGACGATTTCAGAACCAAACCAAGCTTAGTAAGAACATGTCGTAACCAAGCGGCTTCTTTAGCTACTTCTTTGGATGCTCTATACTCTACTTCACATGAAGATAAAGAAAGAGTCTTCACCCTCTTCCTGGACCAAGATATCGAACCTGAACCAAGCTGAAATATGTAACCAACAGTTGATCTTCGATCAAAACTGTCACCTACCCAATCAGAATATGTATAACCAGAGAGTAAAACTGTAGCACTGGTTGAATAAAATACACCATAATGCAATGCCCCCTGTAAATATCGCAAAATTATCTTGGTTTCCTTCCAATGACTTTCACGATGTTGCTGCATGAATCGAGAAACCATACTGACCGCAAAAGAGAGATCTGGTCTATTGTGAGTTAAATATATCAAACTTTCAATGAGATGACGATAAAGAGTAGCATCAACCAGTGGAGTGGTACACTCAACAATTAACTTTACACTAGATTGAAATGGCGTAGGAGCATGTTTACAATCACTCATATGGAAACGAGCCAATAAATTTGTCGCATACTTAGGCTGAGAGAGAAAAATACCATCGGCCATATGCCAAATCTGAAGACCCAAGAAATAGTGCAATGTATCGAGATTTGTCATCTCAAACTGCTTCTGAAGAGAAATTTTCATATCTTGAATTAATACAAGCTGGCTGTCAGTGATAATTAGATCATCCACATATAAAACAATAATGAGGACATTATCACCAAAGTTCTTAACATACAGATTTGGATCATATATACAATGCTTAAAACCATTATTCAAGAAATATGCATCAATTTTATCATACCAAGCCCTAGATGCTTGTTTGAGACCATATAAATATTTGTGTAATTTGCATACTAAACTTGAGGATTCAGCAGAAATAAAACCAAGAGGTTGTTGCATATAAATTTCTTCAGTAAGATCACCATTTAAAAAGGCACTTTTAACATCCATTTGATGAATTTCCCACTTATAAGATGTAGAAAGTAATAAAATGGTTCTTATTGTGTTCATTTTAGCAACAAGAGCAAAAGTTTCATTATAATCAATACCTTCAAATTGATTAAAACCTTTTGCAACTAATCTAGCTTTATGATTTTCGATATGTCTTTCTATAGTGAACTTAGTTTTATAAACCCATTTACAGCCAACCAAATTCTTTCCTAACGGAAGAGGAACGAGAGACCAAGTCTTGTTTCTCAAAAGAGATTCATATTCAATAGACATAGCTTGTTCCCAATTAGGCTTACCCTTAGCTTGAGCATAAGTAGTAGGATCATCTGTGGCCAAAAGTTTGGTCATAAGAGAAAAGTTAGATCTAGTTCGACGAGTGTCAGAAGGATTTCTAACCTCACTACCTACAGATTCAAGAGTTTTCCGAGCCCAAACAGGAAGAGTAGAAGGAATAGGAGTCACTTCAGGAACTTCATGAGTTTTAGGTGGAATACTTGAAGGAGAGGAAGAATCAAGACCAATAAGAGGCACAAAACTGGACGAAGGGGTAACATGAATAGGAGTAACAGGTGGTATTAGTAAATTCAGGGTAACATGAGATTCTATAGACTCAGGTGGAGAAGAGACTTCATGAAATTGAACATCCCTTCTGATTATGACACTTTGATTAGAAGGATCAAACAACCTGTAAACCTTGGAATTCTCATCATAACCAATGAAGATACACTTGTGATATTTGGGTTCTAAATTTTTCCCTTTTTCATCAGGAATATGAGCCCAGCATTCACAACCAAACACCTTAAATTTACTAATATCCAGTTTACGTCCATTCCATTTTTCCTCAGGGGTAACATGCTTAACAACTTTAGTAGGAACTCTATTTAAAATAAAATTAGCACAACAGATGGCTTCAGCCCAAAATTTCTTATGCAGTCCTTTAGAATAAAGCATACATCTAGCCATTTCAACTAAAGTTTTTTTTTCCTTTCAGCAACACCATTTTGTTGAGGTGTGTAAGGAACAATATTTTGATGTTGAATACCATGTTTAGATAAATATGCATCAAATTCTTTCTTAACAAATTCCCCCCCATTATCAGATCGCAAGGTTTTAATACTCTTACCAAATGCATTTTCAACCATGGATTTAAATTCTTGAAATTTTACAAATGTTTCACTTTTATTTTTCAAAAAATAAACCCAAGATTTTCTACTAAAGTCATCAATAAAGGTAAGAAAATAAACTGCATGAGATATTGAAGGAACTTCAAGAGGACCATAGATATCACTATGAATTAATTGCAAAGGTGCTTTAGCATGCCAGGCTTTACCTTTATCAAACATTTCCCTATGATGTTTATCAAGAACATGTCCTTCACAAACACTAGTAGTAGAAGAAATATTAGGCAAACCATGAACCATTTTAGTTAGCATTTGCATTTTACCATAATTCAAGTGACCCAATCTTTCATGCCATAATTGACTTAGTTCATCAGCATAAGAAACATAGGAATAAAAGGGTTGTCTCTTAGTTGAACTAAAACCAGCAAATTTATATAAACTAGTTGTAAGATCAACAAGACCAGAAGAGACTACCTTGTAATTTCGTTTGATATCTTTAAGAACATATTTATCAGGCCAAGCTTCAAATTTAAAACCTTTCTAACATGCATGATAAATAGAAAGTAAGCTGATGGGCATGTTTTGAACATGAAAAACATCATCCATTTGACCATTAGCAACATTAATATTACCAAAACCAATAACGGAAAGTTGTTTACCATCACCAATAGAAAATTTCTGAGATGAGTGTTTATTAGTGTCATAAGATTTAAATAAAGAAACATTACCAGTCATATGTTTAGAAGCACCAGAATCCATTATCCATTCCACATTAGAAGAATAATTACTAGACGAAACAACAGATGCACATAAATCTACTTGCAATTCATTAGAATTTTTCTTGTTAGCTTTAGCCATTAAACGTTTCACTTTAAAGAAATTCTTTTTAGGATGGTTAGTTTTACCACAATTCTTACCAGGATCATACACTTTCTTCCTCTTACTAATTTCATGATGTGCATGAGAAGCATGACCATTATTATTAGTATGATTAGAAGTGTGTGAATAAAAACCTTTAGCATTATTAAAACTTTTCTTAAGATTCTTATTATGTGCCATAAGAGCTTTATTAGGTGAGACTTGTCCTGAAGCAATCAACCTTTCTTTCTCATTTATCAACCCTTTACAGAAATCATCAAAAGTAGGTTTCATGGTACTTTGAGACAATTCAAGAGCCCTATTCCTAGTTTGGATGAACATGTCAAAACAAGATGACAATTTTTGTTCTACAAGAATGATAAGAGCAGTGTTTGTCTTCTTGTAATATTTACCACAATTATTTAACTTTTCATTTAAGGTTTTCAATTCAACAAGATATAATTATACTCTATCAAAATTAGTAGGATCTAGCTCATGAATCTTCTTTTCAAGGTAATAAGCAGAAACATCATCATATTTATCAAATAAAGAAGCAAGAATTATCCATACCTCAATCGGGTTGTCTTCTGCCTCAATACTTAATTGAAGACTATCTGAAACCATGAGCCCTCTTGCTTGATCACACTTTTTTTCCCATTTAATCAAGGCTTGAGCATATGTAGGTTTCTTGTGTTCACCATTAACCAACCTCCATAGATTCTTACTCCTGAGAACATCAATCATTTTCCTTTTCCATGTAATATAGTTAGAACCGACAAGTTCAGGAATAGAAGCTACTTCTAAAGTCATAATGATAGATTTTTGACAAGAAATATAAACCCAAATGCAAGAAATGACAAGAGAAAAAGTGGATATAAAACTGTAAATTTCTTCAGTTCATTCTGCTGTCACCAGAAAACCTAAAAAAATGTCAATTTTAAATCAACGATAATTTTTCTTCCAATACTCCATTTGAGCTGATTTTTTATTAAATAGGGTAGCTCGTCAAGAGGAACCCAAATGTCTACTCTATTCTGGGAAATTTTGCACAAAAGGTAACAGATATGACAAAAAATATCAAGTGTCAAAACAAAAAAAACACTCGATAATGCTCCAAATGCTTATTATCAGAAATGACACAGCCACTCTGCATCCACTTATGCGGTCATAATTCTGATTTGAACCCTCAATCCGCCAATCTTCCACCCTGCAAAAAAAGGACCAAAAAACTGGACGAAAATCACAGATCTTACAACCAGAAGATAGATCTCCTTGAGGAGAATCTAAAAACCATATAGATCTTACAAAAAAACAATCAAGAGCCCCTTAAAGAAAAAATCTGCAAAAACTACATAATAAAGTTAGGGTTATGAGAAAAAAAAACTCAAATATGTAGAATCATGCCCAGATATGAAGAGAAGCCTAATGGTGACCAGGTAGAAAGGAAATCTACAAAAAATAATGAGTGCTAAGATAACAAAAAATGAAGTTACATGTTGATGGTTAAATTCAAAGAAGATGCTAGATCATAGTAGCCATGGCTCTGATACCATGTTAGAATATTAGATCTACTAAACTAGTTATCTATCTACGAAACCAACAATATATCAACATATAAATAAGAATAGAAATAGAACAAGGAAAAAGAATACAACAGATATACGTGGTTGACCCGATTGGGCTACGTCCACAGGAAGGTTGTCTTCTATTATCTCTAGAAATCTTCTACAGTCTTACAAAGAGAGCAATTAAAAATAACCCAATACAAATAGCAGTATGCTGTGAGCACACGATAAGATGTGATGGTGTCACAAAATGGTATATATCTTAAGAGGCTCCCTTGACCCTATTATATACCCAGATATGTGGATGAATTACTCTCACATATTAATTGTGGGATAATATAATTCTCCAAGATAACACCTCTTTATATAGTTAAAGGATACAAGAGTATACTATTCCATAATAAATATGGGATATAATGTATTACTCTTTCACATAAGATTGTGGACAACTTTCAACATAATACAAAGGCATTATTACCTTCCAAGGAACATAATATATTCCAACAGTCATGTCTAGCGGAGAGCTCTATTATAGTTATGTTTCACATAGGCAAGACTCTCATCCCATGTTCGTGCATGCTTGGAGTTGTACATGCGTAGTGTTGGGTAACTTAATTGATTCTTAAATTACTTCCATTTATATTTCAATCCGGGTACGTGAGCTTGCGAAGTATACATGCATTGTATGTGCTAGGATATCTACTTTCAATTCAAATAAACTAATCTAATTGCACATGAGGATTTAAACTTGTTTACGACTAAGTTTTGATAAGCATATTTACACGTTTTTTCTTAAAAGGCCAATGAATTCAAAATCAAAAGTTCGAAATTTAAATGAATTTTTAAGGCAAACTATACTATCAAAACTTCGAGATCTATTCTAATTAGACAAGAAATTGAAATCTATTATACTGAACAAAAATTGAAATCTATTCTATTAAACAATGAAAGGAAGTCTAACTATCAAGATAAAAGTATAACTATTCTACAAAACTTGGAATTGGAAACTATTCTAGAAAGCAGTGAAAAACAATGATATGTTGAAAAAATTTCAAGTGCAAGAGCCTCCATGTCTTATCAAAATGATGACTAGAACAAACATGAAAATGAAAGAAATTCTTGGAAAATACTTCAAGGAAAGTGTTTTTTGATTTTTAAGTTTATATTCAGTACTCAACCTGTAACAAACAAAAAACAAGGTAAGCAAACTCTATTGAAAATAGAGAATTCAAACATCTAAAAAGATTGAAAACTAAATTGAAGCAAATAGTAAAAAAATTAAAATTAAAATGACAATTATACTATATTACAACTCGACAGGGGACCGTCCTAGCGATTGAGAGGAATTATGAACTTAGATCACTTGATTTAAATCACCAATTTCATTTAGAGATTACATTTAATGGTAAAACAAAACAAAAAAAAATTCTTCTTCAAGTAGCAGCCACAATTACAAGTTAATATTCATCATTGACATATAATATCCCCCCCCCCCCCCATCAAAGAAACTACAATTTATTGAGTTTTGAAGCAACAAGAATCTCAAAATTTCATAGCATGAATTCTAGCCATGAGATCTCAATAAGTCATTTTGAAAATAAAATAAAATATAGTTTTAAGGTTTTTAGGATCAAATATTAGTCCATATTTGATCACACTTATCTCCTTGCCACAAATTTTCTAAAGAACAACCCGTTCCAATCCTTTTGGTGACTAGGTGTTGACTGTGAAATTATCAAACTGTTTTCTCACACAATCTGCAAAATAGGGCTCCAAAGAACCCATAAAATATATCAAATGGTAATGAAATTTAGAAAAATGCTTCAAATGATCCTAATTAGGACCGTGATAAAAAAAAACCCATGTTTTCGTTTTCTGAAATTCATTTTCATTTACTCATAAAACACGTTTGAAGTTGACTGGTCAAAACTGTTGCGTTTTTCCTCGATCTTTTGCTAGAGGTCCACACGTGCGAGCAGGGTGGAGTTTGACCAATACAAATCCATATTAGAACTTCTAGAAACCAAGTCCAAGTATAATATTTCCTTCTAGAGTGGTTTTACTACCTCAACCATGGATATAGCTACGAAAATTGACTTGAGCTATAGAATCTTGAACTGGCCAAACTATCATTAGTAAAACCAAGCAAAGTTCTTCTTAGTTCATTAAAAATAATAGAAATAATAATAATAAACCATGTGAACATTTATGTGATAATTTGGTTCGTTTATGGAGAAATATGGTTAAAAATGTTGACAATGGGTGAATGGAATGATGCGAAAATTGATGGTTTCATAAAAAAAATCATGGCAAGTTGGAGGCCCAACATTCTCCCACACCGGAGATTTTGCATGTCCTCATGCAAATAAACTAGGAATTTGAAAACTTTGCAGGGTTTGACAATATTTCCCAAATCAATGATTTGGCATCATCTATTAAGATTGACTCATGCTTTCTCCTTTCATGCCTTGAATTTTAGTCTTCTTAAAAATCAAGTTCCTTCCCTTTTTGGATACTTCAAAACATTTGGAATTTCATACTCATCCTGCTTGTTCCTTTTGTGATAGTGAAAGTTATCAAATGTGAGTGTAGTAGGATCAAATACAATCTCCACCAACAATCTCATCAATGAGAGCTCATAGAACATGAATATCAAAATCTAAGCAATAAGTTTTCTCCATGAATCTTTGATCTTGAAGAATTATTACTAGACTACCCACTTGAAATATTTGCAACTCTTGCAGCCACACTTATCACAACTTGGAACCATTGCTAAGCTCAACACAAATCCTACACATCCTTCTTGAAACCATTGTTGGAATGATCTATCCACTGCCATTCATTCCATATCCTCTCTGTAGCTAGTTCTGAAGTTAGAGGCCTTGATACTGTAAAAGGCAGATTTTTGAACCAACAATTATACATATAACTAACAGTGAAGGGCATCCTCAATCTTAAGGCATTAAACATATGAGGCATGGGGTATCTTGAACATATTTCTTTTGCAACATATATAAGGAGGCTATGAAGAATTTTACCAGTCATTAAAACCTAGACACATAGTAAATTATCAAGCAATACCAGCATGTCAAGCAACCATTGTTTTGAGGCAGTTATGAGGACATTGGAACAGATATTTCAATCCTTTCTTTAGCAGCTATACCCAAAAAATATGTGGCTCTTCATGTTTGAGTACAAATAATTGTAATATTGTGTGAACAACAACCTTTTCTTCTTGTGGCCCTGTACCGATTATTTCTTGGCTTCCATCAATAATATGAAAATGAGCAGTTGTTTATGACACATAATCCAAGCATTGCTCCATGTACCTTTTGATCATGTGCTACAAACATGTACCATGAAGTCAAGTTGTTCTATTTGTAAAATAATTCTTTTTCTCAAGAACATCGTGTTGATGGATCATTAAGGAAAGCACAAATTATTCTTACATGAAGGTCAAAAGGTCAGATTGTTCATCAAGGAAGCACAAATTAATTTATATGGCAACAAGAAGAGAAAGTTTAAACAAGAGAGTGGTGAAATCATAGAAGAACATCATTATGACCATGGAAAACAATGAGATGATTACATGGGTGGCAGGTTTGTTGATAAAGAATCAATCATATCTTGGGGGATTGATTGTTAAAGGGTAGGAAAAAACATAATGGGAGATAAATTGGAACTACATGTTTACAATAGATTTTCATCAAAATTTCTAGAATTTTTAACAAATTAAAAAATTTAAGGCTATTTTTACCTCAAGTTTACCTTTTGGTATTGGAGAAGAGAACATTATCTGATGGCTGATTTGGTGTTGATTTGGATCAGGTACTCTTCTCCATGATGTGTTGACCACCACTTTGACCTTGCTCCACAGAATGTATCTTTTTCATGTAGCAGACTTGATTTTCCAATTTCTCTCAAATGGTAAATCAGATTCTCCTAAAAATTTCTGAAGTTGTTACCATTAATATTATGCATCTTCCCACAAAAAATGAGAAATGCCTGTAGGTGAAAGCGGCCAATTTATTGAAAAATACATATTGGAATTTATTGAAATTTTGTGTATTTATTTACCCTACCTCAATGCATTTACCATAAAAATTTCAGGTCCAACGGATGCACAGTTTGCAAGATACGGTCGAATCAATTTCTGCCCTATTTCACCCTTCATGTTACCCAATGTTGCAACAAAAACATATTCCACAAACTCATTTTAAGACCAAATTGAGTGATTCAAAATGGAAATGGTGTATTTTTACCTTTTTTACCCTACATCTCTTCGGAATCCCATTTTGATGAATAAAAGACGTTGTTGTGAAAAAATACTAAATTTTTCCTTGATGTGTGCACAACAGTGAAAATGAAAATCTACTTCAGAAACCCACTTTAAATGTCTTGGAAAATTGCTCTTTTTTTTTATTTCTCCCATGTATTACTCAATTTATCATACTCTGAGAAAACCCAGTATCTCAGAATTTTTTATTTCTACTCTGATTTCTTGTAATCTATATGCCAAAACTACCTCTCGAATAAGTTGCTACAGCCAAAAACAGGTTGCTACAGCAATAGCTGCAGAAACTGCAGCTTTCCGTAGTTGTTGCAAAAAATGTCAATTTTCATGGCTATTTCTATTTTTCTTCTGAAATTTGTTTTCTCTAAGTCTGAACCACTGATTTGGATTGTGTGCTACATGCTGAAGTAGAAATCATGAAGCATGATGCATGTTGACTAAAAATAAACCCAAATTTATTGATTTTCTTGAAAAGGAAATGAATGAAGAAGAGTCGTAGTGGTGCCATCATGCTGCTGTTGAATGTAAAAAATATGAACATGTTGCTACAAGAAACTAATAAAATATATAGTTGCAAGTTGTTGTTGATTCCATAAAACCATATATTCTTCATCAAAACCAAAATTCATGGTACAATTATTACCATGCGAATGAATGTGCCGAAGTCGAGCATGGAAATAAATCATTGGATTATCGATCAATGATGAAAATCATTAACCAATTGGAGACAACTCACCGATAATGTAAATGAGTGTCAAGGTACTTGAGTGCATCTTGACAGGGACGAATGAATGTGTTGAAGTCAAGTCACGTGCAAGATCTGACAATCAAGAGACATTGTTGTATTCCCATTGTTGTCAATAAGGAGGTTTGTCATTGATGTATGCAAGTTCCAAGGCACTCCAAATAATCTCTGATCTTGGTCCCAGATAAGGTGTTGAAGCCGATGGGACAATATTTGTTGGAAGGTGGGCCCTGAGGAATCCCACATCAGCCAACTCGAGCATAGAACCAAAAGTTATTTTAAGAACCATAATAAAATATTGAAACCATCATAAAATTGCAGAACTTATTGTGAACGTTGCTCTCCAGTTTCCCGGTTTTCAAGAAATTTTCATGTCTAATTGTGTTAGCAAGCTGGTTTTCAGAATGGGACTTATTTTTCTCTTTACTTTTTTTATTTTTATTTTTAAATCTCCTACTCTACTTGAAAAAGAAATCTCGTTCAAGTATATGAATACTTCTAATGGAACCATGTGTGTAACAAGATTATAGATAAACTCATATGCATGTTTGAAAGATACTCTTTGATATGTACCCGTATATGAGGGACAAACTGCCTTGATTGAGATGATGTCAGAAGATATTGAAGAACGGAGTATTGGAATCCAATGATTGTCTTGAACCAAGATTCAATGTAATCTTATCTTCCTTGGCTTCCTGTTATCATGCCATGCAAGTCTTCAGAGATGTGATCTCCATTCATAGAATCTGGTGATAGGCATGCAAGAAACTTTTCAATCTTAGGTTCCAACAACTGCTCTTTATCAACAGGCATCCATGATTCTTGAACCTTATTTGAATCTTCTTCTGTTGGTTGTTGTTCTTTAATGGCAGCTGGAGAATAATTTTGCAATACCTCGACATTATAAGTGGATTGACGTGTTTTATTATTGGGGATTTGAAATGGTTGTGCATGTAGTTGAGTGGGAATGGATCTTTGGGGTGCTTGTGTGGTTCATAATGAGAAAGGTTGAATTGAGGTCAACTGATGGTGAAACTGATGTTGTGGTGGAGGTGATTGGCATGGATAACATTGATATTGGTATTAAGGATAGTGAGGAAAACATTAGGATACAATGGATTCCTTCTATAAGGCTCTTGGAAACCTTCTTACCAAGATTGGTTTTGAGGTTGGGATTGAGATGGCCAAGGTTGCCAAGGCAAGTGTGTTTACCAATTACTTTGAGATTGTTTTGCATAACTCTGAAATTGAGAATTAAAATCTTGCATCATACTAGGTTGATGAGGATGCCATGGACTTCTTGGAGCTACATAACAAGATTGTTCCAATGTTTGGTTTTCTCCTTGGTAAACTGCCTTTAACCCTGGTAATGATGGGCAATCTTTAGTAGTATGTGATCCTGCACAGATTTCACAAATTTTAATGTTATCAAGTGGAAATTCATGCAAAGCATGTTTCTTTCTGCATTTAGCAAAAAATATAAATGAAGCAACATTCTCAACTTTTTGCTTGTTTTGCATTCTTACCATATCAATTTGTTCATTTAAATTACCAAAAATGTATAGCAAATTGTTAAGTTTAGTTTGACTTACCAACACTAATGTCGATTTACTTACCCTTGCCATAACTGGATCTTGAGGGTATCTTCCATACTTTTCTTTTCCTCTTGATATGTTCTTGCACAATTCACAAATCTCTTGAAATGGCAATTGAGAGACATCTCTTTTTCTCATCAGGTTAAGAAGATTAATCCTTTCATCCCTTATAGCTTTTAGTAGGAAAGCTTTTAATGTGTCCAATTCTAAATCATGTAATTTAGATCTTTTGATATTATAAGTAAACCTCTCCACTAAATATTCTAGGCATTCATCCTCTTTTTGTTTCATCTTAAAGACTTCATTTCTAAGGTCATGGTGTATGCATTAATATTTATATTTTTCCAAAAATACTTGTTTCATATCATCCCATGTCCTTATAGAAATTTTTCCTAAATTCATGAACCATATAAGAGCTTTATTCTTCAATGTTTCCAGAAACAAATTCAATTTTTGAGTGTGTAATGAGTAGCCAAAAGATCTACAAAGTATTTCAAATTTGAAAAGAAAGGTGTTCGGGTCTTTTGATCTCATACCTTTGAATCTAGGAAGTACGGATGGAGGGATGATTTTCATATGAACATTGATATTAGTTTCTTGAATGGGAAATCCAAAAGGATATTCCTCATTGACATCATTTCCATCCATTTCTTCAACCTCTTTTTTTCACTTCTTCTTATACCTGAATTCATGATGTGAAAGACAATGTGGCTCTTATTGCACCACGTGATATAGTGGGGGTGGTAGGTGATTGAAGTTTTTTTGACTTTTTTTTAATGAATCTACTTCTAGGATGTACTAACATGAAATTAGTCTTATGCAACTAATAATGAGATTAAATTGAAAGCTAACACCTATGTATACCTCCCTAGCAATGGTGCTAAAATGTTGGGTAATTTAATTAACTCTTAAATTACTTGCCTTTATATGTCAGTCCGGGTATGTGAGATTGTGAAGTATGCATGCATTATATGTGCTAGGATATATACTTTCAATTCAAAGAAACAAATCTAATTGCACATGAGGATTTAAAATTGTTTATGACTAAGTTTTGATGTGCATATGCACATGTTTTGTCTTAAAAGGCCAATGAATTCAAACTCAAAACTTTGAAATTTAAATGAACTTTTAAAGAAAACTATACTATCAAAACTTCGAGATATATTCTAATTGGACAAGAAATTGAAATCTATTCTATTAAACAATGAAAGGAAATCTAACTATCAAATTAAAAGCACAACTATTCTACAAAACTTGGAATTGGAAACTATTCTAGAAAGCAGTGAAAAACAATGATATGTTGGCAAAATTTCAAGTGCAAGAGCCTCCATGTCTTATCAAAATGATGACTAGAACAAACATGAAAATGAAAGAAATTCTTGGAAAATACTTCAAGGAAAGTGTTTTTGGATTTTAAATTTTATATTGAGTACTCAACCTGTAACAGACAAAAAATAGAGAATTCAAACATCTAAAGAGATTGAAAACTAAATCAAAGCAAATACTGAAAAAATGAAATTAAAATGACAACTATACTATATCACAACTCCATGGGGGGCTCCTGGTGAGTGTGAGGAATTATGAACTTAGATCACTTGATTTAAATCACCAATTTCATTCAGAGTTGCGCCATATCAGATATTACATTCACTTAAATAAATAAACAAATAAAATAAAATAAAATAAATAAATAAATATAAATAAATAAATAAAAATAAAAAACAAAAATAAATAAATAAATAAATAATAATAATAATAATAAATAAAAAGAAGTTATTCTTCTTCAAATAGCAAAAAAATTACAAGTTAATATTCATCATTGACATATAATCTCCCCCCCCCCCCCATCAAAGAGACTACAATTTATAGAGTTTTGAAGAAACAAGAAACTCAAAATTTCATTGCATGAATTATGGCCATGAGATCTCAGTAAATCAGTTTGAAAATAAAATAAAATATATTTTGAAGATTTCTAGGATCAAAGATCAATCCATATATTATCACACTTATCTCCTTGCCACGAATTTTCTAAATAACAACTCGTTCCAATCCTTTTGGTGATTGGGTGTTGACTGTGAAATTACCAAACCGTTTTCTCATGCAATCTGCAAAATAGGGCTCCAAAGAACCCCAAATATCTCTCAAATGGTAACAAATTTGAGAAATATTCTCATGGAGAACCTAAATGGATCTGTGCTGAAAAAAACTCATGTTTTCGTTTTCTAAAATTCATTTTCATTTTCTCATCAAACGCATTTGAAGTTGACTAGTCAAAATTGCTGCATTTTTCCTTTGATCTTTAGCTGGAGGTCCATATGTGCGATCTGGGTGGAGTTTGACCAATACAAATCTATATTGGAACTTCTAGAAACCATTCCCAAGTGTCATATTTCCTTCTAGAGTGGTGCGACTACCTTAGCCATGGAGATAGCTATGAAAATTGACTTGAGCTGCAGAATCTTGAACTGGCCAAACTATCATTAGTAAAACCAAGAAAAGTTCTTCTTAATTCATTAAAAATAATAGAAATAATAATAATAAACCATGTAAACATGTATACGAGAATTTGGTCTGTTTATGGAGAAATATGGTTAAAAATGCTGACAATGGGTGAATGGAATGATGCAAAAATGGATGGTTTCATAAAAAAAATCATGACAAGTTGGAGGCCCAACACATAGTATGTGCATTATCATCTTGTTGACAACCTATTTTTGGCCATGAATGTGAGGATGGGATGAAGTTGACTTGGTGAGCTTAGTGTCCAACAATTACCAGAGGCTCGACAAGAATGCAATTAGGAACCTGTTATCCTAATTTGGTATAATGGTTTGTGGAATCCCAAAATGTACCCACACTCATTCGAAGAAGAGTTTGACAGTGTATTCTGTTGTGATACTCTTCTTGTAAGCAGTCAATATAGCCATCTTAAAAAAATTATCAACGACCACAAATATGCAATTGTTACCATGCTTTGGAGAAGGAATGGTAGACATATAGTCCATGGAGAAGGATTCCCAAGGTTGGTTAGGAGTAGGCAAAGGAGTGTCCAGTCCTTTCTTCTTAATGGTTGGCTTGGTGATGGCACATACAGTGTCTGATATGATATATTTTCCAACACCATGTCATAGTTTTTTCCAATGGAAATACTTTTGCAGTACTTCCACCATTTTCTCCAAACAAAAGTGTCATTCGAATCGACTGTAGTGCGCCTCCCAAATAAGCTTGGCATGCTTGCTTGAAGGAACACAAAGGTTCCCCGGGTAGCATAACAATGTGTCCTAGAGGTGGAAGTTTGGTATATTTTTTCCATCCATCAACATTTGGTATGTGATGGAAAATTCTGAATCATTTCTATATAGTTGAAGCCATCCAGAAGTCTCATTCCCACACGGGTCGAGAACAGTATCCAATGAAATAATTGCGGGTTGAATGAGGAAATCTACAATGTTATTAGTGTTGTTCTTCTTTTATTTAATGTTCAAATAGAATTGTTGTAGATATGTGGACCATTTCTGATGGAAATCATTCTAAAACTTCCCTTGTGTCTGCATAAACTAAAGAGGACAGCGATCTATGTGGATGATCATCTCATTCCCTAAAATGTATTGTTTCCACTTTTGACAAGCCTGCACGATGGAGTATTGTTGGTAAAAATACTGGGGGGGTGAATAATTATTTTCAAATCATTAAAATTTTCAATTTTATATCCATATTTTTGTACGTGACTTTACTGAAGGGAACCCGCGTATGTACATGACTGTTATTCAGAAAACTAGTGTATATCCAATAAACTTATTTTTCATTTAGTGCATCAATACTTCATTAGATATTAAATAAGCAATAACCATATCCACTAGAACAAAATAAACCATCACACATAAGCAACACATCAACACACGTGAACACCAGGATTTTTAGGTGGAAACCCAATGTGGGAAAAAACAATTGTTGTTATCGTCTCTATCTTCCTTTTATTAGAAATAAAAATTCTTACAATCTTGTACTAGCGCAGACTCATTCCAGCATGCAAGCACCCACCGGCATAAGGCTACAACCTTCTCTCGTTCTCCAACACCCACTGGAAGGGAGATTCAACTCCCTGATCTCGTTTACTGGTACCCACCGTAAGGGAGCTCCGACCCCCTGATATGATTTACTAGCTACCACTGGAAGGAAGCTTCGACCTCCTCATTGAAGGCTCCAACCCTCAACACCTCCATGGACAATGTTTCATAAATTTTCATACTAGATCCACCTGCTACAAAAACATCACAACTTGTAGGCCACATTTCATAAAAAATTTAGACTGGACCCACTACCATCATTTAAGCCCAAAATCAAACATCAAATCTGAAACTGATCATTGTAACAAATAACTCAATCATCAACTGAAACAACCAATCTCTGAATCAACTGAATCAACCAATCACTAAATCAAATGAAACCCAACTCAATCAACTTATTCTCAAACAACCAGAACATTTAGATCACTGTAACCAAAGTAGTAATATTGAACCCAACCACTGCATCATCTTACTGAATCAACTAAAAACCCTGATCAATAAACTATCATAATATACATGCCACTTTTATGTACCAAACCTGTGTGTATATGTGACTTCCTTGAAGCATACCCACATATAGATCTCAAAACTTTGAACCCTAAAACTGAACCACTGTCACTCTAAAACAAACACTAAATCATACATAAATCCACTGCATCATTTTGAAAAAATCACAGAACCATTACTAATCTTCAATCAAAAACAACTAGTAGCTTCATCATTCTTCAATCAAGCAATCCTCACAGAAAACATAACTATTAAGCCCAGATCATCAAGTAAGACTTCATTAATAGATAGTAGAAACACAACAAGACTGATTAAACTGATCAGGCATATTTTTCAGAAAAACCCTAGTTTATATACACGCTTTCCTCAAAACATTTCCGCGTGTATATGCGCTTCTCCATAATCAAACCCGCACATAGATCTGAATATATGCGCTACTTACCAGTATTAAACCCGCATGTGCACGCACCTTTCATATTATCAAACCCACGTATAGATCTGCAATTACTGGCACAAACCTTCTCTCCACAACAAAACTTCAAACATACCCAGATCTCGGCATACATAGAATAATCACATGTCAAGACATTATCATCATTGATTAAATCAACCCATAATCAAAATTTTCATTTTAGATCTATTAGATCTAATCCATCATAAAATACATGGGTGCATACATAGTTTTAGATCAAACAAATCAATAACAGCCCATTACATGCACACTTGCTTCAGATCTAACTATTCATGAAAATACTCATCACTTCCACAACCAAACACTTTGATCTTCTTCTCCTTATATAGCTTAGCTCTTATCCAATTCCACAGGTCAAAACCATACTAATTTCGATGGTATTCTAAGACAGGATCAAATATCCGTTGTTGGGCTCAATACCACAGGTCAATACCATGGTAAAGACCCTTGGTATTTAGAATACCATGGTGCGGAATATGTACGCGCCTTTGCTTCTTCATATGTGTGTGTACGCGACTTTTCTTTACAGAACCCATGTATACTCTACTTTGCTTCACCAAACCTGAGTGTGTACATAACTTTACTTCATAGACCTGTGTATACTTGACTTCGCTTCACCAAACCTGCGTATACTTCTTATAACTTCATCTTTATCATTCTTCTGTCTCTGAACTGATAATCATTTTCTGTCACATTTGTATTGGCCTAAATACTCATCCTGCTACCATCATGTTTACATGTTCATCAAGTAGATTGCCATCAAAAGACAACTCATCAAGTAGGTTTTCATCAAGGACAACACATTAGTTATAATGCCAACAAGTACATCTCCTTATCATAGGTATGGTATTTCAAAATAGTATCAAAGAGTGTCTCACTATGATATGCCATCAAATGGCCTTGCTGGGTGAGAATTGCACCAGTAGCATAGTCAGAGGCATTTGTCTCAATTTCAAATAGTTTTTGCAGGTATGGAAATGTGAGTATTGGCGCATAGAAAAGGCGATGTTTCAGCTCAACAAATTCCTTCTGTTGTGCCTCAGACCAAGAAAACTTTTCTTTCGCTCCGCCCTTGGTAAATTGACTCAAAGGCCAAGTGATATGAGAGGATCCCATTGTGAAACTTCGATAGAAACTGGAATGGCCCAAAAAGTTACGAAGTTCTATGAGAGTTGTTGGGGTTGACCAATCTCGAATGACTTGGATCTTAGCCTGATCCACATGGATGCATTCCTCATCAATTATGTAGCCCAAATATTGGACCTGGCTCATGCGAAAGAAGAATTTCTCCAAGTTGGCACATATTTTGTGTTATCGTAGTGTTTGAAGGACATGTAGAATATGTTGCAAGTTATCTGCCCATCTCTTGATGAAGATGAGGATTTTGTCCAAATATTCAACCATGAACGAGTTCGTGAAAGGTCGCAAGATGTCATCCATCATCCTTGTAAAATTTGTAGGGGCATTTTTCAACCCGAAGGGCATGACCAACCACTCAAGAGGCCCTCCTTGGATTTGAATGCAGACATCCATACATTTGTGGGTTCTATTGGAACTTGGTGATAGCCAGACTTCATATCAATATTGCTAAAGTACTTGGCCCCCATGAACTGGTCCGGAATGTCATCAATTCATGGAACAGGTATTTGTTCATGACAATGATCTTATTCAGTGCCCAATAATCAAAGTAGAGTCTCCAGGTCCCATCCTTATTTTGCACGAGTATAATTGGGTTCCCACAAGATGAGGAACTTGGTCGAATGTGCCCTTTTTGTAGCAAATATTGGATCTGCTACTTGATTTCCTCATTTTCCATAAGAGAGTGGTGGTATACTAGCCTATTGGGTAGAGGTGCTCTAGGATATAGATTGATCGAATGCTTTACTTGACAGTGCAAGGGTACCCCTGTGGGTGAGGAGAAGATGTCCTTGTACTCCTCCATGATCTTCCCATTACTTTGATAGTGAATCAGAAAAAAAAAAAAAAAAAAAAAAAAAAAAAAAAAAAAAAAAAACGAATTTACCAGTTAGGGAGATGATCTTACTACATTTCTTAGCAGAGATCAAAGAAATGGTGGTAGGAGGGGCTACCTTTAGTATCATGTAGAGTTTTTTTCCCAAAGTAATGATAATAGTGTGAGGTTTGTACTTATACACACCATGACACTTCCACAAGTATGGTTAGCTAACTAAAACATCATATACTTCAAAAGGAGCAACATCACATAGTACCTCATCTATGAAGGGCTTGATGTTTAAGAGAAGGCGCAACTGCTTGCTGACATGGAGATCTTGTCCTTGGGAGAGCCACCCAATGGTGTATGACTGTGGGTGTGGTATGGTCAACAGGCCTAACCGCTTAACATCATTTGCTGAGATGAGGTTCTTTTGTCTCCCACTATTGACAATGAACTATAGTGGAGAACCCTTCACCCACATCTGTGACTAGAAGAGATGCTCCCCCTCCTCTGGATCTCTGGGTTCAATATTTTGGACCTTGGTGGTG